>OU898278.1:128447946-129647946 GCA_918026665.1 Diabrotica balteata | reverse complement strand
CAGTCTACGTCCTCACATCAATAGATGGTCGGGTCTTAAACCCGTACCATGACAAAAAATTTTTCAATTTTTTAACGTGTTTGTGACGTCCAGTGTCGACCTTTTATATGTTTTTTATATGTTTAAAAATTCCAACTCCTACAAAATTCATAATTGTGAAACTTAAGGAAATGAGATCTCTCCTTTGTAGTGGTATTTTAAAAAATTGACCATAGCTCTGATGATGGCTTTGTAAAGCCGAAAGCGCTCAGCTAGGAATTGCCTAAAATATACACACTTCAAAAATACTTTTTTGCATTTTCTTTCAACTTAAAAATAAGAAGCTTTAAACGCTTTAGACCAACCAATTGTGATTTAATATAATTTAAATACAATATTTAAACATAAATTACTACTGTCTGATTAAATAAGGATATTAAAGTAACAGTAACAAGACAAAAAAGAGCCAACATGGATAAAATTTGAAAAACTCCCCCCTGGTATTTCTTTTCACGAAGATTATTTCATTTAACAATATTACTTTGTCATATCTTAATACTGTACTAATGATGCAATGCAAGGATGGATTTCTTTTATGCTTTCGGGGAGCTTTTTCACTCATTTTTTTTTATATTATAGTGCTTGATAGTTACTAGCCGAATTTTTCTTTCTTACTATTAAAATATTTAAGTTTGACAATTGATTAATTATTAAAATTTATGATTTGCAGAAAACATATTCATAAACCGATTTCCATGCTTTTTTCGTATTAAATATTTATACGCTTCAAGTTTACTTTATGAATTCTCTGATTTGTCAACTGCTTAATACCGCAAAGCCATATGTGGATTTATTCTGTCTTCCAACTCAACTGGCTTTTAATTATTGCTATGTTTAATAAAAACCAGTCTCTGAAAGAACTGTCAGTATATCAAGCATGTTGGCCAAGGTGCTTGACTTGGGAGAAAGAGAAAAAAATTAAATCTCTGTGGAACTAAGTTGTGACAAAATGTAATAAATTAGAATTTGAAGGAATTGATATTCTGAAGATTGAAAAACAAAAACTAGTTTTTTAATGCAGTATCTAATATATTTGATAATAATACTTTGTGTATATATGAAGTACAAAACAAGATAGAATTAAAACAAAATTAAATTATAATTGAGACAAGCAGTTCTATTTACAGAACTACATTTCTATAAATGCTCTTGTTATATTTTTGTTGCATGGCCCAAGTAAATAAATAATAAAGACAATTTAGTCGGATACTGAAAAAAACTGAAGAAATTTCATAGGTAATATCAATACTTTTATTTGTTTTTGGTATAATGATTGCCAATATTATAGTCTTTGAAAACTATTAGATAGACGTCTAGCCAATTTTGTAAAGGACTAGATATGACTAGACAGACTAGAGAATTTAATCTAGAAACATTTTTGTGCTTCATCGACTACTCGAAAGCGTTCGACAATGTAAAGCTGCATAAAATGTGGGGAATACTAAGAGAAATGGGTACCTCGAACATCTAATATACCTACTGAAACAACTGTATATCAACAACACAGCAAACGTAAGAGTCAACAACATATACTCCGATAACTTTTTAACTTTAAATAACTTTAAACTTAAGCCGGTGTTCGTAAAGGATATATTATCTCTCCCACGTTATTCAATATGTATAGCGAATACATCATGTGCATGATTCGACGGATGGCAAGGAGGAATATCAGAAAAATTAGCAATCTCCGCTATGCTGATGACACTTTAGTACTAGCGTCATCAACAAAAGACCTTGAATACATCATGAACAGACTACATACTACTAGTCGTGAATATGGACTCAAAATTAATGTACAGAAGACCTAGGTAATAATCGATCGAATTAGAAATAACCAGCCGGAAATATGAAACGTAGCGGGGATTGAAGTGGTAAGCCGTTTCAATTACTTAGGTTCTGTTACCACAAACAATGGTGAATGCGAAGAAGAGATACGTCGACGCCTTACAATGATCAGCAACGGTTAAACTTTTTAAAATCTGGAAAGATACGGACGTAACCAGGAACACGAAACTGCGCCTAGTACGAACGCTTATCTTTCCTATCGCTACCTATGCGGCAGAAACTTGGACCATCAAAAAGTCCGACTCACGACGTGCCTTTGAAATGTGGGTATATTGTAGAATGATGCGCATACCCTGGACAGCACATCGCACAAATGTCTCAATATTGACACAACTCGACATCAATACTAGGCTTACCACAATCATCAAGCAAAATATATTGAGGTAGTTTGGATACATTACCAGACGAATGGAAGGCATGGTAGATAGTAAAAGAACTCGAGGAAGATCGCCACTCCGATGGTCAGACCAAATAAAGTGCGCTACCGGCTACTCTCTGTCTGAGGCGGCACACCGCGCCTAGGAGAAGAAGAATGGATAGCAACCATCTGTCAAATACCATAACGTCACCACATCCTTACAAAGGATAAAGGATAAAGGATAAAGGAGGAGAAAGGATGAGAAGGATGCGCAGAAGCTTTTAAAATAATGCAAATCTCCACAGAAGTCACAAGAGGAACCCATCTATATACAGCACTTTTCAATGGTATAATGTAGATTTGTGCAGGAAGTATTGGAGAAACAAATACATACGCGGGAACGTTATTCTTCTTTAAGTGCCGTCTCCCAATCGGAGGTAGGATATCATCATCACTATCTTTACTTTATCTACTGCTGCTCTAAAGAGTTCTACAGAATTGCATTTAAACCAGTCCCTTAAATTCTTCATCCATGACACTCTCCTTCTTCCTATACTCCTTCTTCCCCTTATCTTTCCCAGCATTATCAGCCTTAGCAGTTCATATCGCTGTCCCCTCAATACGTGTTCCAAATATTGTAACTTTCTTATTTTTATTGTGTTTATTATTTCGCATTCTTTGCCCATTTCTTGCAATACTTCCGTGTTGGTTTTCTTCTGTGTCCATGCTATTCTAAGCATCCTCCTGTAACACCACATTTCAAAGGACTGTAACTTATTTATGTGTTCTTGCTTCAATCCCTTGTTCCCTTGCCGGGAACGTTGCACCTGTGCAAACAATACTATTCCACCGGGATATCCAAGTGGATACCCTACCCAGGATATCCCACTTTTTTTAAGGAAATTATTAAGAAATATTATTTCGATATCATCTTTGTGTTTATTGATATTCAGATATCGTATATTGAATGTGTGGGACGGTGCATTTTCAGATTCATGATTTTGAAAAATGGACTAAAAACCAACACTTTGAAGCTGTATTACATTAGAAAAAGTTAATTTCTAGGTCTAGAAGCACTGAGAGCTTTTGATCAGCAATATTAAAGGTTTCTATCTAAGTATTGGCAGACCAAGAAAAAGATGGTGCGACAATTGAAACAATTTAGGAGGCTAATATTAAAGAAGAAACAGGCTTTAAAGCCTACATACTAGAAGGAAGAAGAAGAAACAACTGTCAAACGCTTGGGGTAAGATGTTCCTATCAAAGATTGGAGGAAAGCTCTACATGAAATTGTAAAAACAACTGCCACCTAGCACTTTGAAATTCAAGCAAGCAAAAGGATTTATTTTACTAAATCACAAATTGAAAACAGAACTGAGGTTTTAATTCAAGGAGAGACGTATTACAAACTATGAGGTGATGAACAGATACATGCTAGAAGCATTTTTAAGCGAGGAAAGAATACGGATAATTTTAGGTTGCCCCTTTGACCCCCCGGAGGAAGTGTAGTAGTCATAGTCTATGTTGTGTATTATCCATCTTCAAAGAAATCTGGCTCTTGGCATTCCTGTTAATTTATACATAGGTCTGTCGCTTGGAATGCCATATTTTGTTACAGAGCAAGTGAAACAATTGCGGTTTCTTCTGTAGCATTTCTGCTGTTATCATATCTGAACCTGTTGGTTACACCACTTGAGTTTACTGATCGCCAGTCTTATGTCTTGTGACAATGTGACAAAGCCACAAAAAATGGATTATGTAGACTCTCCCTTAAAAAACATTATGGAGACAACTGGAGACATAATGAGGAGTTGAACTTTTTAGACATGGTTTCGATGGGGTATAAATAGTGGAAACAGAAGAATGTGATGAGGATGAATGCTATGTAGTTCAGGAAGCACCTACCTTTTAAAGTTGAAACAGTTTTGTTATCTAAAAATACCAGTCAAATTTAATTTTGTCTTAGTATTGTGTAATTTTAAAGTATTTTTACGTCAATATTATTTTTTTATTTGAATATCTCTTGTTAAAAAGTCTACATTAAGTTAATTCAGCGCTATTTTGTTATCTGATTTAAGAACTAAATATCAAAACTGACAATTCTTCAGCTTAGTATATAATAAACACGCACTTTATTTCTGCAACGTTTCTTCGATGTTTTAGCTCTTGTGTATAAAACAAAACTGTTACTTCTAGAAAACTGTCAGGAAATGAAACATTACAAATATAAAAAGCTGTGAACCGATTACGTTACCACATAATAATATCGTCAAATTGTGGTATACATAACATGTTGACACCTGATTTATCGATATTGGGGTGTATTTTGTTGATGTGTGTCGATTGCATGATGAACGACATATTTTGTATAAATTACCCACGAGCGCAACATTTGTTCCGTCTTTAAAGCCAACTGTTTGTGCTCTGTTGTTTAATGTATCAATAATATTTTTAAGACTCTGCTTTTCTTGTGACAATACTCTTATTTGAATATAACTATCTCATAAAATTATGATTATCATTAGTGTAGAGCCTAGTTTCACCTCAAATGTCCCATCATTTCCACAGCATTACTCGTTTTGGCGCTTATAACGACTATCTTTTAGCGCTAATCCCAACATCGAGCGCTCCGTAGCTACAAGTGTCTGCACCAGAAGTCAATATTGAGAACAGACATTTTTTAAAAATTGTACGTTTTTACACAAATCGATATAATGATTATAGAACATGGAAACAACAGTTGAATAGAGAACAATATAAGACGCTGATGTAAAGTTTGTTTAGCAGAAAATGGTCAAATGGTAATAATGGTAAACCATTATTACCTGAAACCGGGTCTTTTATACTATTATCGGTTAACCCAGGATGTTTATAGTCGATACTAATTGAAGTCAACGATTTACTGCTAAACAAACTTTATCTAATAGGTATGCTGTTGCCAGAAGTGACCAATCATGACGCAGATGATCATTCTGGCTGGCCAATCACAAGCTACGTTGTCATTGGCCTCCCGGCGGAAAATTACTGCGAAATTGCAGTACACGAAGTATATAAAAAGGTACCACACCTTCCGATATTCATCTAGTCGTCTTACACTACTAGTCAAGCTAGACCTTGTTGGCCGAGTGTCATTTGAAAATCCAACGTTTATTATTATTACCCAATATTGAATCTTTATGAAGACTTCGATTTGAAGAAGAGTCCAAACGCTTTTTACAGTGAATACGAACGAAGTCTATTTGACTACGAAGCATTCATTAGAAGGTGTAGGAGCCGGAGTAGCGACTGTTTGTCATTCTTTCATCGATGCGAAGAAAAGTTTGATAGTAAAGTTGTTACCTCACGAAATAAACTGTCGACTTGGAGTGAAAATTCCCTACCTGGGCGAGCATCGATTTTTGATATAGGAAGGACAGGTTGCCCTATACCTATCTCACATCTTACTGAACTGACACAGTGTTCCACTGGTCCATTAACGGTAAGGAGTGAATAGAAGACCCTAGTGGACTATCACTCATCACTCGGTGGCCGAGTCGAAAGCGCACTTCGGGGTTAGAAACCTTCTCGACGGAAATAATGAGCGCCTTTACAAGACAAGTAATACACCATCAAGTAAAAAATTATCGAACTGTTAAAGTATTCCAAATTGTCGGTGGGATTTTGAGGACTACAGAGCCACAAGTATTCCAAATTGTCGGTGGGATTTTGAGGACTACAGAGCCACCAGAGAAGGGCTTAACCGGCCCTTCCATCCTGATGCCTGGTATGACAGACGGGAGGTTTTTAGTTGGACGCCGAGGATGGAATCGAAAAACCTTCGATCCTCCTTTAGAGCGGCGGTCGCAGACCATCCAGATATGGAAAATCCCTCGTGGATGCTACGGTCGCACGACACTGCTAATGAAGAGCTAAATAATGCTTCACAAATCTACGTTGTAGAGATGTTTCTTTCTTTAATAGTGTCAACTGCATTTATAATTTTGTTTTAAAGAAAATTCTCAACGTTTTACTATTTAGTAAATTGCAAAAGTTTTCTCAGTCAATATAACAATATTATTATAGGTAATCGTAACATCGAACACACTAACCGACACTTTACCTTACCAACATTAGATGAGTAAAAATATGTATAGATGTAGTCCGTTCCTGAGCAATGTTGTAACTGTTTGTTTTATTTTTAACGGAGGTAGATATTAACTACAATTCCAACTGTTAAACCGTTTTATTATTACAGGGTAGATGATTAATAGCTAAATTATTTTGTGTTTCACACTTCAGATTACAAATGTAATATAGAGTACAAATTGATGACTACCACTAATTGAAAATTATATCTGTATGCTGGGGCGTGGCAAACTAGAGCACTGTTACTAGTTTTCAATGAAAAATTATGGAACAGACTGGCATAAAATATTAACTTTGTCAGTGTCAGTAAGTAATATATTTACCAATAACGGAAATATGTTGTATTATTACAATAAATTCATATCTAAAAAAGGTACAAGAAAACATAATATTTTAAAAAGTTTTCGTAGATAACCTAATTACAAGAAACTAAAGTATGATAAATATTTATGAGAATTATTAACAATCTGGCTTTTGCAAGGAATATAGTAGATCAAACCATCTGCTGACAATGAAAACAATGAGAGAGAAGGCAAATGAATACCTTTCTGTGCCCAGAAAGTAAAAGTTTTAACGAAATGGATTTAAGGGACGTATGCTTTTGAAGTATGTGAATAATCATTAACACTAGCTTAATACTTCTATTCTGCCTCCCACAAGAATCTATCTATCTAAACAGCCCTTGCTGTCCAATTTTGGACATGGGCCTTCTCTTCCTTCTTCCACGTCTCTCTATTGTAGGCAGTTTGTAATCACTTCGGGCCTGCGTGTTTCTTCAAGTCATCTGACCATCTCATTTGTGGCCTTCCTCTTTTTCGTTTGTAACTATATGGTCTTCAGTGTATAATCATCTTATTCCATCTGTCGTCTTTCTGTTTTATGGTATGTCCAGCGAACTTCCACTTAAGCTTTGCTATCTGCGTTGATACATCGGTCACTTTTGTTTTGTTGCGGATCTAAATATTTCTTTTCTTGTCTGATAACCTGATGTTCAGCATTTGCCTTTCCATCGCTCTTTGGGTCTTTGCTATTTTTTCCATCTTTTCCTTTGTAAACGTCCAAGTTTGAGAACCGTAGGTGAGAACAGCAAGTATACATTGGTTGAAGACTCTTGATTTTAAATATTGGGGGTATTTTCTATTTTTTAGTATATAGGAAAACGTCGGTATTTTTGGTAAAGGATGAGTTTTTTGAAGATCAAAAGTCAGGGTCTCCAGTGTTTCATCCTCTTGCGAGCATATTTCTAGATTCTCCTTCTGTGTAGCCTGTGTAGAGCTAATTTGGGCTTTATATGTATCACGCAGTGGACATGTATCCTTATGTGGTGTCTTAAACTTTAAATTAAAATTTGAATATAAGACGCTTTTATACTTCGTAAGACTCACTGGGTTTTCTGTAGTATCTGTGTGGAATTGATACATTTTTGATAATTCATGTCAGGATTTGAAAATTTGGAGTCCGTTTGATTGCGACAATAGTGGGACACATATGTTGGAAATGACGCTATGTGCATCTTAATACTTCCACTATTATGTATACCCCTTTTATCTTTAATATTACTTTTTATGTGATTTAAGGCTACGCGGATTCTATTATGGTTGATCTGAAGTGTATTTAAAAAGATTTCTTTGCAAAGGAGATTGCTACCTATAAATTATTTTCTTAACTTACTTCTTCTTGATGTTTGGTTTATTGTGTAACATTTTTTCTTGTTGTCCTCTTCAATATATTTGATAAGTAAAATACAGCGCACACACTGAGAATCGAAGTCAAAATTTTTAAAAATACCACAAATGTGTAATTTTTTAAAATAACCTAAAAACTTTTTATTCAAAAACTATTTGTTTTGGTGGTTAATGAGATTGATCTAAGGATAATAATTTGTAGTGAAAATGCTGTTATATTTGGACTATTCGGTGTTTATATCATCTGATGTTAAGACGCATTACACTGTAATTAAAATTTACAATAACAAACATTCCAAAAAGTTTGGAAGTGTTTTGAATAGTGTTAATGACTTACAAAATTACAATAATAACACATATTCGAAAAAAATCTGTCAAGTCAATGCTATAGCCCATAACGACTTAAAAGATATAAGTAAGACCAAAAAATAGCGATCTAAAACAAAATAGGGATCTACAGACCTACCAACAAATATAAACAGCTGCTAACCTCCAGCATTAGGTGAGAAAATGTTAACTAAAAGGTACTGAAATTAGGTTCAAAACAGACATAATTTTAATCAATTTGAGTTAAATATTATTAGCCTCTAAAACCAGTTTTAATTTATTCAAATTTCTGAAAAGGGCTGTTGAAAACTCGAAACTATTTTGTGTTCTTTAATTTCAATGTACAATTCTTCTCAAATAAGTTGAGCAATAAAATTTAATTTGTGTCACAACCCAACCATTTTAATAAATAAACCACTACGTAGCCTGTGTTTCTTTCTTCAGAACCATTTACAGTGACGTCAAATGTTTTTCTAGTCCATTAACATCAGTTAGTGTGTTCCTCGGCAATAATAAACTTTTAAAAACCTAATAAAAATAGATCACGTTAACTGGGCTGGTACGTTTATAAAAAAAAACTGTTTTTTTTAATGTATTAAACAACTTGTCAGACCTCTTAAAAATATAGGGGTCATTTATTGTAGAATTAACTGTTGACCGTCGAGATATAACGTTGAAAAAAATGTTGGAGAATGCAGCAACTTGCAACTTTTATTCTTTTAATTCTAGAGATGTTGGTTGTATACAGTGTGTCACAAATTCCAAAAAGAAATTATTTACTTCGAATATTTGAACTGTTAAAAGTTGTCTTGCGTTATTCATAAACTATTATCTATAAACAATCCATAAAATATTAATATTAACAATCCATTCGCAAATGCGAATTGAGAATTTCAGGGAAAATTAAATGAACGAATTGGAAATTTGACGCAAAAGTAACTAAACGAATGGTAAAAATAGGAAAAGTGGAAAGAAAGCTCTACAAAAATCTAAATTATTAGCAAATCGCGTACAAAAACTAATTATTATTATGAACGAATGGTAAAAATAGGAAAAGTGAAAAGAAAGCTCTACCAAAATTTAAATTATTAGCAAATCGCGGACAAAAAATAATTATTATTATGTGCGATTATGGGATCTGGTATATCTAATTTCATAGAAAGGGTATTTGATAACACACCATTAGAATATGTTAAGGCTGCTATAGCAGGAATAATTACACAACCTTCCATATTCAAATGGATTCAATTTATGATGTCTAATCAGAAAATTATTTTTCATCTTGGAAATCAGTAAACCAGTATACGATATAAAGTTGAGTACTAGCTGTGTGGCAGCTAGTTGCTGATGATCTCTTAGTAAAGACGCCCACACAGGCGATTTCGAATGTCAGTTAGGTTGCCACTTGAGATTTTTAGTTGAGGCCACAAAAAAAGAAAGAATTTCTACGCTTTCGTAGAAAATCTAGAGGGTGCCTCCACTGCGATTTAAAATTCGCTGAATTACATCAGTTCTCCAATGGATAATATTCCAATTATTTGTGTGATCGTTTTTTTGCTTCGGTCGAGAAGTAAACGACGAAAGCATCGTTTTTGGATTCATCCGTTAACAATTCAAAGATTTTTCTTGGACAGTTGTACATGTTATTTGAAGATTTAGGTGAGTATCCTAAATTTTTTTCAATACTAGCGCATGTCGAAAAGTAGTTTTGATGAATCAACTAATCTGAATCGATAGTACTTAAAATGCCCCCAACAGTTCCAGCGTATAACTAGTTGTCTGACACTTTAAAAAAAACTTTTTGTTTTTTTTTCTGTTTGACTGTCTACTACATATTACCCTTAAAACCAGCTATTATCTAACTACTATTGAAACAATCATTAAAATTACTCCAAAGCATTTGCTCAATAGATTTCTTTGATATGTAAAGAGAGGGAGAGTAACCGCAAATGGACTAATCAACTTGTTGAAACCATCCAAAAATATTAATCTATTAGATTGTCTAGAGTTGTATAATAATAAACAAAATGCTTCTTATATTTTGCACACTTTAATATTCATACAGCTCCCAGTCTATTATGTTCTGGATTATATGCCACTTATTTATTATTGAAGTACACAAAAATGAGTAATTTTGAAAAATAAATCATAAATAAATATTTCTTGTTATTTTTGTAGTAACACTATCTTCAGATGCAGTGACTAGTTATATATCTATTCCATGTCAATGTGACTGTACAGAACACTCAATAATTTATAAAATGCTTGAATGTCTGGCGCAGTTTTTCTTACTAGTAAATTACATTTAGAAAATATCTTGAGCTAGAAATTATTGTAAATTATGGAGAAGTATGCGTATATTCCCTACACACATATTTATATTACAAGATTCTGATAAAAAACTTGTTCGATCAATAATGATACAGCAAAAACACTCCCAGAAACGTTAAGAACTTACCGAATGCGTTTAACAGAAAGAAAAACCCAGAATAATTAAAAAAATAAATAGAAGGTAAAGAAAATGGTAAAAAATATCACAAGAACATGCGAAGTGGAAAGCCTAAATGAGTGGATATCAAGTGAAAAAAGGGGGTGTATACTAGTTCGCTCCCGCGGTCAGATTTTAATACCCCACAGAAAAGGGGCATAGGTAAATTCGCTCCGGCCATATATTTCTTAGAAAAGATATTTGAATAATGTCTTCTCAAACTTTGTATTTACCTATTAATACAACACTACCATCATTGTTTAAAAAAGAATGAGTCTTAAACAATGCTACTATATAACACTACTTCTTACTTTCAAAAACAGTGTTAAACCGGCAAAAATTAAGTAATAGTGTTAAGCTGAAAGGCAATGGATGACTTGTGTGAAAAACCATTCAAGTTAATACACAGCGAAATTAAACAAACAGGCACTAAAAGTCTTACTGGGGAAGATGTACATTTGATTAGAAAAAATATTCATAATGGCAGAAAACAAGTTATTCTTAAAATTCCGAAGTGCGCGCAGGAAGTACATGACTCAGGAAGTACTAAATGATCCAGTAAAAAAATTTGTTGCTTTTTTCCTTGTGAGTGAACATTTTTAAAAATAACTTAGGGGACTAAATATCATAATTTTTTATTCAACTATTTACAGTTCACGGACTCGAAAATGGGCACTATGTACCGTTGGCATTCTTTTTGCTTTCAAATAAGTTAACAAACTCATACGTGACTGTCATAAATTGTTTTAAGACGGAGTGTCAAAAATTGAACTTAAATTTTGGTCCCAAGGTGGTGTATGCCGATTTCGAAAAAGCGATCCATGCAGCTGTAAGTGAAGTGTTTCCATCTGCGAAAATAAAAGGATGTAGTTTTCATCTCGGACAATCATGGTGAAGAAAAATTCAAAAAGTTGGTCTGGCTACTGAGTATTCAAACGACAATGAAGTCGGACAATACCTTAGATATATGTTTGATCTGTTTTACCTAGATCCATTACAAGTAGGTGGGTGTTTTGCTTTAGACTTTAGTGAAATATTACCAGCACAACACCAAGCCGTATAACAATTTGAACAAGTTCTGTGAAACCAAAAAAAGTGTACCGAAAAGTACTTCTAGAGCGTCAAAATTTGTTAGATCACAAAATAGCGGAATTAAAGCAAATTAAAATTAGTAGATTTGATTTTGTCAAATGTATTTCATTTAAATTTCTAGCGAAATAAATTTCTCGTTTTAATTTATATTTATTAAAATTTCTAATATAATTTCTAAATCAATCACTAACATTTTTCAAAATACATAAGTAACAGTAATGAGCGCGGTAATAACCGGCAAAATAACGCAAAAGATGGAAAACATATTAAGTTGTGAGATAAATCTCCACTAGTTTCATCTCTTTTCATCGTTATTTTGCCGGTTATTAGCGCGCTTATCACTGTATTTATATAAATATGTAACTACCAATATTTGATATAATTTCTAATATAAAATACAAAAGCCACAGTACTTAGTTTCCTGATATTAATTTTCCTAGAACTTAATACTTAATCAGCTTGACCACGGGAGCGAACTAGGTTATGGTTTTCGGAGCGAACTAGTATGTAATTAAGAGGGTTTTTTGACCTTGGGAGCGAACTAGTGTGCTCTGATCTCCGAGAATGGTATCAAGAGACCACCGCTAATTTATTTGGAGCCGTCGTAAACAAAGTTATCATTCGCCAACGTTCGATAATCGAACAAGGAACTGAAAGAAGAAGAATCTAATTTCACTACCTGATATATAAAGAAGTAATAAACAATATTTTATATAATTTCTATATAAAATACAAATGTCACAGTACCATTTTTGCCGATATTAATTTTCCTAGAACTTAGTAGATAAATACTTCATCCGCTAACCATGGAAGCGAAACAACAATGTAGTTTTCGGAGCGAACTAACTAATAAAGGTTTGCCGGGAGGCTTCGTGGAACCCACACAAACTTTTAAGAAGCGCAAAAATGGAGGTCGTTATAAAAAGTAAAACTTTCGTAAAAAATATTTTAAAAATTATTAATAAGGTAGATATATCTAATACGGGCCACTGTTGGTATTTTAAAATTGAACGCGGGGATACCAAATTTTGCTCGAAGAAAATATTGAGAGCGATAGATTAAGAAGTTTTGATAAACGCGTAACAAATAAAAAAGCTCTAGCAATTAGCAGAGGACCAGAGTTTATCTTCTGATTACTGAAATTAATTACTATAATTAAGATATCTCTATTAGATAGGCGTATATAAGTTAAAAAGGACAGAAAACATCCTTCAAATATAATAGGAAACCATAATTCTGTGCCCGATAACCCTGTACCAAAACTAGAATACTTTCCAGCCAAAATAACAGGCAAAAAGAAAAACATAAGAAGTATGTAGTTTTTATCCACTTGGTATTCCAACTTTAAATGCTTGGAATATAGTCCAACAAAAGAAGCAGCTTTCTATTTTTCGTACAAATGTTTTGCCATAAACGAAATTACATTTACTTCTGGTGGATTTTCATCTAGAATAAAGCTACAGAACGATTTAAAATGCAGAGAATACAACAACTCACCATGAATTTAGCATAGAAATCTTAGAAGTTTCGAACGAGAGTTTCCGAAGAACGTGAATAGATCCGTAGATCTTCAAATCCAAAAAAAGGGGCTGAACTGAAACCCAGAGAGAAGCCGCGGCAAAAAAAAACTAAATTATAGGAAAAAACTAATTGATATAATTATAGTTCAAGTAAAAGGTGGAAAACCTCTTCGTGGTCACGATAAAACGGAAGAAAGCAATTAAAAACTGCACTTATCATTCAACTACATTCAAAATGATATCTTACATTCTCTCAATGTAATTCTAAAGGATATTATACAGAAGGAAGTGAAAGAGCAGCCTCTTTCAGTGATTTCAGACCAGGTTTATGATGTCGCTCTCCATGAGCTGATTGCTATTGTTTTTAGATAGAAGACTAAGAATACTACGTTTTCAGTACAAAAAACCAATAGCATTAAAACGTTAAATTTAATTGATGCGAAAACCATTTTTGAATCAATAAATTTTACATGATATGAATGTTTTGTGGCAGGATGGATATGGAAGATATTGTAAAGCTTACAAAAATAGTAAATTAAAAATTTTGAAATCTTTATCTGAAACACTTTGGGCTTATGGTGCTGATTCACTTGCTTGAAGTAATTTATTATAGAAGCCATTAAGAGACAGTTGATGGCGCAACTGATGCAAAAGCCAAAGCTAAAAGTAAAGTGAAACTCTTTGTATTTTGTCCGCTTTTAGACCAAATGATTCAGTCATTACACGATAAATTTGACCAAGAATAAAAAAATTATCTATTCAGTATGTCTCAGCAAACAGAAAATTGATGTTTCCAGTGTTTAACAATAACTTATTATAAAATTTCCCACAATTCCTGTAATAAGTTGCACTTGTAAGCATAAAATAAAATCAAACTTTTCTGAGCGGAGCATAATTAAATCAAGACTTTGATCGACAATGCTGCAAGACTGTTTGGAACATCTATTGATGCCTTTTGTTGAACACTACTTGCTCTATAGATAAAGATCTTTTAGTTTATGAATTCTAAAAAATCGTACCATTCCAGCGACGAATGTTATTTTAATAGGAGGTTATAATAAATTTTTAATATATTATTTTTTATTTATGTGACTGTGTTTCAGTCACATAAATAAGAACAGTAAATTTTTGAAACTCGTTTCAAAAATTTACTGTTCTTACAAATATATTGGAAATTAAAAAAAAGCGTATAGAAGGGAGGGGGGGGTGATTTTCAGCATTGCAACAATACAAAAAGCAGAGGGTATTGAGAGCATGAATGTATGTATGTATATCTAAAGTTATAGAGAAAAATTGATTTCTAGACACCCACTCAAGTCCACATAATTTTTGTTTATCTGTTGACTTATACGTATTTTTTAAATTTATGCATATTAAAAATAAAACTCAAACCTTTACTTATTTATAACTCATTTTTTTTAATGAAAATTTTTCTAGAAACCTCTAGTATTTTATTGATATTACAGGATTTATATCGACCATATATTTTGGTCTAGAAGTTTTTGTTTCTGGTTTTAGTCTTACCATTTGTGGCAAACCTTTAGTACCATACAAAATTATTGTTATTTCAAAGATTTTTTTAATTTTAACGGAACATGAATAAACCTATATTTTTGTTTCTGGTTTGAAGAATTCTTAATTTAAAGACAAACATTTAAAATAAAATGTGGAAGATAAAATTCAAACAAAACTATACCATAACGTAATGTGTAAAAATATATTTTTATATAATAGCTTCTTGATAAAAAAGTTATTTGAATATCTAAATTTGTTTAGTTTACTTATCTAAAGAATAATATTATTCGTTGCCTTGATATTGGACAAATAACGCATGCAATGTTTTGATAACTTTGCAAAAAACGAACTGTTTTAAAAATTACATCGCCGGCAAAATAGAATCGGTAACAGACAGAGAATGGTATTCATATTTTTTAATTACTAAGCTAAATTAAAAAGTAAATCAAAAGTAAATACTCACCAGTATATTTCACCAAACTGCTTTATCAGCAACATTATTAAAACAGTCAATGTAAGCACAACTCAAGTTCACTACACTACACAGTTTATCGTTTATGCCACAAAAATAATCGCAGGAATATTGTGCAAGAGATAAGCATGTTGAAAAGTCCATTTTTCTAAGTCTCGTGGTGCCAGTCGTTGCAGGAATTTTCTTGTTGGTTATCATCCAATATCTATGCTGCAAATGCACCGTGCGTCGAAGAGCTGACTCGAACTCGAGGATTCTTCTGTCCCTCCACTAGCAGCAGCGTTTGCGTGTTGTGGGTAGCGTTGGTTGAGTTGGAGGGGCGAAAAAACGTAGTCGTCGTCTTGCGTTGCGTTCACATGAGTTGCATTTGACTGTAAAGAAAAGTGTGTTAGGAAAAATTATAATAAAAATGTTATAAAACACACGCTACGTGAAATAACACTTCTATCAGTTTTCATATCGGAGAGGTTACACAGTATTTAGTTTGTTAAAATACTTTTCTAGTTTTATGTTGGGATTGCTTTTATCGGGTTTATCTTTATTCATTAGCAGTATTTCTAGCAGGAAAATGTCCACATAGTTTATACCTTTTGACTGTATGCTCCTAATAAATGTCCGTTAAATATGAAAATAATGTTGGTTTTCAATCATTGAAATTTAATTTCATGTATTTTCGTGATGTGTGTTTATAAATTGTTTGACGTTTTATGTGTTTTTGATGTGTATTTGCAAATTATTGTAGTTAATCATTTATTTTTTATCCTTATTTTATTTCTAAATTTCGATCATGTCTAAAAGAAAAACAAACTAACATCTTTATAAAAGAAATGTCAAAAAAATAGTCTAAAACACTTTTAGAACAATAAAATGGAAGAGAAACGGGTAAAAATAACAAAGAGTAACACTAAAGCAAGTTCACCATTATTTATCTTAGTTCTAAACTGAGATGGTTATTGCAAAGAAATGACTTCATTTTCATAAAAGTAGTTTTAGTCGTTACTATTCTACGTTTTATTTATAGGTTTGGATATAGTTGGTCCGTTATCAGTTCCCAAATATGTCACTTTGTGAACTTTCTCAACTTGGACTCCGTTTAATTAAAACCTTGCATCGGGATGTGGGTCATGACTAAACACTAAAAATTTGGTTTTGTTTGAGTTTATTTTAATTCCCATTTCCTCTCCTACCTCGTGAATACGATCAAGCAGAATTTGAAGACCTTCAATATTATCTGAAGAGAACCAACAAATGCAATAGATACTGCAATAGATCGTGTGGACTATCAAAGACAAAATTTCTGTGCGACTGCGGACAGTGTTAATAAAAATAATTATTTCGCTGACAGGTGTGTAAATTAATAGTATATTACATAACGAGAGTTGTAAGAAGCTTATTACATGCGAGTAAAAAAGTTGCGCGCGAGCCGCGTAGCGGCGAGCGCAGTAATTTTACAAGCATGTAATAATCTTACAACTCAAGGTGTGTACTATACTTTTTCTACCATTATTTTCGTTTATAAAAATAAAAATTAAATTACCACTATATTTACACTGACAGTTTAATAATTTTTAATCTGTCAAAATAAGGTTACCATGGAAACGTTAATTCGTTTCCATGGTAACTCGACCAACTGACTTACGAGGCTTATGTGATATTACACATTTTTATAAAACTGAAGCGTAATTTTTTTTATTACGTGCTAGTCATTACGTGTCAGTATCAGTTATGATGCATTTACTTAGCATCCAAATAGTAGGTAATATACAATTTACTAGTAAGAGAGTAGAAAAAAAAGTGTTACACTTTTATTTTTGAATGTGTCAAATCATGTCAAAGATTCATGACAACGTCATGAATCTTGATCAAATAACTGTGATTCGTCAATGAAAAATAAAACAAAAAAAATAATGTTGAATTAAAGCAGTAACTCAGAGGGAATTATACATATTTTGCTAGTTAGGTACAATGGCACAATTTTTCATGCAACATAAAAACTTATACCACCTGTTCCATAATTAGTTGGACATTAGCTAACAGGTAACACGTGACATCCAAATAATGAAATGTTTTAGTTAAACATTGTTGGTTCGTCGGTTTTCATTATAAGAGATGTTTCATTAACTTGTTTTCTTAAATTTTCCAATTTTACACACAGAAAAAAGATTTTTTCAAAAGAAATAAATTACATAATTTTCGAAATAAAATTATATTATTGTTACTACTCAGAAGATCTCTAATCGAGGTGAATAATAAAGTGTATCAGTAGTAGATACTTTTTTTACAACGTAAATAATTTTAAAAAAGGTAATTTAATTGATTACATAGTCTAATTATTTGCGTAACTCTTTTCGTCTTTTAAATAATAAGTTTAATAATGTTTCTTATAATAATAAAAGATGTTTCTTCTTCTTCATCATCTTCTTTTTATATAGACATGACTCTGTCTGTTTTTCAACGTGACTCCAGTAAGTTGTCATTCCATCGTTTTCATGGTCTTCCTACTGATCGTTTTCCTATTGGGAACCGTCTGTTGCCGTCTTTACTACTCTATTTGTTGTCATTCGGCTTATATGATCGTTCCATTGTACTCTTCTATTTCTTACCCAGTTTTTGATATTCTCCACCTTGCATCTATGTCGTATATCTGTATTTCTAGCTCTATCCCATAGTGTCTTACCATCAATTTTTCGAAGTGTTTACATCTCTGCTGTTTCTAATGTCTTTTTTGTCCTCCCTGTGTCAGGTCTTGTTTTTGCCGCGTATGTCATTATTGGTCTGATGACTGTTTTGTAAATTGTGCCCCTCGTTTTTTTCCTGATATTTTTATATTTCCATATTATTTTATTTAGTCAGCCTGCGGCTCTGTTTGCTCTATTCGCTTGATCTTCCACGTCGGTTTCGAGCTTTCCGTAGCTAGATAATGTGATGCCTAGATATTTAAACTCCATCACTTGTTTTGTTATCTGACCTTCCAGCTCCAATTTACATCTTGGTAAATTTGGTGTTGTAACCAAGCATTTTGTCTTTGTTGGGGAAATTAACATATTAAACTTTTTGGCGGTTATATTAAATTATTATAGTATTATAGTATTGCGTCGTCTGCATAGCATTTAAAGTTGTTTTTCTCCCATTTGGTATACTTTTTTAGTTCTTACTTTTTTTATTGTTTCATTTATAATTAGGTTGAACAAGAGGGAATTCAGGGAATCTCCCTGTCTTATCCCATTGTCAGCTTCAATAGGTTCAGTTAGTTCTTTTTCTACTTTTACTTTTATTGTGTTGTTTTGGTAGATATTTTCGATCGTTTTGATTATTCCTAGAGGTAGCTCTCTTGCAAACAGTAAGTGGATAACTTCTTTTAATTTGACCCGGCCAAATGCCTTTGTAAGATCCACCAAACATAGATATGCCGGTTTGTTGTATTTTAATGATTTCTCTTGCACTTGCCCATTATAAATATAGCGTCGTTGCATGATCTTCCCGACCTAAAAACTTGTTGTTCTTCTGCTAGTGTTATAATTTCATTCAATTTATTTGTTATCATTTTGGTTGTTAATTTTAGTGTTAAAATTATTTTAGTAAGATGTTTCATTGGAGTAAAAATCATACTGATCAAGCCGTAAAGGCACCGAAGTTTTTATTAGTTTCTGTGGCTCTGTATAAAGCACTACAGTTTTATTTCCCGCATTCGCATCAATTACTCTTTCTTCTCGCCTTTCAGACTTTTCGATGAAATTGGCAACTTTCATCTAATCTTATAGTAAATACTGCTAAGAATTTTATAACGTGTTACCTTCTACTCCGATAAAGTTCGCAACAACACTGCACTCTTCTGCGGGAGCAATTTTTTTCTCGTTTTCGTCTCATTTATGCATTCGAAGAATCATTAACTCGAGGTAATTTAAAAATAATTTCGTAAGTGGATTACCTTTATTTTTTTTTAAGAGTTTCTTTAATAGTACTGGAGGTACTTTGTAGTAAATAAATTCATAGCTATTCTGACGATATTTAATTCAAATCGTAAAATTTTTGTCCAAAACTTTGCAAAAACCGTGGACAAAAAAATTGTATAGTCCACTACTACTGAATATTTTCCTTTCTTTATATATAGAACGAAAATAGTAACGCCTAACTGCGGAAAATGAAAAACATGCCTATTTTGGGGAAATAACCAGCAATTGCTTCGTTACATAAAAATGTAAATTTAGATTATGAAGAATATTATTAAACAAATTCATCTACAACTGGCAGAACATGTAAACTCAGCACTACAATCAAATATAATAAAAAGTATTACTAATACGCAATACAGTACCAGAAAACCGGGTAGACTATTATAAGCTCAGGAGGATAGACGGTGGAAAATATCGAACTTAGTATTGAAGATCGGTTCGGTTCGTAATGCCCCTTTGTCCGCTTCTCGTCGATCGATGCTGGTAGGGTTAATAAATGTTGAAGTTGTGGAGTAAAGGTGATTATTTATTGACAGCAACTCGTAATTACACAATATGGTGTTCGTTCGGTAACTACTCAATATTGACTGTGTTCATTTGAACTCAAATCCCCAATTTATAATCTCACACATAATAGATACATAAGCACCTTAGGTCATTGCTTCGTTCATATCACACCACCTAGCTTTTGCTTATAATACAATTTAATCTACGCCTTAATTGCGACACAAGAAGTTCAAATCGATTCAGGATAGACGGTGGAAAATATCGAACTTAGTATTGAAGATCGGTTCGGTTCGTAATGCCCCTTTGTCCGCTTCTCGTCGATCGATGCTGGTAGGGTTAATAAATGTTGAAGTTGTGGAGTAAAGGTGATTATTTATTGACAGCAACTCGTAATTACACAATATGGTGTTCGTTCGGTAACTACTCAATATTGACTGTGTTCATTTGAACTCAAATCCCCAATTTATAATCTCACACATAATAGATACATAAGCACCTTAGGTCATTGCTTCGTTCATATCACACCACCTAGCTTTTGCTTATAATACAATTTAATCTACGGCTTAATTGCGACACAAGAAGTTCAATTAGAAAATATTATTATTCGGCAATTTATTTAGTTGTAGGTAAATGAACTAATATTAAATTATCATACGATATGGTTTTGCAATATATATAATGCAAACTTATACACGGTGAAACTATAAAAGATTAAGAAGTTAAGAATATTGTGAGATTACCAATTAAGGGGTTAATTTGTGATTGAACAGACGGAGTGATACAAGATGCCGAGAAGATCGGTAGTCCTAATTTTAAAATTCAAGCACAGAACAGAACAGAACTACGCAGGAAAATGAAGAAGGTTGAGGTCCTCTAAGGAAATCCTAAAGACTATTATATCCATGTGAAAGCAGCTAGCATAAGTCAAATATTTTTATACAAATGCTTTTTTTCTTTTGTCCTTTCGCAATTTCACATAAAAAACTCAACATGCACAAATACGTACATAAGTCATAAAGAAATTTGTCGAGTAGGTGCAGAAATAATTAACAAACTGTGTTGTAAGAATAAATTTTATAAATTACGATTGGCCGTTGTTCCATTAACATTTCTATTTCCGTATCCCGAGGCGAATACAATAACAAACATTTCTAAATAAATATATAATAAATGACTCGAACAATAATCCTTTCACTACTTACAAACTTTACTGAAAAAAACTGTATAACCATATTTTGCTCAGCTCTTAATTACAGTTGTGTTCTTGTAAAATTTTTTATCGTTGATAATGGTACAGACAGTTTTGATTAATGAAGCTGTAGTTGACGGATAACCATTAAATGCAGAACGATTAATCATTATCGATGGCCGTATTAAAACCGACTCGGTTATATAGGTACCTAGATACATGGACAATCTGGAAAGACACAAATTTTGGCTTGACAATTATTAATTTCTTTAAAAAATTTTTGATTGTGAAACTATTATTCTACATTTATAAACAGTTATTAGTAGAACTGGTAAAAATTATAACCCTTCATGTGGAGATTGTAGAAGGAGGATGTAGGACAAAATCGAATAAGCTTCGAACTTTTTTGTGTTACCACTTATCTATTTTTTGTAAAAAGCTCATCTCTGTTGGTTGCCCTGCAGTTCTGTAAAGGTCGGACATTTACTTGAAAACAACCACTCCACATACAGTCCCTGGTCTCAATTTATTAGATTCACCATAAAAATGTCAGTTTTTTTATTTCAATCACACTGAAAGTATGTTCACTTAGATACTAAGGTGTTGAATGGGTTTCATAATTATTGGGTACATAGTTACATAGAAAATGGTATAAATTTTTCTTATTTTGTCAAAAATTTACAGATGACAGTAGAATGTGCTTACAGTGTGGAGTAAGTAACTTGTGTATTATTTTGGTGATGTCTTACTGACGTAATTATTCGAAAAGGCGTGCTGACGCCATTTTGTATAGTTATTTTAACTGAGATCATATAGCAAGTAATGTCTTATTTTAAAAGCTTTGTTATTGCTTCGTGTGTTCCTAGATTTTTGTATGGTTCTGCCGCAAACTTTCAAAATGGCGACCGTTCCAAATTAAATGGCGACTTGTCAGCAAGTGTAAAAAAGTATGGACTATCGCCAATAGTCTGTTGGTCTAGCTTTTAAGGAGAACATTCAAACAGATGAATTTATTTTTCCAATTTTCACATACAAAGTTTTCTTTTCTTTGGGATCTGTCAAAAATATGGCATCGACGTTTTTCTTAAATAACAATATATGGCAGGTAATTCATCATTTACCATGTCATCAAGTACCCATTCATTGAAATCTCTTATATTACTTAGTATGTATGTAGGTTTGTGTGCGATTCGTTCACGCTGTTTTAAAATGATGATGTATAAATTATGAAAATTACCTAAAACCGATTCTCAATAAAAGAATTGAGAGACATGATTCCATTACAAAAATATCATAAAAACAATGTATGGGTACCTTTATCCGGTTGTAACAAATTTATTTATCATTATCACCGTAATTCCCTTTGCCTTCAATCTATCATCATCTTCACATATAGTCCCTCATTTTGGCACCAATTTATGCCAACCCTTGGTTTTTTATTCTTTTTTTATCACTCCATTCATCCATCTAAGCAGTCTCATTTCAATCACATTCATTCGCTACAGCTGGTCTTATGGTAGTCAAAGATGAAGTTGATTTGAAATTAATTTTCCTTTATTACTAATTTTATTATTTATTGCAGCTAGAAGTCCTCAAATATCATTTACACATATTTTACTTAAAGCGAGGCATTCACATTCCGATATTTAGTCAGACTTGTGGTCTAACCTCCGAAATTGGATCATCACGGAAGAGTCAAAACATTAAGAGAGGAGATTCGAAGGTCCAACTTCCGAGTGGCGACAAAGTAGGAGCGTGAATGAAGGTGTCGGAAACTAGGAAGTCGGATCAAAACTTTCTTCAGTCCGTACCTATTGCACGGCTTTCGTAATGAACAGTAAAGGAATTTCTGAATTTATTAATATTTACAGAGATAGTCTCTGTGTGTGAGTACTAGTATGCTCTATACACGAACCGAAATGCTGCTACGAACCTAAAACAGCCCAGCAACACCTGCTGAATATGATGTTGAAGTACGAAAACACTGCCGACGTAGCATTCTGCGGTAGTTTCTGTTACCATCCTCTTCAATGACATTGGGCAACTTCGTGACAAATAATATATTCATTCAACATTTTTCCCTTCTTTTCGAATGTAAGGCTAACAAGCACAATGCTGCCAGTTAATCCTTCTAATTATATTTTGCGTAGACTTTACTCGATATTATTTTTGACTGAGTGATGTACACCACGGTGAGAACAGACTAGGACTGAAGTTGGAGCACTTGTTTGATAGTAAGTCGGAACGTGACCAAATCCGACTATAACACTAGTAGTTCTACTAAGTGGGATTTTAAATGGGAACATAAATGCCCCACTTTATTTAGTACATCTTTGCAGTTTTTTGCCATTAGAATGTTTATAACAGTTGCAGTATCCACAACCCTACGAACCAATTGCAATTGTTCACAAACTTTACTATTTATGAACGAATACTTCGATGACATCAATATTTTCTTTTGTGAGGGCTGAAGAATAACTAAAAAATAGCGTGTTACTGATTCCTTGCATATAGATTCTACAAGACACCTGTAGATGTAGCAAGTTAGTACAAATCTGCTTTTTCGGTTGATATAATAACCAAAATAGTACGAGGAGCTATTAGTTTTATTAACATGTCGTTCTTTTTTGAACTAGCATTCTTTGGAAGTCTATAAATATATTTTCATCTTGTAAACACTAAACGATTTTAAATGGAAGATTTGAATCAGTCAAGCCATTACTAAGTTAAATTAAACATGGCCTCGTATGAATGCTTACTTAATGCATCTGCGAGATTATCTATCCTTTTCTAATTATACAAATTTCAACCTTTTTGACCATTTTTATTCGATTTTCTGAGTCCTAGTTAATAAAATACCTCGGTTTGCTCTCACAAAATCATTGACATTGTAAGTGTTGCGTGACTTACCATTAATTATTTGTACTTAAAACATATCTGCACTAATTTTGTATTTCTGTAGAAAAGGCCACTAGAAAAAACTTATAATTGAGCAATTTACAGAAGGAATTAATGTTAGATTGTTGTGTTTATACGTCGACTGACAACGTCGCATTATAAAAGCCCACCGTACATAGAAAAGAAGAATTATGGTAAAAGTTTAATCGGAAAATTTTCCAACACCACAACCTGAATGAATAGATTCACAAGAAAATATTAATCAAATATAAATGTGTATATAAATATACACATTTAACCACAACGCCTTAAAAGTAAATTATAAAGTTATTTATTGTAACTAAATCAGGCGATTTATTTAAATACACCTTCGATATTTATCCCAAAGTCGATAAATCATTCTGGATTAAAATATTTTCTGAAAGCGAATATATTTTACATAATTTAACATTTCCTTAGAACCATTTAAAAAATACCTCGTACATTTTCAAATCGATGGTTTAATGTTCACATCAGATTGTTCTACTCAGAGAAAGAAGCCTTCAACTTTACACATACGTTTATGGGAGTGGCAATTTATTTTGTAAAAATAATTCAGTGAAACAGAGACGTAGTGAAAGGGAGGAAAGGGTGTACGGGAAGTTCCTGCATAGATCACTAAATATAACTTTTAGTAAACACAAATTAAGTGACATTTTTAAAAAACACAAGCTGCCTGACAGTATAAGATCATTTTACAGCTGAATTCTAATTCAGTATGATTTATATTCATATTCATATATCTTCTTCTTCATATTCCTTCTTGTATGTAGGCTTTAAAGCCTGTTTCTTCTTCAATATTTGCTTCCTACGTTGTTTAAATTATCCCACCATCTTTTTCTTGATCTGTTAATACTTCTTCGTCCATTTGGTGACTTATCTCGTGCTATGCTTACTATCCTACCCTATGTGATTCTACTAATGTGTTCGTTCCTCTCCTGTTTCCGGTGTGCCACCTATCCATTTATGTCTTCTATGTTGCATGCTCTTCTTATGTTTTGGCTTCTCTCCCTAGCTAATAGACTTTCCCCTGATATTCGTCGAAGTATTCTCATCTCTGTTGTTTCTAGTAGTCGTCTCGTTTTAGATGTGTCAGGTCTTGCCCCACCGTGTGTGTTGATATAGGTCTAATTGATGCTTTACAGATTCTTATTTTTGTGTCTTGTCTTAGGTGTTTGTTTTCCCAGATTGTTTCATTAAGAGATCCTGCCACTTTTCTTGCTTTTAAGCTTTGTTGTCGTACTTCTTCTTGAACATCTCCGTAAATATTTATATCTATTCTCAGATATCTAAACCTTGCTTCCTGCTTTATTATTTTCTCATCAATTTCGATTTTACATCGTAGTGGGTATTTAGATGTTTTACATATGTCATAAAGTTGGTTTTTTCTGCTGATATTATCATATTGTATTTCTTGGCTGTTGTATTGAAGATGTGTGTTAATCTTTGGAGCTCGTCTTGTGTCTCGGCGATTAATGCGGCATGGTCTGCATAACATAATATTTGGATTTCGTTGTTCCCCATTCTGTAAACATGACGTTTAAGTACTGCTTGTATCATTTTGTTGATTATTAGATTAAAGATAAGTAGGCTTAACGTCACCCTGTCTGACTCCGCTTTGTACTGGTATACACTGTGTTAGTTTTCCATTTATCTTTGCCTGTATTCGATTATAGAAGTAGATGTTGTCGATGGTTTGTATAATATTGATTGGTATGTTTCTTTTTTTACAGTAGGTGTAAGACGTCTTCGACTTGGATGCGATCGAAAGCCTTTGTCGGATCTATCAAACATAGATATGCTGGTTTATTGTACTCGATGGCCTTTTCTGTGATTTTTCTTAGCACAAATACGGCGTCTACACGGGATCTTCCTAATCTGAATCCTTATTGTGCTCTGATAAAGTTAGTTTATTGATTTTGTTGGTTAGAACTTTTGTGGTAAGCTTATGTGCGGTGTTCATTAGATTTATACCTCTATAATTGTTGGAGTCTTTTAATAAAACATTAAAATCTTTTAACTTTGGTGTAGAGGACTGCAAATAAAATTAAAGAAGCTTATGCCCTATTCTCATTTTCAGTTCTTAAAATCTGGAAAATAGACACTTTCTGGTAAAACAAGGAATCGAGTACGATGAAATATATCCTATATTTTCAGGTGTTCTGCAAGCAAGCGTCCTTGGCCCAATACTATATCTCTTGTACACATCGGATATTCCAACAACAAGAACAACTATAGTTGCAACGTATGCAGATGATACTGCTATTCTGGCATACCACACAGTTTTATTAGCAGCTTCAAGAAACCTGCAATCAAACCAAAATAGAATTAAGTAACGGTTAAGAATACAAGGTAAAAGCCGATGCTCTCCATGTTGCACAGCTTTTGGATGATGTTTTTTCTGGATTTAAGTTATTCCGCTGTTTTTAACAGATGTTCCTTGAAAGATAGAGTTCTGCCAAGAGTCACCTCAAGGTACTTTGGTGTTTTATTGTAGGCGAGTGTGGTGGTTTCGAATTGGATGTTGAGTGTTCTTCCTGCAAGTTTGTTATTTAGATGGAAACTGAAAACCTCTATTTTGGTAGTGTTTGGTTGGAGCCTCCATTTACGTAAACACTTTCCCACTGTATGCAAGTCCGCCGTGAGGATTTCTTCTGTTTCTTCAAATGACTTACACCTTGTTACCAGGACCCAGTCATCGGCATAACCAAACTTCCTCGATCTGGTTTCTGGTATATCAGCGATGTACAGGCTAAAGAAAAGAGGAGCCAGGACAGAACACTGAGGCATCCATTTTTCAGTTTTCTTGGGGTGCTAATGTTGGTTTCCCTGGCTACTTGAATCGTTCGGTCAGCTAGCATGCTGTTGATTACTTGAGTGGTGAATTTACAGGAGATTGTACGAATGAGCTTGTAAATCATGCCTTCTCTCCAAACTGTATCGTAGGCTGCTGTTAGGTCTATGAATGTGGCTGCATTTTTAAGTTTTCTCTGGAACCCTGCCTCAATAAATGTGGTAAGTGAAAGAACCCGATGTTAGCAGCTTCTTCTCAGTCGGAAACCTGCCTGATCAACCGGTATTGATTCAAGTAGCTTTGGTCTTTTTCAAATAAGCCATACAACGTTTTATTGCGAAATACAGTAAATGATTGCTTGTGCATCCTAATCTGCTGGCCAGAGAATTAAATGTGCACGACGCTTTGAAAGTGCGTATCCTGAAACGATTACAGCCGTCCGACCCGGCATGCAGGTCCCAAGCAGGCGTATTAGACGTATCTGCCAATCTAAATGGATTTGAAATTTAAAAATTCAGCTGCCTAGGTTTTTGATAGTAAACTTTTTAATGAAAATATTTGTGAGCATGTGCTGTTTCCGGTTATATCGGAAATATTACCCAACATTCGGACTTGGACTATTCTTTCAAATTAACAAACCTTAGCGGCTTGCAATCGTCTTACGGTCTTAATGTGCCACGAGGTACAGGTATGCCAGTGATCAATTTGCAAATCTCTCATTTATTTTAACATTCCTGGTTTTATTGCGGTGATGAATTTGTACTATCTATTTCATAATTTCCACATCACAATATAGGCTTAGATTTGTATTTCGTATATATTTCTTCTTTTCCAAACTGTTGAATGTTATAAGCCTTTTTACACTGAGGTTATTAAGAATAACCCATACAGTATTCAGTGATTTTTTTTTCATTGCAGTTAACGCATGGCAGCGAAAGAATAAGAGAAAACAAGAAACCGGAGGACAGATGTTCACATGGAATAACTGCAACCATATAAAAGATCGGCTGACAGTGCTGACACTAATGATATCTGCACAAACTACTTTTGCGATAGGAAAGCACATGAAAGAAATTTGTTATAAAAGTTTTTTGTACTATTAGTAATTTTGTAAAACTTTAAACATTCCACTTATACGTAACGGTTTAATCCCTACAATTTTCCAGCCTGCGCCTCTGTTCTTAAAAAAACATGCTCCATCTTCACTCACTATTAGCGTTCGTGACGTTAAGTCTGTCGAAATTCTGTTTATAACTGTTCAAAAGAAAGTTTTATTGACATCTTTAGAAGCCAGTCACATAAGTTACGCATATGTATATCATTAAGTTTATTTTTTTAATAGTTGTTAACAATATGCGTAGGTTTTAAATACAACAAAAAATTTGAGGCTATAAACATTTTAGTTTGCATGTCATTTCTTTTTATTACTATTAATTCTAATTATTAAATAAAATATTTAATGTTTCTGGGAGGAGAAAATCTAAAATAAAGGACACATATGTCATGTTCAGAGTTTTAGGAATAAAAATTACAAAAATGGAACTGATAAAGGAATTTAAATATTTAGGATTCGAAATAAAAATTACATGGAACAATAGCATAGATGTACACAAAACAGTATCACGTACTCAGCTTAAACTCACTCATCAGACACATTCAATTTTTTGGAGAAACAGTTGAAGAAAAAATAAGAGGCAAAACTATAGCTCTATCTTTTAAGAATAACCTCTCAGAATTTAGAAATACTAAATTGTATAATAATATAAAACCAATCACCCTATAATATTATTTTATTTCAATATCTATGTTGAGCCTGGTGAATATAAGAAAAATATGTACTCTTTATCAACGTATGTAAGTAAAATTTATATCTTAAGACTTACAGACGAAAGTCAGTGGTGTAGTAAACAGTTAGCAATCACGCATTGGCAAATCTTGTAGTTAGCGAAGATATATGCGTAGGAACAAGATCCATAGACCAGATAATGACCTATAAATACCTAGGTCATGAGATTCGCATAGAAAAAAATAACAAAACCGTCGAACTTCTCGGTCGAATAATACTGACTTGGGCAGCCTTCGGCAAGTTACACCAGATTTTCACATCGTCCGATGTACCAATTGTTTTGACAGTGTGTGTTTTGACAGTGTTCATTTACGGAGTGAAAACATTGACCATGACCAAGGAGAATATGACAAAAGATCCGTGTGACTCAAAGGACGATGGACATTTCACTGCTAGACAAGATCCCAAACCGCCAGATACAACGAAGATCAGGAGAGGCTTATGCTGTAGAAAGAATAGCAACACTGAAGTAGAACTGGGCAGGCCATGTGGCTTAAATTAAAATAACAGAGGGACAAAGTGGATACTGAAGTGGATACCAAGAGATGATGCCTACCGAAGTAGAGATCGTTGCCATAAGAATTCGATGCAGGGGGCACAATATTGAAACAGATGGAAAATAATGAGAGATATCTATTTCCGGCAGTCGATAAGTGGATAACATTGAATGATGATATACATCAAAAAAGAAAATTTAACATCAGTGAGGTTATGATCAAGAGCAGTTTACGATATGGGCAAGAAATTAGAATACTAACAGAGAAAACACTAAAAAAAGGGGTCGAAGTAGTGGTTACGGATGTAATACGATTATCCCCAAGCATATCTAGACGGCATATAATAAGAAATAAAGGTGTTGGGGAATAAAAGTCGTATGGAAATAGAAAAAAACAATTATGAAAGATGTAGAACAGCTTCCTCGGTCTTCTCGCTTTTTTTTGTCTCTCGTCTCTCTTTGTCTCTTTCTCTCTCTCTCTCACTATATATATATATAATATATATATATATATATATATATATATATATATATATATATATTCATAATATTTTATCCATGTTTTTCATTTGGAACTAGTTTTCTTTATTAAATATTTTTGATGAAATAAATAAAAATAAAAATTGTGGTCTAATCACAAGCATGAAATGTTCTCTCAAAATATAATTTTTTCGTTACACGAACTCCCCTTTTTTATCAGGTATGTATCCATTAGGTTGGATAGCAGTTTTTGTTCAAGTGAAATACCTGCGTTTACGTTGGGATCCAACTAAGCTAATTATATCTCATGATTTAATCTGAACTGCCTCACACTTCTACGGACAATTTGGACACCATACTTGATATTTTGTAGTATAAAACTTTAAAAAGGTGTTTTTAAATCTTGCCTACGGATGTTGGCTACTTAACTTAGCTACAACTTTATTGACTGCTTCTCTAAAAAGTTCTGTATTCATTAAGCTATAGCAATCTCCGAGATTGCGCAGCTATGATATCCTACACCTTCTCAGGCTTCTCTTGCCGCTCACCTTACACTACAAAATGTTTTGGAGCAAGCAATACCAATGTTTTTTACTCATTAAGTGGCTTATATAGTTTGCGTCGTTTTATAACTGTTCGCGGTACTTTCATATTATTTTTAAGACCTTATTATTAATAACTCTATCGATCCAAGGGATGGTCAGTTTGCGTCTGTAGCAATAACTATTAAAGGATTCAGGGAGCTGCATGGATGCCTCGGACATAGTACACGATTACACTTCGTACAAAAGAACGGATACAACATAACATCTCAGAGAGCAGAGCTTTATTGTGAGTTGTAGATCGTGACTACTGAAAATCTTTCTCATTTTGAAGAATCTAGAAGGCTGGTCTTGCCTTCTTAATTCTTACTTTTATCTCCGTCGATTGTTCCCTCCGATCATTCAAATTTGTGCCCAGATGGCAGGAATTAATGACTCATTTTATTATTTGTTGGTTGACTAACAGTTTTCCAGGTGTAATTTTTAAATCATTGTTTTTTATTGTTTAAGTTCAAGAACTTTCCAATACGTTTTTTTTCTGCGTATTTTGAGCATTTTTCTGCATTATCCATCGTTTGTTATAAGGCCTGGGGATTTTTTAGAAGAGCTATTAAGGCATACTATACATTTTTATTTATTATTGAGATTAATATTCAAAGTAAAGTTTTAGATTTCAGAAAAGATAACAAGATGGAAAACATGGAAGTTATTTTCATTTTTACAACTATCGAATAGTTACAAACTAAGTTTGTAGTGACTAAACAAAGTTTAATATGCTAAAATGGCTATGTGATACGTTTTCTTAATATTTTTTCGTCTTTATCCTAATCAAAACGTATAATAAATATATCGTAATTTACATCAATTTAAAATATTTTCAAAATATTATAAAATGTAATGACATCAATAAACTACACGATACTACAACTATTTAGACAAAAATAGAATGTGTGGATTACAATTTCGCAAGGGCGTATTTCTCTGAACAGGTTCATGCGCAACTACATATTTTGTCATAGAAACATTTTAACGAGCAGTGGCTATTCATTAATTACATATCTCTCCTTCAGAAAAAAGCTAAATATTTCTTTAATTAATTTTACTACCAGGCTTGCCAAGCAGCAGGAAACAATTGCTAAAAACATGAAGTAACTGGCTTCTTATGAACTTACTTATTTAGTATTTTGAAATTTTATTTAAGTGCCATATATTGCAAAAACTTAACTGTAGTTTTTTAGCTGATTTGAAATCATAAACATTTCAAATTTTCCTTAATTAACAAGTCTCTAAATACCCTGCAGAGTTCTGTTGCAGATGTAGAAATAATTTGTTTTGTGAATATACGAGGTTTGTTATTGTTAAATTATTGCAAACATATCTACAAATAATCACTACTACGATTGTTTCACCAATCGATATATACCCTGCTTAAGGGGGCGGGGGAGGGTACGGTTTATTTTCAATATTTAAACATATTTTTACGATTTTTTTTTAATTGTTTAATATAAATTTATTTATAACATCAGAACATTATAGTACAGCATGTCAAGAGTATTTTTTAAAATTTTGGTACAAAAATATTAAAAATTAAGAAAATGACAGCTAATTTTCAAAGATGAAAAAAAAAGTTACTTTGTGGTGTTCATCGTAACTTATAACTGGATTATCGGTTGACAAAAAACCAAAAAAACATCCTGTTTGTTTATGAGTTTCTCTAGGTCACAACGTTAAAAAAATTGTTCATTTTATCGTTTTAACTTTAAAAGTAAAAAAAGAGAATTATTTTAATTTTCGAAAAATGTTGTGCTTTTCAAAAAAAAGTGTGCAAAATTTGTGGATGATCGATTACATAGTTTTTGAGATACAGTGAACACATACTTGAAAAAAATGATTTCGAGAAAAAAGCGTTTAAAAAAATCTTATTTTTTATACTCACACAGTATCGTACATTCCTATCCCATATAGCGAACTGCTTCCTGTTAAAATATGTAGAACATCTTTTTGTTAATGCTTTCGATGAACTCTGCCTTTTTTGTTGCATCTGCAGTCATTTTATCCGCTTTACTAGTTCAATTGTTATCTGCCGCAAGTGCATAATTATGAGAACTTGACTGTACTTATTCCAATCTCTATGTGAGAGCTCACTCACCTCACTCGCTCATCTTACTCACTTACGAAGCTCACTCACCTCACTTATGCACTAACTTATCTCAATCACTAACCTCACTCAGTCACCTTACTGATTTACCTCAGTTACTCACTTCACTCAATCAACTCACTCACTACTAAATGCCTACAACTTCATTAATTTTACTATAATTGTCTAAAATGTTAACTGAATACCCTTGAAGAGTTATACTGTCGAATAAAAAATAAAAAAAACGAATCAATTTTATAGGAGTTTTTAAGTTACTGATAAAGATGACCTGGGTACTAGCAAATCTCTTATGTACTGCTTATTTGTACGTATTTTTTGCCACTTAAAGCAGGTAACTTTAAAGTTGTTCCCAATATTAGATGTTTCAGAATACTCTTTAATGTCACAAGTACTTTTAGTACGTTAACTTGATTGTAAAATTAATCAAAACATAAAAACCATTAGCTTTATTTTAACCCACTTTGCTTGTGGATTGTTTTAAAAACTACCCCCGCATTTGTACACCTCATTTTATTTGAAAAACTCGAACAAAAAATACACCTTGCTTTTTAAACGAATGTACCAGACAGGTCTGGTGTAAAAATATAAATGTAGGTAACAAAAACCTACGATATAATGATAGGGTTAAAAAGGCAGACCTTTTTATTAAAGCTCCAAGTATGTTTATACAATAATAAGGATATGACGTGTTCTACCTTTTGTGTTTGAAGAATATTTTAAATTTTTGTACCACGCATATAATCTTGCATTTTATACGAAAATTTCGACGTCTGTAAAATGCACTTAGGGGCGGTTTATTTCCAAACGGTGTAACATACAATAGTAGATCCACAATATTTAATATATTTTTGTTATATAGTTATATTTTATGTTTTTTCTCTCTTATAAACTGAAAAACAAGTTAGCAATAAAATGTTTTATATGATTATTTTGCACTTCTATCATTTGCTCTTACGTCAAAGTTTAACGGGCATATTCTTCCGCTCCACCAGCGAAGAGTTACATAAACTCTCCGTTTCCTTTCCAATCTGAGCGTAAAAATATAGATGATTTAAACTTTGCGAAAATATCGTTTACATCACGAGTGAAGGAACAGGCATTAGCAGTAACACTTAACCATAAAATACAAAACACATATTCTTACATTTTAAAACGCGAGTTAATAATAATGAAAGTAAAGAGACCTCCTAAAGATTGTGCAAAAACACACCTATCATTTCCCAACTAAAATATGCTCGAGTAACCCTATAGCCGATGTGTGTTCGGAATTGCAGTCCATAGATAGCGAGAGGCACACCTATGATTGTACAAACAACCGCTAGGGGCAATTCCAAATAAGTGCCGGGTAGACAGTACTGGAAAATGACCACTACATATCAAAAAAATAATATGCCAGCTATGAAAAAACTGAGGAGAAAATGCTGTATTCACAATTTTTTAATTGTACTTGAGATATAAAATGTTTTTATTTCTCAAGAAGAATGCGTTTATAAAATGTATTTCAAATAGTGATATAATGAGGGTGTATTGAATAAATATGGTTATATTAACATATTTTGTTTTAAAAATATTTTATTAAAACTATGTAGATGATGCCTTATACTCTAACGAACTTATATAATAATGTTTTTAAAGCGCATTCCAAATTTAAGATATTTGAAAACTCACTTATTTCGTTTAAAATTTTAATTTTTTTTTGGTATTTTTGATAATTTTATTTATTTCTTCTTCTCATGGCGCCGTCTCCTTTCGAAGGTTGGGGATCCACATGACAGTAAATTGTAGTTTTGGAAACTGATGCGAAAAAGATTTCTGCGGATGGGGGGTCGAACCATCTCCTCAGGTCTTTCAGCCGGAGTTCTGGCACCTTTCTACTGATCTTTTACCCCGAAAACTTGAAGTAATTCATATCTTTCGCCTCTCAATACATAACCCAAGTATTGCATTTTCCTCTCTTTGATTATTCTGAGTAATTCTTTCTGTTTACACATGCGACTAAGTACCTCAACATTAGCAACTCTTTGTACCCATGGAATTCTCAACATTCGTCTGTATATATACATATCAAAGACATCTACTCTTTTTTCTATTTCAGAGTCCATTGTCCAACTTTCACAGCCATACAGAAAAAACGTCTGATCATTCGGATTCTAAGCTGCAGACTAAGGTCTGATCTTGTAAAAAATGTTTTCATGCTCATGAATGCTTTCTTTGCTTGTTCGATTCTTGATAGGATTTCTTTTTTTTTTTGATTACATTGACTTTTGATATTTACTAACAAATATTTTATGGAATTTATCTGTTCTATAATTTGATCCTTGGCATACACATGTATGTTTATTGGTGTCTTTGAAAATACTAAAATTTTAGTTTTGGAAAAGTTTAGATGTTTTATTCATTTGTTAGTTTTGAAAACTATAAATCAACAATAATTTAACTATATAGGTATATATTTATTGTTTTTATTAATTTTTTTTCAACCTAAAAGAAACATTGAAATTCTAAAATGAGGACGTTTATTTATAAGCTAAATCTAAGAGCATAAAATGCACACAAGTACTGTCACAGTTATTTTTTGTTTGTCATCCCATAATGAATAAGCTGGTCAAGTAATTAAGAAAGCTAATAGCTTTTATATAACCTCTTCAACAACTTAGGCGGTTATGGACCATTTTTAACACAACTCTTACATAATAAGACGATTTCCGGAATGGAAATCGAAACGTCAAATTTTTGGTTAAAAATGCAATTTTCATTACAACCAATTCTGGCTTAATTCCATACAAATACAATTTTTAAGCTAATGTCAACTTGTCTAGCTCTCTTCATTCCACAATAAAGTCATCGCTAATCTTGTATAGCAATAAATCAAATTAATATTTATTATTAATTTGATTGATTGTTAAAATCTTTTTGGTTTAGGCCAATCTTCTAAAGTTTAAATCGCTTTTTAAGAGATTCTTAGGTTTTATTGGAAAATACTAAAAACACAATGATAGTAACAATAAAAATACTAATTAGATGAGCAAAGAACCTACCGTGTCCTGTAAATTCTTATACTCAATGTACTAATTTGTAGAAATTAGATTTAATAAAGAAATTGAAGACCTAAAAAGATGTAATTCAGAAGGTAGAAAATGAAAAAATTGTATTTCCGGAGAAAGAAACATATCATAGATGCTAAACTGAAAGAAGTAAGTAATGTACCAAATAAACTACAGCAAGTTTTATCTGCTTCAACAGATTTTTCAATATAACATCATGAAATGTACATGTGGGAAAGGAAGTGAGAAGGAGACTGAATGTGGGACAAGAAAAAAAATCTTGTCCAAGGCATTAATTTTATTTGCAAATAACATCAAATTGCTTCGAAAATCTAGAATAAGTTATCTAAAGTATAAAGTACGTTACGAAAAACCGCTTTTTTGTCAAGCAATCTGGTAAGGAATGGGATCCGTTTGAATGATTCAAAAATAGTAAAACTCTATTTTTAAAAAGAAATAATGTAACGAACCAAAACTTTAAATCTTTAAAAGTAAGTAAATCTAACTTATATTATCAGTGTTATTCCCGATTTAGAAATGCATAGTACGCTTTAAAAGTAAGTAAATCTAACTTATATCATCAGTGTTATTCCCGATGTAAAAATGCATGGTACGTTTTAAATTGCAGACAGTTCCAACAGTCTTTATACTGGCCAGTTCAAAGCAGAAAAAGTATTATATATACCTTCTAGTCTCGGTGTTTGTACAACGATTTATAAAAATAATGTGATCACTCCGAACAACTCATAAAAACTGTGTTGTCAATAATTTTCAAACAGAGTATGGGCACAGTATAGTGCTTTAAAATAAAGCACTATACTGTGGTATGGGTACGCATAATAGATACGTGTAATATACATTTTTTAATTGATATATTTATTGCTCCTCATGATTTTCATTATCGTATTACTGTCCAATTAATATTTATATTTTAAAAACATTTTTTATGCCTTACCAACAGCGTAACCAATATATGTAAACCATAAAATTTGCTAAATTTTAAAAGAACACAAAACTGATAATATTGGTGGTATTTTTGGTAGAACATTTTAAGGTATGATTTTATTTTGTCCTTATATTACTAATTACATAACTCCAATAACCAAAATACCGCAGTTTTTCTCATTAACATCATTGCTGTTAGATACATTAACAAGATGTTAGATACAAAGCAGTGAATTACCTCACCCTATATGTAAAGAGCGAATTTGGGGAAGCAACTGCAGATTAAATTAACAAATTTTTAGATGAGTTTAACCACCCCTATTTGAAATGGTTAGCAGCAATCATGTTAATGAGAAAAAAGGCGGTATTTTGGATATTGGAGTTGTTCAATCACTATAAGGACAAAATGAAATAATTTCTTAAAATGTTCTACCAAACATACCAATTTATACAATTGCTAGTATTCTTGCAAACAATTTAAAATTTGCGTTTTATGAATATTTGTTTCTTTTAAACTGTAATTGTGCCATGCCTTGGGACAAACACCAAGATCATAACAAATATTAGTTACAAAACACAAATTGCAACATTTAAAAAACATAATTTTTAAATTTTTTTAAGTATCGTTAAAAGAAAACCAAGGTAAATGGTTTACCACATAAATCTAAATTTAACTTCGTGAAATTTCGAATTAATAAAACATTTTATTTAGGGCAAACATTCAAATTACTCAACATATAAAAATTTTATTAGATTTATATTATTATATATTTAAAGTAATTTTTTTATTAATTAAATTTTAGTTATTTTATTAATCCATATATTTTACTAGACGATTTCGAGATGTATACTCCATGAGTATGTAAATAAGCATATATTGAGGCATCCCTATAACGTAAATAATTTTTCAAGATAACGTCAAGTATAGACGGCAAAGATACTGTTTATAAAACAAACGCAACGCACTGGATATTTTTTGCCTTAGGGATTGGTGTAGCATTCATAAGCTTTTTAACAAACTAGAAATACCGGTTCCTCCTTTGCTACTCAAAACAAAGTGCGTAGAAAAACCAAAACAAAATGCGTACAAAAACACAATTATCACCAGAAGCCATTTTATCTCATTGTGTCAAAATCACAATCGAAGACGACTTTCTACAAATACTCCGGATTAAGCGGGAAACAATAACAAGACAAAAAAGTAACCGCTACAACGTGGTAAATATTTACCTGTCGCTTTGAAGCAGTGGTCCTTCAACGGCGCACCTGCACAGCATTGCACTTGGTCAATTGTTTCTAAGACTCGGTTTCGCAGTTAACAAACAAGGTGGTGTTAATTTCGCGGTAGTCGGAGTGAAACTACGTAAGCGCGGCGCGCGTCCCACGGCGTCAGCGCGTTACCGGCGATTTCCGGTGCGGGACCCCGCCCCGCTCGTACTCGAACCGCCACCATATTTTTAAAACTCCGCCTTGTTGCGGGAGATCCCTCTACCCGGAAAAAAATAACAATTATTTACCGACCACGCCTATATTTCCCTTAGCAGAGGGGAAGAACGAAAAAAGTGGGGTAGTTTTTCGAGCGTGCAAGGTGGTTAAAGCAATGCTCGCGCCATCTGTCGCTGAATAGGCGAAATGCTAGGTTAGGCCTTTTACAGGAATATTCAGGCATACGAGTCGGTGGTTTAAGCTTCTGCTAAATTACTCACTGACAGCTACCGCCACCCGGAGTTGGAAAGTGAAAGTTCAAAGGTCCTTTGGGAAGCACTTTAGTTCTACAGGGTGGCTCACCTAGAACAAAAATAAATAGGTTACAATGATTATGAATGTTTAGTATGTATTTTAAAAATAAAAATATACACAATAAATAAACCTTTGACAGTTTTTTTAATTATACTATATTATAATAATTTAGTTATCATCAAATTATATTATAAAGTTGATTATATATTTATTATATTATATAATAAATAATATTAATTCAAGTTAATCCGAAAATAAAGATATTTTGTATACAAAACTCAACATTAATCATTTTCAACATTTTCCAGCTGTTGTCTGGTCTTGTTCTCTTTCTTCTTTCCTCTGTTTGGTATTCAAGTGCTTGTCTGGATATATTGCTTTCATCTTTCCTGAAAGTCATTCCATTCCAATGGAATTCCATGCCAATCCATTCCCTTTTTTTCGTTGATTGTAGTGGATATGTTAGTTTGCTTTGTTCTTTTCCATAGTTTTGTATTAGTTATTCTGTTGGGCCAGTTTATTTTCCCGATTTTTCTTAAAGGTTTGTTAACAAATCTTTAAGTTTTGTTGTGGTTTCGTCCTGTTTCTATGTCTCTGCTCCGTAAACTAGTATAATTTTAATGCAACTTTAAATTACCCAAAGACGACCAATTTATTAAAACTCCTTGGTTGCATATTGTAAACAGGTTTTTATAAATCAATATAATACATTTCTAATAGGTATCTTTTTGTTACAAAAAGTCAAGTTGGTCAAGGTCATGTTGTTGGCAAGGGAAATGTAATTAATTTTCATTTGATCGGTATTATATGTATATGCCTTATATAATGAAACCGAAGGCTACCGCGAGCTGAGTCAGGATTACCAAAGATTGGATGACTCAGGTCTTGGGCCCTTGGTTACGATAACATAAGTCATCATCATGCTGGTTTTACAAGCTTGCGTGGGTCCTAGCCCCCTCAAGAATTTATCTCCAGTCGTCCCTATCTTCCTCCGCCAAGCACGTATTCCCTTTTCTTTTCTCACCAATAGGTCTATAAAGGAGCATTTTTCTAGCTGCGTCATTTTGTTCCATCCGCATTATATGCCCTATCTACCTATGATATCCCTTCTTAATATGTTTAACGATATCTGGTTCCTGGTATATTCTATAAAGTTCGAAGTTGTGTCGTCTTCTCCATACTCCACTTGTCATTCACTGCTCCATAGATTCGCCTTAAAACTTTTCTTTCGAAACATCCCAACATGTTTATATTACTTTTTGTATCCGGGCCTCTGAACCATGTGTTAGGACTTGGCTTTTTTTAGTTTTACATACTAGTTTTATTTTTGTGTTTCTCGGCATAATTGTGGATTTAAGGAGGAGATTAAGCCCAAAATAGCATCTGTTGGCCGTGCAAATTCTGCGGTTTATCTCTGCGGTAATATTATTGTCAGTGTTTTCTATAAGTGGTCGTAGGATTTGTGGTTGCGTGCTTACTTTCATATATATATTTTGTCTTGTTGGTGTTTATTATTAAACCCATTTTTGTAGGTGACTTTTTTAATGCTCTCATACGCCTCTCGTACAGTGCTATCAGCCATCAGCATAGGCTAGGATTTGCACGGATTAAATATAAATTGAACCAATGGTTCGGATTTGTGACATACGTATTACTTTTTCTAGACCAATATTGAACAGTATACAGAAGGGTCTCCCTGGCGCAGCCCGTTCATTTGAAGTATCAATGCCATAGTCCAGTGTTTTTCTAAAATTGGTTTCAGGGTTTCAATCGGGTGAATTGTCGATTTACCTTCTCTGAAACCAGCGTGGTATTTTCCTACTATCCGTTCTGCATATGGTGCCATACGGAGACATAGTTTGTACTGTGAAAAATATTTTATACGCTGCATTTAGAAACGTTAGTTGCGTTAGTAGTCCCCTGTGGTTAGAGTATTCAAAGATATCTCCGTTTTTGTGAATGGTGTAAAGTATTTCAAACATTGGAGAGGGGTTTCTGTGTCTACTATTCTTTTATAAGCTGCTGTAATGTCATTATGTTATCGTGGCTACCTTCTTTATACAATTCAGCTGGGAAATTATCTATTCCGGGTGACTTGTTTCTGGCTAGTTTTTTTAATGCATTTTTAACTTCAAGAATCGTTAGTGGTTCCTCTTCATTATCGTCTGTCTTTTCCCTTAAGCCATCTCTTTTGTCTTCCAGGTTTTCTTCTTTTTCCTCTTTAATAAGTATTCCACCCATTTATTTAATACATCTTCCTTATTGTTAATAGGTAACCACTCTGAATTCTGCATTGTCTTGTGATTGCCTTGAATTCTTTTCTGTTTACGTTAACTTTCTTATTGAATGTTTGCATTTGAATGCGACATTGTCAGCAACATTTAAAGCCTTTTCGAAAGGATAAAGTAGACTTTGTCTACCAGAAAATCAGTGGTGTCTATAAATCGGTCAAGAAGGTGTTAACATCAGTTATTTTCCTCAAGAATGGAAATTAATCATCTTAATACCTCTCTTCAAAAAAGGAGACAAATCGGGCCCGGAAAATTACAGAGGAATTAATTTATTAAGTACAACACTAAAATTAACAACCAAAATGAATCCTGCACCAACGCTATATTTATAATAAGGCAAGTGCAAGAGAAATGATTAGAATACAACAAACCGGCGTATCTATGTTTCATTTTCATATTCAAAAGAAGGCATTTGATCGGGTAAAATTAAAGGACGTTATTCACTTATTGTATGATAGAGAAAAACCTCTAGGAATAATCAAAACGATCGAAAATCTCTTCCAAAACAACACAATAAAAGTAAAAGTAGAAAAGGAACTAACAACATATTAAAGCTGGCAATAAGAAAGACAGAGATATTCCCTGAGTCTTTTTTGATTCCTGAATATGGATGAAATAATAAAAAATTAAGAACTAAAAAAGGATATCAAATAGAAGAAAAACAACTTAAAATAATCTGCTATGAATACGACGCAATATTACTCTCTTAAAGTAAAAATAATTTACAACGTATGCTATACCAATTGAATATAATCGCGAGAAAATGTCCCAATGTTAATTTCCAAAAAAAAAAAGAAACAAAATGCATGGTTATAACAGCAAATTTACTAAGATGTACAGATAAAGCTGGAAGGTCAGATAATAGAACAAGTGGTGAAGTTTAAATATCTAGGCATCACATTATCTAGCTTAGAAAATCTCGAAACAGAAGAAAAGAATAGAGCAAACAGAGCCGCAGCTTGCCTGAATGAAACAATATGGAGAAATAAAAATATCGGGAAAGAAATGAAATGCAGAATTTACAAAACAGTTATCAGACCAATAATGACATACGCGGCAGAAACACAAGATGATACAAAGAGGACAAAAATTATGTTAGAAACAGCAGAAATGTAAACACCTAAAAAAATTTATGACAAAAACACTATGGAACAGAGCTAGAAGTACAGATATACGATGGAGTGACAACTTACTGGAGGCACATTGAAAAACAGACATGAGTCATGTCTACATAAAAAAGAAGAAGAATGGAATTTTGTTTGCAGATTACTTGCAAACTGGAAAACAGTACATTCTGAATATTACTGTAACCTCTTAAACCAGACGAAGGAAAAATTCGTGAAAAATGACTCGGTTTGCAGAAGAAAAAAGCTTTTTCATCAGGAAAATGCCACGTGTTATATGAACCTTTTGACAATGGCCAAAATCTATGAATTAAAGTTCCAATTGTTAGATCAGCCACCGTATTCTCCAGATTTGGTCCCTAGCGACTTCCATATGTTCCAATATGTCCAGCTGAATACAGGTAATATCACCGTGAACATCATATGTGCCTACGACCCACAGGTAGGGTGTGAAGAACAGAAAAAGGAAGAATTTTGTAGTTGGAAGAATTTTTGAAGACGAAAAGTATTTTATTAGAGATGATTTAAATGAACATATTCAGAGAAAAAGAGCGGGAATAGAAAGAATTCGTGTAGGTTTGGGTATGGGAATCAGAAATAATAAGGAAAATAATGTAATCGACTTTGCAGTGGCATATAATTTGACTCTCATTAATATGTTCTTTATGAAGACTGAATACAATTCTGTTACCTACAGTAGCAGGGGAAGGGAAAAATAAATAGATTTTGTGATGTGTAGAACAAGTCAGCTAAAAGCTATCAACTTTAAAGTGATAAGATGTAAGTGTGTAGCTACATAACACCGACCGGTAGTAGTGAATACCAAGACAAAGGTCCTAGAAAGCAGGTAGGACACCAGAAAGTAAAGTGGTGGAAGTTGGATACGAATTTGGCAATAGTCTGGCAAAAGTAGAGCGCTAGAAGAGCTTAAAGAACAAGATACGGTAAACATCTGGTAAAGGGTCTCCTATAGACAAAGAAACTTGGTGGTGGAACGATGAAGTGCAACAGAGGGTTAGAGACAAGAAAAAGGCTAGAAAGGGGTATGGCAGGTCCAAAATTGAAAAAGATAAGGACATATACAAGGTAGCAAAGAGGGGAGCAAAGCCTGCTATAGATATTACTAAAGAAATATCGTCTGCACAGCTATATATTGAGCTGAAAACACCCGAGGTATGTGTGTACGGAGGGAAGAGTATTAAGAAACAATGTTGAAATAAAGCAAAGATGGTATGAGCACTTTATAAAGTTGCCAAATGAAGAACACCAGAGGAGAGACAGAGGATGCGTGATTTTAGAATACCTGTGAAGTTTTTGAAGTGCGTATCTAGGAGAGGAAGGGGTTGATATTTGTGGCAAATAATGAGTGAGATAAATAATCAAAGAAAAGATGCCCAATGCATGGAGGGAGAGAGTGTGATGTATCATTGTATAAAGATAAAGGAAACATTCAAGAACTATAAAAAAATTAAGTAATTGTCGCACACAATAAAAATTTGAAAGATTACTGTAGAGCAAAGGTTAAGGACACAGACATCGATAGCAGAAGAACAGTTTCGGATTCGAAACGGATTCCTTGTTTGCTTTGAGACAATTTATAGAGAAATATGGCAGTTCCTAAATAAGAGCTATGGAAATGTATGAGGGCTTGTGGAGAATATGTATAAGGGAGCGTACACCAAAGTAAGGATTGCTGTCGGATGAACCAAAAGTTTTCCAGTGACGGTTGGTTTGCATCCAGGCTCTTCACTGAAACTTACCTGTTTAATCTCGTTATGGATATACTGACAAAGTAGAAAGACTAGAAGGAGTAGGAGAATTCAAATAACTTGTCTCCTACATAATGGAAAATGGGACACTAGATCGAGAAATTGCCCACATGATAAACGCTGGCTGGTTTAACTGAAAGCGAATGAGTTTTTTGAGCTATGAACTGCTAGCAATGAGCTACTTGAGCGATGAGCTCGGGGAAGGGCTGAAAGAAAAATATACAAAATTGTAGTGAGACCTAGGATGGTGTACATCGGTAAAATGTGACCTGTGAAGAAGGTTCAGGAAAAGGTAGCTGAAATGAATATTTTACGATGGATGTTGGATAAGATTAGAAGGGACCGAATCAGAAACGTCTTGATTAGGGAAAGAACCGGGGTGACTACAGTCTCAAAAAATATTCAAGAACAAAGACTGCACTGGTTTGGTTATGTCAGACGTAGAAATGAAAACTATGTAGGACGAAGGATAGAATTATGCGGCAGAGATCTTAAAAGGGAAAGGGAAAGACACAATAAACAGAAATAAGTGGTGACGAAGGGTAAGGAACAGCGACCCATGACAAGACAAAAGTTGAGGAAGAAGAAGAAGAAGTATTGCAGATGAAAACCAAGTAGAAAAAGATTTTAGCAAGAATAACTGCTGACAATAGAGAATTATACATAATTATTCGAATAGATGTTATTTATGGCAATGACACGACATATAAAGAAGTCCACCCTCCTTCTTGTAGACAAATCTGACATAGTGGATATAAGAAACGCTCTGTAATACAAAAAGTGAGAATACAATATTTAGTGGGCCTGAAAACAGATTTTGACGAGATCAAAGTGGGGGAAATCATTTATTATTAATACACAAGAAATAAACCACCAACCATTATTAAAACGACGAAACAAATCTATCAAAACAATACAGTAAAAGCGAAAACATCTTCGGGAGTATCGATTTTTCCACTTAACATTTTTGAGGGTTGCCAATTCAGTCTCATTTACCATAGGAGCTCGAGAAGTGGATTTATAAGTGAATATAATATAGTAGATAGTGAATAATTGTTTCTAAAACGTATTCCACAATCTGTACCGGGATAAGTTTATGCGTTTTTAACTGAGGATTTCGACCTTGAGTTGACCATTATAAATTGAGTACTATATAAAGTTAATAAATTATCTGAGAAACAGGTTCAATATTTAGAAGTGTTTGTGCAAAAAACACCAAAAAATTTAAGTAAATTTCGTAAGTGAGTTTCGTAAGTAATTAGACAAAATAAATTTGTTTATTTTAAAATTTTTTAAACACAATTTATTTTCTTCGTTAAAATTCTATTTAAGTTTCTCTTTAGAAACACATGTGACCCATATGTTTAACCCATTCACAAGAACTAATAGCTTTGAAGAAATTAACAATTAGTAATCTTCACCACTGAATCATCGAAACCCTAGCATATGTCATAAATCCATTTGTTACAAAAAGGTCATATCCGTAACATCTACGAAATAAAAGAAATATATCAACGATTTTGTGTTAACCCTTCTAGTAGACTGATATGAAAGAAATAATTAGTTTTTTGTCAGGTTAAACATTTGGACATGGTGGTGTTATAAACGGACCTAGGACAGGTGGTAAATGGTGCCATCTCTATAGGTGGTCATCGTGCGTTCCGTTGGGTACATTTAACATTGCCTTGTACTTTTGTAGTATTTATGATGGATGGATATAATTACCGGAAGGATAATTTTAACTTGTACTAGTAGTTGTCTTAATATTCACGGGTGGAAAATACAAAACATTTCACAAAGTAACCACAAGGCTCTTCATATATGCAAAAATGCAAATAATCTGTAGCGAGGAAGAAAATTACAATGATGTATAGTTTCCTTATCTTGCATGGTAATGTTATGGTTGAAATTAAAACATTACACATACGACATGTCGACTAAAGCAAACTAAAAATGCAAAACTATTTCTGACATTCACGCATTTTATACATACATCAAATCTGCTTGACAGTTAACTTAAGACATGAATATATATCTGCAAAATGATTAATATACAGTAATATAATAAATATTCCTTTATATATATATATATATATATATATATATATATATATATATATATATATATATATATAATTCTTTGGAGGAGAAAGCGTCAAAACAAGGATTAGCTAGAGATGGTATAAGCCAGTTTGGTGTAGAACTTTATTCTAAATGTGAAATTTTCGGTGATATGTTGTCACCTTCATCAGCACCTAAATGGAAAACCTATTTTAGTACAAGTGGTGGAAATTAACATATAAAACCTACATTGAAAATGTTCAGTTGGTCCTAGAGGTGAAGAACACTGTCACAAACATGTTAAAAATATTAAAAAATACATTTAAATTTTTGAATAAAAACATTACAGCACAACAGGGTATTATTTAAAATACAAACACAACAAAAATCTAAAAATTATAACCTACACAAAAACTGCAACTTCATGTTAAAGGTAGAAAAGAAGAATTATTCTTCTTTTTTGATGACATATTTCTGACTTCTGTCAATATCCGGGTGTCATATGCAACGAGGTTATAATGTTCACGTTAGAACCTCATGAATATGGAAAGAAAGAGCCCCAGGAAACACATTCAGCAGGGAAATGGAGTCTTTTCTCAAGTACAGGTAGGCAATCTATGTATGTTATGATAAGTTCCTTACATTCTCCAGTTTGTTACATCTTGTCAAGTCCTGTTGAAGTAGAAATGAATAAATACAACTTAAGTTTTCAACATCTTTCTTACAGTTCATAGAAGAACTGCAGTTATGGATGTAGTACATTTCTATGAAGTTTCTCTTAAATTGGTTGTCAACCCTCTTTAGTACTTGCACATTTTCATAGTTAGCAATGTATCCAGTATTCTTAATATGTTGGCTAAAGGCTGTGCAGGTGGGTTTCCTCACTACATCACTCTTGTGCAAAGCTAGTCTTTTTGAAAGTTTCTGGCTGGTTTGACCGACATACACTTCTGAACAGGAACCACATGGAATAGAATACACTACATTGAAGTTATCCAGTTTTTTAACTCTTTCTGTCAGGTGAGTAAAGTATGTTCCTAATCTTTTGTACACTGAATTTGCTATCACTATGTTGAACTGTCTGAAAAGGTTTGTGATCTGTGGAGATAAACCTCTGTAATCGTTTCTGTCCATTATGACAAAGGTAACACTACAGTCATAATGGACAGAAACGATTACATCACCAAATCTTTTGAACTTCTCAATGACCCACACTCTTATAAAAAAATCCCCAAAGATCTGACTCCATCAGTAGAAAGAAACACCAACTTACTAATAAAACAACTACATGAAGAAGGATATATTACCACCAAAACAAAAAAAGAATTAACCAACTATACCGGTACCACCCCAACATACTATGGACTTCCAAAAATTCACAAAGAAGAGTGCCCTCTACGTCCTATAATTGCCTGTAAGAATGCCCCTACTCAATCCTTGGCTAAATATCTGGCAGGTATTATTGACACTTCTTTTTCTTCTCATAATACCTACAAAATTAAAGATTCTTTTGAATTTGGAAATAAGATTAATGGGTTTTTACTACCTTTAGGATATGTCTTGGTGAGTTTTGATGTTACTTCCTTGTTTACCAACATCCCTCTTGAACTGGTAGTTTCTATTCTGACAACTAATTACCATCTTATTGAACAGAACTGTACAATTCCCAAAGTTTTGTTCCTGAAACTGATTACCTTTTTATACAACAATACATATTTCACTTTTCAAAATGAATTCTATGTCCAAATAAAAGGAGCACCCATGGGTGGAGCTATATCCCCAACTTTAGCAGAAATTGTAATGAACTCCCTACTTCACTACTGTACTCAAAAAGTTGATTTCCAGTTCCCCTTCATTTACCAATATGTAGACGACCTCATATGTGCAGTCCCTGCAGACAAAATCAACTACACTCTTGACATTTTCAACTCATATAACACTCACCTACAATTCACTGTTGAAACAGAAGAGAATAATAGTGTTCCATTCCTCGACACCCATGTAACTAGACATGAGGACAACACAGTAAGGTTGGATTGGTACAGAAAGAAAACATTCTCAGGTAGATATGTGCCTTTTCACTCGTATCATCCAGAAGAACAGAAGATTAACATCATCAAAGGTCTGAAAAACAGAATAAAAAGAATTTGTCACCCTTCTAACTACAATAAGAACATCAAATTATTGTATGAGATTCTTAGAAAAAATCACTACCCTAAGATGCTTCTTAATAAATTGCTATTCCAAGATATGCCAACAGTTAGAACACACCAAAGACAAACATTAGAAGGAGAAACAGTAGAAGTTTTCTATGGGAGATTACCTTACATCAGAGGTTTATCTCCACAGATCACAAACCTTTTCAGACAGTTCAACATAGTGATAGCAAATTCAGTGTACAAAAGATCAGGAACATACTTTACTCACCTGACAGAAAGAGTTAAAAAACTGGATAACTTCAATGTAGTGTATTCTATTCCATGTGGTTCCTGTTCAGAAGTGTATGTCGGTCAAACCAGCCAGAAACTTTCAAAAAGACTAGCTTTGCACAAGAGTGATGTAGTGAGGAAACCCACCTGCACAGCCTTTAGCCAACATATTAAGAATACTGGACACATTGCTAACTATGAAAATGTGCAAGTACTAAAGAGGGTTGACAACCAATTTAAGAGAAACTTCATAGAAATGTACTACATCCATAACTGCAGTTCTTCTATGAACTGTAAGAAAGATGTTGAAAACTTAAGTTGTATTTATTCATTTCTACTTCAACAGGACTTGACAAGATGTAACAAACTGGAGAATGTAAGGAACTTATCATAACATACATAGATTGCCTACCTGTACTTGAGAAAAGACTCCATTTCCCTGCTGAATGTGTTTCCTGGGGCTCTTTCTTTCCATATTCATGAGGTTCTAACGTGAACATTATAACCTCGTTGCATATGACACCCGGATATTGACAGAAGTCAGAAATATGTCATCAAAAAAGAAGAATAATTCTTCTTTTCTACCTTTAACATGAAGTTGCAGTTTTTGTGTAGGTTATAATTTTTAGATTTTTGTTGTGTTTGTATTTTAAATAATACCCTGTTGTGTTGTAATGTTTTTATTCAAAATTTTAAATGTATTTTTTAATATTTTTAACATGTTTGTGACAGTGTTCTTCACCTCTAGGACCAACTGAACATTTTCAATGTAGGTTTTATATGTTAATTTCCACCACTTGTACTAAAATAGGTTTTCCATTTAGGTGCTGATGAAGGTGACAACATATCACCGAAAATTTCACATTTAGAATAAAGTTCTACACCAAACTGGCTTATACCATCTCTAGCTAATCCTTGTTTTGACGCTTTCCCGAAAGTTATCCTCCAAAGAATTGTATTCTTAGCGTCCTTATACAAACTATATATATATATATATATATATATATATATATATATATATATATATATATATATATATGTATATATATATATTTCAATATTTTATTATGAGACACCGGTACTAAACTGATCATTTAAATTCTATGTCATGCACATTAATTAATTAACAAAAAATAAATAAATAAAATATAAATCCGTAAACTAATTTTTCGAAACCAAATTCAGATTTCTGCTTTAATCTGTGCCTTCTAAGAATTGAAAGGCAAAACACACGTTGATAAAGATGTAATTGGAGACGTGGGGAATCTAAAATTGCATTCTACAACATATCTCCTCAGCTAAGCAAAAATCTTTAGCGAATTGGTTTCTAGTACTTATAAAGAGTATATCGAAATATAAGGAAAAGACAGTTAAGATTTGATTTCACGTATAGTGTGTCTGTATATCCGCTTATACGTATTTCACCCTGAAAGGGATCTTCGAAGCGGCTATTCACAGACGCTCTGAACATGAAAACAAATCTTTCCTGTCGTAGTCGAAGCAACATTAACATGGCTTCGTATGGAGGCAAATAGCGAGATATGATAATAAATCCGTAAACTAATCCGCTCATTGGAAATGTAAATGGGTAATATCTTCTATGCTAAGAAGTGTTATATGTTAATATTGAAAATTACCCGAAATTGCGAGCTTAGCCAGAAATTGCCAGATTAGCGATCCGCAAATTAATCAATTTTTTCAAGAGTTAAATGTACGAAACAGGTGGTAGGATTAAAAAAAATAGGCGGGGTTCCTAAACAAATAGCCGAATATTTAAAGTTACCAGATCCCAAAATGTACACAGGTCACTGTTTAAGACGAACTTCTGCCACTATTTTGGTAGATGCCGGTGGTGATTTAATGGCTCTTAAACGACATGGCGGATGGAAACAGCCTATAGAATTATAAATTCAATTGAAAGTAATTTACAGACCTTTACATACACTGAAAATAACAATGTTCAAAAAGAACACACCGTACAGTTTACGTCATCTCACCATTCACCACGTATTATTGTACAACCGCCAAACTCGGATAAGGGTATAGTTATAAATAATTGCCAAAATTTTACACTTAATTATTATAAATAAATGTTTAATTTATCTTGTTCCCGAATTTTGTTAAATAAATAAAAGTTGTTATACTTTTTATTTTAATAAATGAAAATAATCGTAGAAAAAGTATAGTACACAACTTGAGTTGTAAGCTTGTAAAATTACTGCGCTCGCTGCTACGCGGCTCGCGCGCATTTTTTTACTCGCATGTAATAAGCTTCTTATAACTCTCGTTATTTAATATACTATTTCAAAACAGTCCTTTATGAAGAATTTATTATGGACGGTCACCACCTTCCCTTGCGGCTAACATTGTTGATCCTGGCTCAAGCAATGACAGGGTTTCTAATACTGATATATGTATTTCTTAATACCTTTTATTAAAGATATTACTTCAGGGTTACTAGGATACTAAATAATTTAAAAATATCAACAGTAACAATGATAATTATTTTAAAATCAATGTTACTCACGGCCCTCAGTAAATCTTTAACAAGTAACAACCATTTTTTTCAAAAATTAGGGACAAAATACAAGGAGATAAGCTGAGTGACATTGTCAACAGCATTCCCTGTTTTCATGTAATAAGTAGTATATTGGTCAAACATCTAAACTTCTTAAGTTTAAGGATCACGTTACATGTGAGTGATTTACGCCTTCTTTGAGACCGTTATGCATTAGCTAAACACGTCCATTACACAGGTCATTCCATGGACTTTGATAATGCCACTGTTCTTTATCGTGAAAATAACAAATTTAAGAGTGTATCATCGATTGTATCGCCGAATAGTTTCGATGCCGATTGACAGTAGGTAGGACAATACTGACATATGTCACAAATTCTGGCACCACTCTCTCTCTTAAAACTACTACCCAGTAGAGAGCAATTGGATTTTGGAGTCCTTTTTAACAATTATCTTCTATGTCATTGACAACTTAGCCAATTTCTTTTAATTATACTGCATAAGTAGCAAATTTTATAGATTAAATAATTTTGTGTACACTAAGATCTTTCTTAAAGTTGTGTATTCTTGTGGATTTCAGGTTTAGCTTCTCCTACATTTATAACTTATGATGACAGATATGTCGAAAGGCCTCCTATATGTTAGAAAATAAAGATTTTAATTCATAACAAAATAAATTATAGCAATGTAGTATCTGCTCTTAGTTTTTATGTCTTTTAAAGTGAACACAAGGCAGAATATTCTGCTCTCCCGTTTTTCATGTGTACAGAAATTACAATTTAATCAGTACTAATTGCGATATTTTTAATTGTACTATCACTGAAATTTTACGAGCAGAATTACAAATAACTCATAATATGTAAAGATTCGTCAGAGTATGCTGTTATAGTAATTAACTCATTGATTTTATATTTTTTGTATTGCACTGTAATTTGTATTTATTCTGTCCAAGTTAAAATCGTGTAAGTTAAAAACACTAAAGTGTTTATTGAAAATGGCAATTCGCCTAAAGGTATAAACAATTTGAAAGTGTTTTATTATTCTTAGATAAAACAAAGTTCTTCTGGTGAAGAGTAATTTGCATACCCTACAGATAAAACTTGCTTTATGAGAAATACGACAAATGTAATAAACATAGTACGCTGAAAGTCACTTCTTATCTAATATCTAACAAAAATTACAAAACTCTCAGCCGGTCCTGCAGACGTAAACAGGAAATTGTTTCGTTTTATGGTTAACACATGAAATGTCAACGCACCACTCATGTGCCATGTCTATCCTATAAATTGTCCACCAAATAATTGATATTCTGTGTAGACATAGGCATTCTTCCTGTACAAGTACTTCAGTAACGGTGAAATATTTATTCTTGAATTACAATTGACCAAGAAGTGGATTGTTCATCGAATATCGATGACTTAAGTGCATTCCTTTGAGTTTTTCTTAAAGAATACCGATTGATTCTTTTTGTATACTTAGGAGTTAAGATTTGGGTGCGAAAAACAAATCGGATACCAATGTTTGTACTAACAAAAAAACACAACCAAAGTTATATGGGTGATAATTGTTTAAAATTGACCATGTGGAAAAATATATTATGGAAATATCAAATAATATAATATAAGTAAGGAGTAATGAAAATATCTAAAAATAACACAAAATTATACAATGTATAAAAAAGATCGATCATAGTACCAGAAATAGAGACATACATAAACATAAAAATTAAGAGAGATTTAGTCAAATGTGTAATTTGTTTTATTGAAGTAATTTATGTTTATTTATTATAGTACTAAGTGTTTAATGTAAATGATATTCAACACTTGATGAGAAACCAGCAGGTACTCTCATAAATGGTACTCCGAAGACATTATTCAAAACTCTGACAAATTATGTTGGTAATAGATAACCTGAATGAACCACGTAGACTTATATAACAATTGAAAAATAAGTGAAACATAAACTATATGAAATCTATGTATGGTATAACAACATCTAGTGGTTTGACTCACGATGAATTATTACATCATAAAATAAAAGTATTAGAAAGGCAACTGCAAATTCTCAAAAATTTAAATCGCCTTACATAGTGTCTTAAACGGTCATTAATAACTAAGGATGTTTCTTGTTTTTTTTTTCTTTTTGTGTAGACATAAAATGTAGTCGTTCCATAGTTTTCGTGGTCATTCTATTCTTATTTGTCTTAGCCACTCCTTGATGTTCGGCATTTAGCATCTTCGTCGTATATCTATCTATACATCTAGCTCTGTACCACAGTAGTGTCTTACCTTCGATTTTTCTAAGGATTTTTGTCTCTGTTGTTTATAGCATTATTTTTGTCCTGTCTGTGTCAGGTCGTATTTCTGAAGCGTATGTCATTATTGGTCTAATGACTGTTTTGCAAATTTCATTTAAAATTTTTATTTCTCCACATTGTTTAATTTCTGTTTCACTTCTATTTAAAGCTTTCTGTAGCTAGATATTGTGATGCCTAGATATTTAAACTCCATTGCTTTTTCTAAAATATAACCCTCCAGCCCTAATTTATATCTTAGTAGATTTGCTAAAACCATGGATTTTTTTTCTAGGGAAACTCAGATATTAAATTTTCTGGCGAATATATTAATTTGGTGTAGCTTGCGTTACATATCATCTTCATTTTGCTAGATTAGTATTTTGCCATCTGCATAGTATTTGTCTGCATTTTAATTTATTTTTCTTCTATTTAGTATTCTTTATTAGTTATTTTACTTACTTTTTTTTATTATTTCATCCATGATCAGGTTGAACAATAGAGGACTTAGGAAGTCCCTTATCCCTTTGCCAGCTTCAATTGGGTCAGTTAGTTCATCCCCTACTTTTACTTTTATGTTGTTCTACTAAATATTTTAGATCATTTTGATTATTTTTAAAGATATCTCTCCAGCGTACAATAAATAGAGAACGTTCTTTAATCTGACCTGCTCAAATGTTTTCTTTAGGTCCACGAAATATAAATGAGCCGGTTTGTCGTATTCAAATGATTTCTCTTGCACTTGCCGCATTATAAATATAACGACATAACGACATAACGTGTATAATCTTCTCGACCTTAAACCTGGGCGGTCTTCTGCTAGTGTTTTAACTTCATTAAGTTTATTTGTTATCACTTGTTGTGTTTAATAAATTAATTCCTCTATAGTTCTCCGGGTTCGATTTTTCTGCCTTTATGAAGACAGGTATAAGGATGCTTAGACTATATTCTTGTGGTATTCTGTTTTGTCCTATTATTTTTTGGATTAGCTTTAGTAAATGTTTGGTCAGATATGGCCGTTACAATTTTGGGAGTTCAATTGGTATTCTTTTCTCTCTTAGTGATCTCTCCTAGTGATTTCCTTAACGGTTCCTTTAATTCTTCCCCCTCAATGTTTATTTCTTCGTTTTTCTTTACTTTCGATGTTGGTGGTTCATTATTATCACCTTTAGCAAATAGAGAATGAAACTAGTCTGCTCATGTTTTCTTCTGAATGGGCTTATTTTTTATTAGTTCGAAAATCTCTTTTTCTAGTTTGTACATTCTTTATCCTTTGATTATTCTCTATATTTCTTTTTGTATATAGAAATACAAATATATATATATATATATATATATATATATATATATATATATATATATATATATATATATATATATATATAGCGCCGAGCGCCGAAATGCCCAGTTGACCAGTACTAATCGAGTAACGACGAGAAGTAGATCCACCAGGCTTGAGAATGGCAAGTGAGACCTTGCCGAAACGTCGCCAAAACAATGGTTTTCAATAAAACCAGCATTTTACAACGCGGAGTCAAACCCGGAAAAATAGTGACAGCACATATAGCTCCCGCGGAAACCTCAAAACAAACATATATAAATATATATACAATAAATAGGTGTTTACATTAACTATTTTGAAAAAAAAAACAAATTTTAATTTTTTCTATTCGAAAGTACTCTACCTATGATAATTAAAACTAAATGCAATTATTTTATAGTAGATGTAAATTAATTTATCCACACTCTTTCTAATGACACTAATTTCGTTAAAATCGGTTGATCCAAACCAAAGTTATTTATCCACAAATACTTTCCGACTCTCTCCCACCATTTATTTGAAAAAATAAAAAAAAGTACTTGAACAACTTTGTGCAGAATTTAGGCCTCTTTCTAGTTTACTTATTTAACACCTGATATAATTGGGCATATTTCCCAAAAAACTGGTTTTCAAAGTTTTCTTCGCAGGTTACGCCCCCTAGCGGTTAGACCAGAAACTTGAAAGGTATTTCCAGCAATTTCTCTTGGCCACTTTTACTAAGAAATTTTTTTTCCTAGAGTTATAACATGAATAGTTTCCGATATATAGCCGAGAGATCGGCTTATTGGAACACCCGGTACAATAAAATATAAATTCTGCTGTAACTAATGTAATAAAAATATTTTTGTAGCGAGTAACTCTAATATACACGTTTGTGCGTTTTTGCGAAAATAAATAAAAAATATATTACTAGCCTCGTTAAATCGTTAATAAACAAGACATAAACTCTAATTGTACACCGGGCTTTTCATGATGGCAAAAATTAAAGCTTTCGAAGTGTATTTCGTGAATACCGTGTGAGAAATTTCTCATAAAAATGATCGAATAAAAGCAATTACCGACAATTATAACCAGTTACAAAGTTGATAAAATATGCGCGTACAGTAATTCAATGTCAGTGTTAATAAATCCAAATATAAAAATGCTTTCGTGCAGGAAATTATGGCTTATTACCTTAATTTTGCTTTTCGAATGCAATATCACTTTTAATTGGGTTATTTCAGAAGTTGTTAAGTAGCCATTGCGAGAATATATACACAGTCATTGTTTAAATGGTGACGGGCAGCAGCTGAAACTCGTACAGTATGTCTCGTGGTAGTTAATTAATCACATCGTTACAGTTAATGAAGAGTATGAGATGATACAGTTCTTCCAACATATTATTAATTAAACGTCATCCTGTACGATGCCTGTTTAGGTATATTCGTTCGCCAAAATCTGTTCAAGAACCGTCCTAATCATGCACAATAACAACTGTGTCGCGAGAAACGAAAATACATTTTCCTTCGTATGTTGTAACTCTATAATCTTTGTATGCAATATTTTTAATTTACTATAACATTATCATGGTGGTATACAAGAACAATATTGAGGAACACAGTGTTTATGTTAAATGAAAAATTTTAGGCAGGGTGCACAGATATCAGTACTTAGGTTGCGAACTAAATGAAGAATGGGATAGAAGTACGGAAATAAAACGGCGTGTTGAGATAGCTAGAAGTGCTTTTAATAAGATGAAAGCAATAATATGCAATGGAAAACTCAACATTGAAATTAGAACTAGAGTATTGAGATGCTACGTGTTCTCTGTCCTGTTATATGGAGTTGAGGCCTGGACAATAACAAAAATGAGCTATATTGGTCACATACTATGAAACGAGAAATACGATTTGATGCGCCTGGTCATACAAAGGAAGGTGGAAGGCAAAAGAGGACCGGGGAGAAGACGCACGTCCTGGTTGAAGAATCTGATACAATGGAGTTGGAAAACGTCAATAGAACTTTTCAGAACGACTGCAGAAAGAGTCAAATGGGCCATGATGATCGCCAATGTCCTTAAGGATGAGGCACATTAAGAAGAAGATGACATTATGTTTACTTTCCTAAGTGAAGGACGGAAAATCAAGAAGCTTCTTTGAACAGAAAACAAAAACAAAACAGAATTATTATTGTTACTGTCATGCCACAGTTGTTTTATTCATTATTCAATATACTTATTTGCCATTAATCAACATTGGAATAGAGGGAAACTGTAAACAACCTCCATCCTTGTCAATTCTTTGCCAGGCCCTTTACCGTAATCCAATATTTTTCTGTTGTTTTGGGCTCTTCCCCACATATTTTTTTTTAGTTTTCCTTGATCGATTCCTTCTTCAAGATTCCATTCTATGACTTACTTTTAGCTACACAAATCATATTACCTAACATTTGGCCTCCGGAGAATCATAGAAATATGGACCCTTTTAGAGACTAGAATTAACGGATCTCTATCACTTAAAATATTACAGACTTAATTATCAACGGACATTCTTCTTCCTCATTTCTTGAGTCTTTGTCAAAACGTGGTGATACTCTAAATAGTATTAGCTTACTGCCTCCATTGGCTCCGATCCTGAACTATATGGACGACTTCATGTAGGGATTTTCCCACCAGAGTCTTCATTTGGTCTTCCTATCTGGAGATCTTCCTTTTGGTCTTTGGCCTTCTACCGTTCCTCTACTACCAATAATTTCATGGTCCACGTTCATCTAGCCATTCATCTATGTGGCCAATTAGGTATGCTCGGTTTACTTTTTTTAATAGCATGGCAAGTTGGTTCTATGTTAGGATAATATCCAGGACACGCGTAGAATTCTTCTATAGGCCTACATTTCGAAGGCTTCGTATTTGAAATAGTAACAGAAGTATTAAAACAGCTCCCAAAAAAAACTATAGTGAAAATTACTCACTTAGTAGATGCACTACAGATTCAAGCATGTACCGATTTACTGGAATGTTGCGAAGGTTATATAATAGCAAAGCCAGGTACACCGCAAAATGAAATTTCATCATACAGACCTATATCTCCGTTGAAACCATTTAAAAAACTATTGCTAAACAGATTAAAACCAATAATAAACGTTTGATTGGGACGATCCGTTTGGTTTTAGGGAAAGCCATTCAACTTTGGATCAAATACATAGGATAACTAATTTAATAGAGAAATCACTAAAAGGAACGAAAGATAGTTTGTTCAGTGGTATTTCTGGATGTTATTCAAGCTTTTGATCAAGTATGGCATAAGGGTCTAATTCATTAACTGAAAAGTGTACTACCAAAACAATACTTCCAATTATTCGAATCTTACATTTTAAAAGGTTCTCAAAGTTAAGCAGGAGAAATCCTATTCTGGGCTGAAACAAATCAAAGCGGGGGTGCCATAAGGTAGTGTATTAGGACCGCTACTTTACCTATCATATACTAATGATATTCAAAACCTAAAAGAAGATCCGAGAGGCACTTTGGCTGACGTTGAAGCAATCCTGTCAGTTGGAGAAGACCATAAAGAAGCTGTTACAAAACTGCAGATCTCAGTAAACAAAATCATTCTTTGGACAAAAAAAAATCGATAATTAAAATTATTGGTACAAAATCAGCGTATACCAATTTCATCTATAAAACAAAGCGTATATCAGATTATTAGACAACATTCAGACTCCTGTTTTTTGATTTAAGGAAGCCTTAATGGAGACAACCGAAGGTATTATTGTGAATGGAGTAACCGTCAACAATATTAGATATGCCGACGATACCTTAGTCCTTGCCCATTGCGGAGAAGACCTTCAAAATCTAATGAACAAAATAAAACAGACTTGTGATCAGTATGGATTAAAACTCAACGTTAAGAAAACTAAATATATGATAGTTAGCAAACAAAATTATATACATGATGACGGTATAAAAGTCGGAGATGCCACACTGGACAGAGTAGAGAAACTCGTGTATCTTGGCAGTAATATCAATGAGAGCTGGGATCCAACCGCAGAAATTAAAAGCCGAATAGAACAAGCCCGAGCTGCCTTTGTAAAAATGAGAAACGTACTTTGCAGTCATGATCTTAGCATTGACCTTAGAGTTCGTATGATATCTTGCTACATCTTTCCTGTCCTGCTGTATGGAGTAGAAGCGTGGACCCTAACTGAGGCTATGCTTAAACGCTTGACAGCCTTTGAGATGTGGGTATACAGACGACTACTGAAAATAAGCTGGGTCGACAGAGTTAGAAATGAGGAGGTCCTTAGACGGCTGAACCAAACAACACAACTGGTCAATATAATAAAGAAACGCAAGCTGGAATACTTCGGTCATATTATGAGACACCCTGAAAAATATGATCTTTTACATCTGATCATTCAGGTAAAGATCCAAGGTAATCGTGGTCCTGGTAGAAGAAGAACATCATGGCTGAAAAATCTAAGGCAATGGTATGGAAAATCAACTACATCGTTATTTAGAGCTGCTGTCAATAAAGTCACGATAGCGAATATGGTAGCCAACATGATATCCAACGATCGATAGCGGTCATGGAACTAGAAGAAGAAGAAGACTCCTGTTGCAAATTTGGCAAAATACCTGGGGTTATATTTGGATAAGAGACTGCCTTGAAAAGTTCGCATTAAAGAACGAGGGAAGAACTCAACCTAAAATTTAGAAAAAAGAACTGGTTGCTTGGAAGAAATTTACAACTATCCATTAATAAAAAAAACTACTGATTTACAAACCAATAATAATTGTTAAAATAATAATTTAATTATAATATAGAGATTTCAGAATAGGATACTAAGGAGCAGCGCTGATGTTCCATGGTACGTAACAAACATCCACTGAGATCTGAAGATGAAGTCAGCTCAACGCATGTATAAAAAGAAGGCTCAAGAGGACAAAACCCTTTGAGTTAGCGAAGTGAAAATAGTGCAAAAGCAGAGCATTATGCGAGCTTAATATATCTGTATAAAGTGTAAATCTTAGTGTAAGTAACTCAATACGCACTAGAAACATTACTGAATGAAACTATAGTTTTAAAATGACAACTACACCAATTTAGGTAAGAATAGAACTGATCATTGATCTTCTTGATCAGATTGTAGTACAATGTACCCTCAACTTGTTGGTATAATCAAAAATATTATTTAAACAGCTATTGCATTGGATTCAATTGAGGCGTTTATTTTAGAAACAACCAGTCCAAAATTTTGATTATGTAGAAAATGAAAAAAAAAAACGCTCTCTCGAGTTTATTACAATATTTCGAAAAACTTTTAAATTGTACAGTGACGAATATAAGTTAAATAAAGGTTTTTTAACTATTACTTCTTAGACAAAATCTCATGATATTAATAAAAAAAAAACAAAAATCTTATAATTATGTTGTTTTTAAAAGAAAGAAAAATTAAAATAAAAGTAATGTTATAAACTTAAGTTTTTCATGAATTTTAAGTTACAAAAAATAATTAGAATTCATCACAACCACTACTGTTGTCATCTTCATCGATTTCTAAGGCATCACTGCTCTGCAGATTTTGTCGTGTAAAAATGACTTCATAAAAGCTTCGATTTTTTGCATTTCCTAAATACGGTAAGAGATCCCTTAAATTTTTCAGTTTAGCAGATGAAATTGGCACAACTTGTAAATAACTTGGTGTAAGTTTTATTAAACTAGTTGTTGCTGCTTTACTTCTGACAATAGAGGATCTCCATGGATCATTGTATCCTTCAACTTCACTACAGCAGTCTCTGCAGTAATTTCGAACATGCGCACTAGCTTTAGAGAAATTGGCGGTTTAGCTGTTTTCAGAAAATATTGACCGGTGGCTAGCTTTATGTCAAAAAACTTTGAGGGATATATTTTGACTAAGGACTAACTTTGTCCCACTCTTCAGGTGTCTCTACTCTTTCCAAATGACGTTTCTTTTTTTTCGATAAGTGGGAAGTCCTGGTCGTTTGAAAAATAGGATGGCCCCGAACCAGCAACAGGTACTTAATTGTGTTAAAAGGTTTAAGTACATGGACAAGAATAAATAAAACGTGCAACATAACATAATTCTTGTTTTGCCGAGGACATCCATCACTTATTAGTACAAGATTCCTGGTCGTAAAGATATTATTTTTAATAAAATGTAACAACATGGAACACACATCGTTGGCACCTTTTTTCGCTTGTCCTTCAGTGTAGGTGTAAATAAATGCCTTATCTGTACCAAGATTGTGTATACCGAATATGTGGTACCACAACTGACGTGAATAAAAAACTGAATTTGATGGAATATAGGAAAGAGGTAGATTCTGCATGAAATCAAAGCTAATATAATCGATTTCTCCAGCCATAGCCTGTGTCTTGTATCGTCTTTTCCTTGTAAAAGTGCATCAGCCTTTCTTAAATGAATCTCCTTTGTCCTGGTCTCCTTTTGAAGTGGGAAGTCCTGGTCGTTTGAAAGATAGGATGGCCCCGAACCAGCAACAGGTACTTAATTGTGTTAAAAGGTTTAAGTACATGGACAAGAATAAATAAAACGTGCAACATAACATAATTCTTGTTTTGCCGAGGACATCCATCACTTATTAGTACAAGATTCCTGGTCGTAAAGATATTATTTTTAATAAAATGTAACAACATGGAACACACATCGTTGGCACCTTTTTTCGCTTGTCCTTCAGTGTAGGTGTAAATAAATGCCTTATCTGTACCAAGATTGTGTATACCGAATATGTGGTACCACAACTGACGTGAATAAAAAACTGAATTTGATGGAATATAGGAAAGAGGTAGATTCTGCATGAAATCAAAGCTAATATAATCGATTTCTCCAGCCATAGCCTGTGTCTTGTATCGTCTTTTCCTTGTAAAAATGCATCAGCCTTTCTTAAATGAATCTCCTTTTCCATTGTTATTTGGTGTTTTTCTGCATCGTTGATTCCTTCGGAAGTAAGTTTTTGTTGGAACGAATCACACTGAGCACATGTATCGGATCGTAGAAAATCAAACTTTATATTAAAGTTGGATTTGAATATTTTCCAGTAGATTTTGTAATGAATATTTATCAGGTATTCAGATCGAAACATGGAATGAATGTCTTTTATGGTTAAACCTTCTGGCAGAAAAAAACGAACTGGGTTTTTAAGTCGTGAGTAATAGGATTGCCTTGGTTTAAAAGACTTTATATGTTCCTTTATTAAATGAATTACGGTATCTGAATAATCAGTTGACCTTTTCTTATCTTTTCCTTTTAAATCCCTTGGCGCCATACCTCATGTGACCAAATGGTTTTGTATGTGTCCAAGTCTACCAACAGGTATACCATGAATGCCCAAAAATGACTCTTTACAAGTTCTATTTCCTTTCCTTCGTATCTTATTTTGAATGCATATCCTGCAGCATGTGGTATTTCTGTACCCACCAGTAAATAGACGCCGCCATTTCTCGGGCGTCGTCTATTTACTAGTTTTATAGTTATTAGACCAGACAAATGGGGATCAACAGTGACGAATTTGACGTACTTACTGGAGTCAAACAGGGATGCGTGCTTTCTCCGTTTCTTTTTAACATAGCTCTAGACTATGTTCTCTCCAAACTAGACTCTGACACAAGAGGGATACAATGGACGTTAACCACACGCCTAAGCGATCTAGAATACGCCGACGATATCTGCCTGTTAGGACAAAGGTTCCAAGATGTGGCTGACCAATTGGAAACACTTTCCACTGAAGCCAATAAAATAGGTTTGAAAATCAATATTGGTAAAACCAAATCCATGAGAATAAATGCAAGAAACAACACGCTATTCACCATTAATAATGTTACGATTTTAAATGTTATGGCGTATAGAACTGTAAATATTTTATGACTAATTCTTTTGTATTGATTCTCGTAATTTCTAGGTCAAAAATCTACCTGACAAACAACAATCGAATGTTCTGGGGGCGACAAGCCGATAAAGAACATGTTTTGAGACCAGTCGCCGCTGTGTCTACATCGAGAACAGCATGGTATTTTCTACACCTTTCTGTTTACCGGCTTGGAATTATATAAATAAGGGAATACTTTCATTAAGGAGTCAGTCATAAGAAGCTCGGAAACCGCGATATTTAAATGTAACGAAACATAAATTATTATTTGTAATATAAATTAGAATTAATAAAGACTTTAATAAATTCGTAATTAGTTATCGTGAGTTTTAATAAATTAGAATATAGACAATAAATTAGAATAAAGACAAATAAATTAGAACTATATAAATAAACTTCACAATAACATGCAGATTGAAAATGTGGAAAACTTTACGTATCTTGGAAGTGTCATAACAGAAAGCGGAGGTACAGAAGACGATATTCGTATGAGGATACGAAAAGCGCAACAAGCTTTCAGCATGCTCAACCCTGTTTGGAGGTCGGGAGAATACACTACGAGGACAAAGATACGCATATTCCAGTCAAATGTCATGTCTGTACTAGTTTACGGATGTGAAACCTGGAAAGCGACAAAAACCCTTACAGACAAACTGCAGGTCTTTGTTAATAAATGTCTACGAAGAATTGTTCGTATTTTCTGGCCTAACATCATCAGAAACGAAGACTTACTACACCTGACCAAACAAAAGAGGGTAGTAAATGAAATAAAGTCCAGAAAGTGGGGTTGGATCGGTCACACACTCCGAAAAAATAACTCCAGTATTGCAAAGACTGCCCTAGAGTGGAATCCCCAAGGAAAACGAAAAAAAGGTCGCCCAGTACAAACTTGGAGAAGATCCATCATGGACGAGATAAGAAAACAAGGAAAGTCTTGGAATGAGGTGAAGGCTTTAGCGCAAAATAGAACCCGATGGCGCGTTTTCACTGAAGCTCTATGCTCCACTTAGGAGTTCAAGAACCTTATATATATATATATATATATATATATATATATATATATATATATATATATATATATATATATATATATATATATATATATATATAGACCAGACAAATGAGAGTCTTGCTCATTTTTATTGTTCATATTATAAAACTGTTGGAATAAAACCACTTTTATTTCTCTACAAATATGTTCATCACACTTGAGCCGTTTACATCTATAACAAAAAATATATTCTAAGAAACATATTCAATATTTACGTTAAAGCTATTATTTACCTGCAGTTTCTTTCAAGAGTGCGGTTTTCTACTAGTCTTCCTTTATGATTAATATGCTTCTCGCCTTTGACTTTGGCTATTTTTATTAATCTGGCCTTCGGTGTTTTTTTAACTTTACGCTCAGGCGCCTGCTGTACTCCACTACCACTTGCTACTGCATTCTCCATATTCATAACTTATAGTGCAAAACTGAAGAAACTACATATAACACGAGACTAACAACACAACCAATCGAACGCTACTAAATTTGACAAGTCTCTGCCTGTCTACACCGGAAGATCAGACCGATGAGAATGAGAACTCGCCGGCAATGCGTGCCGAATTCGTTCGGTACTTGTTGAGTGGGCTATTCTCTCGGTGTAGTTTCGTTTAAAAACAACATTAGTACATGGACCAATGTAGTTTTTAAAAGAAACGAATAGGACATATGTCGTTTTTACACAAATACCGATATTTTAGTGCCACATATCGGGGGATATCTGATGTTTTTGAGAGAAACGAATCTTTGGGGTGATAGAGTTCAGTGTCTTTTACATGATGACGCCACAATCGCGTTTTCGTAAATTTTGGACTTAAGTTGTTTCTAAAATAAACGCCTCAATTATATAATACAGGAAAATGATTTACTAATAATATATTTCAGAATTATAGCCCACAATATCTTGCTTAAATACAAGAAAAACATCATTACAAGCTGCAAAATTGACTGGTTGGTATTTACTTAATAACCAGTAGTTAGATTTAAAATAAATAACTAAACAAAATAAAATAAATACATTTACATCATTATAATTATACATTTGGCACAATATATTGACATGCTGTATATATACTTACATTGTTTTTAATCCAGCGGAAGAGTTTGCAAGTGTTACGTAATGAGCGGTCGCTGCAGCATATTCTGCATTTGGCTCAATGACGAATTGTTTAGCTCGTATGCATACTTTTATGCTTGAACGTTAATTATAACGTTTCTGACATCTGTTTGTATTTTTGCTTATACATTTTGAAGGAATTAAAATTTGTGTGTATAGACATTGTTTACCTGTTTATTAAGGGTTATTTATTTTGAACCAGTAATATAAATGTCTGCTTCGTTTCGGGTTTGCTCCTTTATTCAATGCATTTTGTTATGTTTATTGAAGAAGTGCATTTCGTATAGACTATAGTTAGATAGACAGTCGTATTAGTGACGCCATTTATGACAACGGTTGTCATCAAGACATAAAGAAAGTTTATACATCATATGTATTTAGCCATATGTTAAATTCTATTTTTCCTTATCACACTATATACAGTGAAATTTATCGTGCAATATACCCAAATATTGCGTGATTTATACCCAGAGTAAGTTGCAAAAATCACGGAATATATTTTGTTATATGTATGATATATCAATTGTTTGTGTAAAAATTATATAAAAGGACGAATATCAGTTTTTATAGCATATGTGCTTTTACCTCTGTTCTTTATTGCACTATTTACTAGATAGGTATTTCTTCATAGTTCACCTTGGGCGGCAGTTATTATAATTGATTTAACCTGTAAAATTTTAATTATTTAAACTCTAAAATGTCACTGTTTTCTTTAAACTTAAATTTATATATAATATGATCTTTCCTCAGAACTCTTTAGTCCTATCTTCTTATGCTTTTGGCTGCAAAAATATTCTGGTCTATGGTTTTTCCGATAAATCGGAGACTTATTTGTACTTACAAATACTGCCAAATTCAAATACTGCAAACTTCTCCCAATCAGCATTTCTAGACTAGAATTGCTACCACTTTTTAACTCTTACTCACTAAATACATTTACACTGTTTAAAACTGCCGGCACTAGTTTTCTTCTCAGGATTGGATGTTGTTCTTTCAAAGATCAGAAACAGATAAACAAATTCTCGCCTTTATAAGATCCGAGACCCAAAACTGACCCCTTACATCCCTTACATTTTTTTATCAAGAAACCGTTGATAACAAGTAAACAGTTTTTCTCATGATATTTGCTAAAAAATTAATTTTTTATTATACGTACCTTAAATCGAATATTATCCTAAATTTCACATTTTACCCATATAACTCCATAATAAATCTATAACACTTTAAACGAATAAAAATCCATCTTCTTCTTCTTTAAGTTCCATCTTCTATCGAAGGTTGGAAATCATCATGGCTTTGCAGACTCTGTTGACTGCCGCTATAAATAGTTCTGTACTAACTGCATTCAAACCATTCACTCAATTTCGTAAGCCACGTTATTCCTTGCCTTCTCACATTTCGCTGTCCTCGAATTTTTCCTTGCATAATAAGCTGCAATATTGAATATCTTTGTCCTCTCATAACATGGCCTAAGTACCAAAAGAAGTTTTCTTCTTTTGATGGACAATACTATTTTAGCTTCATTTCCTATTCTTTTAGTAACTTCTACGTTTCAAAGGTACTTATTAAGATGCACTTATTTTATTGTCCGTGCTTCCAATCCATAAAGAATAGTAGTGAATACGCAATACCGAATCATTCTTAGACGTAGTCCTAACCATATATCCCGACAACCAAGAAACTTTTTTAGTTTAACGAATGATGCACGTGCTATTTCAATACGTGTCTTAATTTCTTTGGTTTGGTTTACATTTGATGTTATCCATATTTCTAAGTATTTGTAGGTACCCAAACTCTCAATTATAGTATCCTCAACAATCAATTGGATGTGTACACCTGCTGATTTAGTCATGATCATGCAATTAGTTTTTTTTTTAATTCATCCTTAATCTGTATTTATGACAGCATTTATGAAGTCGTTGCATTGCGTTCTGTCTATCATTGTTGTTATCCGTCATTATTCTTATATCATCTACAAAACGCAAGTTATTCAAAACTTCTCCATTCATAGATATACCTTCTATTAAATCTGAGAGCGCTTCTTTTAATACCGCTTCATTGTAGACATTGAAGAGTAGTGGTGGCAGCACGCAACCCTGGCGGACTTCTCTCTGTATTTTGATATCTCGGTTGTTTTGGTTGTCAACTGTTACCATGGCAGTTTAATTTCAATATAGATTAAATATAATTTTCATATCACGACTGTAAATATTTTTACTTTTTAATATTTCTACAAGCTTTTTATATTAAACCTTATCAAATGCCTTTTCAAAATCTACAAAACATAAGTACGTGTCCTGATTCATATATATATATATATATATATATATATATATATATATATATATATATATATATATATATATATATATATGTATATATATGTAAATACTTTTTTCTTTTTGGGTGTGATAGTCAATAAAAAATAGAGCTTTGCTAAGGCGTACTATTTATTCTGAAATCCGAGCTTTCGGTGGTTGTTTGCCACCTTTATCAAGGTCTACAATGAAAATTACTGTGTTATAAACTTTGGCTGATGCAATATAAAAGTTATAAAAACTTACCAGAAAGTAAGATTCATAGCATATAAAACACAACGTTAAATAACATAATGTGATCTGAATTACTGAAGGCATTAAAACTGTTAAAAATTTTAAAGATAACTTAAAAATTAAAGAACATGTTACAAAGTTTAAAAAGTAAAAAATAAGACGACATGTTTGACAAAAAACAGTCGTCTTCGCAGGTTTGAATTCAGTCACATCTCACGAACAGAAAGAGGCAGTAGGCGGAACTATTGTTGTTTAAATAGTTCGATAAAAAACAAACTTTCAAACTGATGTCTAACAAAATACCGTTTGTGATTTTAAGTAATACCAACCATATTACCAACTTTAAATTGAGAGGAAAATTTAAAAAAAAATCATTATGTCAAACAATAAAAAGAAAATAGTATTTAGTAACTAGGTTTAGAAACAACAAACAACCAAAAACAAAATGAACCATCTGAATAATAACTGAAGTTAATCATGATAATTATAGCAATTAATGAAGGAATTTAAGAAACAAGACAGGAAACACTCTGAGATGCAGAAGACCCTAGTCAAAAGTCAAAATAAAATTGTAAATTTTGCTAAGGTTCTGGATCTCAGATCTTTTATTCAGATTGTTGTTATCACTCCGGCTGATATGTGAGTGCTGTTGTGAGTGTATGCTGAGTAGTCCTGACTGACACTCCCACGAAGAACGAAATAGCCGCTATAGAGGCTAATAGGAAGACTAAGAAGCGTGTATTTAGCGAAGGAGAGAATAAACCTAAAAAAACCAAGAAGACTCTTAAAAAGAAGAGAACAAGTGTCGATGAAGAAACCGAAAATGTTTATTTTTGCTTGGTTTGCCTTGAAGCTTCTGCAGACAGTAGATCGAAAGAGAAATGGGTTCAATGCCTAGACTGTAAAGGCTGGGCACACGTAGATTGTACTGGAGACGAACTGCATTACGTTTGCCATAATTGTGAATCAGATTAAATTTTTTAGACTGATTGTATATAATAATAAAGTGATTTCTCTCTAACACGTATTTTTAATATCTTAACAGATTCAATACAATGCTGTCAGAACCCACCCCTGTACCTGTCACAACTTACCTCGGTGGTAGGAGAGTTGTAACAACGGGAGCGGTCTTTGATTTGGTTGATTTTCTCAGAAAACATTACAATTTAAAAAATTTTGGTAATTATTTTGAAAACGGAAAGAATAGCACAAAATTATTTCATATCAATCATACCTGTGGAATGTTTCTTGACCGAGATATGGCCCATAAGGTAAAATTTGTCACAACTCTCCTAGGTCTCCCCTACCCATTGTAACAAGGAAAATTTTGATCAAAAAACAGTAAACAGCCAATTTTGGACATAGACTAGTTCTGTTCTAAGGCAGCGAAATGTAATATCGGTTTAAATTAAATATACAATGTAGTGCATATCATATTACACAAACAATATGTATTAATGTGTCAAAATAATTTCGAAATGTTAGTTCTAACATCTAAACGCGAAGTCGTAAATCAAAATTTTACTTAAGCCACATACAATATACAATGTAGCAGACCTCATCATCCGCATTAAGCTGACAGCTTTTATCATGATCATCGATGGATAGTTTATTTTTATGTGTCTAAGCATATATTTCGTAACATTTGAAAGTGTAGATAATAATATTATCTTCGCTTACCCACGTACTTTTTGATTAACAGTTTTTTTCACTCCCTGTTTTTAATATTCCAAGTGATTACCACCTAGCTGCATATTTAAAAATCTATATGAGTGGAAATATCAATAATTCATACGATATTTCTATTGAACGTAATGAATATGAACGTTGTTGTGCAAATTAGGATAAATTACGTGAGGAAATTGCATATAGCTGTGATTGTATAATGATTACAATAATTATTAAACTGCTCACCAATGACAAACGATAAGTAATTTTAATTTGCGTATCTAATCATTATAATAATTTGTTATATTGAACTTTATCCTCTTCTACATAGTATCTACAAATTTGTTATTTTTAAGATATAGTTCATTCATCTCCATTCTTTATGAAGAAAATCTGTAGATATGATTTATCGATTAAAATGGTAAAAATTTTTAAAATTAAAATTTTTGCGTCACCAGAGAAACAAAAAAAGTTTTCACCCTATTCGAAAACGGAGCCAAGGAAGTTAGTCTAAAGGTCAACGAGGACAAGACCAAGTACATGGTGGTTACGAAGAGCTCAAGGTAAAGGGTTAGATAAAACGTAACAATCAATGAATACAACTTTGAAGTCGTCAAAGAATTCAAGTACCTGGGAGCGATCATAACATCTGAAAATAAATATCAAAAGGATGTGGCAGCCAGGATCATTGCAGGAAACAGGGCATATTACTCATTAATGACCGTATTTAAATCAAAAATACCAGCAAATATCAACACCAGCAAAAATAAGAGTGTATAAGACAATAATTCGTCCCACAACAACGTATGGAAGCGAGACATGGACTCTGAACTAGCGGGAAACGACAAAATTACTGGTACTGGAAAGAAAGATACTGTTGACTATCTATGGGCTTGGCAGAGAAGAGACAACAGGAGAACGGAGAAGAAGACACAATGATGAACTCAAGACAGTATATGAAGATGAAACCATAGTACGCTACATTTAAGCAAACCGAATAAGATAAGCGGGCCACGTGCTAAGATCGAGTGACTAAAGACTCCTTCCATTCTGGGAAAGGCCTGATGGTAGAAGGTCAGTTGGTTACCCAAAAAAGAGATGTAAGGATGTAGTAGTCAGTGATCTAAGCAAAATGGGAATACAGGAATGGAAAATAGCTGCTCAGGACCGACAACAATGGGGGGAAATAGTAAACGCGGCCAAGAATCACATAGAGTTGTAGAGCCAAATGATTATGTTGAAAGAACAAGTTGTGATTTTATATTGGTATTGCAAGGAGACATAATAACTAAAAAGTTACTGAGTTCTCTAGAGGTCAATACCAAAACATCAGAAGAATATGTGATAAGAAAAAATTGGAAGTGTATTATAATACTAATAAAGGGGAAGATGTTATTTGTAGCAGTTGTGGTGAAAATGGTTCATATGTTACTGTATCTATCTTGTATAAAATAAAAATAAGTTCAGTTGTGTTTAGACCTTAAACAAATTCTGAAATAAACTTAGTAAGTATATGGGCCAAGAATATTGAATATGAATAGGGATTGAGTATGATTGTTTTGTATGGTTGTAACAATTGAATAGGGGCTTCATTTATTAGATGTGAACTTACTTATGGAAAATTAGCTGATTAGGGGGCATTGGGCATAAAGATCAAAGGCCGGCTGAGAGAAGTAATAAAGGGGGAAGATTGCAGAGTAAGAGTTTAACATATATATGGTTCGATATTATGAAAATTTGGAAACTTATCTTAATGGAGAAATAGGAAGATGACAGGATATGTAAAAAACAAATAAAATATTGTTAGAAGGAAATGGATTCAAGAAAAGTCGTATTAAAAATGGGTTCTGAAAATAGTTGGCGATGGAGGGGGAGAAAATCACGGTGGAACGAGTTAGGACGTTTAACACAGTTATGACTTCTTTGCTTTTCTTTTATTAGGAGTAGGGGTGGTAATGTCAAATACTGAAAAATAAAGAAATTTTTGTAATAAGTCGTTCAAATAATTAGCTTTTTAACTTTTTATTTTCATTCTTCTTACATTGAAACAGAAGGTGTAATCTTACACATACAGGTGTACACATACATGTAGAATGGTGTATATTATATATGTTTCAGTAATTTGATGTTTAAACTTCCAATGTCGATGAGGATATTGAAATGGACATAATAGAAAACGGGACGACGGATAGTCTAGCTAGGCCTAGATTATAAAGCCTGACCTTCTTCTTCTTCTTCAAGTGCCCTGTCCGTTGCGAACGTTGGCTATTAACATGGCAATTTTGATCTTGTTTGCGGCGCTTCTGAATAGTTCGACCGATGTGAGCCCGAACAACTTCCGCAGATTTTGGAGCCACGAGTGTCTTAAGCCTGAGCAGACCTGGAAATTGCAGAAGAAATAAAATTGAAACTAAAATAAAAAGTGCTTGGAGCTGTAGTTGGTTTAACTTTTAAAGGTTGAGAAACTGGAAATATGGCTTGCAAAGAATTTAGATAATCAACAGATATTACATAATTTGTTCTACTGGTCATTAGTTTTCGTCATTACCGACGCTTGCTTTACCTGGAGCTGGAGACAATTTTAGTAGGGCATTATCTCAGATCACATACAGTTGGACCGAATAACTAACACTATCCAAAATCATTATCATTGATCATTAAACATTTATATTTTGTACTGTTTCTCTTGTATAATATTTATTTAAAATAACATAATATAATGCCTAAACGTTTTAGTATTACTTTTTACAAAGCTTCTCACCAACACCTTCCTTTAATTTTTTTCGTTATACCCAAATTATAATAGCCCCGAATATTATATCTTAATTATATACGAACATGAAATAACTGAAGCTACGCGTGGGCTACACAATTATTCAAATGGTATACCGAATAGATTTTTTTATTTTGTTTAATTCGTATGGCGGTCATGTGCTCGCCTAAGCCATCCTTTGATCAAGAAACAGGACTGGACTCTATATTTTGAATGCCTAATATAAAAAACGTATTCTTAATAAATTTAAAGTTCGAATTGTAAAATAACTAAAACAACATTTTTAAATGTTTTTATATTCAATTTATTATTTAGAGAAATAACTTTTATTTCATTGGTTTATTTTCAATATTTTAACTTTGCAGGGTAGCATTCGTACATTCATTTCTATTTTATAAGCAGTGACTTAAATACATTTAAGTACCAATCGCTTTACGTATATTATAGAATAAAAAAAAGTCTAAACATTTAGAACCCTTGATGACTCATCTCTAAATATACTAAAATCATATACCAATTTCTCTCACTTGTTCACTATGTTAACTGTTTAATACTGTGGTATCTAGAAAGAAATAATATTCTAGACCCATTAAAAACAGGCTTCACACTACACACTGACATTGTTAACGCATTTTCGAATAAAAGCAATGTCATAGCAGTAACTTTAGATATCCAAAGTGCCTTCGACACAGTACAAAGACCTCTAATTCTAAGAAAATTAACGATATATAATTTAACTGGTAACATTTATTTATTTTAAATTGATATTTTAGAGTATTAACAAATGGAAAAATATCAAAACCACATGCTTTGGACAACGGTTTGACTCAGGGTTTAGTTTTAAGCACTAACTTATTTTTAGTTAGCATGAATGACTTGCCTTCATATGATCTGACATACCAGTCAGGTACTCGATATATGCTGATGATGTTATATTATACTGCCAAGGCAGAGTCACAGTCACCAGCACTTTGCTACAAAATTCCATACCAAAACAGACACCTGGTCTACGCTTGCTGGATTTGTGTTTTAGCTCCTAAAGTCAAAGTATTTCACTTTACCAAAAGACATAGACCTAATTCACCTTCTTTAACTCTAATCGGACTTCGTTTACACATAGTTAATTATTTGACGCTTCTTAGTATCCCTGTTAATAAAAAGCTTATCTGGAGACAGCATATTCAGAAACTTAACGGAAACTGTACCCAAAGAATCAATTTACTTAAATCCCTTGATTCCCTTGGGGAGCTAATGAAGAATCAATCCTTAAAATATATAGAGCTTTAATTCACTCTAAGCTAGATTATGGCAGTATTTTTATATGGCATCTAGTAGCTCCCTACTATAGTCTCTAAACACGATTCAAAATACGTCCCTACGACTATGAATTGATGCCTTTAAATCAAGCCCCGCTGAAAGTGTTTGCGTTGAATCTTCAGAGACACCACTCCATCTTAGAAGGCGGCCTACTTCTACTTTCATACTTTTCAAGAAATCAGCTAACCCAAGTAACCCGGTAATAAATGTAATCAATCCCATAGAACCTTCCCCAGAAAACGCATCCAATCAGTCTCTCACATTACCACCATGTCTATATTAGATTCCATCAACCTTTCTAATACTACTTATATTTACAACCCCAAGACAGCTCCATAAATGCAAAATCTTTCAATATTCAATACTGATTTATGTAGATTCGACAAAACAGAAACCCCAAACTCAATCCTTGGAAAATTCTTCCAAAACATCCTCAACTTAACACATCCTACTTCAAATTAAAGCATACAAATCGCCATTTGTACTGATTCTCTTTCCTCGATTCATTTCATAAGATGTATTTTCTCGAAAAACCCACTAGTCCAGGAAATCCACACCAGCTTTAACCAACTATATTCTGCTAACATAAAAGTCACGATGATGTGGACTCCATCTCATGTTGGTATATTGGGAAACGAAAAAGCATACCAGGCCGTTAAAGCAGCATGTTCTTCTAACTTAGCGTTCAAAGAGGTCCAAAGCCATACAAATCTTAAGATATTGAAAAACCAAAAAAATCCTCAGCTTATGGGCAGACTTGTGGAATAAAACAAAAACTAAGCTGAATGACGTTCAACCCAACTTGTTTTACGTCAATATCTCCTCTATGAACATAAAAGAAAGATCAGTTATTGATCGACTACGAATAGGGCATACACGTCTTACACACGGACACCTTATTGCATTAGAAAACCCTCCAGTATACCACTACTGTAATACCCCTCTTGCCATCAAAGACGTGATAGTGGACTGCTGCCAATATGATTCTTAAAAGACATTCTTAGTGTTCCAAACCGTTTTGACAGTTCATAAATTTTTAAATGAAACAAGTTCAGCTAATATAAACAGTGCATAGTGATAAGCTTTATTGTTTTAACTTTTTCACAAAAAAAATTTGTTCATATCAAATGCTTGTATATAAAATATGTATAATGTTGTAAACTGTGCCCGTGTTAATGACCATAAGCTATCGAGACACATTAATTTTAAATAAAAAAAAATATCGAGCATGTCTGTATCACTAAGACGTTACATCAATATCAACCTTAAGTAGTATGTTTAGTATTAATTTGGTCGTATTTCTGACGAATGACGGCAAAAAGGTAATACAAAGTTCGTTTGCGACTATTTTTAAATATCGGTAATTAAATTTTGCCATTCCAAACCCAATAAACCTGCCACAGCAAATAAAACTTAATATAAGTACTTCTACCTATCAAGCAATTAATGAGTCTATGGCAAAATTTAAAGGGCGATTTACATTGCAACAGTGTATGTCCCTCAAACCAATAAAACGTGGCATAAAGTTATGGACAAGATGCCTTTCGGAAACTGGCTATGTTTACGATATAAATGTGTATGCAGGCAAAAATGATAATAAGGTGGTAGGTTCTCTTTTGAGAACGTGTCGTAAATCAGTTATCTTCAACAATTTCTAATGAAAATGTTGTAATTTGCACGACATATTTTTTACAACAGTTCATCTTAGGGATACTATTAGTTTCTTGCTATTGGTACATGCATAAAATTACCCAAATTTTATGACAAGCTAAATCGAGGAGAATCGGAAGTAAAGGGTAATGAAACTGGAACATTAGCAAATACGATGGCAGGACACAAAAATAAGCTGCCATAAGCCAAAAGAAACAACTGTATGTAGAAAAATGAAAGATGGTACATAAGTGAACATTTGTTGCCTATATCGATTAAATGGTATAACCGTTACATGTGAGGTGTAGATAGATGTGATCAAATGACATCTGTGTACGATCTCAATAGAAAATTGCAAAAATAGAGGAAGAAGGTTTACTACAAAGTTCTAATGATCTCAGTATACAATTCATATATTATATATACTGAGTTACATACTAGAAATAAGAAAATACCCTTTCTAAATTATCTGGTTGACTTAGCTGAGATTCTTATCAGTACTTGCCGACAAGGACTCCAAAAAAAAAACCAAACATGTTGGTCGTCGAATCATGTCAGCCACAGTGATGAGTAATTTTGGCGACCATTTACCTACTGAAGGAAAATCCAGTCACTTGAGGTGTATAAGATATACACAACATAAGAAAGATAAACGTACCAAGTTTATTTGTAAATTGTGTGATGTTCCGTTATTTACTATTTAACTGGGAATAAGCCACAATTAAAGATAAAAATACGTTTATTGACGTTTCAATTTCCACTTCGGAAATCTTAAACTTAAAATGCCACAAGAAAATAGCTTCAGAACAATATGTTCCGTTATGTAGCGATTGGTTTACACCATATCATATATAAACAGTTTCCGTTCATGTATACTGATGGGATTATATATCCCATACAAAAATACTGTTGGGATATATAATCCCATGACTTTTCACCAAAAAAAAAATAAATAAATAAAATTTTTTAAATACATTCTTAGTTCTTTTAGATACATCAAATTTTAAAATAAACAAATTAGGAGTAAAACGGTTAAAACACATTTAACCTTTTTCCCCAGCATTATTTTATTAGAACTAATGGGTATATTTTGATCCACATAACCTGATATTAATATGCAAAAATAGTTTATTTAAGAAATTCCTATATAAAAGGTATAATAATAAAAACCCTATCGGGCTACATCATAGAACATTTTCGGAATAACTATTCCACCATCGGTGCTATCTGGATGTACATGTTTGAAGCCACTAAATATGCGGGTAAAAGCCTTTTAAGTGTAGTTTGATTAACTTTCAGTACATCCTTGATAATTAAAAACTATAATGTTTTAAGTTATAAAAGGAATTAATCACCTAATAACGTAAGACTCCACTGGGGTTGCTAGTCCTTAGAGGACTTGTTGATAGCATCAAGTTATGCGTTGTAAAACTATGTATTTAATTTATCTATTTAACGGATTTCGGTAACTTAACAATAATATTTCAAAGCTTAAATGCCCTTTTTTTTATGTAAAAAAATCAAATATCTAAATCTTTTTATCTTTTTTTGCTGGCTCTGCATAATTTTGAAAATTAATAACTTTTCTTAAAAATTTAGATTCTAATCTTTTTTGCTAAAACTACTTAATAGATTTTTATATTAAAAAAATTTTTTGGGTAAATTTTGAAGGTTCTACGTTGCTTTTGAATTTTTGAAAGAAACAATTGAAAAATCATTGTATTTGGACCATTTTTTATGGTTTTTGCTACTTTTGCAATAATACTTATCGTTTTATTTATAGGTATATAGGATTTACTCAATCCAAAATAGATACCATCTATCATATTAATAGTTTTTATTTATTCATACACAACTTACTAGCTATTAGTTTTTAAACATTCGACTGAAGGGAACAAAACTAGAATACTATAAATTGTAAAAGTCATTTTTTTATTTTTGGCTTAATTACGAATATATTGTGGATGTCACTAATCTAAAAAAAAGGGATACTTCACGAATCATTTAATATCAAAGTGTTAACAATTTTAATTCAACTAATGACAAAAAGCAATAAGAAACCAATAAAATAGACATTTCTAGTCAGCCACACCTGGAATGTTATATTCTTGTTTCTGGTAAAAATGTCTTCCCAGTTCAAATAAAAACTATTTTTTTTTGCATGTTTCTCTTTAACGGTAAATGTTGTCGTAAAAATTTGTTAAGAATCTTAAATAAAACAAACTTCACATGGTAACAATAATGCATTCCTCAGAAAAATTTAAGTGTTTATCCAAAAGGTCAAGATTATATTTAATAGTTTTTAAATTATTCACGCAACTTGACATAGCTAGATAATAATCTCTAGTACATCTTAAATTTTTTATTTTTATTTGACTTGTATCTGGTGGGAAGTATACAAAAATTAGCACCCTTCTTCCTCTATTATCTTTTATGTTAGATAAAATATTTGATACAAATTGAGAACTATTCATATAAATTTTTTTTAAATTATTAAACAAATTAACAAATCCAGTAAGGAGAGAAAGAAGAAAGCAGAGTTAAATATTAGATCATTTTCACAATCATTTTCTTTGGCTTAATCCCTATACGGGGTAGGATACCCTAATTACATTTTTTTACTAATTTCCATCTGTGGTCATAACAATATCAATTTCCTGCACAGACATATTGTGCCTAATAATCTCACATCAGGTCCTCTTTGGTATACCTTTTCTACTCCTTCTAAGAACTGGAAACTGAGAAAGATTATCATCTTGATGTTGAATATATCCTAACAACCTTAACGTATGAGTATGCATTTTGGGATTGATTGGTGCCACACCTAGACTTCCCCTAATATGTTCATTCTAAAAATTATCGTTTTTGGTCACTTTAGTCGTCCATCTCAGCATTATCATTTACGCTAGATCAATAGAAATAAAAAGAAGGTAAATTATTTTGGTTAGATAATAACCAAAATAATTTACCTTCTTTTTTAACAAATTTATGAAACTTTGATTAAAAAAACAATAGAAATTCTTTTGAGCTTTTTTTCTATTATTTCTAATACTAATTCTAATATTTTATTATTTACTTTTTAAAACCGTTTACTTTTTTGGAGTTTCTAAACTATTAATTTTAATACTGTTTAGTGTATGCATCTGTTTTAAATGTAAGTAATAATTGACATTGTAGCAACACTTAACCAAAAATGTATAATGCAAGATAGACTGATTGCTGTAATACGGTCGCGTTTCCCTAGTGCGACAGAGAAAACTGACGCAAAGCAGTCCATGCATCTCTGTCTAATGGGTCGGGTTTATCGACCACGTGACCTTCTCATATGTCATGTAGGTCACGTGATCGATACCGTGCTGAATTAGAAATAGATGCAATGCTTAGCGTCAGTCTTCTCTGTCGCACTGGGGGAACGAGCTGGTATTGCAACTATCAGTCTATCTTGTATTAAATGTTTATGCACTAAGCTAATCATTAACCAAAAAACCAAAATATTGACCATCTGTAGGAACAAAAACAAGCAAACACAGATAAGAAACATGGCAGGGTACGAAGTGGTCAGACAATTTATTTACTTAGACTCTGTCATCACTAAAAGTGGATAGTGCAAAGACGAGATCCGTCGACGCGTCAGAATGGCCAGATCGGCAACAGTTGAACTCAAAAAAATGTGGACCAACAATGATATTACAAAAACACAAAATTACACCTTGTTCGAGCATCAATATTTCCTTGCCCCTCCCATGCTTCAGATTCATAGACCATACAAAAATCCGATTCGAAGCGTACAATAGCATTTGAAATATGGGTCTACCGTAGAATGGACCACATATCGCACAAATAATGTAATACTAGAAGTCCTTAACATAATCACTAGACTCACGAGTACTATTAAACAATCCAGAAGCAGATCTCTAGTACGATGGTCGGACCAAATACAGAACATAACTCATTCCCTGAAGCCAAACAACACGGACAATAGAGATATAATTGGGCAGCAATAGTTAAACAATGTACATGACACCACTAAATTCTTACAAAATAGAAAAGATAGTAGATGAGGAAGATGATCAGCAGTAAGACCATGAGAACGATGGAACGACACTTTGCTGGAGGTACATTGAAAACAGACCGAGTCATGTCTATAAATAAAGAAGAAGCAGAAGAATTATGATGTTTATTTTTGTATGTGTTAAGTTGACTTCCTTTTTTCGCAAGAATGTTTTAGCAATCGCCATGTCTAATGCCGTTACTAATTCCAACATATCATCTGCAGCATCATATATCTAGTTACAAAACTTAATCTTCCAAACATTTATATCTTCATATCTTGTCTTGCACATATGCAACCAGAAATGAATACGTTAGTGTTAAATGGCAATTTGAAGACTATTTATCTTCTATCAGAGAAATAACGTTAAAAATATTCCAAATATAAAAACTTTGAAATATCCAGACATTTTATGTAGACAATTGCATGACCTGTAACTTTTGACCTGGTTAACTTTTGTCGTCCATGAGATCTTTGGATACGTACAGTATTTATTACATACGGTAGATTGTTAGACAGTGACTAACAAGTATAATATATGACGTACATAAATAAATTAAAAAATGGACCAATTATAATCTATAAGTAATCCCGACTCTGTTTTTGCTCCTTCTTACACATTGCAGCTGCTCCCATACCTTGACTATCATTCAAGCCCTTAGGACACAGATTATGAATTCGGTAAGTATAATGTAAGAATTAAATTAGTCGTAATTTTGTGTGTCCACATGAGGATATTGATGTCAGAAAGTGGCACTTTTTAAAATTACGGTTGTTGCGCATCTTACAAGGTAATTGGTAATTATTTTGTCAGCGATGTTGATATCCGACTACGCACACACCTTGTGCTTTAGAATTTTTATTTTGCTGCCGAAGGAAATGTTTAAGCAGTCTACGACGCGGTTAATTGTTTTATCAGAAATGGAAATTAATTTTTCGGGCTGTTATTAAGACATTTATTAAAGTTGTATGCTTTAGGCTACCAGCAGACGAATGTACTAAGTATCCAACCAATGATTAAAATGTTTTTATTAAAATATTCGATTGTACTTACTTTAGTCAGTTTTCGACAATAACTTTTTTCCATATTTACTTTTAGCTAGTAGTTATAGGCCTTGTATGTATACAGGCGTCTATCAAAGGCACATTTTAACATTATTTTGATCATATACGAGTGTACTCAAAAATATAAATTGAAATATAAATAAAATATCCGGTTGTATCAAGCTAAATAAAATATATTGTGAGTAGGTCTGTAATTTATTTTTACAATCTTGCTTACAAATAAATATTATAGATTACTTACATTTGCAATGTTTAAATTCTCAGTTTATTAGTTTAGTATCAGTTTATACACATACTTCCGTAGGAAGTAATCACAGAATTGTTAGAGCCAACATCAAAATTAACGCCACAACAGACAGACAAAAATTTAAACCATCTAAAAAAGAGATAGATATAGAACTTCTTAAAGAACGCAAAGGACAATACATAAACCAGCTATAAAGAAGTGACATATCACAGCTAAAGGGTTTGCAACTAGACGAATTAAACGATAAAATAACAACAGAACTACTAGAAGCAGGTCTGAAGATTGCTAATAAACAAAAGCGAAAAAACTAAAAATTAGCGTTAAATCACAAGATATGCTAATAAAACGACGACAACTCCTGAATGATAACAAAAGAAATACAATGGAGTTTACCGAACTGAACAAAACCATAAGAAAACAGATAAAGGAAGATTTAAAGAAATACCAAGAAGATCGCATTAAGAAAATCATAGAGAAGAACAAAAGTTTAAAAACAATGAAGACAAATATAGAAAAAAGAAAACTAATCATGCTTAAAGCTGAGAACAATGAAGAAAGAGATCTAGGAGAAATAGTAAAAATCACAGAAATATATTACAAAGACCTATACAGTTCTAAAAATGACCCACCACTATCATCTAAACAGAATCTCTCGAGGAAAATACAAAATGTTGGCTCAGAGGTATTACCAGAAATAACTGAAGATGAAATCTAAAAATCCATAAACGACATGAAAAGAAATAAAGCGGCAGGTGAGGACAAAATACTGGCGGAACTGCTAAAAGAAGGAGGAGATACGATAAAAAAAATGCTAGAAATTCTGTTCAACAAATGTCTGTTTGAAGGTAAAATACCTAAACAATGGAGAAATGCCAACACAATCTTAATACATAAGAAAGGAGACCAAACAGACCTAAATAACTACCGTCCTATTTCCTTTTTGTTACAACTATATAAAACCTTCACAAGAATAATAAACAACCGACTAACCTATAAACTTGATAACTACCAACCAGTGGAACAGGCCGGATTCAGGAAAGGATAAGGCACAATCGACCATCTACATGCGCTTAAAATCTTAATTGAGAAAACCAATGAATACAACCTTCCGCTGTACTTAGCATTCGTAGATTATGAAAAGGCTTTCGGCAGTATTAAACACTGGGCGGTTGAAGAAGCTCTGGTCAATAGTAGAATAGATTCAAGATACCGACAATTGATACATGATATTTACCAAAACGCAACCATGACCGTAATTCTGGACGACAAATTTATAACGGATAATATAAAAGGTAAACGAGGAGTCCGACAAGGCGATATAATTTCACCTAAACTTGACCCTTGAAGACATAATAAAATCAACACATTGGGAAAACAGAGAAATATGTATTAACGGAAGATACCTAAATGACCTTAGATATGCGAATGATATACTCCTGATCTCCTCGGAATGACAAGAACTGGAATTAATGCCGAATGAACTTCATGAAAAATCACTGCAAAAGGGCCTAAAAATTAACTTTAACAAAACAAAAGTAATGACAAACACAGAAGACCAAGAAGCAATAAAAATACAAACAGAAAAAATAGAACAGGTAAATGAGTATATCTATCTAGGACAAGCAATCAGAGCTAACAAAGAAAATCAAACAGCCGAAATATCGAGACGAGTAAGAATGGGATGGGCAGCGTTCGGCAAACTTTCTTACGTTCTAAAAAAACAAACAATCCCTCTATACTTACGAAGCAAGGTATATAACTCCTGTATAATACCGGTGCTCACTTACGGAAAACAGACATGGTCATTTACACAGGCCAATTTGGATAGGATAAGGAAGGCACAAAGAGCGATGGAGAGACAAATGTTGGGCATATCACTTAAAGATAGAAAACGTAACCAGTGGATGAGAACCAGAACAAAGACAGTAGACGCGATAGAACAAGCAGCAAAACTAAAATGGAAATGGGCTGGATACAATGAACGTCTCCAAGATGGACGATGGAACAATGCCATCGAAAAGTGGCGTCCATACAATGCAAAGAGATCAAGAGGCAGATCACATATGAGGTGGAAAGATGACATCAGGAAACAAGGAGGTCCCACATGGCAGATAACAGCTCAAGATACGGAAAGATGGAGAGAATTGGGGGAGACCTGTATCCAACAATGAAAGGATACAGAATAGGTTAAAAAAAAAATCAGTTTATACGATTTAAACCAAAATGTTAATTTAATACTACCAATAGATTGTACTTTATGCTGTCGTTTTAATATATTTATGTATTTATTGGTTTAATACACGGGATAACCACATCATTATCATTGGTGCTACAGCCCTATAGAAGAGCCTCGACCTTCCCAAGTCTATTACGCCAGTCAGTTCTATCCATTGCCAAATGTTGCCAGTTTGCTGCGCCTATTTTTCTACCATCCCCATCTACACCATCCCTCCGAGTTTTGGCCTACCCCTACTTCTACTTTCCACAGGTTGTGACATAAGTATTCTTCTAGGAGGGTTGTTCTGCTATGATCTTGCCACATGACCTGCTTATCTTAGTCTTCCTATTTTTATAAGAGATACTACGTCTTTACCACCAAATATATGCTTATATCTGTAATATATCTCGTAGTTGTACCTCCTTCTCCAAACACAATTTTCACAGATACCACAGAATATTTTTCTCAGGATCCTTCGTTCAAATATAAGAGGAGGTTTTCATCAGTCTTAAAAATGGTCCATGTCTCCGATCCATATGTCAACACTGGTTGTATAAGGGTTTAATGTATGGTTATTTTTGTTTTTTGGCTTAAGTTTCTGCTTCTCATATGTCTACTCAATCCAAAATAGCATTTGTTTGCTAGGAATATTCTTCGCTTAATTTCGTTCATCGTGACGTTCTCCTTAGTGATCAGGGAGCCTAAGTATGTGAATTTGTCCACCACTTCAAAGGTAGAGTTATTAATCGTGAATTGGTGGCCGATGTTTCTGGCTCTATTGTTGGGTGTTGATGCCAGAAGAAACATAATTCAGTGGCTAATTATTAATAGTATAGCTTATTTCAATTTTATTGACATTTAGAGAAAAACCTTTGAAACAACATTTTCTTTTATTGAATTTTGATTGCACTAATTTTGTAGTCTGTCTAAGTCATCTTTCAACAAATAACTTTTCATAACTTTCCAAAATTTCAAGTCATCTGCCAACATTAAACATTTCCTATTTAGGAAACAGGAAGTGATGTCGTTAACGAATATATTAAAATGGAGAAATGTGGTCTTCTTGGGGAACTCCACATGTTATAGACATACTGTCAGACAGATGACAACCTATCTTGACTCTTTGACTTCTACCAGATGTAGAGTTTTTCATTCATTCAACAAATCTGAAATAGAAGTTTTCAATAGTAAATTTGCTTAAAAGTATTTCGTGATCTACACAACCAAATGCTTTGGAAATATCTGTATATATTTCATCTATCTGTTTACGGTCTTCCATTTAAAATAGTATATCAGATTGAGAGCACACCAAGGTTGTTGCAGTGGATTTTTTGCTACAAAAGCCATGTTGTAATTGAGTTCTTTACATAAACAAGAAAGTTGCTTTGCTGTAGGACAGTTGAAGAGCCTAGGGATTGCATATTGTATGCAAATGCTACGATAATTTTCAATGTTGTCATTCTAACGATTTTTAAATATAGGAACAACATAACTTTCTTTTTTTTCTCTAGGTCTGAGAATTATAGACCGATAAGTCTGTTGTCACATCTCTACAAATGGTTTACCAAGGTCATCACAAAACGTTTAGAACGAAAATTAGATTTCTATCAGTCTAAGCGCCTAAGAGCAAGCTGGGTTTAGGAAAGGTTATGGAACAAATGACCACCTACAAGCACTTAAAATACTAATTGAAAAATGTGTTGAATTTAATAAACCACTCACGTTAATTTTCATAGACTTCAAGAAAGCTTTTGATACCGTGGAATTACCGGCAGTATTAGGAGCATTAGAACAAAGCCGAGTAGACTATAGATATACAAATTTGATAAAACATATATACAACAACGCAACAGCATCTGTTAAACTCCATGACTTTACCGATAAATATAGAATTGAGCGAGGAATTAGACAGGGCGACACCATCTCCCCCCAACTATTCACTGCAGCTCTGGAATATGCCTTTAAAAAACTAGATTGGGCTAAAAGGGGAATAAATATTGATGGTGAATACTTAAGCCACTTGCGTTTTGCAGATGATATTGTCATTATAGCCGAGAGTTTAAATGAAGCTCACAAAATGACGGAAGAACTAAAACAGGCAATAGAACAAATAGGCCTGAACATAAATTTTGAAAAAACAAAATACATGACCAATTTAGTTCCAAGTGATGTTATGAGGGTAGATGGGAACGAATTAAATCAGGTCTTTAGCTATATCTATTTAGGGCATGAAATTAGAATAGGAAAAGACAATCAAACTTGTGAGATCCAGCGTCGCATAGGCTTGGGATGGGCAGCATTTGGCAAGATGCGAGATATTCTAAAAGGAATGCTACCGATTTGCTTGAAGAAAAAGGTTTACAACCAATGCATACTGCCAGTAATAACATATGGTTCCGAAACAATAACTTTAACCAAACATTCTGCAAACAAATTGAGAGTAACCCAAAGAAAAATGGAAAGAGCAATGTTGGGAATAACTAGAAGAGATATGATACCAAATAGGATAGTGAGAGAGAGGACTAAAGTGACAGATGTCATAGAAAAAATTGCACAAGCCAAATGGAGATGGGCTAGACATATAGCACGTTTAAATGATAATAGGTGGACCAAAAGACTTATAGAATGGAGACCTAGAGAAGACAAAAGACACCGAGGCAGACTACCAAAAAGATGGATGGACGACTTGAGAAAAACAGTCGGAAATTGGATACAGAAGGCGCAAGATAGAGAACAGTGGAAGAACATGGAGGAGACCTATATCCAATAGTGGATGCAAGAGGTTGAGGAATGATGATGATGATGATGAACTTTCTTTTTATGAAGAAGAAACCATCGAGGTTTCCAGAGATCTATTAAACAATATAACAAACGGCATAACAAGGTTACAGACACACTATTTTAATAAAAAATTAGGCACTTCATCTGGACCAGCAGTAAGCTTATCGGGCAGCTCAATTATGCCATTAAAAATAGAGGTCATGATAATCTCAGAAGGACAAATATTTTTATTAGAGTTGTTATTTAATGGATGGATAGGTACGTATCGGTTATTGTTATTTGGTGAATACACAGTTTGAAAGAAGTTCATTAAATTATAGATTAGCTATGCCTTGACCATTTGTTGCAGATTTGACGTAATAAAATAAAGAGTTAGATAGTTTATGACTACATTGCTTATCATTAATGCACTTCCAAAATGATTTTAGATCATTTTTTAGACCAGCATCTAAAGTTAGAGTCATCATCAGAACGATTATTAAAATAAATATAGTGAGCATGATTTTTCTCCAGAGTCAGTCTTCTAAGATCAGCAGAGAACCAGTAGAAAGAAATTAAAGTTCTGCATTTCTTCAATGGTATAAAGTAAGCAATTTCTATAGAAAGAACTATATAGACTAATTTTGTAGAAACATAAATATCATACATACCTGCCAGTACACAAAAGCAAGGAAGTTGTTAAACGCTATGTAATCGCCATTCAGAAAATCATAAAACATTTCATTATAAACCAACTTATTTCTATTTGTTTCTTTCACATCAATGTGTAAGCAATATTCATAACCCACATAATGGATGCTAGGATCTACAAGTGGATCGCTTGCTTTAAAGATATTTAGCTACTTAACACTAGAAAAATCTAAATCCAAAAATACATTACGATTATAGTATGTTGATACAATTTAAAAAAAAAACCAAAGGCTTCAGTAATATTCACAGCTGGATAACCTGCAGGACAATGCACCATCTCACCAAACTCATCATGCTCCCATGATTCATTGGGAAGATTACCACCAGATAATCATCAAAAACATAGATATCCTGTGCTAAGTATTGTAGAACAACATTTTTCAAAATAATTATATTGTCGAGCAGGAGGAAACACTTTTCTGGATTTCGGAAATCTTTGCAAGATTGCCTCCAACATTTTGATAAAAATTATGTTAATGGGAAGGATACTAGTTTTTTGTTGTTTAACTTGTACGAACATCACTGCAGCATCTAATGCATATATTTTCATCGTTAACAGATTTTCTTTCATCTAGTTCCGTTTTAGCTGCCTTGTAAGCGTCTCCAACATTTTAATCTCATATCAAACGTCAAATGACAGATAAGATAATATGGAACAACTGAAATCAAGATACTTACAAAAATTTGTAACAAAGAACTATATGATAAACCCTAAAAAATGTAATGTTTATTTTTTTTATATGTCTGTAAGTGACAAAATTATGGTTCAATGTACAGGGTGTTGCACTGAATTGGTGAAAGGATCACAGCATGTTTCTTTAATTTTGCCGTTGAGTGCCATGTAACTGTATTGGAAGCTTCATAACTAGTCAATTTAATACTAATATTAATCAAGTCCTTAGTTAAATTTTCGTTATTTAAATTCAACAAATAAATTAATATTCTTTGCATCGCAAAAATCAGTTTGATACAGTACATTTGATAAATCTTGTTTGACGTATAATTAAGATTCTTTTGCTTCTTTTTTCAGAAAACAAAACATTACGATGCAGACAGTGTGCTTTTTTTACTCTTTTAGGAAATATGGAAATGCTGTTGCTTAATTGATTACCCGTTCTAATGACATGGTTAATTCGACAACGAATCATCTGTCTACTTATTTTAAATTTCATGAAACAGATTTACGACTTCCACCGAATGTGAGTGTTACGGTGGCCATTATTTTACCGTTTTATAACTTTTTAATTGCTTTTGTATACGGCGTGGTGTTAAAACCAGTGTAAAACTTAATTTTAAAAGTTTGTTGAATATTCATTACTTTCAAATACTACCAAATTACACTTTTAGCTTGTAACGAAATAAGTTTGAAAAGCCGGAGGTAAAAAATATTTTAAGTAAGGTATCTTTTAATTTTTATTTATTGGAAACTATAGGAATATAATAATTACCAAATTTACAGTTCATACCTATTATATATATATATATATATATATATATATATATATATACGAGGTCTAGCTATTAAATAACGAGCATGCTTAAGAATTTTTCGAAGACTTTTATTTTAAAAAATATTCTACAATCGAATGCTCTCCTTCAATATATTCCCCTTCCCTCGCCACACATCGTTCCATTTGTTTTTTCATTGGTCAAAGTAATGCTGGAAGTCTTCTTTTTTTAGAGTTTTACCAAAGATAACAGCTTAAGTATGCCTTTGGGTCCTAAATTTGGCCTTCAACCTTCTTTCAAGGACTACTCAATTAGTAGAATCTTAGCAGATGTTGAGAATATTTTGTCTCATGCTGACAATTCCGACCTTTTATCTTTTAGGTCTTCTTCTAACAACATCTTGTTGAATTTCACTAAACGCCCTAGGCAACCCTTATCGGAGTTAGATAAGATTTACAGGGAGACGGTATCGTTTTTAAAAACCCACCCTAATCTTCTCGTTCTTACGAGTGACAAAGGTAATGCTACTGTCCTTATGGATAGAGATCAATATTTCAGTTTGAGTAAATCACTGTTAGATGATGATAGATACTATCAACCACTCTCTACCAATCCTTGTTCTAAATTCACAAATAAAATAAATAAATTTATAACACATTTGAAAAATATTAAGATCATAGATCAACCTTTAGCTAAATCTTTACATAATTATGATGGATATGCTCCAAGATTTTATTGTCTACCAAAAATACATAAACCTACGTTGAGCATGAGACCTATTGTGTCATCTATTAATTCACCTAATATAAAAATAGCTAAATTTCTAACAGACATCTTATCTAAATCATATAATTACAACAATGACTTTAATATTGTTGATTCTTTCAACTTTAGTGAATTTATTAACAATTTTCAACTACCACAAGGTTACATTTTAGTAAGTTTTGATGTGGTGTCTCTCTTCACTAACTTACCTCTGTCCAGTGTAATCACTTCCTTAAAAAATCATTGGAATTCTATTAAACCTAACTGCCCTGTGTCTTGGGATATATTTGCAGAACTGTTGCAACTTGTTTTTGACACTATTTTTTTGGTCTTTGATGACAAATTGTACCTTCAAACATTTGGTACACCTATGGGTTCCTCAATCTCTCCCATCCTAGTTAACTTCGTATTGGATGATTTGGTTTCTGACCGTTTAGGTCTTTTGGATTTTCAAATCCCTTTTATTAAAAGGTATGTGGATGATTTATTATTAGCCCTACCACCTAATAAGGTTCAGGGTACCTTATCCCTCTTTAATGAGTTTGATCCTCACTTACAGTTCACAGTTGAACTTGAGGACACTACCACCAATAGTATACCCTTCCTTGACATGCGTGTCATTAGAATGGGAAACAACACCCTAACCACAAGTTGGTATAGAAAATCAATGGCCTCTAATAGGTTCCTTAACTACCATTCCTGTCATCCCATGAAATACAAACTAAACCTTATAAAAGCTTTGAGCTACAGATTAAATAAATTGACACATCCAATTAATCGAAGGGAATCCTTTAAGTTATTGAGAAATATTCTAATAGAGAATTCATATCCTTCCTCTACCATTAATAAATACCTTTATTCACATAGCTATGGATCCTCAATTTCTGACATACTCGATGGTGACCAACTTAGAAACATCTCAAATAATTCAATAAATAGCATTGTTCTGCATAATACTGTTCTTGAGAATACTATCCACATTATTCTTATTTACCTTATTTCCCTCAAGTTACTGAGAAGCTTATTAAATTGTATAAACAAAATAATATACCTGTTAAAATTGCTGTTAAGAATGCCAAAACTGTTAGAAATTTGTTCTCTAAAACTAAAACACCCTTGTCCACTTTGGAACAACTTAACACAATTTATAAAATTCCATGCGCTAATTGCGATTTATGTTACATTGGTCAAACTGGTAGATCATTAAAAGGTCGTCTCACTTCACATCGTAGTGACATTAATTTATCAAAACACACTTGTGCCCTGGCACAACATGCGATAAATACTAAACATGAAGTGGATTTCAATAAAGTTAAAAGCCTTGCCACTGAACGCAATCTAGCTAAAAGACAGTTTTTGGAAATGTGTTCAATACTAAAACACCCTTATGCTTTGAGTAAGAGAACTGACATAAGTAACTTGAGCCAAATATATCATGCTTTAATTTTGCAGAATTAGGCTTCTTGATCTTTTCACTATATTAATGTCATATTAGGTGTACTGTTTGAACCTTTTTCCATTTTTCATAAAATAATTTATATACATAAAATAGAAATAAAATACATAAAATATCTTAATAAAATAATTTAATATTCTTTACTTAATTTACTATTACATATGCAACTTACATTGCATTTCCATACACTGATTACTTTTATTAGTGTGAACAATTTTATACTTAAATAATACAAATATTGTAATTGACTCATAGAATCCTTTACAAATCACAGTTCCAAGTATATTGAACCTTGGGCTTTTGGAAATTAATGGGTCGTTAACCACCTGTGGCTGTTTAACTAGCCATAATGATTAACGTTATTACATACATATGAGGTTGAATGAAAATCTCCTGTTTGTAAATCTGGGCTGATTAGTGAGGGGAGTTGCTATTACACTACCAACTTCTTTCACTGTTTTGTCTTTTACAACCGGGTAGACATCCAAACTCATTTAAACTTAAATTGACCGCCCAAAATTTGGGTTGGTACCTACACCTTGTTGATATGTCGAAAGTATTTTTGACCTCAAGGTTGGCTGTCTTTTCTCGGTTTAGTTCGTTCCTGTTCATCTAACGCCATTTTCCCGGCGACATTTGCAGGGCTTTGATCGGTAACTTCATTTATACTACTATTAAAATTTTATTAATATCACTTATAATGCTACCTAAAGTTAAAATCAAAGCTTAATATTCATATAAATAGTTGGAAGTTATCTATGATTTTCTTGGTTCTTTCTCACTAATTAACATTAAATAACATTTAATTTACTTTAGACCACATGGTCATTTGCTGTGCTAATTTTATAAGTTCATATATGTTGTTAGTTACTTATTTGTTTATACAAAATCAGCGTATTATGTCCATTTACTTAGTTTCATTCACATTATTGTTAATAACATTGACTGCTACATGTCTTTTTAAGGTAACAATTAACATCGTTTCCATGATTGTGTGGTTCTCATATTGTAATTTTTTAGATGAACTGATGATGCTTTCAAAACTCGAAAGCGAAACGTCTTCAAAATAGATAAAGTAGCCTATCAACTTTGTCTTTTATTTCTCCACCTAGAGACCGATATAAGAACCCACCACTCGTCTGAGTGATCCTTATATATATTGGATTGACGGTCGTACTCCTTTTTCCGATATATATATATATATATATATATATATATATATATATATATATATATATATATATATATATATATATATATATAGTCGCAGTCAATTTAAAATGATAGGAGAATGTTAACTTGGAAAAGGACCACCATAGGAGCAACGCATCCAGATTGTGGCAGTAATGTTAGAAGACCTGAACTTTCCAGAGCAACAACTAACATATACATAGGAATAATATAGCAACAAGAAAAGTTTTATGCGAGTTAATAGTAAAATAAAGGTAGAAAGTATTGGCATAGTTCGTAACAAGGAAAAAAAATATAATATATGTATATAAGATGGAAGGCAACCGTAAATACGTATTTCTGACTATTTGGTTATAAGTTCTAACAATATTGCCACAAATTGGCTGCATTGCTCCTATAGTAATCCTTTTCCTAGTTAACGTTCTCTTATTATAACTTGACTGCACCGTACTGGTACAAATAAATAGTAAAAAATACCTATTTACGGTTGCCTTCTATTATAAGGAGTCCATAACTTTGTTAAAGATGATAGAGCAAAAAGTAATTGATGGCAACGAGATTCCTTATAATGAATCATAGAAAAAAATGTAATTGAGAGGCCAGGGAATACGTCTTCCTTCTTTTGGACTATTAGTCACTTCCACATAAGGCATGGTTAAGTCCGTTTTAACTTTATAGTATGTAACATGTACAGGGTATCTATTTCTCAGGAACGTTATAAAACTCATAACTAAGGACATTCAATGTTAAACTGTACCTTCCAGACTACACTGTTCATTACTTACTGCACAACTGCTGCTAGGAACGTCGGACGTTTCAGTTATACCAACTATAATGACGTGGTTCACTGACGTGGTGGTTGGCGGTGGGGGTGTGTGTCGTTTTAACAAGTGACAAGTACCACGTGTTGAAAACCGAGCAGGGAGACAGTAGCTCCTAAAGTATTAAATTTTATCCAATGTCATCGACCTAGAGTCACAACAGAATTTAAATTTGTAATGATGTAAACCCATATATGAATGTCACAGCCACAACTTTATTGTTAGCATCAACTACATAAGGCACTGAGGATGATCTGATTAGATCGAAAACGTTAAGCTACTAAATAAATTTTGACGACACTTTTTAAAAGTTTTAACTATATGTTTTTATACCAAACTACAATTGTGAAGTCTTTTCATTTCTGTATGTTTTTTTTTTTATTATTTTTAAGTCTTTTTATTTAAATTATAATGATGAATACTGTTTTATTCCATTTGCGTCTGGCTGTATGACGATAAGTCTAAGCCAAAAAAAGTCTTTTTATTGCCATGCAAATTTCTTTCTGTGTTCTGTTTGGACCAGTTATGTCCACTTTGATGACTGCGAGTTTTTGATCAACAACAGAGAGCTCCTCTATATTTCTTTCATCTTTTAGTTTTTTTCCTTGCTTTAATTGTATTTTTGATCTTGAGCTGATCTATTTGTTTTCAAATGAATTTGTGGGGAATGGAATATACAGATTTAAACTGATTTCATTAAGTTACATGTATATCGGTAAATATACTCTTATATATATCGGTACTCTTAAATTGAAATTTTGATTACTTGAGCTTTACTGATATTTCTTCAATTTTTTTTATCAAAAATGTCAAAAGTGACAAATTAATCATTAGTAAGGCGTCACACTACTGACTCCCTTATGTTATTTTGCTTCAGTGCGACTATGCGTTTAAGCACCAATGTGTTTTAAGACATATTAAGGAAATGCTCACGAATGCATTTCAATTACAATTATTTTTATTTCAAACTAATTAGCGTACCACCATGCCGAAAATTTAAATGAAGGGTTGTTTTATTACAGGATATATTTTATCTTTTTATAAGATACTATTAGTGTTAAAAAGATGTGTCTACATGATATAAATTTATTTTTATGTTAGCTTCCGTAGTAGTAATACCAATTTTTGTCTCAACTGTCTCTCATTTTATATTAAGCTATTTATTTACTAAGATAATATATGATGAACAAAACTTTGTGTCTCAACTGTTTCTGATTTTTATATTAAGCTATTTATTTAACCTTTAATAAGCCATGGGATATAAGGAGAATTAATTTGTTTGTTTATATAATTTTTGTATCTAAATGAGTATCTTGATGATTTTCTATAAAACATATTTTTGTTGAAATAAAAAATAATTTGAAAAAGTAATAAAAAAAGTGGTGGCAACTATTTTCCCGTTGTTCCTTAAACAATATTTGTAGGTGGGAAATTAAGTACCCTTGTACAGCTTGTAAAACAATTTATTTAATAAAAAATACAAAAATGCATATATAGGTGACAAAACTAATTTAGGTCTCCAATACAGACGTCTGAAATTATTTAAAACTTTTTTTTGACATACAGCTACTGTACAATTACTACATATAATGTTAGTTCGCTATTCTTCTTTTTTTCTTCAGCAAAATCTGCATCATGTATAATATTTTTGAACATCTGGTAAATGTGGTTCTACATTTCTCAGCCAAATTTCATCTGGAACGCCAAAGTTTCCCGTTTTTTTTTCTATTTACATATCACAGGTTCAGATGCCTTTACTGTAAAGTCAACTAGGAGAGCCCTTCCAAGGCGAAGTCTATAATGCTTGTGGGAAGTTTTTTTTTTGGAAATTTTTTTGATCATCAATTCTTGTGTACATAATATATGCATTAACCACATTTGCATCTAAAATAAATGAAGAACAATCCCATCAACGATTTTCTAGACTTCCTACTTATGCGATATGATATAAAGTGGTCAAAATAATCAACACCTCCCACTGTTAGTGTATATTCAGCAATACATTTTGGGCACATTATATTTTTCTTAGTGCTATCTCCTTGTGTACGTTTTATCACAGTTATTTTATGCGGTTGATTGGCAGGTGTAATAATTCTTTGGTATCCAACCATTTTATTGCTGTTATAGGGCCACTACTCAAACAAAACAACCAAGATCTTGGCATAATTCAGTTACAACGTTGTATCCCAAGCCAACATTTTCAATGCCTTCAGTCTTTCCAGTGTAGAAAATAAAAGAGTATAGATATTTAGTATCTGTACCAGTTTATATCATACTATATCATACGTTGCCCAAATTTTATAACCTCTCTTAATAGGCTTCATGGGTATATACTTACTGATAAAACTACGTCCTCTAAATTTCACCATTCATTCATCAATAGAAAATCGACTTTCAGGATTGGCTTGTTCTTTGAACATTGCATTTTGTCTATCTATAAATAGTTTTATCTTATATAGTACGTCAAAGTTCGGTGAACCTCTCTCTGCAGCTGCTGAATGTTCATTTAGATGGATATTTTCTAGGGTTTTAAAAAGTTAATACAAATTTATTGACAAGAGATGGAACGAATTATGGGGCCCATATCCTACTTTAAAATTTAAAGACAAATATATATATATATATTTATATATATATATATATATATATATATTATATATATATATATACGTCGGTTTAGAACGTCTTTCGACTTCTTTCGCTCATGGACTTGTTTACGCCGTGTTGACATTCTAATCTGGGTCTTCTTCTTTTCCGTCGACCTATCGGTTGCCATTCTACTACTTTTTTGGGAAGTCTTGTTGCTGGCATCCATTGAACATGCCCATACCACCTTAATTGTTTATTCTCGATATCTTGAGTTATATTTCTTTCTATTCCCATACGTTGTTTTATTACATCATTTCTGATTCGGTCTCGTCTGAAAATACCTAAAGATCTTCTCATTGCATCCATCTCTACTGCTTCTATTCGCTTTTTGTTCTTTTCACTAATTCTCCATGTTTCAGCGCCATAAAGAAGAGTAGTTTTAATCATGGTCTTAATCATATATACTATATTTTCTTCCTTTCGTTATCTCTTTACTCCACAGTATACCATTGAGACATCCTAAGACTTTCTTTGCTTGAGTGATTCGTTTTTCTATTTCCCGTGTATCAGTTCCTGTATTGTCAAAGGCAACACCCAAGTAGTCATAGCTCTGACAGCAGGAAATATGTTTTCCGTTTTCGAGGTCTATGTTATCTGACTCGTTTCCAATACAAAGATATTTGGTTTTTGTTGTATTGACATTCACTCCCCAGTCGTTATATTCTTCTATCAGTTTTCTAAGCATGCACTGCATGTCTTGCCTGTCGGTCGCTAGTACTACCTGGTCATGAGCAAACTGGAGTGTATATATACATTCATTGCTAAGTTCTATACCCATCCTATGCACCTTTCTTTTCCATCTTTCCAATGCTGCTGCAACATATATCTTGAATAAGGTTGGTGAGATACAGCATCCCTGTCGCAAGCCTTTTGTAACCAGGAATTCTTCCGTTAGATATTATCCTGTTTTTATCTATGCCTTTGAGTCTCTATATAGTTCTTGCACAGCATTTATCAATGTGTGGTTGATGTTGGATCTTTGCAACGTTGTCCACAATTTTGTTAAGGGGATGTTGTCATATGCTTTTTGCAGGTCTACAAAAGTAATATAAGTTTCCAGATTCTTAGCTGATCTTTTTTCTATTTGTTTAAGACAAAATACCTTATCGGTGCAAGATCTTCCTGCATGAAACCCACTTTGTTCTTCCTCTTCATTGTGCTTATATTCTTCCTCGATCATATTTCTCAAAATTCGTCCATACAGTCTGCTCAGGGTGCTGGTTACCGATATGCCTCTATAATTATTACAATTCCTTTTGTCCCCCTTTTTGTGTATTGAGGACATGTATGCTGTTCTCCACTGTTCTGGTACTGGGTGTCCATTTAGACACTGATTGGTCACATAAGTTAAGTTTTCAAATAGTTTATGAGTTCCATTCTTAAGCATTTCAGCATAGATTTCCTCAGGTCCAGCGGATTTACCATTCTTTAGGGTCATTACAGCCTTTCTTACTGTTTCGATGTCTACCCTCGCTTCCTCTCCTTGTATATGTACTGACTGTGTTGGGGAGTTCGCTAGGTATTCTTGTCTTGTCTCTATCAGCAAGTTTTCATAGTGATCTTTCCATTGTCTTGGTTTTATGGTGTGTATGTGTGCTTTGTCTTTTCCTGTATTTTTTACTGATTGTGTAAAATTCCATACCTCTGTACATTGCTTCCCTCCTATGTATGTATTGATTTCTTGACATTTCTGATCCCATGTTTTATTCTTTTCTTGTTTTATCATTTTTCGTAGTTGTCTATCGGTTTCTTTGTAAGCTTGGTGGTCTTCAGTATTTTTTGTATTTACCCATTTTAGATGCTGTTCTTTTTTCTGTTTTACCATATATTCGATTTCTTCGTTTCACCATATTTTGTTACTAATTTTGTTTTGCTGTGTCCCGAGTGTCTCCTTAGAGGCCTGGTGTAAACTAGCAATAATATTCTCGTAAATATCTGAAAATGTTTGTCTCTATTTCTCGGATTTTTTATCCAGTCGTCGTTGGTATAGCTATTTAGTACTATCATTTATAAAACTATTGAAGTTGTACTTCGGAGTGTCCACTGTCTGCAAGTCTTAAATTTTCAAAATTAAATGGGAACAAAATTTTCGCTCTTACTTAGTAGTAATCTGATCCACATGTTATTCCTCGGAGAACTCTTACATCATTCCACTGCAACACAAATTTTTGTTTACTAATAATATAATCGATGACTGATTTTAGCTTGCGTGTTTGTTGAATCCAGGTATATCTATGTATGTCCTTATGTTTGTAGAATCTATTGCTAATTTTCAACTCATAGCTCTCACATAAGTGTATAAGTCTACCGCCATTATCATTAGTTCCCATTTCTCCAAAAGGTCCTACTACTCTACTGTTTTTCTGATATCCCGTTCTACTATTGAAGTCTCCAAGCATAATTATTTCTCTGTTTTTTCCTATGTTGTTAAGTATATCCTCGATTTTTTGAAAGAAAACGTTGCGTTCTATCATGTCCCCACAAAACACCATCCGTCATTAAAATTGATTTCGTTCCTCCAGAATCTTCGAGGTCGTCCTCTTTTTCTCCTTCCTATGGGGCTCCATTCGGTTTTTCTCTTTATCCATCTGTCCATACATGTCCATACCACTTTAGTCTTTTTTGTTCTATATATGTTAGTATGTCTATTTCTATGGATATTCTTTGCATTATTTTTGCTTTTATAATTCAAATTTTCAGCTCCACATGTCATAATACTTCGTAATAATATTTTATAAATCTGTGTTTTTGTCTTCATATTTAGGTGTCTATCTCACCATACTGAGTTAATCTAATGTTTGTGTAATTTCTTCCTCTGTTTTCGCGAGGTTAATATCTAGGTCAGCCTTGGTATATTCTTCCAGAATAATGCCATTTAATAATTTGAATTCTATGTTTAGTTGTAAAGGTTACAATTTTCTTGACTTAAAATATTAATTTCTTTATTCTGTTTTATTGAAAATAAATATAATAAAACCAGAAATATTGGTAATGGAAAAATAAACGTATATTTGACATTTCCGTTATCAAAACTGGATCTCACCTTGACAAAACTAGAATTCAGTCTAATAGGTGTTGAAAATAAGCTCGTATGTCGTCACTAATTTCATGCTTATATAACATTATCAATATATTGTATAATTAACCCATGTCGAAAATTTTATTGATTTTACAAGAAATATGGCAGCTTGTATACTTGTATAGTCACCGTGTAGTTACGAATAAAGAAACTAATAAATATGGACAAATTACCAATCGGTGGTGCCCGCACCTTCGCCAGATATTAAAAAATTCATTACCCGATCGACAAACCAAAATATTGATAAAAAGCTCCACGTATTTCAAGTTACCAGCTCTAAAAACTGCCGAACTTGGATAAATCACCATTTTATATGTTCCCATGTAAAATCAGGACATACCCATATATTCTGTACCGCCTATTTCTCGGAATAAATCATTTTATAATTCGGAAACCTGGTAGCAAGCGATAAAGCCACCTTGGATCCACCGATCTATTCGAAAATACGATGCGGTGTTGTGTAGATATGCATTTTCGGATTTTATAAGCCCTTTTGCCCTTGAGAGAGAGTGTGTGTGAACCGATATATGACTCAAAATGATGATATACTGTAATAAATTTGACATTTTCCCACATAAAATAGATTAGATTGGCGTGAAATAGATATTTTGTCGAGAAATTTATTAAACCGATTTTGCTATATGTGAAAATAAACGATGAGCTGTTTGAAATATATTGACTTTTGACGTCATATTACACAAACATTTTGCTGAAGTTTCAACGATTACTACAAAGGAAACAAATCCATTTTGTAAATTTGGGATGTGATAAATTTTAAGATACCTTCTGTTTTCTACAAAAACGGAAATAGTATAACATTGTCTCTGATTTCCACATTAAATATGAAATCCTGGTTTTATAATTTATTATACAACATCCATACGAACTGTTATAAGATTCCTCATAATTTATAAGTACTTCTAGATTATCAGATTTCTTCTTTTGCATTACTGTAGGCACATATGTACCTGTATGCTTTCGTGACTGGTGTTTTGTAATCGAGCATTATATTCTAAATGTATAGGACATGATCTGGAATTATTTCTTCTTGATTTTTCGTCTGCAGCTATGACAAAAATCCTTAAAGGCCATCTGGTAACGGATTATTGAAAATATTTTATAAACAAATTTTAGCAAGTATTACAATTATCAGATTAAAAGTCATTGTATTTTTTTCGTTATTTAGAAGACACTGGATCTTAGATCCAGTGTCTTCTAAATATGATTTATTACAATACTGGATCTTAGATTTAATACAATATACAATACTGGCATTATACCTCAAGAGTGGCTGTTGTCTACATTCGTTACACTGCCAAAGAAATCTAATGCTAAAGAATGTTCAGAACATCGAACAATATCTTTAATGAGCTTCCTACTAAAGATATTTCTAAAAATCATCCACAACCGAGTTTATCAAAAGTTGGAGTCAGATATTAGTAATACACAGATGGGGTTCAGACAAGGGCTTGGTGCTCGAGAAGCTCTCTTCGGTTTGAATGTTCTCACACAAAGATGCCTAGACGTTAATCAGGAGGTACATACGTGTTTTATCGATTTTGAAAAAGCGTTTGACAGAGTGCGCCATGATAAGCTTAGAGAGATTCTTGAAAGGAAGGACATAGATAATAAAGATCTGCGAATAATTCTCAATCTATATTGGAATCAGAAAGCTAACATTAAAATAGAAACTGAAACATCACAAGCAATAGAAATACGTAGAGGAGTACGACAGGGTTGCATTTTGCCACCTCTGTTATTTAATGTATATAGTGAAAGCATCTGTCAGGAAGCCCTTTTACAAGCAAACGGAGGAATCGTAATTAATGGAGAGATTGTAATTAATATTCGATACGCGGACGACACTGTACTAGTTGCAAGAACAGTAGAAGAATTACAAAGATTACTTACAGACATAAATATTGCTTGCAACAATTATGGTATAAATATCAATATTAAAAAAACCAAGTATATGGTCTTCAGTAAAAACATGACACAACCAGCGTATATTAGTATAAACGGCACTCAAGTTGAAAAAGTATCAAGTTACAAATACTTGGGAACTTTAATAAACGAAACTGGAGACCAAAACAGTGAAATAAAAAGACGTATCGAAATTGCCAGGGCCACCTTCATAAAGATGAGAAAATTCTTCTGCAACAGAAATATAAGCATCCCTCTACGATTAAGAATGCTGAGAGGCTATGTATTTAACACGCTATTATACGGTGTAGAGGCCTGGACTCTCAAACAGAACAACATGAAAAATATTGAAAGTTTCGAGATGTGGTGCTACCGTCGAATGCTGAAGATTAGTTGGGTTGAAAGAATAACAAACTGTGAAGTAATACGAAGAAAAGGAAAATACCCAGAAATTTTGTTAACGCTAAAGCGAAGAAAACTCGAATATTTTGGTCACCTGATGAGAGGACATAAATACGCATTACTTCAAAATATAATGCAGGGAAAAATAAAAGGAAAACGGAATCCAGGCCGTAGAAGAATGTCATGGTTGCGGAATTTGAGAGAGTGGTTTGGCTGCACCACTAATGAACTCTTTAGGTCAGCCGTAAACAAGGTCAGAATAGCCTTGATGATTTCCAATCTCCGATAGGAGTGGCACAAAAAGAAAAAGAAGGATCTTAGATGATCTGAGCCATAGGTGAACTTACAAATTTCTTAAATTTGATAAATTCATATATTTACATATTTTGGAGAGAGCAGTGAAAACCAACGCAATTGATGACATCGAATTGTTTGAAGAAAAACTAGGACGAGTAAGAGAATTCAAATACCTTGGGTCCTATATAATGGAAAATGGCTGGTTAATTTAACTGGAAGCGAATAAGCGTGTACTCTATAATCGAAAAATCTGGGAAGGGCTACAAGGAAAGATATATAGAGTGTGGTGAGGCTTGAGTTGGTGTACGGCGGCGAAGGCGAAGTGAGGCCTCAAGAAGGTTTAGGAAAATAAGAAGGAGGAAGCTGAAACAAAAATGTTACGGTGGATGTTGGTCAAGTCCAAAAAGGCAAGATTAGTGAAAGAACTACAATCTTAAAAATAGTTAAAGAAGAAAAACTACAATGGTTTGTTCACGTCAAACGTAGAAATGAAAAATATGTGGTACAAAATATATAGCTGTTAAAAGTTGAGGAAAAAGGATGTAGAGGAAAATCTAAGAAAACAGTTAAGGAAGAAGATGAAACCCTCAACCAACGCACATAAAATAGTATTTGATAAGCAATTCAGATTATTATTCTAAATAAAAGAGTCATCAAAACCTTAACGGGTAATGATACTCGTACATATAAATTTAACAAAAGAATTGAAAAATCTATGTATGTAAGATTTTTATTTAATTTAACTAATTTATTTAAATAATAATTAAATTCATTTACTGTCTTTTTTTTATTCTTTATTAGGGTACTTATTGGGTACCATATTTCCTATTGTGACTTTATTGACAGCAAGTCTAAATAATGATGTAGTCAATTTTCCGTACTGTAATTTTAGAGTTTTTATCCATGGTGTGCTTCTTCTACCAGGACCACGTTTACCTTTTCTGAATCTTTTCCAGAATAACCAGATGCAGCAGTTCATATTTTTCAGGGTGTCTCATAATGTACCCGATTTATTCCACCTTGCGTCTCTTTATTTTATTGAACAGTTGTGCTATTTGGTTCAGCCGTCTAAGGAGCTCTTTATTTTTAACTCTGTCGATCCAGCCTGTTCTTAGTAGTCATCTGTTTGTCCACATATCAAAGGCTTCCAAGCGTTTCATCAAACCCTAAATTAGAGGCCACGTTTCTAGTCCGTACAGTAGCACTGGAAAGATCTAGCAATATGTTATTCTAACAAGAAGACCAATACTAAGGTTTTGGTTGCAAAATACGTTCCTCATTTTTACAAAAGCAATTCGCACTTTTTCTATTCGGCTTTTTATTCCTGCAGTTGGGTCCCAGCTCTCATTGATATTACTGCCAAGATACATAATTAATTCTATTCTGCCCAGTACACCACCTTCAACTTGCTTCGAATATACCGTTATGCTGAATATAATTTTGTTTACTAACTCTCACAGGTCTCACAGGACATAATACTGTCTTTCGCAACTCCTAATTTTTTATTTCGTAAAACCTCATAGCAAGGCAATATTTTAAATTCGTGCTGTCGCTAATACAATGTCTCTTGTTTTAGTTTTTTTTTTAATTGGAGTTTTTTGTTGTCCTCGTTTTTGGTGAAACATCCAAGCCACGTAATGCACCACATGCAGTAGATCAAAGGAACCTCACTACTACTATGATGAAGCTTACATCAAACTAGCTACATCCAACAAGTACCTGAAAACTACACGACTCAAACAAGTACCTGAAAGCTACATTCAGCCAACATCTACCTAAAAACTGTAAGCGTATAATTTTTTCATCTTTATTTGTGAAGCTTTAGGCAAGATTTGCTTTCAAATTTAATTTATTTATGTATAATATATATGATTAGTTAATGTAATCGTTTATTTGTCCCTGTCATTTTCTTTTGTTCAGATTTGCATTTAATATAAGATCTACGAAGTCACGGGTGATACAGACGCCATCCTTACCCTTAGGAGTAGAAAGAACGGAAAAATGCTGATCACTATGGATAAGGATCAGGATACTCTGAAGCAAATTAAGGACTTTAATGGGGTATCCATTAAAGTCCTTATCCAAAGTATCCAAGGGTATGACCGCCCTGTAGCTAAGTGTGAAGAGCTTGGTGACTATCCAGGTATTTAGAGGGTAGGCATGGTACGCCGTAGTGCTGTTTCTACTTAAAGAACGAGGTTTGTAACTTAATTAAAGTAACAAGACGTAATAGGTATTTTAAACGCGGTAATCTATAAAAAAAAACGCTGGAGACATTTTGATGAAGAGTGATCCATCGTCTAGGTAATTGGTCTTTACCAAAGCCACCTAATTAAACAAAAAAAAAAATAGTGATTCAAATTTCAACATATCAACTTGAGTATTTCGAAACTTAACCATGGTTAAAAAAGTTATCTCGTAACAATCCAAACAAACTTCAAACCATCTATATACATAGAGTTAGTCAGGAAAAGTTAAAAGGCATCAAAGAATTTGCTTGAAATTTATTTAGGAGACAAAACACAGAGAATGAAACTATCATTATTGCCAATGTTCATATTCATTATTTAAATTTTCCCAGTAGAAACTTGACAGATCATTTAAAAATGTAAACAAAACCTCATTAGATACTTACAACGAATGATAAAAATTAGGCAAATCCGAAATAAGGGTAATACAAAGTTTTGCGATTTCTATAAAATTGATCAAGGTGGAGATTGGCGACTTTTATAACAGGCAACTAATATTGTTTATATTTACAATTTTGCCTTGTTCTTTTGATATTAGAGTAGGAGTGCTTTTTCACGCTAGTTTCTCTGTGTTATAGACAAATAGCTAAATCATTCTTCTGAAGATCCCATGGTATATTTTCAAAGCAAACTTTTTACGTAAAGAGTGATGCGGTAAAATAACTGATGATTATTAAAGACTTTTATTAAGCGGTAATTCTTGACACGGATTTTTAATTTAATTAAACTGTGGTTGGACAGCTACTAATTATTCGATTAGCGTCAAGAAAATTACTCAGCTCCTCAGCTTCTTATCGATTGCTACTAATTATTCGATTAGCGTCCAGAAAATCACCCAGCTCCTCAGCTTCTTATCGATTGCGGAGTATTTAACTGTTACATTTTTATGCCCTCAGCTGTTTACAGAACTTAATATGAAATTAGAATTAGATAAAAATAGTAATGATAGAAATTATTTAAACAAAAATGAATATGTTTTATGCAACACAGATATACCGGGTGGTGAATCGCCAAACCTATAGGAAACTTAATGGAAAATTCTAAATTGTTGAATTGCTGCTTTCCTAATTATTTTATATCACAAGTCATTAGAATCTATCTGTAGAGGACTGAAATTTCCGAATTCCAATATCGAAAAGATTATAATACCCATGATCGTCCGTCTAAAGATCTGGTCTACTGACAAGGAACTACGATTTCCAAGTAAAGTCACTTTGTTTTAAGCCTTTTGACTCTCGAAAATCCAAGAGATATCGTTGCCACTTTCGACTAGAAAGGATACCACCTTAGAGGCGTTCAGGCATAATCCCATGGATGTTAGCTTCGCACCATTACCCGCTCGAGTAAGTGCGTAAAAAAATGTCCAAACCTGTTGTTCCTCTTGCACTGAGCAGGATTACTATCGCAACGACGAGTCATCAGTAGGGTAAAACTAATCTGTCTCACGACATTCTAATCCCAGCTCACGTTTCCTGTCTATGGGTGAACAATCCAACGCTTGGCGAATTCTGCTTCGCAATGGTAGGAAGAGCCGACATTGAAAGATGAAAAAGCGACGTCACTTTCTGACACATCTTCCTGAAAACTCTTTAAGCCAAAACAAATATTAAAAACAAATATCAAAATTGTTCTACGAATTAAGCGTACTCCAAAATTTTGCAAAAATATAATACATTTTTTAGGCCACCCCTTAAAGTCACGCCACACACAGTGCAAGAATGTGTATGACGTGTTGCGTTTGCTCATATTGACGTAAAATATTGGACAATATTTGAATTGTCAATATTTTTATTTTATGATTAAATTATAAACAGCAAATTTTCATAAATACTACTACTAGTGAACAATACATATTACTTTGTAAACAATAAATTATATTGTTTACAAAGCAATAAAGTTGATGAAATGTACTCAGTTCACAAAAAATCGCAATAATATATTCAGACATTAGTGTGAGCACTGCCAAATCTTTTTTTAACGTAAGATATTATAATACACTCCTATTTAATTCCAGGTTATACAACAATTCAAAGAATTTTAATATAGTTTTACTGTGATCATTCCTACAAATAATTTATGATCATTTCTTAACATAAAACTATAACAAATTTTTTTATACAATAAGCCATTTTGTATTAAGCAGTATCTCACTAGATTGTAACATTCTCGTCTAATATTAGCTAGAACGCGTGGCGTTATTTTTGCACATCATCATCATCATCATCATCATCATCATCATCATCATCATCATCATCATCATCATCATCCAGCCCCATTTTCACATCCATTGTTGGATATAGGCCTCCTTCAAACGTCTCCAGTTCTCTCTATCTTTAGCTGCTGCAATCCAGTTTGTTTCTGTTCTCCTTAGGTCGTCGGTCCATCGGGTGGGTGGTCTGCCTCGACTTCGCTTGTCGGCTCTTGGTCTCCACTCCAATAATCTTTTCGTCCATTTTCTGTCTTCCATTCTAGCAACATGTCCAGCCCACTTTCACTTTTGTTTATTGATTCGCAGTATAATATCGTCTACGCCAGTTCGTCGGCGTATCTCCTCATTTCTCACGCGATCTTTCAAGGTCAGGCCCAGCATTGATCTCTCCATTCGCCTTTGTGTTACCCTCAGTTTTTCGGCAGTAGCTTTCGTTAAAGTTAGGGTCTCTGCTCCATAGGTCAAGACTGGTAATTGGTCAAATGCCTTCCTTTTCAGGTGAATTGGGATATTTGTGTTAAAAATGTCTTTCATCCTTCCATATGCCGCCCATCCCAACGTGATTCGTCTATTTAGCTCGCAGGTTTGGTTGTCTCTGGTTATTCTAATTTCATGACCCAAGTATGTGTATTTATCGATTAATTCGACATTGTTGTTATTAATCTGTATCTTTTCGCTGGGAACCATATTGGTCATCATTTTGGTTTTCTCGAAATTTATCTCTAGCCCAGTTTCTTGTAGTATGTCATTCAGTTCTTGGATCATGTCTTTGATCTCTCCCAGATTATCTGACAGAAGCACGATATCGTCCGCAAAACGTAGATGGTTTAATCTTTCTCCATCGATGGATATTCCTTTCTCTTGCCATGTTAGTTTTTTAAATGCATACTCGAGAACGGTAATGAACAGCTCTGGTGACATGGTATCACCTTGCCTGACTCCCCTTTTTATCTTTATTTTATTAGTTGCAGAATGTAGACTTATGGTTGTTGTGGCATTTTCATATATATTTTTGACTATATTACAATATCTGTGGTCGACCCTGCAATCTTGTAAAGCAGTAATATTTTTGCACACTCTTCAATAATTCGCATTTTTAATACTTCAATACCATCTGTAAATTTTTGATCAGAATATATTTTTGATTTTAGATGCCCCCAGATAAAATATTCGTTTGGAGCTAGATTTCCCGATCTCGGGGACCATTTAATATTACAGTCAGGTCCAGTCAAACAATTATTAAAGCTGTTTTAAGGAATTCATTAACGTCCCAGTTATTGTGTGCAGGGCATTCATCCATTTGAAACCAAATTTCTTTTTTATCTGGAGCTATTTCTACCAGTTTCGGTAAAATCTCTTCTTTTAGCAAGTCTAAAAACTTTGTTGAATTTACCTTTTCCTCATAGAAAAATGGTCCAATATTATTGTGTCTAAAAATTCCTAACCTGACATTTATTTTTCTACGGTATTGGGTACAGATTTCAATAATATTCTCAGGCTTTCTTGTCGATTAAATCATATAATTTTGAACATTTGGTTCAATATTGAATGTAAATGTAGGGGAAAGGCGTGTACCTTGGGACGGTTTTACCTTGGGACAATCATTATAAAAATGTAACCGTTGTAGCGAGAAATCTGAGAAATTTGTAATATGATGGCAACACTGTCTCCACTTACATCAAACATTCGCGTTTCCGTCAGCAGCCATTTGATGTGACGACAAGTGTAAAACGTTTTGGTGTCCGTGAAGTAAATTTTATCCATCTTTATAAAATAATAGGAAAAGCACGGTAAGAACTATTGGTTGAATTTTTTCGGCGTATTTCGTCTTTATATATTTAATGCTCACTGTAAACTATATTTTATGAGAAAAAACTTTACTTTAAATTGATGAGGTTAGATTTAGTAAAACATGTGCTTGGTTGTACCTTGGGACGTTGTTATGGTTGTACGTAGGGACTTGTCCCAAGGTACAACCAGATATTTTTCTTCACCGTGTTAATGTTAATCTTATTGTTGCAGATGGGAAGAAGTGCTACAGGAAAAAAAAGGGTGAAACCAGATGCAGAAGCATTAGAAGCAGCTGCCAATGAGATACTGGCGCATAGTCGACCTTTGAGAGAAATAGCTAATCTGTATGGTGTTTTCAAAAAGTACTCTTGGTAGGCATATTCAAAAACATAAAGTGTCTATGAAAGCGACTTTCAAGTATGAAGCGAATAATTCAACACGCAAAGTCTTCAGTACTGAACAAGAAAACGAACTGCTCACTTACATTATCAAAGCTGCACAGTGGAACTATGGTGTCACTGTTGAAGAAATGCGAAAACTAGCATATCAGTACGCCAAACTCAACAATGTGAACTACCCTGAATCATGGGATAATAATAAAACTGCTGGTAGACAATGGTACCGATGTTTTAGAACTTCTTATAATAACAAAATATCTCTTCGGAAGCCTGAAGCCACAAGCTTAGGTCGAATGGCCTGTTTCAACAAGCCAAACGTTTTAATATTTTTTGATAAATTGGAAGAAATTTATTCGAGATTAAAGTTAACACCTCAAAATGTGTGGAATCTCGATGAGACCGGCTGCCCTACTGTTCACAAGCCAGTTCGTGTGCTTGGCGATATAAAAAGCTAAGCAAATTGGAGCAGCTACTTCTGGCGAGAGGGGTATTAATGTTACTATGATAGCCTGCGTTAGCGCTGCCGGAACATTTATTCCACCAGGTATAATTTTTCCACGTGTTCACTTCAAAGAGCACATGATTAACAACGCACCACCTGGAACTATTGGTATGGCAACTTCTAGTGGTTGGTCCAATGCTGAATTGTTCGTTGAATATCTTCAACATTTCATTTCAGTTGTGAAGCCATCTCCTGAAAATAAAGTGTTGCTTATCCTCGACAACCACGAAAGCCACCTCTCATTGGCTGCTATACACATAGCTACGGATAATGGAATAGTAATTTTAACCTTTCCTCCGCATACCAGTCACAAACTTCAGCCGTTGGATAGGTCTGTGTTTGGGCCATTTAAAAATTATTTCAATAATGCTAGCAAAGATTGGATGCTGAACCATCCGGGAAAGCCTATATCTATTTACGACATGTCAGAGCTGATAGGAAAAGCATTCCCATTGGCGTTTACCCCAAATAACATTTCGTCAGGTTTCAAAGTAGCAGGTATATGGCCATTTAATGCAAACGTGTTCGGAGACCATGAGTTCTTACCAGCTGAGGTGACCAACAGGCCATATGAACCAAAACAAACTGATATTGAAGAGACAGAACTTATGGAAGTTGATGAAGCCATACCATCAACAAGCAGTGCGCCATGTTCCACTACTGGAATGACCCCTGAACAAATTCGCCCATTTCCGAAGGTTCCACCGCGTAAGACTGGTGGAAGGAGAAGGAGACCGGGAAGATGTATGATTGTCACAGACTCACCGGAGTTGCAGAAAATCAAGGAGCAGAAAATTAAAATATGTAAGCCAGTCCCGAGGAAAAAAGAGGCAGTCAAAAGAGCACTAGTTGTATCTTCTTCTTCGTCTGAAGATGAAGACGAGCTCGAGCTTAAAGACATCTCTGATGGAAGCAGATTTGACTCAAGTTCCGAAGATGAAGATGTTCCTGATTTCTTTCCATCAGACAAAGTTGCACTCAATTTTACCATTGGCAGCTGGGTTGTGGTAAAATTTGAAGTCACTGGAAAAGCTACATCCACTGATGTTTACTATGCTGGTTTGGTTCAAGAAAGCATAAACCAAGAAGTTACTGTGAAGTTTCTCCGAAAACGGAAAGTTTATTTTGTCTTCCCAAATGTTGAAGATATTGCCGTCGTGAAGCATTCAAGCATAGTGAAAGTGTTGCCTGTGCCCAAAATACGGCGAGGATTTCATTCATTCAACATTGCCTTTCCACAAAATATTTCTTTTAAATAATATATAAATACAATAAAATACTTTTATTGGTTTTTTCATCATTAAAAAAGTTATTTCAATATTTGTTTTATTTATATAAATACAGTCAGTTCATGTCCCAATGTACAAACAACACTGTCCCAAGGGTAAACCACAGGTTGAACCTTGGGACTAATATCACTGTACACTTATATGGTAATTACTGATTTACTCGTTGGTTATTATCGATATTTTTAATATCAGTCCAGTGCCTAAATCTTCATTCTTTTACATGGATCAAATACATTTCAGTTTCAGATGAAAGAAAAAAACATAAAAATTTAAAAGTAAATTTTGTCCCAAGGTACACGCTTTTCCCCTACATGCATCACTAAACAAGATGTTTTTTAAAAATTGTCTGTCTGCATAAGCCCATTTTTAAAATTTCATAACAAAATTCCGCTCGTCGCTCAGTAACTCCTTCTCTTTGTTTTTGATGACATTGTAATTTATATGAACGGAATTTATTCCTTTTTAAAATTTTTAAGGCCGGGGAAAGGTTTTCTACAACCGCTGTTAATACATTTATTTTAATTTGGTTTTCTAAATTTCTTGAAACCTCAGCCATCATATTGTTTGTACAATTAGAAATCACAGTCCCAGTATTTTCAAAATTTTGTAAAATCCTTTGAATTGTTAAATGACTTGGAAATTGTCTACTGGGATATCTTACGCTAAATAAAGAACTGACAATTCGCGTACTATTGCCTGAATAAAACATTTTGATTATTGCTACTTGCTCCTTAACTGAGTAGATTTTTTAATCAACTTTATTGTTTTTTAAACAATAAATCACAAAACAAAAATTTTGGCAATTCAAATATTGTCAAATAGCAGAACCATCAATATGACCAAACACAACATGTCATACACATTCTTGCACTACGTGTGGTCTGACTTTAAGGGGTGGCCTGAAAAATTTGGTTGAGTTTACCGAAAGTACAAGCTGACTATAGCCGCAAATGTCAAATATGGAACAAAAAATTTCGGTATAGCACTGTTGGCATGTTTTTATAATGTAGAAGCTGTATACTTCAAATATAAAAACATAAAGCTTTAGAAAAGGTCCTTTTTGGTTATATTATGTTATGAATTCTGAGATTTTTGATTTATATAAAACAAAAATGAGTAAATATTTGTTTCTTTGAAGATTAACTGCAGTTAATTATTAGAATTTTTTTTAGCAATTACGCTTTGATAGATTAGAGGATAGATTTGGCAATCGTCAAATCAGCAATTGCCAGATTACAAAAGAAGTTTGCAATTAATCTTGAAAGAGACAATTATCTACTCGTTATTGCTTCATATAAATTAAAAGGAAGGTTGCAGGATTCATAAAATAGTATATTCAAAATGTACTTTTTAAAAGCTGTATCTTTATATTTGAAGCATAGGTACAACATTGTACATGCCAACACTGCCAAACGAAAATATTTTTCACATTTGTGGCTATATTCAGCTTGTACTTTCCGTAAAGTCAACCAAAAATTTATTATATTCTTGCAAAAATTTGGAATACGTTTAATTCGTAGAACAATTTTAACATTTCATTTCGATTTCAGTCCTATACGAATAGTTTTTTATGACTTTTGATGTAAAATAATTAGAGAAGCAGGAATTTAACAATTTAGAATTTCCATTGAGTTTCCTATGGCCCGTTTGACGATTCACCACCCTGTATACATACCAATATATTTCGTTTGAGGTTAAGTTTTTAAGCCCAATATATTTACAAAAGCAAAAAATATAAATAAGTATAAACAGAGCACCTTATAATATCAGTACTCTACAGAAACACAATAAATATAAGCTAAACTGCTGTATGCACATGCAAGACAATGTAAATTAACCTTATTTAACGAAAAATCTGGTTTTTATTACACTAGGCCAATAAAATATTTATTCTTCCGAAGTAGAAATCGAAATGTCAGATGTTATTTGAAAATATAATTTTCATTACAATCAATTGTGGCTTACCATAATATAAACATAAAATTTACATCATAAAAGCGTAGCTAAAATATAAATATAATAATAATAAAGGAATATTCCACTTCTCGGTTGTTCAATGCATCGTAGTACCTACATAACTCATCACAAACAATGTCACCACTAATTCAAATTAAAAGTTTTCCAAAACTCTTTATGTTACAACAATGTGGTCAACGATTATCCTTCAGATATTTATGTTAATACTATAATTGCCTTGTTGACAAAGCGACACCGAAAACTTTCCACTTTAACATAAGGATAAGGGTGGTTCACGAAAATAATATAATAATTTTATTTCGGGTTCAAAATGAACTTAATTATACTGAGTGACAAAAAAAACTCCTACATTTATTTATCCCATTTTATTATTATTTTTTTTTGTATTTATATGTTCAGTGTCACGTACTAGTAAAATTAATAAATTTTCAGCTTGATGTCAGTTTACTGCAGAAGCTGGTTTAATAATGTGTTCAGAATTCTCGATTACTTATACACTCATTGATATGCCTGGACATCGTTCTGATAAAGTAGACATCCTATTGGAGTATGTTATTTCGGGCTACTGCAACATCGAGAGTAAGGCCCGCTAAAGTTTGTGGTGGGTGTTGCAAATTCAAGAGCCTGCGACCTATTATGTCCGAGATATCTTCAATTGAAGACAGATCAGGCGATCGTGGTGACCAAGGTAAATAATTGACGTTCTGTTGATCCGTGAAAGCTAAAGAATCCTTGATAACATGCGGTCTGACATTGTCTTAAATAAGGTTTTGGATGTTGTTAATGTATGGAATAAGCTGAGGCTATACTACTTCCTGAATATAGCGTTGGGCTGTCATATTATCTTTGATAAAATTAAGTGGTGATCTGCTACTATAAGCACTAGCACCTTATACCATAACTCTCACGGTGTGCTGAATGTGTACTCTCTATAAAATTGTGAATCATGTCTTTCACCAAGTCACTTGGTGACCACTTGATTCCATTTTCGGTCACATAGAACTATTTCTCTTTAAATAATAAAGGGCCATATAATTAAAATTTTTTCTATATTAAATTGCTACATACATGCATAGTTGGTTGCCTACCTACAACCATACAATTTTTGCCCCCTTATATCATCTTAATTTCATAAATTAAAAACTACAACTTTGATGGTTGATACTGTTATATTAATTTACTTAATTTTCACAATTTTAAATAACGTTGGCTTTTGTCTTAAGTAGAAACATACAGCTACATTGACTGCTCTGTGATTATTTCCGTCATAACTTAACAATTTTGTCATCAAATGTCATTGCCAATCAGTTGCACTCATACAGTCCTCGAAGACATACCGTCTCAGGACTAGCAACTTCAACGTGGAGTCATATGTCGCCATGTTACCAAATCCATCGGTAACTTTGTAATCCTATATCATTACAACATTATTTTAAAACTAAATGTAATTAAACATATGTAATCGGGTTTTTAAATCGGGTGTAAATCAAAGGACTTGCAGTGCGATTGACAGTGACTGTTTACAAGCTGCAAGCTGTCTTGTCGGTACATGGATTTATTTGTTTATTGTTTGGTAAATTTTTCGTTAACTATGTTTGAGTGGAGCAATGACCAAGTCATAATGGCTTTTGTAACTTTAGCAACTACTGGTAGCCAACTTATCGGACGATAATTGTTGAGATCGAGTTTGTTGCCTTTTTTTAAAATAGGGGTGACGGATGCTAATTTCCAACTAGGGGTAAGGAGTTCTGATTGAAAGAAATTTGCATAATTAAAGTTAAGGGTATTGCAAACGTGTCTGCGCAACTTTTTAACAGTTTTGGTGTTAAACCATCTAAACCAGGTGAAGCGGCTGTGCGAAGTTTAATTAAGTGTTGTTTGACATGATCCACTGTGAATTCAACTTGCTGTAAGGATGCGCCGACACGATTAGAGTTAATAGCAGGTAGATAGCTATCATTTAATTCTTTAGTAAAAACCTGTGAAAATGCTAAATAGAGAGTTTCGGAAGATTCTTTGTCAGAAGAGCATAAAGTCTGGTTGGGTTTTTGAAGTAGAGAAATGGAAACTTTAGACCTCAAGTAGGAAAGTAGACTTTTTTAATGATGTTATGACTTTCAATAAACTTTGCTACAAACTTATGTCAAGTGAGAGCGCCCACCAAACTGGCGTGGCAGTGGCAAGTAGCAAGTAGCACGCATCTAGCATGTTACTATTAAATGTAACCAATGCAAACAAATTATTAGAATGAATGACGTCACTATTATTTTGGTGAGCGCTGAATCATTCGTTTTCATTGGTTAAATTTTAAGTAACATGCTAGACGCGTGCTACTTGCTACTTGCCACTGCCACGCCAGTTTGGTGGGCGCTCTCCCTTGAGTTTTTAGAGATGTTTGTAAGTTATTTGAAAATCTACGGTGGCTTTGGAAATCACTGAGAAGCTCGGTGTGTTTAAATTTCCGCCATAGATGTCGTTTGTAATTAATTTGTTTAGCTGCTGTTCGAATTATCCAGGGTTTAAGGTTGTATTTATAAATCTTACGGAAGGTGGAATTTGTAGAAATTGTTTTGTGGACTTTATCGAGAAATACAGTCCACATTTTTAATCGTTTAAGTCTGCAAAAAATAAATGCCGGTCAATTTTAGAGAGTTCAGGGTCAACTTCAGAAAAGTCGGTAGTAGCATATGCTACAATATTATTTTTGCGGACTAATATTTCTGCTTTTATATTTTTTGATACTTTTGTTTTTTGGTATGTGGGTTGCTTTTAGTTGCCTTAACTTTTTTGTAGAATTGCTTTATTTTATAATTTTGTTTATCTTTCTCAATATCTTCTAAATTTTTGTATATTAGTAATTTTTTTCTTTATTTCTTTTATTTCTTTTTATTCCATGTACCACAAATCAGTATCCATTTTCGTTGCCATTGTCGTCGTCCTTTAGTTCCATCCATATCCCGAGGTTTGGTTTCGATATTTTTAGCATTACTATTTTTTCCAAGAATGAGTTGCTGGCCTATTGCTAAACCCTCTTACTAGGAGGACCAAAATTTTCTGTCGGGGTTTATTCCCTTAGCCGATAAATAACTCACCACGCTGGCAGACGGGTTGGCGAGTGGAGGGGGGATTAGGGAAGGAATTTGGAGTTTAGGTACAATAATACTAGGATTTGGATCTGGTTTCACCTAAGTAGTGAGTGGAGGAAAAACCAGGAGCTAGCGTGAGCAGGGACGCTACCTCCCTGAAGTAAGTCTACCCTCTATCTGGACCATAAAGGGGTACCTACCCGCTACCTCCTATGCATATATTTACATAGGAGGAGAAAATACTGCAGATGACCTCGACTTAAAAGACGGTAAAATTAAGAAATGTGATTAATGTATATATTTGGGGGTAAAATTAACAAAGACTGAAAGAACTGATGAAGTCATAAAAGACAGAATAGCCAAAGGAAAACCAGTTATAGGTGCATTGAATTCAGTACTATGGCAGAAAAATATAAGACCAGAAACGAAAAAAAGAATATATAACACCATATTGAAACCAGTAATCGTCTATGGCTCAGAAGTATGGCAGTTATCACAAAAACTTCAAGATAACCTATTGGCAGTTGAAATGGATTTTTATAAGAGAGCAGCGGGAAAGTCTCGATTAAAACATGTGAGAAATGAGAACATAAGGAATCAAATGAATGTACAAAGATTAATTATAGAAGACATCGAAAAACAACAACTGACATGGTACGGACATGTTAGACGTATGGGTGAAGAAAGAATACCAAAAAAAATATTAGAATGGGTATCACTAGAGAAAAGAAAACGAGGATGACTACCAACAACTTGGATGCAGGGAATTTCAAAAGCGATGTCAGCCAGAAATCTATCTGAAGAAGACTGGCAGAATAGACAGGCTTGGCGAACGGGAACCCACAGGCGGATTACGCTATGAACGGGATATATATATATATATATATATATATATATATATATATATATATATATATATATATATATATATATATATATATATAGATATATATATATATATATATATATATATATATAGATATATATATATATATATATATATATATATATATATATATATATATATATATATATTTGTTGTTAACTCGGTTTCATCGTTCTTGGCGTGTGCCTGAAATAAGCTAGTACGGAATTTTTAATATTCGTCTCTCTCTGATACACAGATGCGTAATTCAATTGTGCGAGTCACGTTTGTCATGGTAAAGTGCGATAAGAAGGGAATGAAGAGACCACTCACGTCTCCCAGTATTGTAGCAATAACACCGATGCGTTTGGCCGATACGGTGTCGGTGATAAGTTCGGCCTCTTAACGAATACAGATAGCTGCCACTGGAGGAGGTAAACGAATCGAGCTGAGACAAGGAAAGACAAATGAAACAACTTATTGCAAGTGGTTTTACACGTACACGCCAAGAATGATGAAAACGTCTATACTAAATATTACCTTAGTTTGAAATTGTGCAATATTAAGGACAATTCTTGCAAATGTACAATTCATTCAATTTTTTTTTCAAAAAAAAAATGGAATACCGACAGTTTTGGTAATTTTTGTGTCTGTTTCTATAGAAAGAGATCTTAGGAAGAGAGAAGTATTTAGTAAGATTAACAGTAACTTGGTAGGAAATAAAACAAAGAAAAAAATTAAATCTTTTGAATATAAATTCTCAATAAGAACGGTTTTTCAAATTAACATCTACATATAAATGAAAACTATATAATACTTCCTAGTTCAGGCACCACCCTGTAACAATTTACCTATCTACCTTATACTAATTGCCGTCACCGAATAAAAAAAATTAACTTACGCTGCTCGTAAGATGCAAGACGTAAGACATATGTGTGACACTTCCTTTACCGGTTACCTTGTAGTTAAACCGGCTAAGGTGGTAGGTATTCTTTTGGCTCTCTTACGCATACATTAAATGCACGTACAGTGTGGCCTTGCTAATGTTTGCTGTTTATTGCTTATTTGAGAATAATTTGTAGTCTTTGATTTATAATTATCCACTTTTTTCAAGTAATAAATATTTGATGAAAGTATTATAAATATAGTTGCAAATAATCTATTTTGTTAAGTCGTTAAATTATGTTTTATTATATTGCTAAGTTGTCATTTTGCACGAGAGATTAAAGCCTTATGGCGAAACGTTTCAAGGAGAATATCAGACAGGATTCAGGTGTGGACGTTCAACTATTAACCAGATCTTTACACTACGACAGATTCTCGAAAAACCGCCAAAGTTTAGCATAGATATGCCTTAAGACCAAGTCTTTACAACGATACAAATGGGTTAGGAATTACAAAAAAACTCATATGTTTGATAAAAGTGACAATGGCGAAGATGCTATCAGCAGTAAAAATTCAAGACGACTCGTCAACCCCATTTGAAATACATAAGGGGTTAAGGCAGGGAGATGCGCTGGCGTGTCAGCTTTTTAATGTCGCCTTAGAAAAAGTTGTACAAGAGGCTTATTTAGATAGCAGGGGAACAATATTTAATAGATCAGTCCAAATTCTAGCATATGCAGACGACGTGGACATTATAACAAGAACCAGAGCGAGAACTGCGGAAATCCTAACCGAGCTAGTATCGGCAGCAGGACGAATGGGGTTACATATAAATCAAAATAAAACCAAATTCATTGAGACTAACACAAACACAAGAGCTGTTGACGCAGATTTAATCATCAATGACCAAAACTACAGCAGTCAAAGAGTTCATATATTTAGGGACATCGGTTAACCCCAATAATAACACATCTGAGGAAATAAAAAGGCGAATAATAATTGCAAACAGGTGTTATCATGGTCTATCAAAGTACTTAGCTAACAAACGCCTGTCTCAAAAAACTCGTATAAGGCTATAGAGAACACTGATAGTCTCCGTTCTCACATATGGATCAGAGGCATTATAACTTTGAACTGCAGAATATCTACAAGCATACGTTTGGTGGTACCGATAATACCACTATAATTAGCGAAACCGTCTGCAGTGGCCAGGACATGTAGCCCGGGCCCCTGAATCGATCATGATAAAAAAGATTCTAACAGCGCAACCCGTGGGAATGAGAAGACGGGGTAGACCAAAGCTGAGGTGGATAGACGGGATAACACAAGATGCCGAAAAGATCAGAGTCGGCAACGGAAAAATGCAAGCAAGAGACAGAACAAAATGGTATAGAAAGCTTGAGAAGGTTGAGGCCCTCTAAGGGCTGTAGCACCAAAATGATGATGATGAATGTATTGCTGGGAGTCATTTAAGTCTTCGAATATATATTGCAACGCAGTTGAAGATATGTAGAGTTAATTCGGCAATGTGTTAGCTATAAACATTCTCACACTAAGAGCCTTTTAGGTACTAATTAAATATTGATTTAAGAAAGGTCAGTCTAATGACTAGATCTCTGGTAAAAAATTTGCTATTTCGAATATATTATGTATATATACTTACGAACAATACATAAATCATTTTCAAGGAAAATTGTAAAATAAAAGTGTTTGTAAAATAAACTGTGCTAGAATAAAATAGAAATACTTGCAGTTTTAAATATTACTTCAGCATCGTACTACATGTTTGTTTAAAAATTAACATAGCGCCTTTAAGTAACACTAATGTCTAGTATTTATTAAACAAAGCACTAGTACATTAATTTTGTAAATATCAACATGTTATCGTAAACTTATATTGTATTTATGATTGGTTAATAACATATAACTGATTATTGTTAACTCCGAAATTAAACTAATTCACCCGCTACAACACCTTGAAGAAATAAGCTAACAAAGGATCATGACAATTGACGGAGCTAACAACGATAAAAATCGTCTAAGGGTAATAAGCAATATCGCTGTTGTAAATAAATTTTGTCAGGAATATAGATTCGCAATGAAAAAGTTCCATGCGAATGAAATGTCACTAGACAAAAAGCTTGGGGTATCGCGAGACCTTATTTCGTCCGGCAGATGGCAAGGAGTGAGGAGGTACGAGGAACTAAGCGATCCGAACTCTTTACCATAGACTAATTAGTCGAGGCATTGAATGCACTTAAGACGCGTTGGTCCCCCGGACTAGACTAGTTACCGCCGAATTAATAAAGAGTCTAGGACGCTCGGAGCCTATATGGCTTTTGGAGCATATGAATACATTGCTTGAAACACAGACAATTCTTGAGGCTTTAAGGACATCAAAGTTGGTACTGTTTCCCAAAACTAGTCGCTCCATATGTCTTTTCCTATGTGTCGGGAAGTTGTACTATGCTGCGAGGATAGGTCGACGAAAGCTTATCCCCGAGATAATTCGGATTCTGCATAGGGAAGAGCACAAATGACGCAATTTTGGGTGTACTCGAACATTACACATTAGTTTTGAACAGCGCTGAGCAGCTCGGCTGCTCTTCGATGTCCCTTCAACAATTTGTATTGGAATGAGGTGATGTGATCATTGTAGAGAGAGGGAGTTTCTTAGCTATCTGATGAATATGATGGCAAAATATCTTTCTGAGGAAAGGATCATAATTGAGAAGGGCACGCTCGTTGATTTAACGGCTAAAGTTCCACTGAGATCGCTATTGGATCTGACGCTATGGAAACGGGCATAAGACGGGGTCATAAACTGCTAATACGGAGAAAGTATAACCCCCTTTGCCTTTGCGAAAGATCTTTGCGATTTTGGGTGAGACATTACGAGTAACATCGTGAAGGACTGGATGACAGATTATGGATTAGACTTCACGGAAGAGAAAACCAAAGCCATCATTCTTAAGGGTAAAAAAGAAAAGTCAAGTGATGAAACTCCAGTGTACGGGGGCAGAGCTTTCATAAAAGAAATGCGTCAAATATCTGGGAGTGACGCTACACCAATATGATGGGAAGGGCATATACGGGCGGTAAACTATACTAAACCCTCGATATTCAAGGCAAGTAAATATTTATTAATTCCACAGTAATGAGGAAGGCCAAACCGTAGTCTCTTTCCTTTTCACTAGTATCTATTTTTTATTTCCCTTCATCGACGTGAACTGTCTAAGAGCGCTCCTACACGCTTTGTAAGAATTCGGCTTTAGAATGGGAGAAGATATAAAGAAATGACATAAAGAAAAGGAAGAAAAAAGTGACAATAACAATATTAAATAAGTAAGTAAATAAGTAAACACTGACACAGAACATATAAAATTAAAATTTTTAAAATTAAAGTCGAAGGTTACATCCTCGAAGCCAATTTGTCGCCTTGGGAGTAAGTTGGTGGATTTCTTGAAGGCTGCCAAAGAACTTGGTGGCTGGACACTCAAAGACGATGTGGTTAATTGTTTGTTCAGCGGCGCTGCATTTGTCACATTCCTGGCTGGCATTTATACCCCATTGATTCAGCGATTTGTTACAAATTCCATGACCAACTCGTATTCTATTTAGGTTGCACCATTCACGACGGGGAAGAGAAAAGCCGTCTGGTTTGATTGTGGGGTTTTCTATCAGATTGGAATTTCTGATGTCTGGATTCCATTCGCCCATCCAGTGCTCTTCGGTAGTGAAAACAGCCAATTTTTTAGCAGTTCTAGTAGGTGGATGTCTGGATTTACGTCTTAACTGCCTATGGTGTAGTTCAGCGATGTCTGTGTTTATCGGTAGTTCTGGGTTTTGTTGGCATTTTTGAACTAGAGTGTTGAGTGCGGCTAGTCGTCTTGTTGATGGTGGAGCGATATTGCTTAAAACTGGAAGCCACTGCGTTGGTGTGGGCTTTATAGTTCCCGTTATGTGCCTCATGGTTTGATTTAACTGGGTATCTATGACTTTTGTGTGATGACTGTTTAGCCAGACAGGAGCGCAATATTCTGCAGTAGGATATACTAAGGACAGCGCGCCCGTTCTTATTACCTCTGCATTCGACTCCCATGATGTATTTGCTAACTTATGGATAATATTATTGCGGGTCTTAATTTTTGCTGAAGTGTTTTCCAAATGCTTTTTGAATGTTAGGGTACGATCTAGAGTTACGCCGGGGTATTTTGGGTAAGCACTGTGCTTTAGCCTGGTTCCATCGCATTCTATGTTTAGTCTGTAATTTGCCTTGTTGTTGTTTAGGTGGAAAGCTGTTACTTCAGTTTTCGATGGGTTTGGTTGTAGGCCCCATTTCTTAAAGTATCTGTTAACAGTGTTTAGATCTGCTTCTATGGTGGATTCGGCGATGTTTATGTCTTCTTCTTGGGCACCCAAAGCCATGTCACCGGCATAAATAAATTTGCGCGAGGTAGTAGTTGGTACATCTGACGTATAAATATTAAAAAGTAGAGGAGACATAACTGACCCTTGTGGCAAGCCATTTTACAGGTTTCTGAAGTTACTATTTTTCCCATTTAGGTGTACTTGGAAAAGTCTGTCACTTAGCATTTGGTTTAACAACCTGTTGAATGCACGGCACGGTAACATTTGGTATATTTTATATAAAAGGCCCTCTTTCCACACTGTGTCGTAGGCGCAGGTCAAGTCTATGAATGCTGCTACTGTTTTCAGTTTCTTTTGGAATCCGTTCTCAATAAATGTTGTTAAGGAGAGGACTTGGTCGCCACAGCTTCTTCCCGGCATGAATCAAGCTTGTTCTTTAGGAATATTTGACTTTGTAAAGTAAAATAGTCTCAATCGTAAAATAGTTTCGAAACACAATTCAGATTTCTGCTTTTATCTGTGCTTTCTAAAAATTGCAAAGCAAAACAGACGTTGATAAAGGTGTTAAAAGAGACGTGGGGAATCTAAAATTTGCATTCCACGACACATCTTTTCAACTAAGCAGAAATCCTTAGCGAATTGGTTTCTTGTACTCGTACAGAGTAAATCCGAAAAAAGTGAAAAAGACAGCAAATATTTGATTTCACGCAAACAGCGCCTTTGTATCTGTTGATACGTATTTCGACCTAATAGGTCTCATCAGAACAGTTATTCAAAGGTGTTCTCAACGTGAAAGATCAATATTTCCTGTCTTTTAAGAAGCAACAATAACATGGCTTCGAATACGGACGCACTAGCGACATCTAATTTAACAATCGTAAAATAGTTTCGAAACACAATTCAGATTTCTGCTTTTATCTGTGCTTTCTAAAAATTGCAAAGCAAAACAGACGTTGATAAAGGTGTTAAAAGAGACGTGGGGAATCTAAAATTTGCATTCCACGACACATATTTTCAACTAAGCAGAAATCCTTAGCGAATTGGTTTCTTGTACTCGTACAGAGTAAATCCGAAAAAAGTGAAAAAGACAGCAAATATTTGATTTCACGCAAACAGCGCCTTTGTATCTGTTGATACGTATTTCGACCTAATAGGTCTCATCAGAACAGTTATTCAAAGGTGTTCTCAACGTGAAAGATCAATATTTCCTGTCTTTTAAGAAGCAACAATAACATGGCTTCGAATACGGACGCACTAGCGACATCTAATTTAACAATCGTAAAATAGTTTCGAAACACAATTCAGATTTCTGCTTTTATCTGTGCTTTCTAAAAATTGCAAAGCAAAACAGACGTTGATAAAGGTGTTAAAAGAGACGTGGGGAATCTAAAATTTGCATTCCACGACACATCTTTTCAACTAAGCAGAAATCCTTAGCGAATTGGTTTCTTGTACTCGTACAGAGTAAATCCGAAAAAAGTGAAAAAGACAGCAAATATTTGATTTCACGCAAACAGCGCCTTTGTATCTGTTGATACGTATTTCGACCTAATAGGTCTCATCAGAACAGTTATTCAAAGGTGTTCTCAACGTGAAAGATCAATATTTCCTGTCTTTTAAGAAGCAACAATAACATGGCTTCGAATACGGACGCACTAGCGACATCTAATTTAACAATCGTAAAATAGTTTCGAAACACAATTCAGATTTCTGCTTTTATCTGTGCTTTCTAAAAATTGCAAAGCAAAACAGACGTTGATAAAGGTGTTAAAAGAGACGTGGGGAATCTAAAATTTGCATTCCACGACACATCTTTTCAACTAAGCAGAAATCCTTAGCGAATTGGTTTCTTGTACTCGTACAGAGTAAATCCGAAAAAAGTGAAAAAGACAGCAAATATTTGATTTCACGCAAACAGCGCCTTTGTATCTGTTGATACGTATTTCGACCTAATAGGTCTCATCAGAACAGTTATTCAACGTCTATTTGTCTATTATTCTTTTAACACCTTTATCAACGTCTGTTTTGCTTTGCAATTTTTAGAAAGCACAGATAAAAGCAGAAATCTGAATTGTGTTTCGAAACTATTTTACGATTGTTAAATTAGATGTCGCTAGTGCGTCCGTATTCGAAGCCATGTTATTGTTGCTTCTTAAAAGACAGGAAATATTGATCTTTCACGTTGAGAACACCTTTGAATAACTGTTCTGATGAGACCTATTAGGTCGAAATACGTATCAACAGATACAAAGGCGCTGTTTGCGTGAAATCAAATATTTGCTGTCTTTTTCACTTTTTTCGGATTTACTCTGTACGAGTACAAGAAACCAATTCGCTAAGGATTTCTGCTTAGTTGAAAAGATGTGTCGTGGAATGCAAATTTTAGATTCCCCACGTCTCTTTTAACACCTTTATCAACGTCTGTTTTGCTTTGCAATTTTTAGAAAGCACAGATAAAAGCAGAAATCTGAATTGTGTTTCGAAACTATTTTACGATTGTTAAATTAGATGTCGCTAGTGCGTCCGTATTCGAAGCCATGTTATTGTTGCTTCTTAAAAGACAGGAAATATTGATCTTTCACGTTGAGAACACCTTTGAATAACTGTTCTGATGAGACCTATTAGGTCGAAATACGTATCAACAGATACAAAGGCGCTGTTTGCGTGAAATCAAATATTTGCTGTCTTTTTCACTTTTTTCGGATTTACTCTGTACGAGTACAAGAAACCAATTCGCTAAGGATTTCTGCTTAGTTGAAAAGATGTGTCGTGGAATGCAAATTTTAGATTCCCCACGTCTCTTTTAACACCTTTATCAACGTCTGTTTTGCTTTGCAATTTTTAGAAAGCACAGATAAAAGCAGGAATCTGAATTGTGTTTCGAAACTATTTTACGATTGTTAAATTAGATGTCGCTAGTGCGTCCGTATTCGAAGCCATGTTATTGTTGCTTCTTAAAAGACAGGAAATATTGATCTTTCACGTTGAGAACACCTTTGAATAACTGTTCTGATGAGACCTATTAGGTCGAAATACGTATCAACAGATACAAAGGCGCTGTTTGCGTGAAATCAAATATTTGCTGTCTTTTTCACTAAAATAGTCTCGTTTGGATTATCCTCTCGAAAATCTTGTAGCAGACGCTTAAAAGAGCGATTGGTCTGTAGCTCTCAGGTAATGCAGGGTCTTTCCCAGGTTTAGATATTGCGATGATCTTACTTTTTTTGAAGGATTTTGGAAACTTCTGCTTAGTTAGTATTTGATTGTAGAATTCAAGAAGCCACTTTCTGGCATTCGGACCAATGTGTTTTATAAATTCAGGATAAATGTTGTCAACTCCTGCGGCTTTACGACATTTCATTAATTTTAGAGCTTCCTCAAGTTCTTCTGGTTCGATGAGCTTCATTATCGGTAGGCTTTGTTGTTGAGCAAGTTTGGCTTCTTTTAACTGAGATCGGACCTCCCTTTTATGATCTTTTTCTATTACTGGTTTTGAAAGGTTGGCTATGCGTTTGCCTATGTCTTCCGGTTTTGGGGCTGTAGAGTTTGCTGTAGGGCTGTTTGGGCCAGAGTCTAGCTTCCTTAGAAGGTTTCATGCTGTGCGGCTGCTGTGTGTGAAATTAAGATTTTCTAAAGTTTCTCTCCACCTTGTGGTTCTTGCGGAGTTAAGGGTTTCTAAGAGTTGTTCACCAACTTCAGGATCTCCAGATTTCTCATACTGATCAAGCAGTTCTTTAAATTCGTCATTCCAACATGGGATGTAGGATTTGGTAACTCCACGTGGAATGTGCTTTTTTGCACATCTAATCACTAGTGATGCGAATCTTTCATAATTTTAAACCTCGGGTTTGATATGTCTGATGTCACTTTCAAGTTGAAATTTAAACTCTTTCCACCTTGCCTTCCGAAAATTCCATCTTGGCAAGGGGAGTGAATTTATAATAGGGATGGTGGTGCCCACGGTTGTAATTATTGGTCTATGTTGGGATTTAGGAAAGTTATCGAGAATCTCACATGTGGCGTTCTTAAAGTCATTTTTTGAGCCCGTTCGGTAGATATAAACGTGAGATCGGGGTTATAGCCCCTTTGCCATCTTGCAGAATGTTTCTGTTTTGCATCATATAAAAGTCTCAGATGGTGAATCTCGGCCCATTCGGCGATTTGTTCTCCTTGCTGGTTTCCTTGGTTATATCCCCATGTAGTATGGTGGCTGTTAAAGTCTCCAGTGTATATTGTCGGGTGAGAAAATGTGGGAAGTACGTTTGGTGGCCATCCAGCAATCACAATACCTGCATCAGGTAAACGACTTAAAAGAAGAAGAAGATTGTTATATATTGTAAACTGTAAATATGTATTACATTTTGTTATAAAGTGTGTTTTATTTCTTTGTAGCTAATATGTAACACTTTAACGTACATTATAGACAGACATTGCGATAGAACTACCCTGTAAACCAAGAAGATCGTGAGTACCTAACAGCAAGACGGTCGCAAAGCATCTGCATCCGCCTCCTGTGATCATGCCATCCGCGGGTTGCCTGGACCAAGCAGGTGATGGTTGTTTATCGTTCTTTATTAACCCACTCTTACTTTCGATGGGGTTTATTTTTATACAAGGTGCACTACGTGGAAAAGGTGACAATTTTTAAAGCTCATCAAAATTGTAAGGTGTAATTGAGTTTTAACATTTTAAATGTGAGAAAATGTTTTTATTGTCCGCTAAAATATAGTACCAACATCTAGTTCGTCGAAGAACTGATTACTTAATATAAATTTTTCACATTTTACTGAACTTTTATTAGTTGTCAGCTTAATATTTCGTTAAGGTTTTTATCGAATTCTCAATATGGGAAAAATATTAGAAGACAATTATCTCTAGCCTTTAGCAAATTGAAAAAAGCATATTACGAGTATAAAAAATATAAAAATTTATAACAAAGCGGTGCTCACTCAGTAAAGATGTAATGCTAGTGATAGTTACAATATTTTTAAGGTCGTCGAAGAAAAAATTGAACCTAGGCAGAATGCGTAGTGTTATATTAATTAAACCAAAATAGTTAGATAATAGAATACAACAGAACAATTAAACCAAAATAATTATACTTACTCACATATTCCCTTTCGCTGACTACCTCAGTGAGATGTAACCTGCAAAAAAAGTGTCACAATAAAATAAAAGTATAAAAAAATATGTAAAATTTTATTTAAATACAGTTATCGGTTATTTTTACATTGATGAAAAACCTTAAAGAGGTTCTAAACTGTTTTCTTGTGGCATTTTTAAATCATGTTTTATTTATATGGAATATAAATACAACTGATTGTAATAAAAATTATATTTTAAGTTTGTTTGTGACGTTTGGATTTTTACTCCGGAAATCGTTTTCAAAAAAGATTTTTTAATAATATAGATGCATTAATATTCATGTCGGTCAGATAGCTCAGCGGGCTGTGCGGCTGCCTCTCATTCGCTTCACTGTCGAATGGTTCAGTGGATGTGGGTCGAGCCCCAGCTCGGTGTACGGAAAACAAAAAGTCTAACGCAGCAGTTTAAAATTCTAGATGAATCTGCGGCTTAGACTAGGATATGCTGGGATCTGATCGGCCTATGGTGGAGCAGTACGGCAAGAGATAAGGGCTTGCGGCTCGGTGATACTCCTCCATAGATCCCTACCGGACGGGCGTAACGCCTAAAAACCGGATATATATATATATATATATATATATATATATATATATATATATATATATATATATATATATATTAATATTCATAAAAGAAAAACACGGCAAAAACAGAAACATCAAAGAAGCAGCCCTCGTCTTACTCAAGGATGGTTCGGAGAAAAATGTGTAGCAAACCCATCAGCAAAATATAGCAGACTCTAGTTGCAGGAAATCACTTAAACAAGAAGTCGGCAACAAAAATATTTTAACATTAATAGATTAATAGAAGGTCAGAGATATATTACATACAGTTATACATATTACATAAATACATAATATGTAAACACATAACATATAAACACACAAACATTTAGTGGATAGACTACGTAACAATCATCAACAAATAATCACGAGTGAGCCGGTTTAAAGTTGTAAGCTCATATTTATATCTGAGATCATTAATCACAAACGCAGAGTCACTACAGGAAGAAATAAAATGTAGAAGTGATCTAGCAAAAGTCGCTGTAAGAAAGATTGCCAAAATATGGAAGGGCTCTCAAGTTTCTCAAAAACACTAAAAACAACACATATTAAAGCAGGGTTACAAAGAAAGCAAAAAACATCCATTGCTTTCATTCACCTATCAGTTGCGTACGATACTGCCTGGAGACAAGGACTAATCTTTAAACTAATCCGTGCCATCATGTGTCAAAAGGTAACTAAACTCATTGATAGTATCATACCGACAGACCTTTTCAAGTCACAATGGGCAACTTTAAAAGTATCCAAATAAAGCTCAGTAATGGACTGCTACAGGGATCTGTTTTGACACCCTTACTGTTTAGTTTATACATTGCGGATCTACCTGTGACAACTTCGCAGAAATTTGGCTACGCTGACTACTGGACTATTGCAGCAAGACATATTAACATGGATATTACAGAAACAATACTAACGGATGACCTTGCCGTTATCAGAGAATCTTCTTCTTCTTCTTAAAGTGCCTATCCGTTCCGGATGTTGGCGATCATCACGGCTATCTTTACTTTGTTTACTGCAGCGCGGAACAGTTTAGTGGTATTCGTGTTATAACACTTTCGAAAATTTTGAAGCCAGGAAATGCGTCTTCTTCCCGGTCCTCTCTTACCATTTACCTTCCCTTGGAGAATCAGCTGGAGAAGGCCGTAACGTTCTTGATTTCTCTTACATGTCCTAGATATTTCAACTTTTTAGTTTTGACGGTCATGAAAATTTCACATTCTTTCCCCATTCTACGCTGGACCTCCACATTAGTAACTCTGTCAACCCAGGATATACGTAAGATGTGCCTATAACATCACATTTTGAAAGCTTCGAGCCGATTCATAGATGCAACAGTCAGTGTTCACGCTTTCATTCCGTAGAGTAGAGAATATGTGAGAATACTTTTGCAAATGGAGGCTACGGCCCAATGCAACGATAATCGATGTAGACTGCTTCCATCTGAATAATGCCCAAGCCAACAAAAAACTCTCCGTTCACTTCAAAAACAGATTACTCACTCATAACTCAACACCAAAATATCTTGAAGTGGCTCTGGGCAGAACATTAAGTTTTAAAGAATATCTACAAAGAACAGCAGCAAAACTGAAAACGCGAAATATTATAGTCCAAAAGCTATGTGGCAACACATAGAAGTCCTCAGCCTTCGTACTCAGATTAACCACTCTCGGACTTGTATACTCGGTGGCTGAATATGCCCCCAGTGTGGCTCAATAACAAACACACGAAGATTATTGAAACCCAATTAAACCAGACAATGTGAACGATCTCAGGTATAATTAGACCCACACCGAACTATTGGCTTTCCATTCTGAGTTATATTCCACCGCTGAAACTGCGAAGAAGTCATTCCCTTATAGAGAATATCGAAAAATCAAGGCTAACCATTAACTACCCATCCACCATAATAAGCTTGATATCAAAATAAACAGACTGCGCTCCAGATATCCTCCCATGCTAAGAGCCAACTCCTTACATCAGAGACATTGAAACCTCACCAACGCTTGGAGAAGACATGGCCAAGACAACGCCAGGCTTTGAACTGACCCGCAATACATGCACAACGCTAAACAGAATAAGAACAAGCAGCGGAATATGTACTGACAGCTTATATTGATGCGGAAAATCTCTTACTGAGTGTAACTGTGGTGTGCAACGACAGACCGTCAGTCACATTGCTGAAGAATGTCCTCGAAGGCGATTCCCTGGAGTTTTCGATACACACCACACTCCCTCCGGGGGGGGGGCAGGATTAAAGAGAGACACCACACAAATATAATATAACACAAAAAACTTGTTTAGTTAACTGTAGCAAACGCGACAGGTAGATGACACGGTTCTGATAGAATAATGTTAGGAGGATCGGCAAAAGACGGTTAACCTAGTGAAGACAAAAGACAAAATTGTGAGGATAAAAGTTCCAAACCAATTCGAAAATATCACAAGGGTTATTATTACAAATTTTTTAAAAGAAAAAATTACTGAAAATTTATTATCTTCTGAATTAATCATAATTGTAGCTTCGATATTAACCCTTTTAGGACTGGATACATTCCGCAGATATCTAAAACTTTTCAGACAAAAAATATAATCAATAGTCTTAAACTGGTGCCCAAAGTGATCTATTTTTTTAAATATCCTTAAATCTTTTGGTATTACATGGGATAACTGTGTTCAAGTAGTATTTTATACTGGGACCAATTTATCCATTAGTAATATCCGAATAAATTTTGAAGAAAATTTTATTTAAAATTCGCTTTGGCAAATTTTCCCCGACATTTACCATACTCTTTTAGCGTTTCAAAATTCTTCCAGAGCGACCTGTCAAACGTCTCTTCACTTTGGCTTTATATCTCCTATGTTTTATAGGCTAACTAAAAAACCCAGAAAACTACTCTTTTTATTATTTATATCGTCGTATAGTGTCTACGAAAACTATTGCTGACATCAGCAATTTTATTTATGCTAAAAAACTTCTGGCCATAATTCAGGAACTGCAAATAGTATAATTGTTCTCACTATTTAGAGTCGACATAAAACACTGATCGAACAGTAATGACCCGAGCAAAAAGACTACTATGACATCCATGTCCCATTACATGAAATGGGTAAAAATAATGACGCCAAAATGGATTGTCATAAAAATTTTACTTACTTTCAACAACAAACGTTTTTAGGACTGCTTTTTAGTAGTATTTTTCAGACAAAAACACTAATTATGTATCACAGCAATAAAACACAGAACAACATTGTTCAAGAATACCTATTTTTAGAAAATTTGAGGTTATTTAATCGAATTTTTGGTTATATAACATAACGAAATGTTTAGTAATACGGTTATATCTATTTGATTAAAGTGAATTTAGAGGAAAACTAGACACCACTAGAATTTTTTTAATTTCGTGGGATATATAGGTCTCCACAGCACAGAAACGATCAAGGTACTAGATAACATATATGAGAAGACTTTGAACTATGAAGATACGTATATCACAAATAAGCTGGGATCACAGATGTCAAAATATTGATAGAATATCGAAAAAACATAATTTTGAAGTTATGTTCAAAGTAAATTGGAACCAAGAAACTTTTTTGGAATATTTATACCCCGACTGAAAAACTTGAAACATTGTTCAATTTTTTGTGCTCATCTGTTTAGAGAAAAAACATCAAACATGTGAATTAATAAGATAATTAAAAAACCTTAGGATAGTTGGCACATACAGTATTAAATAGGAAACAGGCAATAACACTTAAAAGACTAGTGGAAGAAGTTTGATCTTCTAGTTATAGCAGCAGGTACCTAAAAAGAAAATGAAAATTTCATATTTGTAGTTTCTATTTTCACCTCTTAAATAGAAACGTCTCAAAATTGTGATTTGTTCTGATTAAATATAAAAAATATAAAACTCCATAGAAAAAAGTTTCAGAGTCGTATAATTGCTGTGTGAAATTAGTTCTATAGAAGAATAATATTTATCCAATACGCCGCGGCACATAACTATAAATGACTACTAACTTATTTATAATAAAGTTCTTTGAAAAAATAGATATTACCTCCACCATAATACCTTATCACGTTAATTATTAATCATCTGGCTTTACGTGATCCGTTTCTTTAGATATTTATTAACATGTAAAAAAAATCAATTGTACATTTTCTTCCGTATTAGAAATTTGAAATAAATCTTTACAGCTTAGGACTAGCCAAAAAACCTCATAGGGAATTATTAACATTAAATCATAAAACATTTTTAAACAAAATAATCATGTATTCAGTATCTTCAACAGAACTATCAATAGATTATAAAATCATTATACAGATCACTAGAAAGTCGTATACTAAGATCAAAAGAAAATCTAACTTACAAAAGATAAAGTAAAAAAAATTCAAAAGATTTTAAGAAAGGTAATTTCTTCCAGAAATATAATTAAAAATAAAAAGCTAAAGCTGCACTAAAAATAATCAACGAATAAGACCAAATTAATGACGAACATCCTTCCCCCATAAAAATTCTTTAAAGTTAAAACGCAACAAGAAACGTAATCCATTTTGAGTCTTTCTCAGCAAATCGTTTAAGTTCAAGCATGTCCTTTTGTCCAATCTTTGTATGTTTCAAAACCACGTTTGCCTCAATCGTACCCTCGATTACAAGATGCAGAAAATCGTATATGTAGTTTTCCACTTTTTTATAATTTTTATTAGTTGATGCTCTCTGCTCATTTTGTGAAGAACTTTAAAGATGGTGATGGAGAAGTCGAAGCTATTCCTAACATTCGTCTGTATATTCAGGTTTTAAATGTTTCAAGTCTGTTCAAATAGATAGATTAACCTACAGTATAAGAGGCTTTACATTTACAAAAAATTTGCCCTGTCTATTTCTGTTTGGGCTCGCATTTTTAAGTTAGGATTTAGATCTTCACTGATCAAGCTACCCAAATATTTAAACCTGGAGACTTTGGTTATCTCTGAACCGCATACATTTATGTCGACTGGTTCATTCGATTTCGGTTAACCACTAATATATTTGTTTTTGCGGTATTAATTCTTAGGTCCAATAGATCTTGTCCAACAGATAACTTGTTAAGCAGGTATTGTCTGGACCCGTCCACAGATTGCCTAATATCCGACTTACCAAGTCATTCTGGGTGAAAGCCCCTTAGGCCCCTATTAACCCCATTGCGCCCATAATTGCGATGAAGAGATAACATATGGTCAGATTTAAGAACAATGGGACTACCCACTGATCCAACTATCATGGACGAGACGGAAGCGAGTTGTGCAGTCAGCCAAGACCCACCCCGGCTTGCATTGCTACGAGAAGAAGAAAAAGGCATTGTAGGCCTTTAGAATTTTCTGCTATTATAAGATTGGTGTCATCGGCAAATATTAGGTTATGTATTAATTTAACCATTCATTTTATGCCTCAAGTGCGTTTTGGAATACAATCTCAGTTTACATGTAAATTGGCTAGGGTTCAGTACACAGCCCTGTCTGACTCCACGTTAAATTGGATCAGCTTTTGTTACTATGTTTTCGAACTGTTTTGTTGCCACTTAGCATTTATATAGGTACCTACTGAATAATTTTTAGACTAGGGAGTCAAACCTTTTCTTTTTAGAATATTTAATAAGACACTATGTTTGGCACAGTTAAATGGTTTAGTGAAATCTATGAAGGATGAATATGATTATTTCCGCTGATCTCGGCCCTTTTGCAGAAGGAGTGATAGCGCAAACAAAGCATCTCTGATTCTCAATCCTTCTCGATAGCCCATCTGCAGTTCGCTTAGATTTTGTTCGTATTTTCTTTGTTTTAGATTATGTAGAACTTTTAGTATTAACTTTAATACTTGATTTATTAGGATGGTTAGTCGAAACTCATTACATCTTTTTGTACATATTTAGAAATAGGAAAACAATATAGATTATAACTAATCCTTAGGTATATATCCACTGTTGTCAATGGTTGTAAATAGTCTGGCTGAGATTTTTAATTTTTCTTGATTTATGAGTTTTAGGAATTCTGAATAAATGTCGTCTGTTTCATGCCCTTTACCATTCTCTTATTCCTCCTATTTCTTTCTATTATAATTAATTAACTTTGTATGTGTTACGATTTCCTGAATAGATCACGTTTTTATTACATTTCCTCTATTTCCTTGCTTCCCTCCGTCATTAATAATACCTTAAAATATTCAATTTTTGTTCTGATAGGTGTTTGTACTTTTCTGAAGGCGTTTTTTTTTAAATGCCGTATTGCCAGATTCTAGTAAGACCCTAAGAAGGTATCCATTGGATTCTGACAGGCAACGGTGGGGGAAATCTTTTTTGGACCTCTACGTCACGGAACAAGACACCCTGGTATCTTTCAGCCGAGTGGGATACTAAGCCAGAAGACCACAGGGTAGTGCCAGATTAACCACGTTCCTGCTAAAACCTTAACCACCGTCCAGAGAGGTGGTCTTGCCACTCAATAAACAACTAAAAAATTATATATAACCATACCTATTACCGTAAATCAGAAAATGTTTAGACGTTAGATTATAATATGCTCTTGCCCGCTTACAATTGGACTTTTAATCTGAGTCCATATGTACTTTACAGTTTTCTTAGTAGCATATTCGACGTTTTAATTATTTTGGGATTAACTCATGCTTTCCTTAAGTTTGTCGGAAGATAATCCGATGATTTGCCCCATATTGTTCTGAAGGTATTGTCTTGTAGCATTTTAAAGTAATTACTATTTTAATAGGAATAAGCCATAATTGAAGGTTAAAATAAGTTTATTGACGTTTCAATCTCCACTTACGGAGATCGTTCTCAAAATTACAAACATTAATAGTTTCTTTTCCATTGTGACTTATTCCTATTAAAATAGTAATTTGATTTGCCTCACCTTTTAAAATCGACGCATTAGGTCTTCTTAAAATATTTTTTTAAAAGTTCTTTATATGAACGTGCATTTGGGTCACTACAGAGTTGTAACCTGAGTTCGTATCTGTTGCAGGCTTAGCTTTTACATTGCGAAAGCTATTCCTGTATCTTTCTGCTTCTAGGATACTGTTAATTAGGTTTTGCACCTCTTGGAAGATTATAACTAGGGTATCGCCTGTTTTATTTTTTGTTCCCAGTCCATAGTCCTCGACTATGTTATCGCATCTTCTTTTACCTACTTTGGCGACTAAGACTCCTAAAATAAGAGTCATTTCATGTTTCTTGGTGTGAGACATCAGTTGTTTTATTTGAGAGTAGAAGGATAAATTTTCTGCTACTGGTTTATTAGCGGTTGAAGCATAAAATTTATTAATATTTAAGTTCTTTGGTATTGCTTGCAGCTATTGCTCTGTCAAAAAATGGTACGAAATTAACGACCAAGCAAGCTGTTTTAGAATCATAGATAATTTAGAAACATGGTAACGATACCATTGGGATGATGGGAATCGATATTTTTACAATAATAAAAAGAATAGTTGTTTTCGCTGTTGGGCAATCCTGTTTCACTTATTCAGAAAATCTTAACTTCCAGTCTGCATATGTCTAGATTTAGGTTATGTAACTTTTCATGCTTTTAACATTCCTTGTGCTAATTTTTACTGACTTTCTACAATCAGTTGATATTATTTTTGTGTTTGTCCTCGTGGGTATTCTTAGCACCCCCTAACCATTTAAGGTCTACCACAGACTAGGGACCACTGTTTTATCTTTTATTACTATAATTGTTTTTCTTTAGAAATGTAGTGCGGTAGTTTCTCCTTGCTTTCTTATATCTATACAAACATCTTTCGTTGGATTCCACTCTGGTGTTTATTGTCTGATTTACTTCCACAAAAGTTTCTTAACTATTAGCGACGATCAGTAGCCAGCTGCCACTACCCAATTTTCTTACAATATCTAGTGAGCATTACTTAATTTAACCTGAAGATCAATGTAGTTAACGAGGTGTGGCACGGGCAGTCATGAGTAAGTGTTGACTGCCTTCCGAGGACCAGCTAGATGAAAACACCTACAGTCTATGAAGACTGTACACCCAGAAACTTAAGAACACATGAAAAGATATGCAAACTTAACACAAATTTTCAAACTTTGAATAAACAAAAGCAAAAATGGGAAATAATAAAAAAAAAAGAATTAATTAAGATAGTTAATTGTAAAAGTCCAGAAAAAGCATAATATGCTTCTGGTCTCTTGGAACACATTCAATCAATGAATAACCATATAGTTATTTACCTGATTTTAAAAAATATGGAACAACTCACACAAACACAAGGAATAATGTAGAGGTAGATAGTGCAGATAATAAAGTTAGCAATGAATTCAACAAAGGAACACAAAAAAAAAAGAAAATTAAATTAAATACGAATTAAAAACAGAGGGGAGAACAAAACCACACAATAAGTGTGAAACAAATAAAAGAAAATTGATTGTATGTTATTGATTGTGTGATTGTATGTGTACAATCACGTACTTGATTAAAATACTGAAACACATGGTTTGAATGACCAATCCTAATCAAATCTACTCTCATATATATGAGATTCAATGTAAAAAAGATAATTTCTGGTAAATCAAATTATTTTAAATGTCCCAATCCGATTCTGAAATTGGCTTAACGATTGCGTGACTGATTTTTTTCTTGTCTATTACAACTAATGTAACTTAATTAAATAATGGGCAGGGATTTCATTTCGTTTTTTTTATTCCATAGGGAAGCGACACTGATATTTTTATGAAGGTAATGATAGGTTATACAAAACGTTTTTTGTTGAGGAGTTTGTCAAGTGGGTATTTCCTCGATTGGGGTTGGACATATAATAAACGACCAGGAAAAACTTGGTTATAATCATTTTTAATTAAATATTTATCTGTATATGTTAAGCCACCATTGATTTTTTTGTACTTTATTTGGTTTTACTGAGATGAACATATATATTTGCAGCGATAAAAAATTATTTAGGGTAAAATCAAATTTAATTTTTTTGTGTGTGGTCGTATATTTTGCTTCCAGTTGCCATTTGAACATTTACCATCACCTCCAAAATACTGGTAAAAAGTTTTACCCCTACATATACACACCAACACGAAAGTTGCAAAATAGAAAAACATTTTGTTTCAAACTTTTCCTTTTCTAATTCTTATTTGAACTGTAGTTGGTACATCGGCAGTAAGTGCCCTTGATTGGTAGATAATCCACATCAATTAGATTTGGCCTTTTTGATGTATCAACTTGACCAGGATTTGGTCCAGGCCGCTTTCTTAATGTGAATAAACTGGTAAGTTCATCATCTGAATGGCTTCTGTATTAAGGCTATGTGATGTGGGCTGCTACGCGAGGGTGACTTTTATGATGAAAATTATTGTACAGTACACTATTGTGCATACATAACTTTAACCTACCATGTTCTGAACTTTCATTGAATGAATCAGGTCGACTTTATCTGATCAAATTGATTAATACCTACCACCAATATCTATATTACTTTCGTCAATAGCTCTTGGACAACAGCTACTTCTTCTTTTGACGTTCTTAAAACAGTTTCTCCTTAAAGTTGTGCATTTTACTAACCACTGTGTTACATTTTGTCCCACAACCTTTCCATTTGTAAACTAAAATGTTACCACTAGATACAGAATGAGACTCACTCAGTTTTTTTTGTTTGTCATCAGCAAAATATTGCTTGGAAAGTATTTTCTAACTGTTCCGAATATGCTACAAGCAAACGTATGTTTTATAACAGCTTAAGCGTCTCTTGAATAACTGTGTTAGTTTTGCCTTGCAATATCTCGAATTCAATGATAGCAAAATTTTGCACAGGCAATCGCCCATATTTTTATTGCTGTCTTTACTAACTTTATTGGAATATACCAAGTTCTGTTTGTGAAAAGGACCATACGAGAAAATTTTGTTTTTAAATGCATATGAGAAGTTGAATTGTTTATATATCTATTTTTATTAAATATAGAGTCTGTGTGGCAAAAAACTGTGTACTATGTTTTCTGTAGCTTTAAAATTTAAATAATATATTCTAGATTAAGTAAAGTAATTTTATTAGTTATTTTTTTTTATTTTAAACGAATTCAATAAATTATTATGTTTGCTTCTAATGACACCTGGTAACGTATTAACAATTCATACGTTGTGTACTTATGACAAACCTGTTAAATTCAGACAAAATAATAATAATAAAATATAAATAAATAGGATTTAAGAGTACATTTATTTATTACACAAACTAAACGATATGTTTGAAAATAATTATTATATTTATATGAAATTATTTTAAAACGAAAATTATTATAAAAATTTAAATAATTTAAAGTTTAAATTTAAATAATTCAATTCTGTTAATAATCGGATGACATTTATCGAATCCTTTAGTGACAGATATTGTTTTAATTTTTTACTTTTGGTTTAATGTCTGTATTTTGTTCCATGGTAAATTTATTTTTTTACAGTTTTTAATTTAAATCTGTTAGACCTGTGAGAACAAACATATGATGACTAGAAACGAATGGACTGACAGAGTGATGACGTAGATTTTATGGACATCTGTCAGTTTCATTTTCCTAACAAACCTTGCCAGTGTAGTTAATTTGTATTTTTCGTTATTTTTTCATTTTTTTACAGAATTTTTGCGCTTTTTGCAATATCTAAGTATTCTAATAGTTATTACAACAATTTTACAAGGTTGTGTAAATAATAAAGCATGTTATTTTATAAAAATAGCAATAAAATTGCGTGTATCAATAAGGTAAGGTTAGAATTTTTTTAATTTAAACTTTTAAACTATATTTCATAGAAATAGAACACTGAATTATGATGGTATTATCGTAAAGAATACTATACTTAAAAGAAAAAGCATCAAAGGAAGCAAAATGTTAACTTTATAGAAATTAAAACGTCTTGAGATTGGGCATTTTACCTTTTGTTTGGAAATGGAAAGAAATAATCACAATATAATAATACCGTGACGTCACACTCCGGCTGTCCGTTGATCGGAAGTAGTAGAACGCTAATTTCGTGACGCTCGCCTCAGCATTTTACTTTAGAGAAAAAAAAAGTAATACAACGCCAGTATAGAAGCTTCTCTTTACAGAAAAAAACACCAATTATGTAAATAGTTAAGAAATCATAGGTTTACTTGAATACACAAAAAAAATTAACTTACAATCTCTTACAGAAGCTTTTTGTGTGCAGTAGTAACGTGTTCGAATTAAAAAGTCTCATCAAAAGAAACAAAACAAATAAAAAGATAACATAAATATAATCAAGATCAGCGAGAAAAAATACAATTAGGAAATTTTAATGACCGAAAGTATGAAATTGCAATACAAAAATCAATTTTGAAAAAAATTAGATAGTAAGTTTGGGGAAAAATCTATAAAAAAATTATGTGAGCAGCTAAAAAAATTGATAATTCAGTGGCTAAAGAACACCATAGAGAAGAAATATCTAGAAAAAAAACGTAATACTTTTGATAGACAGAAGAACTAGATAATATGAAACATTGTTACTAAAGACAAAACGTTTTCTGAATCCATATTCCATCATCAGTGTCTAAGAGTACATGAATGTAGCCACTAAATATATGGGTAAAAACCCATTAACAAATAATTAATTCAATATATCAATAATTAATTACATTTAGTTTATAAAATTTCCTATAATGGTTTAAGATGTTAAAGTTACCGTTGGATTAGGTAACATGGCGACATATAACTCCACATTGAAGTTGATAGTCTTGAGACAGTGTGTCTACGAAAACTGTATGGGAGCAACTACAGTCTTCGTAGTTTATATATTATATATAATATTAATATACCCTAAGGTGTCGGGTGTAATGTCTTAGTTAGTTGTATGTATAATTTTTGTCCATTGCTTCTTATTCTTTAATTGGTTTCTTGCTTGTTCTTTGCTGATTCCTCGTGTCTCTAGAATTGAGGTTACATTATTATCCCATGTCTTCATAGGTTTGCCCCTTGGTCCCTTGGTATGTCTTCTGGCTTCCCATACTTTTTTAACTGGTCTTTATTTCTAAGAAACTTTATTTCTATGCTCTGTATTTTCGATTTTAATTTATCAGTAAGCGTCCAACTTTCACTACCAAAAGTTATAATCGACACAAACACCGTCTTGTATGTGGTCACTTTGGCTTTTTGGGATACTTCTTTTTTCGACAAAAATATACTTTTAATTGCGTGGTACATCCGAGCAGCACTTTCTATTCTAGAACTTATTTCAGTTTCGTCAGTTTCCCTGTTATCTGTTATTACTCCCAATTATTTGTCAGTATCGACTAGTTTAAGTGTATTTCTGTTAAGTGTTATCTTCGTTTGTTTTCTATTTTTTCTACATACCGTTACTTTCGTCTTCTCATTATTGATCCTTAAATTTCGTTTAATTAGTGCAGCGCTCCATACTTGTAAATTTCGAATGAGTGCTTCTTCATTTATCCCAAATATCGTCTGCGTATGCACACTCTGAGATCCATACCTCTTCTAGATTTCTATGTCCGGCATATAATTTCAATGTTTCTGCTCTTATTTCTTTAATTATGTCATCCAAGACAATGTTAGTAAAATTTTTATTTTTTAAAATAATCAAAAATTAACGATTGCTTCATACTTTTTAACTTGTTTAAAAAAATTAAGATTCACATTTTATTAGAAGCTTAGAAAAGTTTGTGGACATGTCAAAACAAAGTTTTCTAAATCTCATACTCGTTAGTTACACAATACCACTAATAAAATTGAACTGAATGTTAAAACCAGATCTTAAAATCTCGACAAATAAATTTTATGGATCTGCCTACTATTAAGGGATTTGTTCCCTATTTAGATTTTTTAGGAATGGTCGAGTTTGATAGCCCTTTATTGAGGAAGTTGTTATCATTGACGGGTATTAGGAAATTCCGATAATGAGTGCCCGTGGTCGTTTAAACAGAATGAGTCGTATAAAGTGGTGTAAAAGAACGGAGATTCTCATTTCTCAATTTGGGGAATTGAGAATCGGTCATTAAAGATAGGTGATCACTTTATAGGAACGATCGCTTAAATATGTTTTACTTTTATTTTTAAATTTATGATTATTGTACTTGGGCAAATGTGCCAAAATGAAAATATTGCATATTTTGAATATTTTTTGCAAATATTTAGGTATTTAGCATATTTATACAAAAAACATTAAATGCACATACGTCAATTTATTTCGAAAGGCGAATCTTACATAATATTTATCTAATCGTAAAAAAGGGTATGACTAAGTAACTGTAAATTCCAATGTTCATTTACTTCAATATTTCAGTCTTCAATATACCCGATAATATCTATAGGTACTACCTAATATTCTTGGTATTGTTGTAGCAGGTAACCGATTATAATCCCGTATAAAAGGGTGTTAAAGTTTATTGAGTGGAGTATGAATAGAATTGTCCTTTTGCAATCTTGTTCTAAATAGTAAAAGTGAAAACTTAGGCATCGTCAGTCGAGATTGTTTAATTTAATAACTACTTTGTTTTTAAAATGCCGAAAATAACTAGAGTCGCTTTTCGGATTAAACCCTACAAAGCGCTATGGATATGGACAAAGTTTATTGTTCAGTTTGTGACAAAATTGTAAGTACTAAATATTTAATACTTTTCTATATCTGATTATTTAAAATATTTTTTTTATTGGGTTAATGCCTCGACAACTATGACCATTGGCATGGTACAATCAGGTACCTAGTGTAGTGTGTGTGTGTATGTGTAGAGTAATTGTCTTGATACTTAGCAAAGTCGACGTCATTGTCTTTGCTAAGAGACGCTAATTGTATCCGAACGTCTGCGGTCCCTCTGGTGAGTACCGATCGCACAAGGATAGAAATTATTTTCATTTATTAATTTTTAATAAACGAAAATTTCTCCACCCAAATGAGATTCGAACTCACGACCTTTAGGTTTAAAGGTAGGCACTCTTACCACTGAGCCACAGAGGGGGTTACATTTAAAACATTGTATTAAAAATATTTATTTAAAATATTTAGTTATTTAAAATATTTTAATGATCGCATCAATTAACGTTAATAAAACATCAATAATATAATTAAACGGTAATATAATACAAATAACTATTTATGTATATTTTATTATAAAATAAATATTTTAACTATTGCTGAAATGTCAGTGACTGCCACGCAATAATCGTGTAGTTACTTAAATTAAATTTCTTCTATTAATACTAATTTATATATAATAAAAATAAAAATAAATGTATATTATCAGGCTTTTTTGTCAGAAAATAAAACGATTTTTTCCTCGTAAACTCAATATTTCGCCATTTCGTTTATTCGTTTATGGCTTTTTCAAGAGCGCAAGATGTAATCGTTCAAACAGCGTAGCACAAACACAACATCTTGAGTGACAGACTAAAAATATTAAAACACAAACACATCTTCATGAGTGACAAACTAAAATTCAAGTAAAGAATTTTAGTTTGTCACTCATGAAGATGTCATTTTCTCAAGAAGCCAAAGTCTCCTGGCTTTTATAAACAGTTAAAGCTTAAGAAACATTATCCTGTGAAAACAGGACAGGTACATGTAAAATTTGCAGTTTTATGTACACCATTGTTTAGTACTGTAGAAGAGTAGATACAAAAGTGAGGATATTGGGATGAGAATGGTAAAAATGGTTGGAAAAATGGGAATGAAAGGATTCACATAATTTGTGGTGAAATGTATGTGGCTAGACGGGGATGCCCAAACAGTTAGCGGAAAAAGAGACTCATTACTTACGTTCTTCATCACATCTCTTAGTTATCTACGATATAATCGGCCATTTTCATAAATTAGGCAAGTTAGGGATATCCGTATGAAATCGTTGACAAAACAATCGCCGACTCGTTCTGGATCCATAAATGGCCAGCCGAGTTCAGCCACTTGCCGTTGTTATCTCCTCCCTTATCAGTGGTTACAAATACAAGTTTTTGGATTTTGCGAAACCAACTTTGAGTCAAGTAAAATAAATACACAAGTCGGTTCACAGATGGTCGAATGGCAATTACGAAATCAGCCACAAGTCTTAGTGGACTTTAAACGACACCAACTTCTTCGAAGTAACGAATTAATTGAGTATTGCTCGTTTAATAAGCTATGGATGATAAATAATTGCAAGAAAAATTTTGGAACGTATTGAAATGTACCATCCAAGTAATATGCCTCTGCGTTCGCAAGTATCGTAAATTCTCAAGAATGCCAAAAATAATAATATTTTGTTGCGAATCGTTATCCAACACAAAACATTTATCGTGATCCATCTTTAGATTCACCTGTTGGATTGCTTGATACGCTTTTCCATTGTCTTATGTACAGGTGAAATAAAACGAAAACGATCGTTGCTCATATTCCAAATACAAGAGATGTCTGTTATTGTCGTGTATTCTTTGAAAGAAGAAGTTGCAATTATTGGTGACTGAATTTTGATGGCCTCTCTTGAGCTTTCGTCTTATCGTCTTACAGGAGTTGCCTGCTTAGTTTTCGAAGGTCGCTTACGCGATTGTGTCCCAAGACGCAGTGCAGAATTTTTTCCGCAACTACAATACTTATAGAAATATAAGCACATACTGGCTATTTTTAGAAAACTGGACTTAATTACATAAAATAAAGTATTCCTTAGTTTTAAAATTTTAAGAAAATCGTTGTATATTTTTACGTTTCATGTAAAAAATTACTTGACTGAATTATAAAAAATGATCAATTTATGATTGAATGATATGATATGAAGTCAAAAAAATATTGGGATCTTCAGTCGGTATTGCAAAACTTATTATAAGAATACAATTGCAATTCTACACAGAAATTAGTTATTTATACTTTATACATATGATTTTCCAATCCTGGAACTTCGAATTTTTATTAAAAATATCTAGAAAGAGAAATTTAGAGTATTTTTTAACTAACTTTAAAAAACAATATTGACATACATTTATGTCTAGATTTAAACTTCTAAATATGCAGGATGTTTCACTCACCACCGTTCGCGAAACATGGAAATTGTGTCAAATAGAAAAATAGTTTATTTAGGTAGTTTTTAATAGAACCTCATCTTCAATATTATACCGATTCACACTTATTATTACTGTACTTTTCTGAAATGGATAATGCATAAGTAACATACATATTTTATATACATACTTTGGTTTGTATAACAGTTTAGTTAATATTAAGTTTCTTATTCTTATTGCAATTGTCCACAAAATCAATTCGATTTTAAAAAATCAAAAGACTGATATTTTTTTGTACACACTTATGACAAGTCGAAAGAAAATGTAAAAAAGTATTTTTGAAGTGTGTATATTTTAGGCAATTCCTAGCTGAGCGCTTTCGGCTTTACAAAGCCATCATCAGAGTAAATACCACTACAAAGGAGAGATCTCATTTCCTTACATTTCAAAATTATGATTTTTGTTGAAATTCTTAAAACATATAAAAAAACATATAAAAAGCCGACACTGGACTTCACAAACACGTAAAAAAAAAATTGAAAAAATTTTTTTGTCATGGTACGGGTGTAAGAACCCGACCATTGTTTGATCTGAGGAGGTAGGCAGAATACCTACTACTACTACTAAAGCTATTCTGCCTACCTCCTCAGATCAAACAATGGTCGGTTTCTTACACCCGTACCATGACAAAAAAATTTTTTCAATTTTTTTTTAACGTGTTTGTGAAGTCCAGTGTCGGCTTTTTATATGTTTTTTTATATGTTTTAAGAATTTCAACAAAAATCATAATTTTGAAATATAAGGAAATGAGATCTCTCCTTTGTAGTGGTATTTAAAAAATTGACCATAGCTCTGATGATGGCTTTGTAAAGCCGAAAGCGCTCAGCTAGGAATTGCCTAAAATATACACACTTCAAAAATACTTTTTTACATTTTCTTTCGACAATTCGATTTTAGAGGCTTTCGCAATTGAAATTTGAAATTATTGGTATATATCATTTTTCGTCCGCGTTGGTTCAAAACGTAATGAGCAAGCTATGTTAAAGGAACAAGGGCAAATAAAGAGAAATTGGGTGATTGATTAGTGTGAGGAAGCTCAGCAGATCTAGTATAGTAACAATTACAAAAAAAAGTTATTGACAAAAAATGTAGGCAGCTTTAAACTCCACATAAGAGGGTAGCAGACCAAACTTATGTTTTTTAAATGAAACACCCTGTATTTTATTTTAAATTAAAAATATGCTTCACTTCCACATCACAACAATGTAAAGTTTTATTATGTTGTACCAGGTATTTAAAAAGTTATAACCAATAATACCTAAAAATGGTATCAAGTTTAACTCCCTGTATAATTAAAAAAGAGTATAGGAACCTTGATCTACTGCAACAATAGTTTTTTAATAATTGTTAAAAATTTTAAAACATATTCCTTTTCATAATATCAATTACAGGGTAAGTGAAAATGCAAGTACATTATTTTCTTGGTAATTGTAAATAGAACAGCCTGTATTTTATTTTATATCATTATCGAAAAGTACTAATATCGTACTTCAAATTTTAAAAAGTACTCTGTATACCTAAAGTTATCAGTTTTCTAGACATTTTTATTTTTCCATCAAAGTATTAATTTGGTAGATATTTTAACGTTTACCAATAATAATTATTGTGAATTGCCATGCTTGATTTGTCAGAAACTAACAGTTTCATTCAAAAAACAAGTTTGATTTGCCATCATCTGATGGAACACCCCGTAAGATTGTCACTAATTTTAATATGTGGAATTTAAAGCTACCTACAATTTTTGTTAATGACATTTTTTGTAATTTTTACTGTAAGAGATCTACTGAGCTCACTCACACTAATCAATCACCCTGTATAGGTCTAGCAATAGAATTTTGAGGAATTTCCAAATAAAAACCAATAAATTTATTTGCATTTAATACATCGATTTTAGATTCATTCTGTCAAATTACCAAATCTTAGAGATCTGAAAGGGGCTTATGGTCTATACCTGCCACGGGGTGCAGGTAGACCAGTGATGAGTTTACCAATCTCTCGGGGTCTACTTGACAATCCTTACTTTCATGGCGGTGATGAGTTTGTACTATGTACGAGGGTATATTATGGTATTTGGTGATGAGTTTACGTGTACCCGAGGAGAAAGAAGAATGTCCTGACTAAGAAACCTCAGATAATGGTTTGGATGCAGCTCAACTGAACTCTTTAGGGCTGTAGTGCAAAAAGTTAGAATAGCAGTGATGATTGCCAACCTTCGTCGCGGAGATAGCACGTAAAGAAAAAGAAATATCATATTATCATATCACACTATATGTTAGTACTAAGGATTAGATTTGTAAATTTCTTTGTACCATTTAATAATATGTACTGGCGTCGATAACTTGTATTCAAAAAAAAAATTCTAGACATAAGCTTTTAAAGTCGTCAAAGAATCATAACAATGAAGGAATCATTAGTAATTTATAAAATAATCGGTTTGAGTCATCCTAAAATTATAACTGTATTGCCAGCAACCTACTTAGGTAATTTTAGCAATGAAGGTATAGTTGATGGTTGCGAAATGTAAACAGATACTTCATATACAGTCAAAATCGTTTACAACGACACCGGCTATAACGTACAATCGGATATAACAAACAAAATAGTAGGTCCCATAAAATGACATACAAAAAACGCATTTATATTGCTTATAATAAACAAATCGGTTTATTATAAGCAACACTAGCAGTTAAAATATTGGTTACAGCGTACAATTTAAGTACCTATCTATACCTCAGATGATACAACATCCATTATTTTCAGATACAATGTTCAATATAATATTGTTTGCACATCTTAATAAATAAGTTTAAAAGTGCTATCCTGTAAAGTTATGAAAATGGACATTGTAGTGTTGTATTTCTCACAGGTATTGCCGATATTTAGTACCACGAAATGAGAAATAAAGATTTATTATTTTATGGTAATAGTACATCCGGACAGGTATCTACACTTGATTACTCGTCCTTTAGACATTTAGACCTCTTGAGACGGTCACTTACAAAAGGTTCTTACAAAATTTTGTTTATATTACACCATTTGGCCCAAGCCAAGAGTTTCTGAATTTGAATTCAGTTTTGTCTAGCCTTCATAGAAAACTAGCCTTCATAGATTCCGGTGATTCTCTGAGTTCGATTGCTCGGGAATTTAAAACCTCACGCTCAACAACTGCTGGAATGATGAAACGGCGAGAGAAAATTATTATGCAATTTAATAAGTGTGAAAAAGGAAAACGCGTTTGGTCATCAAATCACAGTGACATTGAAAGTGCTTTGCTCGATTGGTTCAAACAACAATGCGCAAACAATGTACCCGTGAGTGGGCTGATGCTTAAGGTAAAGGCTGACGCTTTCGCTATGATTTTGAAAAAGGATTTTAAGTGTAATGTTTCCTGGGTTCAGTGTTTCCGAGCTCGCCAGAATATTTCCATGGAAAAATTTCAGGTGAGTCAGCAGTTGTTGACAGATCAATTACAAATGACTGGGTTGAAAATGTGTGGCCTTCACTCAGGTCCGGCTATAGCGATGATGAAATTTTTAATGCTAACGAGATGGGGTTATTTTTTAGACTGACACCTGAACACACGTTAAAGTTTAAAGGGGAGAAATGTTCCGGTGGTAAACTCTCAAAAGAGCGAGTTACAGTTGTTGTTGCAGTCAATATGTCCAGTTCCATTAAAAAGAAGCTTATAATGATAGGAAAAAGTAAAATGCCGCGCTGTTTTAAAAACATAAAAAATCTTTCTGTTGATTACGATTTCAATAAAAAAACCTGGATGACGTCGGCTATTTTTGAAAAGACTTTAATAAAATGGGACAGTGAACTTTTACAACAAAATAAACACATAATTTTTATTGTCGACAACTCTCCGTTCCACCCCCGCCCCCAGTTGACAGGTTAAAACAAATTAAACTCGCTTTTCTGCCTCCAAATTGTACGTCCGTACTGCACCCCATGGACCAAGGAGTTATAAGAAGTCTTAAAGCATGCATTCGGAAAGAATTGGTGTACAAAATCATCGAAAACAGAGAGAATAACGACGGTACGAAAGTCAGTATTCTTGACGCTTTACTTACTAATGACATCAAAGGCATGGGAATCTATGCGGAAGGAAACGATCATCAACTGTTTTTATTTTTCCGGCCTAACTAACGACTTACAACCATCAGAAATCGCATACAACGATATTGCACAAACGCAGTTGCAGGATGCCGTTTCCCTTCTCAATTCTGACTGCTCTGCAGATGACTATGTACGAGTGGATGACGAAATAAGTACGATCGAAGAACTATCAGATATTGACATCGTACTGAGTCACCAAACTAGTAACAAACAAAGTACTGATGAGGCTGATAAAGAATTGGAATATTTCGGCAAAATCCCTACTGTTGCTGAAGCGTATGCTGCTTTTTCCACCTGCTGGAAACTTCCCAGAGTGTGAAAGAATCATCGATTGTTTCCACATCAATTGAAAAATAGTTTTTTCAGTAGTTCAAGGAAGGCGACAAATAAAAATTACATACTTTTTTCATTAAATATTCAGGTAAAATTTGTATTTACATATTTTATAATACATAAATGTATGTATTTTTCTTTTTTTTTAATAAATAGTATATGTATGCCTACATTTTTATATTTTATAATACAAAGATTTTGAGAAGCCGTTATATTATGAGTATACTTTATTGACTGCTTATACTTATTTAAATACATATTATACATATATGTATGTACGTACATATTTAGATTTACGTAAGTACAATAAACACATATGTTAAATGTTATGTTTAATATGTTATTATAACATATTAAAGTAACACATTTTTGCGTCATCAACCTAGTTACAACGAACTAACTGTTCCTACCAGTGTAATATCGTTTATAGCAACCTGTTCATTATAGCCGATAGACTGTAATAACGATTTTGACTGTACGTCGCGCGTCGAAGGTCAAAAAGGCGATTTCGTAATTTTAAGAAAGCGTTATGAGCCCAGCGTTATTCAAGGGGGCGAGTTGTTGAGATCAGTTCGAATCCAGCATTGGGTGAACTCGAAGCTCCTGTTCGCGCTAGTCGCACTTTAGAAAGTTTAACACTGTCGGAATATTAATAATTTTTATTTTAAATTTCGTAAATCAGCTATCGTAGGCAAGTTATCGGCATCCAAAATACGTAGTTATATTTGTTTAAATAGACCTGTTAAAACGGTATTTGCGAAACCTTCATTTGTCTTAGTTTTCTTAGTGGTCCTTCAAAAAAGTATAGAAATGAGGTCTTTTTTCTGGAAGGACAAAAACCAGCGACCTATGATTGGTGCGCGAAACAAAGGCATCAGGACGAGGCGTAAGGACAAACACACCTGCATTTTCGCATATTTACTTTAAATGAGGGTTTCGTATCTTTAACACCATAAAATAAATTATCTGAAGATCATTTGAAAATACCTAACTAACCTTACCTAACCAAATCTTGTAACAAAACATTAAAAGTTTCTACACACTAATTATGCCTGTGCAGTTACAGAATGATCTACCCACACCCAACAATCTATTATCCCTAATCACCTCACCGACCTTCCACAATAACTATCTAACACTCTTTCACATTACTTCCCCACAAACCCCCATATAAAACAAAACAAACAACCAACCTCCTTTAATACTACATCAATAACACAACATAAACCATTCACCACCAAAACAACCCCAAAAAACACTATCACATTACCAAACCCACATAAAATATTATACCAAACCAATCCACCACATTCATAAAATCCAACATAAATAACCCATACTCAATAAAATTAATCTCATTCCACTCACATCCATAAAAAAACCCAAAAATCTAGGTGGTTGAGTGTTGGTGGGTGAGAGGCAGTTTACATGGTAAAACGTGTGTGTGTGTGTGTGTGTTGTGTGTGTCGCTCACGCACTCACCAAAAATACATTGTGTGTGTACTCTCACTTAGAGATATGTTGTGCCCCTAGTTAGAGAGATAGGATGAGATAGATATAGATAGATTGAAATCCCCTTTCTCCCTCCACAGCAGATCTACGAGACTCACGCGTACTATGCATTAAATTTAGGTTAGGGGCGCACTCAGTGAGCGAGCGCAGACTAGAGAGTAGCTGAGGGCAGTGTTTGGGTGGCTGGGGTTGGTTTTGCATCATCCTCGCTCGCTCTCAATACAATATAAAAAAAATTCTCATGTGTGTGTCTCTCCTCCCTCCCGACCCACCCCACTCACAGATAACAACTCATAGGATTCGTAACCCCCCCCCTTGAGTTGAGGGGGGGCGGTCGATGTTGAAGGTGGAGGGGATATAGAGATAGTGAGTGATTATAGGATGTGATGATTGGCATTCTAGCATCGCAACCCCACACGTGTGGCTAGTTTACTCCAGTAATAACTCAGGTATAGAACGTGTGGGTTGTGGTGTGGGGAATCCAGGTTTCAACTATGCGCTCCGGCCCCAGCTCTTTCTCTACATTTCGCCATGCTGGTTCGGGGTCATGAGAGGAGAGTGTTGGGGGGGGGTAGGGGGGGTGGGGGGTCCCCATATTTTAAAAATTTATTTGTAAACAGTAATTTTTTGAAACGAGTTACGTTTGTTTTTAATATACTAAGATGTATTTTAAATCTCAATTTCTTAGCTCATCTATATTTAACGATATGATTTTGCTTACTCAATAAATATTTTTTTATTCTTGGTCCGATTTGTCGTTTAATGACTAAATCATTCGGTCTAGAAGCTAATATAATACAAAGAGTTTTACTTTTTTCTATTGTTGAGTGTTGAGTATATATGTATTACTACTACTATCGGTTTACAGCTTTCTCCGACGCCTTCCGAGTCCTAACCGTCATTCTTCTTTATTTAAACATAGGCCTGAAGGGATTTCTCTTTCCTCCAGTTTTTTTAATTCCCTCTCTCCAACTTCCTCTCGGCCTTCCTCTTTTCCTTCTCCCTTATGGTGTCTACGTCAAAATCTGTTTCGGAATCCTGTCATCTGGCATTCTCTGTACATGGCCGTACCATATTAACTGTTGGTATCCGATCTCTTCTTGATTTGCCTGCTGCTCTTCTCTAGAAGTCCATTTCTGTTGCTAGTAACAGTTTCTCTGTTCTTTGTTTCATTGGCTAAACTTCACTGCCATATGTGATTACACTTTTATATATGATGATGTATATGAGTTGTTTGTTCGCTTTAGATATTGTTTGGTCCCACAGAATGCCGTTCATCATGGATATGGCTTTTCTACCCTGTATGTTTCTGTCTTTTATAGCAGCATCCCGTGTTCCATCTTGAGTTATTTTCATACCCAGGTACTTGTATTCATCACAGTGTCTAATTTCTACCTCATCGTCTAATATAATGGACTGCTTTATTCCTCCAATACACATGGCTTCAGTTTTCTTAATGTGACTTCGAGACACCATTTGTTATATTCTTCTATTAGCTTATGAGTCATATAACTCAAGTCGTCATGATCCTGAGCAATCAGTATTTGGTTATCAGCGAAACATAAGGTGTACAGTCTAGTCTCGTCATTGAGAGGATACAGACTTTCAGGGTAAAAACTGACCAAATGACAGTCTCAAATCGTATTCATCCAATATTCGGCATAATTTTCTCTTAAAGTGGAATAATATCATACCATAATCTTCGTTCATATCTCCAATTTAACGATTGGCGATTGAGTCACCTGTGTCTGCGTCTCCTAATTACTAATTTGTTTGTTTGTCACAGTTTGTATATATCATTTGTTTTCCATTCGTCGCACATATCCGATCTTTTTAATTTTTTATCTGTTTTATAATTTTTGGTTTAAAACAATTTTCTGTTTTACTATCTTGCTATCTTTGTTGGGCTTGTTGGCTAAGGTAAACTATTGTTTATATATGTTATAATGCTTTAGGGGAATTATCACATTGTTTACTAAATGTTTTGTATATGTATGTTACTAAACAGATGACAAAACAGATATGACGTTTTGTGATAGCCGCATCCTCTATTAGCTACCAAATGTTAATAAAACAAATAAACTACAGTCCAATATTTCTCCAATAATAATCCAATAAATAGCTACAGTCCATAAACCGTTGCGCATTGGTGGTGCATCTATTTACATAAATATGATTCCCAGTAATTATACATAAATGTTTGAATCTCCTGCACAACCCTCGTAAAAATTGTTCTACACCTTGTCTATCACCCCTGTAAATAAAAAATCACTCGTTTTATCTGCATAGAAGGTAAGATGAAATGCACACTGTTTAAAATTATGCATATGTTCAGTAGAACGAAAAAGGGGCGCGGTTGCCATGCCAACCTTCCCATAGACGTCCGGTAAACACCCTTCCCATTCATTGGGCACAGGTTCTGCTAACAATGGGCACGGGACCGGCCCTGCACGCATTGAGGAAGGTCGTGGAAGGGCATAAAACAATTGTTTAGGCGGTACATACAGGCAGCCATTATTTTTTAACGATTATATTTGAATACATTGACATACTTTTAAAGGGTTGATCTGAAAAGGGTTGGGGCAGTTTTTATCTGGGACTCTCGACGAATTTTTTTCGACTGTGGTTTCAGTTTTTTATGCTTGTGTTTGCGTTTTTTTGTGAGTGCGATGCTGCGGGGTAAATATTTTATTTTATTGTTTTTTGTTTAGGTACTTTTGTTTTTTGAGTTGATTGTAGCGTGGTGTGGCTAAAACGCTTACAAATTTGACGACCTCAATGTTATAATATTTAACTAAAAATTTACTAAGGGTGGCGTGTGTTAAAATTTTAAAATTCGTAATTTTAACAATGCGTTGCTTTTAAGCTATTGTCTTATAGCAATATAATATTGTTTACAATTTTTATTAGGAATTAACTACAATTTTAGTTTAAAATGCATTCATTTATTTTTACGTTTTGATTTCCACTTCGGAAATAGTTCTCAAATTAAACAAATTATTTTGTTTGGTTACTTGATAATACAAAAAAAATCTTCCAATGATTTGATTTTGTTTCCCTCCTTTATATTGACAATTTAGACATAAATATTATACTTGTTAAAGTGGATGATATTGTCAAAATTTTTGGATGGCGTTCCTGGGACGTCTTTATTGTAAGATTAATTTGGTTACATGAAATCAACTTTAACTTGATAATTGATAATTTAATAATTTATAAATCAAGATTGAGAACAATTTCCGAAGTGCAAATTGAAATGTCAATGAAGAACTTCTTGATTGAAATTGTAGTTAATTTTCAACAAAAAGTAAATTATATAAATAATTTATAAATTTCGTAGTGTTTTATTTCGGCTGCAAGTTCTTAGTAGGTATATCTTCTTATTATGCGGTATTTTTGTAAAGTTTGGCTACCATTTAATGATTTTCACTTTCTCGTGCTAGTTTAAAGTTATTAGAGCTCCCATTTTTATTGGGCAATTTTTGATGACATTAAAAAAATGTATAAATACTGAACTTGATATATTTCGCCAAAACATTAGCTACGTCAGTAAAATTATACTTACTATTTGTGTGCCCAAATATTTATTTTTGTATATTCCATATTTGGCAGTTATATTTCCCATTTTTACTTAACTACATATTCGTTAGAGTACTGATAAAATCCTTTTATCTATTTGTTCATTGAGAACTAAATCTGGATTTTTATTATTTTGGGAAAAACTGTGTTGTTTATGTAAACTTTTAAAGTTATAATTGAATTAATGATTATCATATTATATATTTAAACACATATACAATCATACATACATAATATATATATATATATATATATATATATATATATATATATATATATAAGAAATTTAATCTTTGCAAGTTAAATAATAAACTCTTAAATATTGGGGAAATCTGCAAGAAAAACTCTAATGTGTATCAATTTTTTCGCCGAACGTTTTCGCCAAAGAGAATTAATTTGGTTTCTTCAGGGCTGAAAGAGAATAAATTATAATTAGCTACCATATATTATCTAATAAAAAACATTTACCTTACCGTAAATTTTAGAAATGTCGAGTTAAGATGTTAAAAAACTTAGCTAGTAACAACATAGTGGTGTTTTTTGTTACTATGTGCAAAAAAGTTTTTTTTGTTAACGTTGGAAATGTATGGTAGCTTTGAACTTAAAACGCAAAGGTTTACCCAAAGTTAATCGAAAAATCCAATGTAACTACATTTAAAGGAAGTAATTTTTTGAATTGTCGGCAATAACTAAATTTTTGATTGTTATAAAGTTTGAATGTGAGGTTCTGTTTTCATAGAACGCAAGCGCTGACAATTACAAGTAGGACTTTTGAATATTTATGTCGTTAAGGTTCATTGGTAAAACCGATGAAGTTCGATCCCAGTCTGGGAAGATATTAGTTTAGAATTTTCTTAATTGAAATTCTTTTTTAATTAGTATATTGTTCATGTATTATTATAATAATATCTTATTGATATGTATCAAAAAAAAAGGAAGGGAATGTTATCTTTTTTAGTTAATAAAAATTATTATTAAAGTAGGTTAGTTGTTAATAGATATATCAGTCAAGTTAGTTATCTGTGATAGTTTATGTGGTATCTAATTTAAGTAAGAAGTGGTATATATCGCTTAGATTCTTAATGTCACTTTTAACATTGATGGAAAAAATCGTTAAGGAAAATATAAGACATTTCAATGAACTCTCTTTTAGATTTATTGTTCTCACAAATTGACATGTTTGGCTAATGCACAGCGGTCAGGGTGAAGTCGAGAATCACTTTTGTGTAGTGTAATACGTGATTTCAATAATTGAGATGTTTGGCCGATGTAGGAATTGCTGCAAGAGAGGCATGGAATAATATAGACAATATTACTAAGCCTATCTATGGGCGTCTTATCTTTTATCTTCGAATAAAGATTATTAATTGTTAGATCAGCCCTAGTCGCTATTTTAGCGCTTCACCAACACTATAAAAAATTAAAACCGTGTATCTAGAATACGACTAAAATATAATTTTACAAATCCAACACTCCCTTGATTGAGAATTTCTAAAAAAAATCATTGCAGTAAAGAAAAGCCACATCATCCCCATCTATTTCGGCTACAAACAGATCTTCACTTTCTGTTTGTGAAGTGAAACTTGGCTTACTTAAAATGTTCCTTTTAAATCGATAAACATTCTCATGTCTTTTCTTTTCTTCCTTCTACTTGAGTTCTTCCAAATTAGGAGTAGTTGTTAAAACTCCGGAGAATGTTTGTCTGGACTTTCTTTTTATAATTTTACTTGCTACACACTGGAGAAATTTATAGCAGTGTAATTCTTTTTTGTTTTTGAAGATACATTTTATTTCGTATTGTTATCTTTTGATCACCTCTAGTCTTATTTTCTTTATTGTAAGTGTTATCTATTGTAACAATTTTGCTACAGTCTGTACTGTTTGTTTCTAATATTCTGTTTGTGGTCTCAGCTGGTTAAAAAAACTCGTCTGGGAAAATTCTTGAATTTAATGAGTAAATGCCCGTTTTAAAAAAGCCGCTTGCTGCATTTCTTATTGTTGTTCTTATTGTTCTGCTTTTCCGTAAGCAGAATTGAAAAGTACAATGATTTGTTCTATGTCATTACTGGTCCTTGATGGTTTTTTACAGACAGTACACATTTCTGGTTATAAAATGTTTTTAGGGGATTAAAGAAGAACATCAAGCGCCTGGATGCGATGTGTGCAGTGAGCAGGAAAGCATATAATAATTATGTCATTTTTTTGGTAAATGTCAATGCTTTCAGTAATTTATGGCTAGTGTGTCCATCCACAAGCTATAACTTTTGATTCGAGAGATACCTTAACCTAATTCTGGATATGCTACAACCAGAAAACGAAGGTATATGCTCTCATCCATTCAGTTCCGTGAAATAATCCCAAGGAGCCAGTAGGTAACGCATCTAGAAGTTCCTTTTTTTATTTTTCCTAGTGAAAATCAAAATTGGCGGTGTAAAATCACCTACATTATTCATGCAACAGATATTGTTAGATGCTGATCTCTTTTGACGATGGTCAGCGATCCAGTTTGCTTTCTTCCAGTTTTTGCAAAAAAATTTTAGAGGCCTCTGTACTGTGAATAAACTATTTTCGTCATGTATATATAATAAGTTTGATACATCTCAATCTTCTGTTCCGTCTAATGAACTTTCTTATTTCAAATGAATTACTCTGTAAATTTTCTCATATTTGGAGCCCTTAACAAACCCTGATTATATGTAATGTTCTCTATACATACATGCCATAATTTCGGAATTATTGTTACATTTACATTATCTTCACCGAAGTTAAAATAATACATTTAGATAGCTATGACTTTTACAATAACAACTTTGGCATTTCAATAAATTAGTATTGTTGGTGTTTAAAGTCACAGTCCTCACTGTGGATCGAATATTTGAACAAGAACAAATTGAGATTTTAATGATATTGGGATATGGGGATTTGTGTAGAAGTCAGCAAGAAACGAGTAATGTATTTAGTAATTTATAATTGATGGATTCGACCGTTACTTGATAGAAATTCATTTTATTTAACCACAAAACAATGAAAACTTTGTTTTCAAATCTTCCACAAATTTTATTATAAAATTTTATCACTACAGCTGTTTAGACAGAGTGCCTTTCTCAAGTGGCTTTCTTAATTTCCATAGATTCTAACAAATATAGCTTAAGGCCTTTATTTTGAATATGAAGAATTTGAAATTCGCCATTAAAATAATGATTATGATCTAGAAGGTGAAGTGGGTATGAAGAATCTGTTTTTCTATTATTGAAAGCCTTTTTATGTTCTGCTATTTGTTTATTAAAAGTTCTACCAGTTTGACCGGTTTAAGTTTTTTTACAGTGGCCACATTTAAGTTTGTATACACGGCTGTGTAAGTGGTACTTATTTTGGCACTTGTTTTTAATATATTTGCCAAGTTGTTGTTTGTTCTCAAAGCAGGTGTTATTTCTTTCTTTTTTATGTATTTGGCTATTTTTGTTGATATTTTGCCTGTATATGTAATCGAGCAGAAGGTACTGGGTTTTTTCTCTTTTTCTCTGGTGGTGGAAATATTACTTTCAGGGCTTCCTTGTGTAGTTTTGATTTAATATTTTATTAACTGTTTGTTCGTTGTATCCATTGTTTACTGCTATTTACTTAATGATATTTAATTCTGTCTCAAAGTTGTATTTTGACGTCGGAATTTCTGTTAATCTATGTAACATACTATGATAGGCTGCCAATTTATGTTGTGTGGGATGAGGTGATGAATTGTGTATAGTCGTGACAGTATGGGTAGGTTTATGAAATATGGAGAAGTCATGTTTGTTTCTGATGTCTGATAATTTTTAAATTAAAAAAAAAAATATGTATTGATTTTGTTCTATCTCTATTGAAAATTCAATATGATTATGAAATGAACATACCAGTACGTCGTCCATGTATCTCCACCAATATAAACATTGTTTGACTATGAGATGTTTTGAAATCTTTGTCTCCAGATGATCCGTAAAAATATCTGATAGCAATGGGCTTAAAGGATTGCCCATTATAAGTCCTGCGCTATTATTTGTATATATTTGATTATTAAATTCAAGGCAGTCCTGGTTTATGCAAATTTTAAGAAGATGTAATGATTGGATTTGTAATAATATTTTGGTCTAAAAGGTTTTTTACTAGAATAGCTGTTTGTGTAGGAGGAATACTCGGAAAAAGATTTTTAACGTCAAATGAAATTAATCTGGAGTTATTAGCTAATTGAAAATGTTATATTTATTAACTAGTTCTATTGTATTTTTTATGCTAAATTTAGGTAAACATTATTTAGTGTGTTCTAAAATAATCTCCAATAGGTTTTTTTGAAAGTTTATATGACGGAGCTGTATAAAAAATAAACTACAGGTCTTATTGGGTGATCCGGTTTGTGTAGTTTAATAAATGAGTATAATTTAGGGGGCTGTGGGTTCATGGTATTGAGGTATTTCTGTTCTGTTGGATTTACTATTGATTTTGAATTTTCTAATTCTAGCTTAATATGTTTTTGATACTTTTTTGTCAGATATTTGTGTACCGTTTTAATAATTAAAATGTATCGGTCAAACTGGTAGAACTTTTATAATGTATTTTTATGTACGAGAGAGTAATAAAACAATAAATTATGTATGCAAATCCCTAAACTGTTGATACGGTTGACTCAATAAAAAACAGATATTTGTCAACAAGTATACAGAAGTATATAGGAAAACAATTTTAAATTGAGTATGACCACCAGGTATAAAGGTTATAGCAGAATAGAATACAATAGTTGTTAGGGTTACTAATCCCTAAATAAGGTTGCCAGTGTCGGAGTGATGGAGGTTAACAGGTACTAATGAATTTGCAAGAAATGTAAGATGTTTATTTTATTGGTTATATATAACAGACAAACGTTTATGTGAAAGTGTTGATGAGACCGTTGAGTTAGTTAGCAGTACACTTGGTGTTGGGAAATCTACGATTTACAGAGTTATTAAAGAAGAGAAATGTGGTAGTTTTCAAATGCCACATAATGCTCCAGGGAAACCAAAATTTCAAATAGAATATCATTTTAAAGAAGGACTTCGACGGAAAGTGCATGAATTCTTCTTTAGACAAGAATTTTCAACATTGGATAAAGTTCTTGTCTCAGTTCGAGATGATAAGGATTACCCAGAAATGAGTCGAAGTACGTTATGGAAACTTTTAAAAGAAATAGGCTTCCGCTGGAAAAAAAATCCCAGAAAGTCTATTTTATTAGAAAGAAGCGATATTGTCATATGGAGAAGACATTTTCTAAAAACCATAAAGGAAATGAGAAACCAAAAAAGAAAAATATTTTATCTTGATGAAACATGGATCAACGAGGGTCATACACCTAATACATTTTGGCAGGATAAAACTGTTACTTAAAGTCAAAGGCACGCTTTTGTAAATAACTTATCTACTGGTTTAAACCCACCGTCAGGAAAGGGACGCAGGCTGATTATAGTACACATTGGCAGTTCAGACGGTTTTGTTAAAGGTGGTTTATTAACTTTTGAATCAACGCGTACCGGTGACTACCATGAAGACATGAACGCTGATGTCTTTCAAGAATGGTTCGAACAAATGATAGATCTTCTTCCTAAGAACTGTGTAATAGTAATGGATAATGCAAGTTATCACTCCAGACTTATAGAAGGACTGCCCACAACCAAGTGGTTAAAAAAAGACTTGCAGAATTGGCTGAGTTCAAAAAATATTACGTACCATCCCGGATCTATAAGAAAGGAACTTTATTCGTTGTGTGCCCTTCATAAAGAAAAATTTAAAAAATACGAAATTGATGAAATTGCCAAAAATCGTGGAATGACAGTGCTTAGATCCCCACCATATCATTGTGAATTAAACCCGATTGAACTGGTATGGGCACAGATAAAGAGTGAAGTTTCAAGAAAAAATACCAATTTTAAAATTCATGATGTTAAATAGTTGTTTTTGGAGGCCGTAAATAATGTAAAACCTGAAAACTGGGAAAAGGCAGTAAATCACACTATTAAAGAAGAGGAAAAAATGTGGAAGCTGGACAATATTACTGATAAAATGATCGAGCCAGTTATTATAAATCTTGGTTCTGAAAGTTCATCTTGTGAATCTGATTTGTAACAAGTAGCTGTAAGTTTTATATTAATGTGAATAAAAATGTGAATTTTTTAAAACCCTTTTTAATATAGGCCACTCAGTTCTAATATAGTGTGTGATAAAAGAGGTCACTTTTGTTTACAAACACATAACACTTTATAACACTGAAATAATTCATTTATTTTTTACAATTATTGAAAGTAATTTTTCAATTAATCTTGAGCACGCCCATGGAGTGGTCGGTGATACCAGTTAAAATTATGCTAATTACTCTCTCGTTCATAAAAATAAACTATAATAAATAAATAGCAGAACATAAAATGGGTTTCAATAATAGAAAAACAGATTCTACATACGCACTTCACCTTCTAAATCATAACATTATTTTAATGGCGAATTTCAAATTCTTTACATTCAAAATAAAGGCTTTAAGCTATCTTTGTTAGAATCTATGGAATTAACAAAAATAAAAAACACAGATATAATTCTGAATGACTCCATGTTTTAATAATTAAGCAATATTTTTGTACTACAGTACTAAATACTCCAACATATTTGGTTGCTTTTAATGCAACCCTATTTCATTGATAATAAAATAATTTTATAATTACAATTCGTACCCATCACTCCTTGATAACACGCAATTTCATCGGAAGGCTAGTATTAATTTCATTATCAATTTAGCTCACCGCTGGTTCAAAATGATAACTGAGCATACATTTAAATATTGTTATTAAATAACTCCACAAGTTCGCGGTTGAAGTAGCAACCTCCTCAGCAATTAATTCTTATTAGCATATGCCAGCCCGTATCTTGTAATTATAATTCAAAAATTACCCCTATCTGCTCACCACAAGTTTCTGCTCTTATATTTTAGGCCAGTCAAACAATATCTTTACACGGCATGTAAAAATAATATGTTAATTTTAAAACTATTTTTTTTTTATTTCTCAAATATATTCGTATATCTTTTTTCTAATAATGTAGCTAATAATAAGCTATTATCAATGAAAATTCCATAAAATTCTTTCGCCATAATATTTTCATTTATATATGTTTGATTTGTAAATTTTATACCAAGGAACTAAGATAATATTTTACAAAAAAAAATTGTGATCATGGACTGATATCTTGAATGGTTAGTCTTATCAGTGCAGGACTTATCATGTTATATAGTTTTTATATCGGTGGACACACTTGGACGATCTTCTGGTGTACTTACACTTTACTAGAACTAACAGGAAACTTGACCAAATCGCATCTTATCACTCTACCCACTGAGAAAGAAAGACATGCAACTATCGCGTCTGTTTTTCATCTATGGTCTGTTTTTTAACCAGGAGGAGTAATTCAAATTTTCCGCGCCGTAATTCTTGTTTGTAATTGGTCCAACCGCAGGCAAGTTTACTCCACTAAATTATGACATATTGACACTAATGACATTTGTGAAATTTTACAATTCAAAATTTATATCGACGATTTTTTGTATTTTCTGCGTTATTCCTTACATTCATAGATATTTCCTTTGCATTTATATAAAGAACAGTTCTCTTCGGAACTATTTAGTGTTATTAAGATAATAATATGGATTCAATGCCAAGTACTAGTGGTAATTATTCTTCTCCACCTTAAAAACGCCGAGTAGATTTGGGCCATTTATCAACAAATAAGAAACAATGTTTTATAAACATGTATAAAAAAATGAAAATTGATAATTCTGGATTGAAAATATCAGCCACGATAGCAAAAGTAAAACAGGCAGAAGGTTAGTTTTGCAGAATAGTTATTATTAAAATCAAAACTTACTAAAGTAATGTGCTAATATTAGGTGTTGCGAATTCAACTAATAACCAAACAATTAAAGAATATAAGCAGACTGGTGATATGCGAATATTATTTAATGTGATATTTTTCTAGATGATATTTATACTAAATATTGTTTAAAGTATTGTTAAGAAGCATTTTCATTTGTTTTCATCACAATAAAAGAACATTAGTAAAGTAATGTTGTGTTTTAGTTTGATTGCATTGATGCAGTTGGTTTTGTTCTTTCTGGTTGTAGATAGTCACAAGAAAACTGCAAAATTATGCTTGAATGTAACATAATAGATTGAATTTGTTAATTTTAGTCATTTTATTTATTGATAACAAATGTTACAAACTCAAGAATCCAGCATTAAAAAAAAATGGAAGTACACACTTATTTATACAAAGTATCTTTTTGCATTATAGTGCTTTAAATAGAACCTAAAGATATTGATACATAAGTTAAACAAATCTATCTAATGAGGTAACTGATTACCAAAATACCACACCTATATTTGAACTATAATTTATTCTGTGATGGAAAATATGAAAAAGTGAATTTTAAAGCAGTGAACGGGAAAAGAAGATTGGATTATTAAGCTTAAAAATAATGATCAAAGTCAAAGTTAACTCTTCTGGTAAGAAAAAAAACCTATATTCAAGAAATTAATCACATCCGAATAAAAATGTGGTCTACGCAGTTTAAAAGAACAGTATTTCAGAAATCTTTGAACTTTCTCTAACTATTTGATACATGCATTTGCATAGCTTTGTTGCATACTTATTAGATCTATTTGCAAATTAAAAGACAAATTTATGTGAAAAACCAAACTTAGATGAATGTGAAAAACGTCCTTTTTTATTGTAATAATTGTAATATCTATTGGAAGTGAATTAAAAAAAATTATAATTCAAACATAAATTAACAAAGTTAGGTTAGAATTGACGTGGAAGGTTGTCCGATATTGATTACTCGATTACCACAAGGCCGAGATAATCAACAAAAAAGAAGATGTATTTGGTGACTTTTCTAGTAACTTTCTTAGGTGTGAATCTGTCTTTTTGGTTTACCCCTCCTGGTTAAAAAACAGAGTATAGAGCTTATGTAAGGAAATAAAGAAGTGTTTGTCCTTTATTCATAAAGTGATTCAAATATTTACGAATTCTTTCTCTGCAACTTCAGGAGCACTTTTAATTAACTCAATAGGTGTACCCCGGCTCCTGGGGTTTATCCGCTTTTCACACCTATTACAGTTGTTATAGTTTTGTCTACTGTTATTTCTCTTTCATAAAAATTGCACAGTGTATCTTCTTCCGTATCTTTAACTTAATTCCGGTTATCCGTTACTGACTCTTGATAGTGCTTCTACCAATTTTCTTATCTAATATCGTCCAATACTGTTTTTGTTTGTTGTGTATCTGTTTTAAGTGTTCTGAGAGAATTCACATCATTTATATTACTCTACTGTAGAGATTTCTGTACTCCAGATCTATTGTCGGTAACCATTTTAAGTACTCTTTTAACTATATTTTCTTCGTTTTTCTTCACTTTTTCTCCAAGTGCTTTCAATACAGCTTCGTATATAGATAGCGTTACCACTCTAGCGTACTTCCTATAATTTTACTCTGGACCTTATTTGCTAGTCGCAGTTTAAATAAAAATACTTCTTTAAGACTATTTAGATTATATTGTGCTTCTAGATAAACGATGTCTAAGTCTATCAGTTTACCATTAACATTCTATTTACTAGACTACTTCTAACAGGAAAAATATGTATACAAGCAATCAAAGGGCATTTCACTTTTCTTTTTAGATGTTAATTATACAACGATGACCACTTTACAAAAGAAATATGGACACATAAATTCCTCCTCAAGGATTGGAATATTGAAATACTTTGCACCATACACAAAAAAGGTAATATCTTTGAATGCTCTAACCACAGAGAAATTACGCTTCTAAATGCAGTATATAAAATATTTTCCACAGTACTATGTCACAGTATGGCACTATATGCAGAACGGATAGTAGGAAAATACTAGATTAGAAGAAACCAGAGACTGGTTTCATATGTGGTCAATCGACAATTCACCAGATTGCAACTCTGAAACAAATTTTAGAAAAAACACTGGAATGTGGTATTGATACTCATCACATATTTATAGACTAAAAAGCAGCCTACGACTCTGATTTTAGCAGAAAAAGGAGTACCCCATGTAGAGAAAGCTACGTCAGCAGAGAGAGGGCAAACGGTTACTACGGTCTTGGTTTTCAGCTCGATAGGAAATTCGGTTCCTCCGACGTTCGTTTTTCCACGAGTGTTTTTAAAGACACTTTTATCAACAGCGGACCACCAAGTTACATCGGAACTTCTTAACCATCGGGATGGATTACATCAGAATCATTTTTGAAGTTATTAAACATTTTCAAGACCATGTGATATCTACAAAAGACCCACCTTGTTTGTTAGTTTTGGACAACCTATTAGTTTTGGACATGAATTTCATCTTTCTATTAATTGAAATGCTTAATTTTTGCAGAGAAAATAGTATCGATGTTGTCTTTTCTGTCTCACACTTCTCATCGCTTGCAATTTCTTGACAAATCAGTCTACGGACCTTTTAAAAATTTTATTTTGCTTTAGTTGATGATTGGATGACGAGCAATCCAACTAAAATAGTGACAATTTACGATATTTTTGGTATCGTGAAATTGGCACTGCCTAAAGCAATAAATCAGCGTTGTCAAAACTACCCAGGTTGAAAAACTTCTACCCAAAGCTTGAGAATTTAAAGTCACAGGAGCACCAATCTTCGTCTTTTACGAATAAGAACATTTCTATGCACCTATCCACGGTGAGTCCTGCACAAATTCGTTTCGATATAAAAGCTGGAAAAAGAAAAATAATAAAAAAGTGAAGAAGCCTTTGAAATCTGCGGTTCATACAAGCACTCCAGTAAAGGAAAGTCTAGAGAAAGAAGCTGAAGAAAGAAAAAACCAAAAAAATGCTGCAATAGAAAAAGTAAAAAAAGATTAAAGAAAATGATCAAGAGTGATACAACGGAGAAGAACATAAATAAAAAATTAATTTCAAAGTAAACGATCAAGGTTGAATTTGAGTCTGAGGAAGAGATCTAGTGTATCATATGTTTGTAGCCATACTCGAAATCCAAACCTGGTCAAGATTGAATACAGTGGATGCCATGTAAAAAATGGGACCACATTAAATGTGGAAAAGAGAGTAAAATATACACTTGTATTAATTGTACCTCTGAATATACCGTGTGGAAACCAATTATGGAATAAAATTGTTTGTGTCCTTATTACAAAAAATAATCAAAAACTCTGGGACACGTTAACTTTTAAATTTAAATGTGCGCTTTTTAAACATAAGTTTAAATGTACAGGGTGATCCAAGCAAGTCTGGCATAGTCCATAATCCTTATTTTTAATAAAACACCCTGTATATTTTTATGTTTTTAAAATACTTTTAACAACGTGATTTCAATGAACTATATCATGTAGGGTCTATAATGAATAATACAAGGTGAAATTTTGAAATTAATAATTTATCACGAGTTATGGTATTATTTTAAATTAGCTAAATACAGACAATAAACTTCTACTCTAAGTGTCAGTACACTGTATATTGGGGACAATTTCTGTTTAGTAACCGTGTTTTTTTGTCGTGAATAGGTAAAAACTGTATAGATAGTCTGCTAATTAAACTAAATCGGTAAATAATGCGGATTGTTATCAATCAGTTGACATGCTGTTGACATTTACATTAAAATAATAAATTCTTAATTAAAAACTAATTTCTCGCAGAAATAAAACTGAAATATTGAACTAAGGCCCACCGAATTGAGATTTTAATGATGTTCGGTTACGGGGAGAATTGTAGAAGTCAAGTTGAAGTAGCAAACTTATTTAATCAGAGGTATCCTCAGTTGCCTAATATTTCACAAGGTACTGTGTCTAAAATTTATGCATAATTCAGAGAACTTGGATATGTAAAACCATTAAAAAGAAAATCGTACTTCATTGAAGATGAAGTGAAAGTGGATATTTTGTTAAGTGTCGCAGAGAATCCAACGTCAAGTTCACGTCAAATTGCACGTCAAGATAATGTGAGTCACACAACTGTCCTAAGGTGTCTCCATGAAGAAAACTTCATCCATACAAATTGACATTTGTGCAGGCGCTAACAGAAGACGATCCAGATCGTAGAATGGATTTCTGCAAAAGAATGAGGGATAAAATTAACAAAAGAAATAGCTCTTGGCACAATTATTTTTTCTGATGAATCAATATTTACATTGAACGGAGAGGTAAACTGGCAAAACTGTAGATATTGGTCAGTGGAGAATCCTCATTGGATGCGTGAGACACACACTCAGTATTCTCAAAAGTTGAATGTTTGGGCAGGTATTATAGATGATCATATTATTGGTCCTATATTTATAGATGATAATTTGACAGCGGGAAAATATTTAAACATGCTAAGAGACGATGTTCTTCCTTGGTTGACTAACTTATATCCCAATCCAATAAATCCGACCCTACCGCATGAAACTGTCTGGTTCCAGCAGGACGGTGCAACACCCCATTATGCTTTAATGGTGAGAAATTACTTGAATGAAATCTTCTTCAATAAGTGGATTTGATGAAGGGGACTAGTGAGCGGCCAGCTAGGTCGCCAGATCTTGCGCCTTTTAATTTTTTTGTGTGGTTATCTCAAGAACAAAGTATATGCAACACAATCAACTATCATTGAAGACCTCAAAAAGTAAAGATAACTACAGAAATACGGAATATTTCACCTCAAATTTTAAACAAAGTTCGGAACGAGTTTTAAAGGAGATTGTGTTATTGCCAACAACAAGGTGGAGAACATGTTGAGCATTTATTTTAATGTAATCCAATCAATTACCTCGGGTATTCTATGAATTCATTGTCTTGAAGAAAATACCTAATTTCAAAATTTTACCTTGTATTATTCATAATAGACCCTACATGATATAGTTCATTGAAATCAAGTTGTTAAGGAGCTTTTAAAAACAGGAAAATATACAGGGTGTTTCATTTAAAATATAGATTTTGCACTATGCCAGACTTGCATTGATCACCTTGTACATTCAAATTTATGCTTAAAAAGCGTACATTTAAATTTAACAGTTAAGTTATCTCAACGTTTTTTATTATTTTTTAAAATAAGGACACAAACAATTTTATTCCATAAGTGGTTTCCACACTGTAAAAATAGCGATTCAGACTAAGTTTTAAACAACAACCTCATAATTTGTGTGAATAACATCAATAATATACAAATTTTACTTTTCACTTTTGTACTTATTTTGGATAAATAAATTAATTTAATATTACAATAGATGATTAATTTCTACCTTAATATTCATTTTCTTAACATTTATTGCGGGGAACATTGATGAAATTTGTACCATTATTAAAAAATGCCAATTTTGGCAAAAGTATCAATTCAATCAATAAATTAATATCTTAGAACATTTTACTACGTATGAAAATATCATATTAATAAAAAAAAATCTAAACCAAAAAATTGTAAATATTAAAATACGAAATTGTCTCAACTTGCCCCGCTGTCCCCTACGCTATTTGACCACATAGTTATTTTATTTTTTGTAATCTTTAATATTTATTATTTTACACTGTATTTATTAAGTATGTATTATAATTTGTTTTCCACGTTTGATTTAGCACAGATTTTTTCAAGTTGACCTATTTTTTATGGGTCTTCTCATAATCTGGTTTCTCAATTCTATCTTCTATATATTCAATATTGTTCTATTAATTCTAACTTTTTCCATTTATGGAAGAATTAATGCATATTAATTAGGTAAGTATGCACGCTAAAATGCATACTTAAGATCGAAATTTATTTTGATTTTATGTAAATTTTTGATTAATCTATTATTAAGTTGCATGTCCTCTAAAAGAGTGGTTTACACCGATTTATTCAAAACTATTTCCTTAAAAGTAAAAACATTATATACATGTATTTACTTCATTATGTCCAATCACGCAGCAGAAATATTTCTCATTTATATTCAGAAGCGGGTAATTTAATGAAATCTGAATATGCTTGTTTCTAATACTTATTTTGCCATTGCAATTTCTCAACGAAAAATGTCTGTGTACACCCAGTATGAATACACTTTTGCACACTGTCAAACGGAAACATAAATTAATTTTTACACCACAGAAAACTTGACATTTCTATACTATTTTTTAAACATTTTATGTTTTTGTGTGATCCCGCATACTTCTATAACGACCTGCAAAAGTGACATGTTGTTTTAGCTGGCCTATTTTATTCAGTTCCTTTTTCTTTCATGACAACTTATTGGCATGTCTTCCATTAAACCAACACCACAAAAATTAACATCTACCTGCGTAGATCATTTTAAGCACGTATAATACCTGTTATAAAACCACTAAAATTCGATTTATTGTATCTTGTGCATAGTATTCCAACATTGCTCTATACATATGCGTGTTTTAGCGCGAGCAGAAGTGGGTTAAGGAGGGAAGTAACAATTTATTATTTTTAGTATTTGCATACTAAATAATATTTTTATGATTGATTATTACTGTGACGATACCATAGAATAACGCTCGCAAATAGAAGTTACAAGGAAGGGAAAAATCATGATATAGAGAAATAATAGGCTATTAATATTCGATATCAAAGTCATGAGGAAATACTAGGTCCAATAAATGAAAATGGAACCTGTCGTATAAATACTTAATATGTATACTTATTATATAGTTTAGATATACCTGTATAAGACAGGTCTAAACTATATAATAAGTATAAAGAATTGGTCGAAGATAGGGATATGGTCAGTGCAATAAAAACTAGACGCCTGTAGTGAGCAGGACATATAGCTAGACCAAATGAAAAGAAAGCTACGCTGCACGACGTATTTTATTAACAAAGTCTGAGAGGTAAATAGACGAAGTAGTAGGCCAAGGTTAGATAGAGGGATGGTATAGATGAAGATGCTAGAAAGATCGGTGTTTGATCGGTGAAATCAAGCTGCGTAAAATGGGACCGAATGAAAGAATCAGCTTAGGAAGCTCGAACATCTGAAATCGGCCTTGGCACCAATGCTTATGGTGATGATTACTGTTTTGTTTGCTTGCTAATAAGTAATAAAAGCAAAATTTAAAGGAAGAAAAGATCCAACTCAAAGATACGAAAAATTATACATAATAGTGTTTATCACAGAAAATCTCGGATAAAAAAGAAATCATTGTACAATTTTTAAATAAAACGAAGAATAAAACGCAGGATTTTAAAACAAAGAATAAAACGAGCTTAAAAAGTCGTTTTATTTTTAGACAATGCAACATGTTATCCAAATTTAAATATTTAATAGATACGAACTACTTCAATGCATTTTATAAGGTAAAATTTAAGGAAAAAGGACCCCAGGACGAAAAAGAATATCCTGGCATGCTGAGAGCATGGTATAAAAAGACCTTAACACAGCTATTTCGTGTAGCAACCAATAAAGTCATCATAGCCAGAATGATCGCCAACGTTTAGAACAGACAGGCCCCAAAAAGGAGAATAATAAATATTTAAAAATAAGTAATGTCAAGTTAATTTTATTTCCTCCAAATATTAATTTATCAGCCAATTTATATAAGTATAATAAGATTTTCGAAAGAACAAGCTATATAAACTGCAACGTCTAAGACATTATTAGCGAAAATAAAACACCTGAAGAAAGCATGTCAGTGCTGGATACGTTGACGTACACTATTGCAGCAAGAACTTTAACTAAGCAAAACACAATAGAAAAATGTTTTCATTGGGCTATTTTTTCAAATAACTTTAATGATGAAGAGGAACAACTATAGTGTATTTTTATGAATCAGAGAGAGTAATAAAACAATAAATTATGTATGCAAATCCCTAAACTGTTGATACGGGTGACTCAATGAAAAACAGATATTTGTCAACAAGTTTACAGAAGTATATAGGAAAACAATTTTAAATTAAGTATGACCACCAGGTATAAAGGTTGGAGCAGAATAGAATACAATACTTGTGAGGGTGGACAATTTCATGGACATCGCATACCTCAAACGAAGAAGTGCTGCATAGAATAGGCAAGGAAAGAGAACTTTTTAACACAGTAAAAGTAAGAAAAACATCATACCTAGGCCAGATACTGAGAAATAATAAGTACCAATATGCCCAACTTATAGTGAAAGGAAAAATCGAGGGAAAGAGAGGCCTAGGAAGGAAAAGACTATCATGGCTCAGAAACATCCGACAATGGACAGGGCTAAATTTTGAACAGCCAATAAGAACAGCTGAAGATAGAGAAGAGTTTAAAATTGTAGTAGCCAACCTCCATTGAGGAGAGGGCACTTTAAGAAGAAGTGAGGGTTACTAATCCCTAAATAAGGTTGCCAGTGTCGGAGTGATGGAGGTTAACAGGTACTAATGAATTTGCAAGAAATGTAAGATGTTTATTTTATTGGTTATATATAACCAATAAAAGTTTAATAAGTACCTACCTATTTGCAAAATAAAGTTTAATTCTTTAGATAAAATAAAACGTTTTATTTTATCTGAAATGAGTGCATTCCACGAAGTAAAAGTTTCAACAATCAAACATTTAATTCTTTAATTCCAGGAATCTACGACAGTAATTGACTAGATAATTACCTTCTAAACTTATTCCACATAAAATGTGATAGTGGGTTTTTCCATTTTGTAGGAAGGTCCAAGTGGCGTATTCAAAATTCTTAACGGTTCACTAAAAGTAGGTACTTCAGTTGCAAGGTGCAGTTTATTGTGTATACTAGTCTAATGGAAAATTTGGAAGTACTGTGTAAACGCCGAAAAATTGGTCCTTTAACAGTTAATGAAAAAACATTAATATTTAATTGTTTTAAATTATTTACAGATAAACGTTTATGTGAAAGTGTTGATGAGACCGTTGAGTTAGTTAGCAGTACAATTGGTGTTGGGAAATCTACGATTTACAGAGTTATTAAAGAAGAGAAATGTGGTAGTTTTCAAATCCCACGTAATGCTCCAGGGAAACCAAAATTTCAAATAGAATATCATTTTAAAGAAGGACTTCGACGGAAAGTGCATGAATTCTTCTTTAGACAAGAATTTCCAACATTGGATAAAGTTGTTGTCTTAGTTCGAGATGATAAGGATTACCCAGAAATGAGTCGAAGTACGTTATGGAAACTTTTAAAAGAAATAGGCTTCCGCTGGAAAAAGAATCCCAGAAAATCTATTTTATTAGAAAGAAGCGATATTGTCATATGGAGAAGACATTTTCTAAGAACCATAAAAGAAATGAGAAACCAAAAAAAAAAATATTTTATCTTGATGAAACATGGATTAACGAGGGTCATACACCAAATAAATTTTGGCAGGATGAAACTGTTACAAGTCAAAGGCACGCTTTTGTAAATAACTTATCTACTGGTTTAAACCCACCATCAGGAAAGGGACGCAGGCTGATAATAGTACACATTGGCAGTTCAGACGGTGATGTTTTTCAAGAATGGTTCGAACAAATGATAGATCTTCTTCCTAAGAACTGTGTAATAGTAATGGATAATGCAAGTTATCACTCCAGACTTATAGAAGGACTGCCCACAACCAAGTGGTTAAAAAAAGACTTGCAGAATTGGCTGAGTTCAAAAAATATTACGTACCATCCCGGATCTATAAGAAAGGAACTTTATTCGTTGTGTGCCCTTCATAAAGAAAAATTTAAAAAATACGAAATTGATGAAATTGACAAAAATCGTGGAATGACAGTACTTAGATCCCCACCATATCATTGTGAATTAAACCCGATTGAACTGGTATGGGCACAGATAAAGAGTGAAGTTTCAAGAAAAAATACCACTTTTAAAATTCATGATGTTAAACAGTTGTTTTTGGAGGCCGTAAATAATGTAAAACCTGAAAACTGGGAAAAGGCAGTAAATCACACTATTAAAGAAGAGGAAAAAAATGTGGAAGCTTGACAATATTACTAATAAAATGATCGAGCCAGTTATTATAAATCTTGGTTCTGAAAGTTCATCTTCTGAATCTTATTTGGATTTGTAACAAGTAGCTGTAAGTTTTATATTATTATTTTTATTCATCTATTTAACATACCTTAGACGGTTTTAAAAACTCTTTTTCTCTTTTGTAATTTTTAAAAATTAAAAAAAATGTGAATTTTTTAAAACCCTTTTTAATATAGGCCAGTCAGTTCTAATATAGTGTGTGATAAAAGAGGTCACTTTTGTTTACATACACATAACACTTTATAACACTGAAATAATTCAGTTATTTTTTACAATTATTCAAAGTAATTTTTCAATTAATCTTGAGCACGCCCATGGAGTGGTCGGATGTACCAGTTAAAATTATGCTAATTACTCTCTCGTTCATAAAAATAAACTATAGAAGAGACAATTTATAAAGCGGATTTGGAAGAAATTAGCCGTCTGGTGCAAGTATTGTGTCCTGGGATGAGAGAAGAACAATCTTTTGGCAATGCGATGTAAACATATAAGAGATACGGTATTCGGTCCATTATACGCAGCAAAATATCAAACGAAAAAAATGGCTTAATAAACGAAGAAAAATAAAATACTAACTCAGAAATATTGTTCTGAAGCTATTTTCTTCTGGCATTTTAAATTAATTACTATTTAACTGGGAATAAGCCACAATTAAAGATAAAAATACGTTTATTGACGTTTCAATTTCCACTTCGGAAATCGTTCTCATAGAACGATTTCCGAAGTGGAAATTGAAACGTCAATAAACGTATTTTTATTTTTAATTGTGGCTTATTCCCAGTTCACAGGCGGTATTTTGGTCGAGTACCATCACTTTAAGTGGTTTTAACTTTTCACTCCTTTACTGTATATTTCTTATATTATCTATATTATCTATAATTATCGATTGAAGTCTGTTAAATACCTCCAGAGTCACTGTTTGAGCAACTATAGTTGTTTCAATTATCGTTCTCCGGGATAAACAAATTGAATATTATATAAACTATTTGGTCGATCTGGTTGAAATTTAGCACATAATAATAAATCATTAACTACCATAATTTCAAGTATATTACATGTCATCATGGAAAAACCAAAGGTTATTAATATTTTATAAATTACTATATAAATAGGAGTTTTCTGCATTTCTCTGGTCAATTGGTTATGAATTTTAATCTAGAAACACTTAAAATTAAAGAACTTTGTCCGATATACAACTTTAATTTAAATTATTTTTTCTCTAAAATGTATAAGAAATGTTTTTACGATTGTATAAAAAAAACAAAGCAAAATTCCTTCTAGAACCTTTACATACCTGTAGAGAAGAAAGAAAGAATTTTTCAGCTTTTTTTCTTGGCTGGGATAATAATCCGGTGGTGTAAACAGGTTATTTCAATAAGGTAGTTTAATAAAAATTTTTACTTTTGCTTATTAATTTTCACATTTATTTTAGTCTCTTTTATTTTTAATTAAAATTTTTTCAGTTAATTAAAACTAGAAAAAATTATTTATTTCCATTGCAGCACTCTCTAAGTAACTTTTTTAATCATTTTTAAGATACTCGGCATTTCTTAAGATCCGGTCCTGCTCTAAGAAGTTGTTAACAGAAGGGAAGCGCCAAGCTTTGAGCCGGACGTCCGTAGACACTTCTACAAACAATGTAATCCTTCAACAAACAGGAATATGTAATATGCTTACCATAAAGGAAGACCGTATCAGTCGATCGTCCATCTTTTACCTTTCGAATGTACGTAGATGTATAGCGGACAACATACACACAAAAACACAATAGATATTGTGTAATATCGTACACGTAATGAGTTTAAGTATAAGCGTATAATGTGTATAGCGAATGTAAGAATGGACAAAGGGGATGTTTGAGTGGATAAGGGATGTTTTAGGAAAATTAGTTTTTATTTATACATTACGACGCACAATAGGCTTTCCCGAAGTGTTTAGTATTTCAACAAAACCTTTATGCTGGATGGAAAAAAATAGATTTCTCTAAATTTTAATATGCATATCGGAGCCGTAATATTAATATAATCTGGAATTAATCAACGTGAACAGCAAGGAAGATTTAGTTTGAGACTTCTAATAATACAAACCGTTTTGTCTTATCGCTAAAGTTGTGGAAATACTGACTTCGGTTCAAGAAGAACATCTAAATTTATATATCCAAAAATTATATTCTTAGAATATTTCGAGACATAATCTAAAATCAATGAATGCAAATTTTCATGGTCATTTTTTTATAATGAAAGAATATTTACGGGTTTACGGACCATGCATTGGAACTATTTCTTTCCGTTGTTTTATCTGCCACTACAACAGACATTATCAAAGGCGATAGGGCAGCGTTTGTAGCTGTTTCCGCTAACTTTAGGAGTAAGTTTTATAGTAATAAGTGAAATAGAGTTATGGCTCCGGTATCGTGTTTAATAGTTTTGTCACAGCTTCAGAAAACTGTGACAAAAGGAAACCTCTAAAATCTAATAGATAACATAACAAACTCATTGTCTCTAAGACTGAGATGTAGTGCATTAAGGTCCTTCCCCCTTTTTAAATTTAATATTTGTTTCGTCCCTTTTAAGTGTTTTCCGTGTGTTTAAATTGTCCTTAATGGTTTTAATTTTAATAATTTTATATACTTGACTTTGCAATAATTTACCATTTATGCCAATAGCACTTGCTCAAAGAAATTTGATAATTACAAGTTGAAAGAATTGCACACCCACACAATTTGTACATCTAATCTTATTCATTGCCATAAAACTGTCACCTTCATAAAATAAAATCTCAATAAAATAACACACATTTCATAAATATATCTCTTGAATAAGTATAAATAACTATTAAATAATTCAATGGTATAGAACATCACTTTCATCTAACAAACAATCAGATTACACCTATCTCTACTTCATTGGATCAAATCTATCTCCTCAAGAACTTCCCGTTTATTGTCAAACAACTACAATAGCAGACTTAAGTTCTCCATTCAACAATACATGATAGTTTCAACCATGTTCTACCATCCATCAATTAATAGTGTACCGGCATGTAAGTAATGGTTTATTTATTTGCTCATTTATTAATTTATTACAGTTTAATAGACTATTTTATACCAATTTGTGGGTCTTACCTTGTCTGTTAAAACTTTTTATACTTTTTATTCATTTTAAAAAACCACAGACATGTAATATTGGCATAATTACTGTAATTTATATCATCTACTTTGTTTATCTTTATTAGACATCACCCTAATATGGGTTTCAGCATTTATTTAACTTTGTATTAAGACCTGAAGTTGCTTTGTATATTGTAGAAAGCGAAACCGGTCGTCTGGATACTTAAATTAAATTGATTGCAAGTCTTATTTATTATTTCTTTACCTATTTGGTCAAATTTAGCTTAATAATATTCCTATGCCTATTGTAGGACTATAATAAGACGATGTTAACCCAACGTTTATTTTTACTAATGACAATACGTCTCCGCTACAATTTTAGTGTTAGTATCAAGTGCCAAAAGAAGGCATTGAGGATGGTCTGAGCTAAATCGAAAACTTTACGTTATGCACCTGTAAAATTTGAACTATGCTTTTAACAAGTTTTAAATTAAATGTTTTTATACCAAGATACAAATTTGAAGTTGTTTACTTCTGTTGTTCCCAAAATTATTGCTTCTGCAATAAAAATGTAAGTACTTAAACCTAGTTTTACTGATAAGGAGAAAGAAAAAACTGTCCCAAATTTATTTGACTAACAGCAAGTTTTGGGTTTAATTGATTTATAATTATTTGTTTTTAAATTGGACGAATCTCTCTGGCAGTTACTTATTTTGGAATAATTTTATTTTAAATAGGAACTGACAAAATGTTTATCAATTTGGCGGGTCAATGTCATATTAAAAAAAAAAACGATGTAATGGTTGTTGAAGTACTAGTTACGTAAAATATTTAGATTTAAACATTTTTTTACAAATGCGTCACTCATAACTACATAATTTGAAGCTCGCTGCGTCAACTGTTGAACATAGCTTTCCTCTCCCTCAAACATTATTTTTTATTAAACTTTTTATTTTCATAAAATAGACACTTAATCGAAGTGTTAATATATATTAATCGATACGAACTAAAACTTTGTTCTTATCGACGACGACTTATATTAATATATTATTTATATTTATATATTTTTACATATTTCACTTTTTATAAAACTATTATATGCGATAGTCATATTTAAGTCTTTAAAATGAAATTATGTAGGACTTTTGTGAAGTCAAATTAACAAAAAAACACTGACATGCACTTCTTCAATATCCTGTTCAGCTATATGACGATACACTAAACGATAAAACTCTATTCATTAATTTTTTATGCTGAAGTTAGAGCACTCGCCGCAGAAGGAAAGGACAATATAAAAAAAGTTAACGTTAGACATCTGTTACCTGTCGTCGATGCAACCCTTTCGGATTTAACCTTTTCAAAATAGTCTTTGTCGGGTTAGATTCTGGCAGTAGTAAATGTTTGTTCCCATGGGTATCGACACAGTAACCCAGTTTCTTGAGATAGAGATTGCTTATAAGTGAAAGAAGAGTTTGCGATCATCAATATATGTTTTTGGGTAATTATTGGCATTAGACTATATAATTTGTTGTAAGTAGGTTTTAAAATAGACGAAAACTATTTTGATACATCGAGTTAATTGAAAAAATTTGATATAAACAAAATAATAATCAAATTCAAATTGACATAAGAGTAACATTTAGTGAATTATCATTTTACCTAATGATATATTTCTTTATTCTTATTACTAATTTTTTATTATTGAATCATAAAAACATGTAGTCTTCTTATTACAAAATCTTTCTCTTTTACAGGACCAGCTTTTCACCAAGCACTCTTTCAAAATGTAAAAATATCATCATTTACATAAAAAAATTTCTATTTTAAAGAATATTGTTATAGATTTTGTATATTATTATAAAGTTAATGTCTCAATCTACATTTAATAATAGTACATAATCATTTACTAAGCATTAACGATTTTAATACAAATTTATTTGGTCAAATTGACCCTAGTTATATATTTAGTGCAATTTTTTTTTTCGAAGATTATTTGGCTAGTTGTTTTATATTATTTTTGTTTAAAATTTACAACAAAGGGACAGTTATACACTTTGTTATCATGCAAAGGTAATTTGTATGCCATTGTTATTTAAAAATAAAATAGGATATTATGAAATACATCTGGTAGGCTAATTAGATACTTAGCTTTAAGACTACTGCAACACATTATAATACATAAGAAAACATTTTACTACAAAATTATATATTTCTAAACTTACCTCTTTTAGGGCTTTAATAACAAAAACGTCCCGCCATTATTTCTTGTATGAAAGTTTATCAGCTTTCTACAAACTTTTATTTGTTATGGCATATCACAATCACAATACACAACAATAATTAGTTTTTAAAGCTATTGATCTAAATTTAAAATGTATTTATAAATACAATTTATTAATATATATATATATATATATATATATATATATATATATATATATATATATTATATTATGATCAAATTGTGTAAGAAATCAAAACATAAACAAAATTTCTACTCTAAAAAGCGGCAACACTTTATACACTTTTGTCACCCGCTGAAATGTCAATAATATTTGTTATATCTTCGTATCAGTTGTGTACAATTGTCTAATATATTTAATTAAAATTATTATTTAGTGGAATATTAGACTTCCATAGTTATTTCATAAAATTTATATTATTAATAATAATAAATGTTTTTGGTTATTTAATCAATATAATTCTAATATTTCCAATATAATGATGATTATATTTTTCTGATTATTACACCATGTTGATGCCTATGAAAGATCGAGCAGTTCCGCATGGGTTTTGTATTATTAGCTGTGTTAGGAAAATTTGAACTATAAGGTTGATGTTCTGGAAATTTTAAATACAAGTGACGTCACATTATTTATATAAATATTTAGTTATATTTAGTTAATTTTTAGTTCGATCATGTTACCCAAAATTTCCCATTGCTACTGTTCTATAAACTATGTCAAATATAATATCAAAACCTCAGAAAACAAACTGTCACCGATTAGGGACAAATTTAAATAATTTAATAATTTAGCAGACAGCAAGAGAACAGTAAGTAATGAGAATTAATTACTTTTTTTATGCTGTTAATTTTATATATTGTAGGAATTTGAGTTGTTTTTTCGCAAATAAAAACAGTAAACTACAAATTGGTCAATTGCTGGCTGAACAATAAAGATAAATTCCCAACATATAGTGTACACTTGTTTTGCTCATTCGTAGTTTTCTCACTCTCAATTTTACTATACTAATTATGTGATATAATCTTATATATTTATTATATTTAGTCAGTTTTTAAAATACTAACAAATGTTGTATAGATGGAAAAGCTCGAGAATTAGGTTAGATGACACCTCTTATTTTATTCTGTGGTACCTCACCTCATTCCGATGGATATCTTTTTGCCATTGTTTCGTTACGCAGTTAAAGTTTCCAGATTTTTTATTCGCGCCATAAATTTTTAAACGCAATTTTCTATATAAACATAATTTGTAAATTTAAAAGTAAATCACTGTTTTTCGTTTTTTTTTTATTTAGTGGTTTTCTTGATGCGAATCTCCTTTACGGACGTGTGGAATAAGGACTTGTGAAATAGTGGGAAAAGTGAAACTATATGGAAATTTATAATGGCACTCGATCTTCAATTACTTGCAGCGAGAATTTGCCACTATTTTGCATCTTTCTCTGAATTATACGGTTTGCATTTAGTTACTGCTAATATGCTTCAGGTCGTCAGTCCTCAGGTTTTGTCCATTGGTTGTCTGATAATCTGGCAACGTGTCCTGTCCAGTTCGATTTTAGCGACGCGATTTTTTCGATAGCATCTTTTGTTTTTATTTTACGACGTATTTCTTCGTTTGGGATTTGGTGTTTGAGAGAGACACCCAACATCTGATGCCCTAGAGTTACGCATATGTTGTTAATTACCTTTATTGTTAGTGTTAGCGTTTCCGTCCCATAAGTGGGTACAGGTAATATACACTGGTCACAATACATATTTTAATTTACCAAACGCTGCCCAGGCTAATACTATGCAACTTAACACATGGGAGCTCATATGCCTAACTGAATTTCATGTGCTTCAAGTGCGGATACGATGTAGTCTGTTCATTATAATGTGTTCATCAACAGCAATATTTCGATGAAGCACCAGATTAGTCATTTTTTTGCGTCTTGTGCATGTTAATCTTTATTCTGATCTCTGAGAAAGCGTGAAATAATTTTTTTAACATTATTGCATCATCCATATGATTGGTTATAAGGACGATGCATCAATCTCAAATGACTGAGCTACTTTCCATGAGTGTTGATACCATACTTGTTCAAATCTGCCTTCGAGAGAAGTATTTTTTAAAAGCGTAGTAAACAGCTTTGGAGATACAGTGTCTTCCTACCGTACTGTCAATGCTTTTCAAATTTTCTGCTGGCCTAAGGTATCGAATGCTTTCTCGTGGTCCACGAATATCAATGCCAGTGTTTGTTTTATTCTGCAGACTTCTCTATCAGGTTGTTTATTACTAGTAACTGGTTATAAGAGCTGTACCTCGATCTAAATATAGCGTGTTCTTTAGGTTAAAAGAAGTCTTACTTAGCCTCCAGTCTTTTTTTGATGATTTTTGTGAATTCTCCTCATTTTTAAAATACTGTTACGACAGATATAAACTTTTGAAGTATATAATTACTATCATGGAGTTTAGTATTTTTACAGATCAATAAAAAAATTGGTTTTTGAATTATGTGATTTAAACAAAATCTAACAATACTTAAGTGATCAAATAGTGTAATTTATTAAGTCGAATATTCAATTACTATTAAAAAAAAACAAAAAACTTACTTATTCACTTATTCTCTTAATCTTCTAAAACTATCCTCAACGATCAGATTCACAGCCATAATCAGTCGACGATATATAAAACTGTATATAAATTTTCGTTACTTTTTAATATCTGTAACGATTCGGTACTTTAACTATCAATAGCCGGTATGTTACACCCGTTACTTTCGGAACTTTTAAGAGTACATAAACTCAAAGTAAACAAATATTTAAAACTAACAAAGTGAAATATTAGATCCTTTTTCTGGTTTCTGAACCATCGTTCTGCCAATTTCTTTTCATTTATATTAAAAATAGTATATTTCTTTTTATTACAGTTGTAATACCTAATAAAGTAATAAATACTTATTGTATTAATTTGTAGATTTTAACTAAAATAATTTTAGTTTAGATGTCATACTAGTAGACCCTTTTTATTGGAATAATGATTGGACCAATTTACCTTCATACTTCTACTTGCACAGTAAAATATTCGTTGTCGCAGTAAACCAAAACAGTCGTATATTCGTGGAATAACCTATATGTATGATAGCTAACTGATCACAAGGTAGTTTTTTTGGATTTGTTATGTATCCTTTCTTGTGTATTACAATAATGACTGTATTGTTCAATTAAAAAGGGGTAGCAATACTAAGTCTGATCCCTCTTTGTGATTTTGGACAGGGGCTGACCCTGCCTTTCATCTCATACATTTCTGGAAAAAAGGATTCGACAACCTCGAGGATTTCGGTTCTATCCGTAGAAGTTGTTGTTATCTCGCCTCAAAACTTTTGTTCTTGAATTATTTTAGTTATTTCAGTTGTTTTGTTTTCTCTATTATCGTTATGGAGTGATTGGTGGATATCTTTATTTAATTTCTTCATTATTGTGTAGTTGGAGTAGCATTTTTCCAGAAGCTATCTTCTTTTACTTATTAGCTCTTTGGTATTTTGGCTTAGATTTTCTTCATGGCTCACAGCGGTCAGACAGCACTTTTTTTCTGTTTGTTTTAGTGCCTTTGTTATGTCATTATTTATTTACTTATTCAACATCTATTTAATTTTTAAGTCTTGTATATATCTGATTAGTGTATATTTAAACAGGTCGTTGTTTTCTAGGGAAATTTACTTAATTTCTTTGTATTTTTAAGATCATCTTGGTTCTCTGCAATTTGACATTTAATCGTATTTGTGCTCGGATTAATCTGTGGACGTTTTCTATCAAAAATTTGTCACTTCAAACGACACAAAATACTGAAGAAAATCAAAGACATCACTTTGATGTCTTTGATTTTTTCTTTTCTGCCCGTTATAATATAAATATATCCAGTACAAAATAAATCTCATCTATAAATCTCATCTAAAATTCTTATTTTTGATACTGCCTTGTGGGTTATACATGTCGATTTACGCTGATGCTTTTTATTGACAAAACAGTTCATCATGAATAAATTTTTCTGGTGTAAGAAGTTGAGTAAGCTTTATCATCGTTCATTTATTTCACCATATCTATACTTGCCCATTGATATTTCTGCATCAGTTTATAGGCTGGTGTAGTATGTAAAGTTATTTCTAGGTACTTAAAAAATCTTAACTATATTATGTATGTGCTTTCTGTGTATTATGAATCTTGCTTCAACATTTTAAGCTCCTTCTCCTCTCAAATGAAAGAAATGTCCTGATTGAAGGGTAATTAGAACTTCTCCTCTTTTTCTTATTTGGCTGAAGCCAATGATGTTTCACTTGATTGTTTTAGCTCTTTTTCTAGTTTCAGCATCTTCTGGTGCGATATATAAGAGTTCCAACATTGTATGGCGTAATATGCATTTGTCGCTCTTTAGAATAGTCTGATTTTTTCCAGTGATACTTAGCACCTTTTCTTCTTTAAATGCTATCTCCACGACGAAGGTTTCTAATCATCATGGCTATTCTGACCTTCAAGGCAGCTGCTCTGAACAATTGTCTTGAGCTGCAACCAAACCACTCCCTCAGGTTCTTCAACCAGGAAACGCGCCTTCTTCCTACGCTTCCCCTACCCTCTATGTTTCCTTGAAATATGAGTCTCAAGATGTTGAATCTTAAGCACATTTTGCTCCAACTTTATTCCAATCGTCACCTGAGTTGGAGGTGTTGGACCCGCCCATCGAGAAAAAAGACAAAAGAGGGAATGTAAAGGTAGCGGGGGCAAAAATATTGTTAGACAGGAAGTGCGATCTTTAGAGACCACTTTAAACAAGGAAAGAGAGTCTCTCTCCTTGTTTGACATCAAATTTAGTTGGGTTATGTTATTGTTTGTCCCAAATGTCACACGAAATATTATTTATATTGAAGTTTTCTAACAATTGTGTCGCATTTTAGACTATTATCGTTAATAATTAATTAAAACTTTCTCGTCTAAGACACATTCTGAAAAATATTATATAGCTACTGTTAATAAGTGTCGGAAAATTTAAATTTGGCGCATTCGCATTTCCGGATTTGACCGCCATTAGAGGCCACTTTTTTGGTCTTCTTTTCATAAGGATTAGATTCCCTCTTTTGTCTTTTTGCTCGATGGACCCGCCGAAGACTGAATGCTGTTCATAGTTTTGTCTTTCATGGAAGATATCTTTTGGGGTTTTAAGCGAATAAAACTCCACGCTTGGCTAGTTCGTATTGGCGAGTTGGTTTGTAGTGAAGTGAGAAAAGGATGGACGTAGCAATAATTTGAGTTTGGATATGGTTTTCCCGGGGTTAAGAAGTTGATGAAAGTGTAGCGTTTACGCTACTGATTAACCCCTTAAGAAATTTTTATTACCCGCCTACGATCGATTTTAAATCGACATTTTTCCCCACACGCGCAGTAGTCGCTTAAAAAGGAGGATTGATCGATTTTGTGCGGAAGCGAAGCGGTCAGTTTTGGTCAGAACTCTACGCAGCCACGTCAACCGGTGAAATTTTTCACCTTCAAAGTGACGGAATTGGAGCAAGGAAGATAATTTGGGGAAGAATATAGTTCATAAATAATAATATAAATAAGTAATTTTCTAATAAAATGAATACTAATCTAAGAGTTCCATATAAAAAGGAAGAGTTTTTTTTTGGCGTGCTGCGACTCCATGTAAGTAAATCATTTCATATGTATTATCTCTTTATCATATAATCAAATTTATCCTTGCAGTTTAGTATTTCTTTAGAGATTTATTTTTGAGTTCCGAAATAATTTAAATTTAAAATTTCCTTGATTTACTTGCAAAGAACAGAAGGTCATTTTTTTTTATATAGTCAAACTTAAAGTCCGATCTAGTCCATATCTTATCATAGAGTTTTTTTTGGTTTTTTTTTACCTAACTTTTTTGGTGGAATATACAAGGTTCTACAGCCTTCTGTATTCTGCGCATGTTCAAGCCTGTCATGCTACGGAAATAACTTCATAAATTTTGCCATGTTAGTTAACTTAACCTGTTTTGATGTTTTGTTTTGGTGCAGTCAATCCATGCTGCTACACCTATTAAATTACATTTATTGAATTAAATAATCATTTTAGATTCCGTCACTTCACTTGAGAGTATTCTCTTGAGAATATTCCCTCAAGGATACTAGTAACTTTGAATCCTTAAATAGTTAACAACCCGTGGATTTTGCTGTCACCCAGAGACCAGTGACTGGTTGTGGCTTTGTGCCCAGGATTCGTCTTTACAGCCATAAACTGATTTAGCCGTGCCAAGAGGAATTTTCCTATGGACTTATAGTGCTGTAAAGATAAGTTGTTTAATTGTTTAAATTTTGTTACTTCCTATTTAGTAGTATACCCTCTTCATATGCATATGACAAGGTCAACATTTAATTTTTGATAATTTAATTATAAAATATTCGGGGAGGGAAAAAGGACACTTCAGGTGTTATTAGGTTTTAGTTAGGATATACAGAGTCTGACCAAACTCATTTTTTTTGATATAATATTCTTGTTAATCTAATACAATTTGATATTGAGAAAGGGACATAAATTTAATGTGGTTTTTTTTTTAAATATGATATAATGAGTATGGAACAACTCACTTTTTGGATGTAATATATTTAATAGAATTGTAACAGAGTTATCATTGTTGATATCTGTACAATACAGTAATTATTTCTCATTTTAGTAGAACTATTTAAATTTAAATTACTACCTTTTGTGTTAAGATTTTGGCTACAATACGGACTATTCTTGTTGTTTACTAATATTTTTATACTTTATTTGGCCAGTGGTAGTGATTATTCGCTTGTTGAGGGGCTATTAGGTCCTATTGTATATTTACACCATCCACTATCACTTTTATTTAGCTTTGCATTATATGTAAATTGTGTATACACATATACCTATATATATTTTTTATAAATATATTTATTGTTGCTATTTTGAGTTTTATTTCAGTTCTACTAACCAGTATATAACATAGCAAAACAAGATTAGTATTTAGTATTTTTGTATTTCAGAGTATTATCTCCAGATTCATTTGTTACTTCAAAATCTCAACTATCGTTGAGTTGGCGCCCTTCTTTTCTCTTCTTATTGTTCTCTTTCTATAAATTTATTCCCAGTGACCTTCTTCAGTTGTATCACGTTTGATATTACCAGGTCTCATTTCTTTCTTGCCTCATTAGCTCATTATCTCTTGTTATTGTTGTTTATATCTTTAAAGCCACAATCCAGTGCATTGAAGCTAGCCCGAACACTCACTTGAGATTTAGTGTCTCTTTGGCCATTTAAATTTGTTCCTCTGAGCTTAGCCCTATTTTTAGTATTTTTTTTTCATCACTTCTCTTTCAGTTCTTCTGAAATTTGGAAGTTCTACACTTCCCAAATCCAATACTCCCGGAGTATTGAGGCTTCAAAAGGTATGAGGTTTCAAAAAGTATCCACCCGCTACCACTAAGAAAAGAATCACATGCATATTTATTATTGCTGTTCTATAAGATTTTGTTGTAACGCATGTGTTTCTAAACGAGCTGTTATATAATTAAAATAACTGTCAGTCATCTGTTTTGGCCTATTTGCATATCGTTATCAGCTATACCATTTCTCTTTAACTTAATATTTTCCATATTTATTTATGAATATATTCTATTTCTACCGTAACTTCACGTAACATTATTTGATGATATATTTCTATTTTCATAAAACAAAATTAAAAAACATTATTTATCAGATATAATTAATGCGAATGTAATAATATTAAATTGTGGCCTACTTTAAAAATGGAAAAGTCGTTGGAAGACCTTAAAGTACATATCTAAAGACCCATAAAGTAAAGGATAATATGATTTTTTAATATATCTCTCACACACACACATATATTCCTATTCTACGATGCAGCTCGGAAAAATTGTAATAAATTTTATTCAGTAGCAATAATTCAAAGGGGATGAATACGTCTAGCGAGGAGACGCGATGACAGCGCTGGATATATCATTTATCGGGATTCTTTAGAAAAGTGATATTATATAAGTTCTCTCGTATGAAGCAGCAGCCAAACGAGGCCATCTTCGTTTTCCACGTGTCATTTCCCGACTTTTCCGAGGAGCATGTTCCTTTGATTGAACGCCAGCGCCTAACATGCCAACCGAAAATTGAAAATGCGAAATAGAATGTTGCTCTCGGCTCTTACTTTTACTTTACCATACTCACAAAGAAACTACTGGATGAATAACCAATTTTAGAGTTGTTACTGATTATTTTCCCCAGGAATTCTTTTGATAACTCTTGTGTCCCTTTCAAAACAATAACTTAGTTATATGTACGTTTTGTTTAAAAAACTATAAAGTGTTAGATCAATATCACAAATAAAATTAATAATTAACGTAATGCTGAGGTTTCTCATTAAAAATTGAAAACCTTTTTCCGTTGATACTTCAGAGATTTATACCGTTCTTTTATGAGATCTAGTCTCATAGTCATAGTCTTTTATGAGATGAAGTCTTTACACGAAAAAACATACAATACATCAATTCCCATAACAGAAAGGATTCAGCATAAATTCTTACATTTAAACTACTAACAGTTAGTTAGTTTCTGGAAGTTGGCACACTTATCATTTTTTTTTTGTATAACACCTGTGCGGTGTTTCTATACTGCTATCTGGTCACAAATGACCAATTATCAGTTAATTTTTCGACCTAACTTAATAAACAGCAGATACTTAAAAAATCTAAGGGCTTACTCTTATTTTATCTATCTACTAATGCACTAAAACTAACATGCAATAATATCTCATTCAGTGTTGTCTAGAAGCTGGATTGCCCCGACATTCACATAACTATGCAGCCTCTGCTCGTAACTTGCTGCTGTTCTCTTGCTTATTACGGTCACAGTTTCCATACCCAGGTCCTGGTGGAGGTTGGTGTTATGCATATACCTAGGAGCATCAACAATATTTCTCAGTACTTTGTTTTGAAATATCTGGATAATATGTATATTAGTAGTATTTGGTACAGCCCCAGAGTTGGCACCCATATACCCATACGGGCCTTGTACTTGCTTGTAAATGAATAACATTATAAATAGATAATGTTGAATTTTTTCCAATCAGCCAATACAATTTCTTATATCTAATATTAAGCTCATCTCTTTTCTTTTTGACATGGAGTTTCCAGCGCAGCTTCGCGTCTAGGGTAATGCCCAAGTATTTTGCTGATGTTGCATAAGGAACTTGAGTAATAATGTATTCTAACTGGGAAATTTTCTATTTTTTTATTTGTAAAGTTAATATGTACAGATTTAGTCTCATTTAATTTTATTAGTTGTTTTCTGGTCCAGTTATGTATAATATTTACTGACAGTTGCAACTTATTAGTCCCTTCTTCACTAGTGTCTCCTATCGCTAGTACAACTGTATCGTCCGTGAAGGTGGCAATAGTGTTTTGTTTTAGCTCTGGAATGGCACACGTATACAATAGGTGCAGGACCGGACCTAAGACACTCCCTTTTGGCACGCCAACTTTGATCTCTCTTAAGTCGATGTACACTTCTTCTTGCTTTACTCTGAAATATCTATTCGCAATGTATGATTCTAAGATTTCTGAATACCGTTAAGGCATGAACGTTCTTAGTTTATAGTTTAAACCCTGATGACAGACTTTATGAAACGCCTGTGCTACTTCCAAAAAGATTGTAGAGCAGACTTTCTTTTCTTCTAATAGTAGTAGTAGTTAAAAAAGCTAACCATCTTCCTTCTATTCCTGTTGGTTATGCAGTTCACACTCAGAAAATATATACATATTGAAACATACTTCTCGACTCTCGACTTAATAGAATATGATGAACGAACATGGAAAATCTCGAAAAACACAATACACTACTGTTCTTTATGATAATGGAATAGAGAAGTACATTATTATAAAAGATGACTGGCCTGCAACAAATCGCAAGCTTACAAAAAGGATGTCGTAGATGTAATAGATTTTGACCAGAGCTATGAGTCATGCTGATAAGGTACATAAGTTTACCTGTTATTTACAAGGTCACAGCTCTTATCAAAATCCATTACCTATAATAGTTTACTTCTACACTTATATATTAAGTTGGGTTTAATAGAAAATTTAAAAAATAGAAAAAAGGCAGATATCGAGCACAGTTTTATTAATTAAATCCTGCCCAAGTACTTTCCCGTCTCAGAACATCTTTATGGAAATTTAGTCAATTTTGGGCTATCCAACAATCACAGAATGGCATAAACATAAAATTGTACATAACACTACACTAAACAAGGACAACCCGTTTAAAATTATTTAAAAAATAAACGAAGCTACATTCTGGTCGGCAACAGGACAGATAATCTCTCCCGGTATTAACATAAATGAAATTTCTAGGGAATGTACCGTTATTTTATGTCTTCTTCTTCTTATTTTTAGATAGACATGACTCTGTCTGTTTTTCAATGTGCCTCCAGTAAGTAGTCGTTCCATCGTGTTCGTGGTCTTCCCACTGATCGTCTTCCTATTGAGGAACCGTCCCTTGCTGTCTTTACTACTCTATATTTTGTCATGTTTTGTCTTGTTTCTGCCGCGTATGTCATTATTGGTCTGATGACTGTTTTGTAAATTCTGCCTTTCGTTTCTTTCCCGATATTTTTATTTTTCCATATTGTTTCATTTAGGCAGCCTGCGGCTCTGTTTGCTCTATTCACTTGATCTTCCACTTCGGTTTCGAGCTTTTCGTAGCTAGATACTGTGATGCCTAGATATTTAAACCCCATCACATTCTGTCTTTTTTAGGGAAATTGGTGCAGCATACATTGTAAATCATCTTCACTTTAAGAGAGTAGTATTGCGTCGTCTGCATAGCAGATTATTTTAAGTTGTTTTTCTCCCATTTGGTATCCTTTTTTAGCACTTGCCCATTATAAATATAGCGTCGGTGCATGATCTTTCCGACCTAAAACCTTGTTGTTCTTCTGCTAGTGTTATAATTTTATTCAGTTTATTTGATGTCACTTTATTTGTTAATGTAATGTTGTATTTAATAAATTTGTGTTGTGTTATGTAATTTTCAGGGTCCGATTTGTCTCCCTTTTTGAAGAGAGGTATACCTGATCTCCATTCTTGAGTAATTATGTTTTGTTCTATTATTTTTTGGATTAGTTTCAACACCACCACAAACTTTTGGATCTCTACCTTATATTTCGTTCTTACACCGAAACTTCTCAAATTATTTAAAGGATTAGAAAACATAAAAATTGCCGCTAGAAATTTTAAAATCATAGCACATCTATAGACTAAAACTAAAGATCCTTTAATAACCAAAGAAAGTTCTAAGATAGTGTATCAAATACTTTGGTCAGTCTGGAATAAGGTTTATATAGGAGAAACTTCTCGTACATTACACAGCAGTTGATATTTAAACCAATAGTCAACAATACCACCATCCACCAGCCACAAGCTCCCATCTCTTGCCGTAGTAAGAGATCCAATTTAAGTCGAAGATTCATTTAGATTTTAAAAGGGTTTATTTTTGTAAAAACTTTTCTTTCTTAACCGTGGATAGAATCATCACTTCACTAGAACGCTTAAAAGTTAGTGAAATTGCTTCGTCCTCCTAGCTCATCTTAGCTGTTTCTATCAGACCAACAATAATAATTTATCAATTTATCAATACGTTAAAAATTTAAAAAAAAAAAAAAAAAATGATAAAAAAAAAAAAAGTTAAAATTTGACGTAAGCTAAACATTGTTTAAATAGTTACTTGCAATAAGTTATTGTATTGTAGTAAAAAAAGCTCTGAAGATGACTTTGTAAGCCAAAAGCGTTTAGCTAGGAATAAAATGTTTTACACATTTTTAAAGTACTTTTCTTTTCATTTCAATAATCTAAAAGGAGGCCAATCCTGGCAACAGTGTGATAAACACATGTATTATTCAGCTCCAATAAAAGTTTCAATATTTTGTGAATAAAGACCAAATTTATTGAATCAAAGTTGGTAAAAAGTGTTAGTGAAAAGTGATAAATCACATCACGAACAAGTAAGAATAAAAAACTCTTGTATATAATTTTATTCTATAATTTGATAAATAAAATAATCGTAAACAAGGTAAATTTAACCTTTAATAGATTAGCAAAACTACCTAATTAGTCGAACCTGTAGAAAAAGCAGGTCCGGCTTTAAAATTTTTAAATGAAACATTTTCCGAATCAACAATATTATAAATGATGACTTCAACCAACAACGATAACATTAATAAACCTTACACCTATTCAACTGCCGTCACTCAACAACAACCCACCGCTTTTCCATCAAAAGAACAAGCTATTGTTTTTAATTCCTTAAATGGTGTTAAACTAGAAGAATATCTCTTAGCCATTGGAAATAATGTTAATCCGAAGAACATATTATTCTGTTCAAGAATATCCAACAACCGAATATGTATGTACTTATCAAGCAAAACTATCGTAGATGAATTCATGAAACAACATCGAGGAATAATCGCAGTAAATGGAGAAGAAGTTCAAACCCGTCCATTAATAATACCCAGTCAACGATTACTATTATCAAATGTCTGCCCCTCTATTCCACACGAAATTCTCGAACATGAAATAAAACAACTTGGCTATACACTAACATCATCTCTGAGTTTCTTACGAATAGGTTCCTCTAATCCAGCATACAAACATATTTTAAGTTTTCGTCGTCAAGTGTATATATCTCCACCCTGCACCATCGTTCCTGATTCTGTAGTTGTGACACACGATAACACAAGTTATCGTATCTTTATGTCACATGAAAGTCAAGAATGCACTTCTTGTAATCTAAAGGGCCATTTCGCTAATAACTGCCCAAATCCTCCCAATACGACCTTACCTCAGAATATCACTACAACTCCTGAAACACCTTCTGCAACGACTATTTTATCAAAAGAAACGACAAAACTACCTGAAAATCTAAACAAAAATGACACAAATAAAGAAAACCAATAGAAAACTTTCCAAAAACCAATGGAAACCGATATCACAAGTGCTAAACGAAACTTTTCCGATGCAAATACACCCCCCGCCACTGAAGTATTCGCAGAGCCTTTCATCGCTTCAAAGGCAAAACCCTTCAAAAGACCAAAAACTTATAATGAAGTAGAACAGTTATTAGAGCCAGCAAAAACTGTATTTAAAGAAGAAACTCTCAAATTAAGCTTTGATCAGATCGTAGACTTTTTTGAAAACTCATATGAGCACAAAGACCTTCTCAGTCTAGTGAAAACATACACCGAAGATATTCACGACTTCTTAAAAACATTGTCAAAAATGCACCCGTACTATAAGGATCGAGTCATAAAAAACCGAAGTACCAGAATACGAAAAAAGATAATGAAACAACTTGACATGAATCCAACTGCCATAAAACTGATTCTAGAGGACTCTGATAGCTCTATAAAGTCCTCACAAGAATAAAAATATATAACAATAATAAAAATGGATTGTATACTACAGTGGAATATAAACGGGTTTTATACTCACTACGAAATGTTTAAACACTTATGTTCAGAAATCTTACCATCCATTATATGTATACAAGAGACTAATTTTAAAGGACAGCATACTTACCATATGAAGAATTATACATGTTACTATAAAAATCGGAGCGATGCAACTATAGCTAGTGGAGGAGTCGCTATGTATATAAACCAAAATTACGAATCAAAAATTGTGGAAATTAAGAGTGATCTAGAAGTAGTAGCAGCAACGGTTCTATTTCCCCAAAAAATATGTATTTGCAATATATATATTCCTCCAAACCAATCAATAACGGAAACAGATCTTACAGATTTATTGGATCAAATTCCAACTCCGAGAATAATTATAGGTGATTTCAATAGCCATAATCCAATGTGGGGATCTCTAGGAACAAATTCCAAAGGAAAAATCTTGGAAAACTTGATAATTTCTAAAAACTTAAACCTGTTAAACGACGGTCAACCAACTCGATATAATATACACATGGGTTCCTCATCAGCCATTGATTTATCAATTTGCGATCCTGCATTATCACCAAAGCTTTCATGGGATGTAATACCATTTTTGTATGGTAGCGATCATTATCCCATTAAAATTTCTATGACAATTAATGACAACAAGATCAATAAATCCCCGATTCCAAAATGGAACCTGAAAAAAGCAGATTGGTTTTCATTTAAAACCTATATCCAATGCAATTACCAAACATTAGAAGAAACTACAAAAGATCAATCTATCGATGAAATATTAAGTTCATTTACATCACTATTATATACCGCTGCTAACATTTATGTAGGAAAAACAAAAATTTTGAAAAGAACTTCCCTTCCATGGTGGAATACAGATTGTAGCCAAGTTATTAAACAATATAAAAATTCTTTTAATAAAATGAAGCGTTGCAAAACCGCAGAAAACATTATCGAATATAAGAAATTACGGGCCCAAGCTAGATATGTTACAAAAACAAGTAGATAAAAATCTTGGCAAGAATTTCTGTCTAGTATTAATAATTCTATGCCTATAGGTACTGTATGGGAAAAGGTTAGAAAAATATCTGGATGCAACAGTTATAAAAAAATTCCGTTCTTGTATGGAAACAAGAAAATATTATCATCTGACGTTGAAATAGCAGAGTTATTTGCTAAGCAATTCGAAATTAACACTAGTAACAAAAACTATTCCAAAGACTTTTTAAACATTAAGATACCTACAGAACAACAACTAATTGATTTTATTGGCATGGAAGATAACCCCCTCAACAAACCATTTACAATAGAAGAACTAAATCATTCCTTAAGTACCACCAAAAAGTCGGCACCAGGACCAGATGACATTCCGGTAAGTTTTCTTCAAAATCTACCTGACAATGTAAAGCTATTCCTTCTTGACCTTTACAACAAAATTTGAGAGAGTCATGAATTTCCATCGAAATGGGCGGAGGCAATAGTAATACCTTTATTGAAAGCAAACAAAACACGAACTGATCCTACGTCATATAGACCAATTTCCCTTACTAACACAAAATGCAAAGTATTAGAAAAAATGGTAAATAAAAGGTTATTGTGGTTTCTAGAGGAAAATAACTTAATAATTAACGAACAAAGTGGATTTAGAAGAAACAGGTCAACTCTGGATAATTTAATAGATTTAGAGTCAGAAATACACGAAAGTTTTGCTATCAAACAGGAATGTCTTGCAGTATTTGTTGATATAAATAAAGCTTTCGATATGGCTTGGAGGTATGATATTTTAAACACATTAAGTCACTGGGGAGTCAAAGGTCACATGCTCTGTTTTATTCGTAATTTCCTAAACAATCGGAAATTTAAAGTACGTGTAAATGGTGTTACATCAAGTATGAAAAATCAAGAAAATGGAACTCCACAAGGATCTGTTATAAGTTCAACACTTTTTTTGATTTCAATAAATAAAATATTAGATAATTTACCAAAACTTGTTAAAGCTAGATTATATGCTGATGATTTGGTGTTATACGCAAAAGGAAAAAATATTCGCTCGATACAAAAAAATCTACAATGTACATTAAATCATCTTGAGAATTGGTCAAAAGCTGTGGGAGTACAATTTTCTACTACCAAAACAAAATGTATATTGTTCTCAAAAAATCGACATTCTACAAAGCCAAATCTGCACATATATGGAAACAGCTTAGAATATGTTGATCATATAAAATTTTTAGGTATGTTTTTTGATAACAAACTCTCTTGGAAAATGCACATTATGTACGTCAAGAAAACTTGCCAAACTGGTCTGAATTTATTGCGAACTCTGTGTAATAACAATTGGGGTTCAGATTTTAAAAGCCTTATTAACATTTACAAATCATTTATACGATCAAAGATTGATTACGGATCAATAGTTTACGCTTCTGCCAAGAAAACATTACTTGCTCAGCTCGAAACTATACAGAATACAGGAGTAAGAATAGCCACAGGAGCTTTTTGTACCAGTCCAATTGAAAGTCTACAATGTTTTACTGGCGAACCACCTTTGAAATTCAGGAGGACATATCTATCGTTAGCTTATGCTTCAAATATTCAATCAATAAAGTCACACCCCGCTCTTCATAACACAATTGGAGACCGTTTTAAAGATATTTATATTAAAAAAACTCGAACAGATCCTCCATTCTACGAGAGAATTCGAAGGTTTTTATCCTCTTATAACATTCAATTTCCAAACTTCTTTAGTAAGCCGACTACGGCTGCATTTCCACCATGGACAATACCCCCTTTACAATGCGATCTAACTCTTACCAAATACAACAAATTTAAAACTCCTCACAAATTAATAAACCAAGAATCACTTAACAAACTCTCCTGTTTTTCTGATTATTATCACATCTATACAGATGCATCCAAATCCACTGATGGTGTAGGATCAGCAATTGTCACTCCAAATACCACATTGCAATTCAAACTATCACCTACTAGCAGTATTCTCTCTGGAGAACTGTACTCGATTCTACAAGCATTAATTCACATAAACAACCACAATATCTCAAAAACCCTGATAATTACTGACTCTCTTAGTGCATTACATTCAATCCAACAGCTCTATACCAGTAACCCTATCGTTCACCTAATACAACATCAATTACACCTTATAAACCAGGCAAAACAGCAAATTCGTTTTCTCTGGGTTCCATCACACACTGGTTTGGAAGGCAATGAAAAAGTGGATCATTACGCTCGTGAAGCAATAAAAAGTGCATCATCAACAACAGTGAATACAGTGTCTGTGTCGGATTTTAAATCACTCGTAAAAAAGAAAGTGCTAAGTGAATGGGGAAATAAATGGCAACAATCAAAATCATTTCTAAATACGATTAAGCCTACAACACATTCATGGTGTGAAATAAACGTTGACCGCCGGGTATTCGTTAAAATGACTCGACTGCGTATAGGACACAGCAGACTAACTCATGGTTATATTATCGCCAAATCAAATCGCCCTATTTGTGATCTTTGTAACTCTAATATATCCATACCACATATTTTGGTAGATTGTCCCAAGTTTATTAACGAAAGAAATAAACATTCAATACCTGGAAATATCAAAGATGTTTTAGGAGATAATTGTAATCAGAATAACCTGTTTAATTATCTAAAAGATATCAATATTTTAAACAAATTGTAAATAACTTTAATTTATATTAATATATAAACAGGTTTTACTTTACTTACTAATAACACCATATTGTGAAATTAATCTTAACTTAAATATTGGACTACAAACCTACCCACTTAATTGTAATCTTGACTGTTTGTAATTTAATTAATTGTAAATTGTATATTATGTCCTCCCGCTAATAACTCTAAGTAGTTGATGCGGTTAATAAAGAAAAAAAAAATCTAAAACAAAGTAGCTTGTCACAGACAGGAAATCATTTTGATCGTAGTCTTTTTAAATAATTTTTTTATGACACAAATCTTTTTTAAATAATTCAAAGATTTCTTCAAGAGTACTAAATTCTTAACCGTATTATTCAAATAAAGAAGTTAAAGAAGGTTCAAGTTTCTTTAGAATGCGGTCTAGACAAAACCCTGGTCAAAAAAACGTTACCTGTATAAGGCGCGCCGGTATGCACACATATATCCCCGACCCATATGGTAAATTCATACAAAAAGAGCTCATTACCTTAGGGACAAAAAAGTAAAAAGGAGGACCCATAGACGAGGGTATAAAACACAAGACTAGTTAATAAAAAAGGGGATAATATGTATAATATCTATATGCAGATGGCCCACAAATCAAGCATTGTCTGTTTAAAAAGGAAAAGGGTTATGGGAACGGTACCTGCCCACTGATGCATAATAAAAGGTCTATTATGGATTTGCAGCGAATATGCATATTTTTTGACATGTGTTACTTTAAAAAATGCGTTTTATAGATGGTTATCGGCAATTTTATGCGAATTAATGGAGCTTGTGATGTTATTTAAAACATTCCATTTATATTGTTATCCTTTCTGTACGGCTCTTAAATCAAAAATACCCTTCGAGGATGCCTATTCAAGTTGAGGACTTGCTATTGCCCAATAAATCACTCGTTTCTTTTGTATTGTGTGAATTTTAACATGTTCAATGTGTGTTTCGAGTTTTTTTATTGCCATTGCTAATACTGGGTGATTCTACTCTAAATATGAAAACATTTCTACGACATTGCAATATATCGTAACTGCATATAATAAAAATATTTACGAGAAGAAAAAATCCGTTCTTATTTCTTTTTCTTTTTAGATCTCATGAATCACTGTTTTTCTGATTTATTATTATAAAATATTGAATACATAAGAAATATTTTTGTATATTTTTATATATGTGAGATTTGTTTTAAAATATGATACAAGCATAGAAAATTTTTGTTGTGTCCTTCAGTTATAAATTGTTACCCCTGTTAAAAATATATATTAGTTGCCCAGACGCAATTAAATTTATGCCAGCAAAATTATTGCAATAAGTTTAGTGCACCACAATTTAAAGTGTTATCTATAGTATAAACAGAAAAAACTATCAGCAAATAAATTCGCTATAGCTATATCAGAATAAGCAGTTAGTGTCAGAGAGGTGTACGGAATCCGGAATGATATTAGCTGATTTAGGAAGTTGATGAAGTCCCAGAACTGTATTGTCAGCTTAAAAATGGGTCTCTAGACTGGAAACACACTTCTTACATAAGACAGAAAGTTTTTTTTTACAACTACTTCTACGTTTATTAAAATGTTTATAGGTATGAAATGAGAGGCATATTTTATGCTGAGTAAGAGCTTCTTATATAGAACAAGTTCCTTAAGTTCTCTAGTAAACCATCTTGAGTAATTAAATAGAAATCTTTTTGAAGTAGTACAAACAAAGTGGGCAAAAGCAAACTGAATAATTTCGTAGTAATCTCAATGTTTATCTCAATGTCACCTTGAAAAAGGTGATATTGAGATAAACAGGCTAGCTAAGTTGTTGTTAATGCTTATATAACCTACTATATATACTTGGTAAACTGCAAAGATTTTCTCTAGAACTGTTATGATGAATAGTATCAGAAATAAGGCTCCTTGGCCATATTTATTAACATATTATTATTATTATTATTATTATGTATACAAATTAGCTCCAAAAACATGTGATTGCTTTAATCCTTTAACGCTCCCGGGTAGCTATATATACCATAAGCTATTACGGCTTATTTTGTCATCAGAGTTGCGTGAAAACAATTCTTACAGGTGCAGTCGATACACTGAATGCTTACTGGTAGGTATGAAAACCGAAAACCTGTAGCCGGCATGGGAACCATGTACTTTTCACAAAACTGGTATGATAAGCTACCAGCATGCCGTTCTAAGTAATTTTAAAATTAGAAAACCCATATTCATTATAATCTATTCATTGTTTATATATGACCTAGGATTAAGATATTGTATTTAACCTTTTGTTATAGGAATGAATTATGTATTTGTAACCAAAGGGAAAACCAGTTTTAAAGCAAAAATTTTAGTTTCTCTGGAAACAGTAATGGGATTTTCTCTTTACGATTGTAAACAAAATAAAGGTTTTTGATTTGACAGTTTTTTGTGAATGGGAGATTTGACAGTCGATATATGAGAGAGAGAGAGAGTGGGCAGTTGTCATTAGATCATCGAAAGGAAAGGTCGCGTCTCGATAGAGAGCGTGTTGGGGAGTTTGGATACCTGCATTGTGAAAGTGAAGTTCGCAGAATTGTGGAAGGAGATTACGAGTCGATGAAAAGATATCCTTGGATCTAAAGTGGGCAGTTTCTGGAATACGCAGGAAATAGTTTGGCGGCACGAAGTTGACAGAAAGAGGTCCTTGTGCCATTGAGAAGAAGCTGAGTGTTTGGAAAATTAAATGTTAATTGTTAGAGAATTGAGTCAGGTGTTTCGTATAGTCGCTGCAGGACGTTTGTAGATACGAAAAGAAGAAAGCCGAGGCGAATAGTGGAAGATCACATTGCAGTGGAGCGTGGACGATTCTAGGTATGGTCTAAATACAATCTACGAAGGAAATGCCAGTGATTTTCTGTTCAGAAATGAAAATTTTGTAACTATGAATGAATTTTGTTGACATCATTTTCGTTACCATTTTAACTCAAGAGTAGACTTCATTTATAAAATGTTTTAAAGTTTTGTTTTTGCAATAAAGTAAATATTAAAAAATCAGATAGATAAAAAGTTTTAAAGATATTTATTGAAATTGGCTTTAAAGTGATTTTGTCTTCATGAAGACTTAAAATATTCTTTTTGTGTAAATTTTATTTTATTCATTTATGCTGATTGATAAGATAACGGCAAAATTTGATAATTGTTTTATTCTTCTTTAAATAAAATAAAGAATACCAATTTTTTTGTAACATGCTATTTTTATTATTATCCTTTTTTCTCTATCCCGATAAAGGGCAACTAAGAAATCTTTGGACCCACACAACATAGGTTAATATAAAAAGATTTTTCACCCTGAGAACAATTAAGTTATGTTTTTGATTTGCTTAATTAATCAAGTAAAAAAAGTACTAACATAATAATATATGTATATGTATATAATAAACTTTAAAATCAACATAATATTTTAAGACCCGCTATTCGTAGAAATACTGCAGATCTGTCAACAGGGCAAAAATGGGATTGTTGTGTACCATATATTAAATGAATATAATATTCTCAAAAAACAATGCTATTATGTTTTTTGCAACATATTTCGGCAATACTTGATGAACCCCTTATAAGTAGAAAACATAATGAAGCAAATTTTCACCTGTGCGACATTATCAATCGTAGGCCGAAACGATCCCTCGATCTCCTTTTAACAAATCGTATATGTTCCTTTGAAAAAAATTTTTGGCAGCAGATGCGAACCGCCGAAATGACGCATTTTTGTCCATCATGCAGAACGTTTTCTAAAAAACGATTGACAAACGATAACAAGAAATAAATTTTGTCAAGATTAAATTTTCCACGATTGAATATATGGTGCTTTCGCATTCTATTTTTCCCTCGAACTTATTCACGTTCTATTTTTATTTCCGGCTTTTCTTGTACCGTCGTTAGCTAATATAAAGTTGAAGAGCGCTCTTATAAAACCAGTGCGGGAGATTTCGGGGAGAAATCCTAAATCTTCAAGAGTAGATGATCTAAACACTATCTTTTTGACGTTTTAGATACATTGTGTTTTATACAAGAATATTTCAGAGATATTTCATATATTGAGAATAAATTGATTATATTTTATTAAAATAAAAATTTATTAACCAACTGAGTAAAATAAACTGTATCTAGGTGGTGATACAACGTGATGTATTTTCAATACTCCTTATTGGAAGATAAGGACCCCAAAGGATTATAATAAACTCCATTACTCTACATCATCATCTCTATCCAGAGTTATTTGTAACTTTCGTGACATTTGATTTATTGACTCCAAATTAAAAAGTTTTCTTCCTTGGACTAAGAGAATTCGACGTACTAAGTTTCGAGATACTACGACCTCTCATTTAACTTTGATTCAATAGAAGCAGATGTTTTTGCTAACAAAAGAAGTACAAATATTTATCAATGAAAAACATTACACAATAATTGGCTGCAACAACAACTGTAGGTAAAGTGATTTGAAGAGTGAAAATACAAGGCAATCTGTCAAAAGACTCTGAAATATATGAGGAATTGCAGCAGGTAGAGGCGCCGGCGTGTTTTTTCTTCAATATAGTGTTAGAAAAGACTATAAAAGAGATGTCTAGTTACATAATAGGAGAAAAATCTTTAATAAGTCAACACAGAATATGGCCTACGATGACGATTTGGATCTGATCGCACGTACCACACCAGGACCCAAAGAGATGGTTTTCACCTTCTTAATGACCTCACAAGATATGGGACTAAACAAGGAAAAATCAAAATGTTGGCATAACCAGCGATAATAACACATCTTGGGAAGTAAAATGAGCAAATGTTGTTTTGAACTAAACAAGTAAAACTTAGAAAAATTTCTAATGCGAAAACGCGAAAAACCGAACTACCAATGTATAGAACACTCATCCTACCAGTGCTGACATATGGATCAGAAAAATGCACCATCAGCAAAACAGACACAAATTGACTGCTCGTTTTTGGAAGAAAGGTACTAAGAAGAATAATGGATGCACTCTGTTATAATGGTGTTTGAAAAAGCCGATATAATTTCGAATTGTACGTGAAGTATAGAGAAATAGTAAATGATAGGGATGCCATTTCCTTTATAAAAATAGGTAGGCTTTGATGGGCTTGATATGTATGTATAAATAGTAAATGAACATTACTCCCTTGAGGAACCTTATTAGGGGTACCAGTAGGAAATAGAAGTAGAGGTAGACCAAGCATGAAACAGAAACGACTGGCAAAATAATAGACTGGGGAAGATCGAGGCTCAACCAGGGCTGTAGCACTACTGATGGCGATGTTGATGAATAATTGGCTACTTGAAAGAAACATTGAGCCGATTGGATGATACAAGGAAGAAATTAGTATCTCAAGATAAAGACATTAATACCTCATTATTAATGTCGTTGACTTGGCATGTGAATCTTATGCTTCGTCTTCTTTTTCCTCTGTCCATTTATTTAACAAAATATTTATTTTTATTTCTCATAGTCTTTTAGTTTTTAATAGTACTGCTTTAGTTTCTGCATTATAGCTGTAATTTATTTCTTGTAAATCGGAGGTTTGGTCTCGATGTTTACGTTTTTGTTTTTTGATGTGTTATCATTACATCGAGGTATCTTTGATGCTAATACATTTTGTTTTTGGGGCAAAAATTACCATGTGAAATATTATTCTCGTTGACTCCTTTTTATATCGTTCCATTTTACGAAATTTCCTTAGTATTTCGTCCACAATGATATTGAATAGAAGATGACTCAATTTATCTTCCTGATAACCCATTTCCAGTCAATATTTTAAAACGTTAAATATTTTAAACTTTTCAAACCCTGTTCCAAATTAGACCATTTCTAGGATTTCAGTATCGTATAATCATATTTTTTACTTTTTCAATTGGTTAAACTGATTTTATTAAAACCATAAATAGTTTACCCCAAATACCCAAACAGCAAAAAATGGAGCTTGCTACAATTAATTTTACAAGGAAAAGAAGAAGGAAAAGAAAAGTAAAAGAAAAACAAGGACCAGGAAGGCGAAGGAATTTTTTTCTGAAAAATCTACCTACGTGGTTGAACACAACACCCACAAATCTTTTCAGAGTAGCAGTTTGCAAAATACAGATTGCCATGATTGTCGCCAACATACGAAACGGATAGGTACTATTAGAAGAAGAACTAATATCACTATTACACGTTAATAAAAACTAAAGTACAAAACCATGGAAAGTCTAAGACGTACAGAAGCAAAGAAGCAAGAGATTATTCTTCCCAGCGTGAGACACAAGAAATCAAGCAGCCTCCACAACAAATACGAATGTAAATGCAATTGCTCAATATTTAAAAAAAAAATAAGCCCTAGTATTACACACAAACTACGAACGATATCAAAATACAAATATTCATCGAAACACATTATCAGATGGATCTGCTCATTAAAAAATTTAATTGTAAAGAAATCTCATATGATAATGAATGAAATCAATACTAGAAACATTGTTCTGAAGCTTTTTACTTGTGACATTTTTAAAGTAATTATTTTTTAATGACAAGAAGCCACAATTGAAGGTTAAAATAATTTTATTAACGTTTCTATTTTTACTTCGGAAATCGTTCAACATCAATCTATAAAATATCAACCCTAGAAAAGATTGAAATGGCTGGATACTATCTAATAATAGAAAAAATATAACAGAATAGTTCTGAAAAGAGAACAAAAGTATTAATACAGGTATTTATTGTAATTTAATATCTACAATTACTTTCCTATCCAATGAAGTGTTCAGCGGAAATTCAGGGGAGTGTTCAGTGTGGAGCGGAAATTTAAATAATGCTAAAGCATGTAAAATTTTCCAATAAGTTAACATTATATAGACGTAGAATACGCGGACGATATCTGCCTATTAGGTCAAAGGTTCCAAGATCTGGCTTACCAATTGGAAACACTTTCCACTGAAGCCAATAAAATAGGTTTGAAAATCAATATTAGTAAAACCAAGTCCATGAGAATAAATGGAAGGAACAACACGCTATTTACTATCGACAATATGCAGATTGAAAATGTGGAACACTTTACGAATCTTGGAAGTGTCAACAGAAAACGGAGGCACAGAAGACGATATTCGTATGAGGATATGAAAAGCCCAACAAGCTTTCAGCACGCTCAACCCTGTTTGGAGATCTGGCGAGTATACTACAAGGACAAAGATCCAATTATTCCGATCAAATGTCATGTCTGTTCTACTCTACGGATGGGAAACCTGGATAGTGACAAAAACCCTCACAGACAAACTGCAGGTCTTTGTTAACAAATGCCTACGAAGAATTGTTCGTATATTCTAACACCATCAGAAACGAAGATCTGTTTCACCTGACCCAACAAAAGAGGATACAAAATGAATTTAAGTCCAGAAAGTGGGGTTGGATCGGTCACACACACTCCGAAAAAATAGTTCCAGTATCGCAAAGACTGCCCTAGAGTGGAATCCCCAAGGGAAAAGAAAAAGAGGTTGCCCAGTACAAACTTGGAGAAGATCCATCATGGACAAGATAAGAGGCCAAGGAAAGTCTTGGAATGAGGTGAAGGCCTTAGCGCAAAATAGAACCCGATGGCGCGTTGAAGCTCTATGCTATACTTAGGAGTTTATAGAGTGTGTATAACGACGCTAAGAATACAATTATTTGGAGGGTAACTTTCGGGAATGCGTCAAAACAAGGATCAGCTAGAGATGGTATAAGCCAGTTTGGTGTAGAACTTTATTCTAAATGTGAAATTTTCGGTGATATGTTGTCACCTTCATCAGCACCTAAATGGAAAACCTATTTTAGTACAAGTGGTGGAAATCAACATTTAAAACCTACATTGAAAATGTTCAGTTGGTCCTAGTGGTGAAGAACACTGTCACAAACATGTTAAAAATATTAAAAAATACATTTAAAATTTTGAATAAAAACATTACAGCCAACAGGGTATTATTTCAAATACAAACACAACAAAAAATTTTAAATTTACAACCTACAAAAACTGCAACTTCATGTTAAAGGTAGAAAAGAAGAATTATTCTTCTTTTTTGATGACATATTTCTGATTTCTGTCAATATCCGGGTGTCATATGTAACGAGGTTATAATTTTCACGTTTGCACCTCATGGATATGGAAAGAAAGAACCCAAAGAAACACAATCAGCAGGGAAATGAAGTCTTTTCTCAAGTACAGGTAGGTAATCTATGCATGTTATGATAAGTTCCCTACATTCTCCAGTTTGTTACATCTTGTCAAGTCCTGTTGAAGTAGAAAGGAATAAATACAACTTAAGTTTTCAACATCTTTGTCTCATGTTCTTTTTTTCACAACTTCAATGTAGTGTATTCTATTCCATGTGGTTCCTGTTCAGAAGTGTATGTCGGTCAAACCAGCCAGAAACTCTCCAAAAGAATAGCTTTGCACAAGAGTGATGTAGTGAGGAAACCCAACTTGCACAGCCTTTAGCCAACATATTAAGAATACTGGACACATTGCTAACTATGAAAATGTGCAAGTACTAAAGAGGGTTGACAACCAATTTAAGAAAAACTTCATAGAAATGTACTACATCCATAACTGCAGTTCTTCTATGAACTATAAGAAAGATGTTGAAAACTTAAGTTGTATTTATTCCTTTCTACTTCAACAGGACTTGACAAGATGTAACAAACTGGAGAATGTAGGGAACTTATCATAACATGCATAGATTACCTACCTGTACTTGAGTAAGACTTCATTTCCCTGCTGATTGTGTTTCCTTGGGTTCTTTCTTTCCATATCCATGAGGTGCAAACGTGAAAATTATAACCTCGTTACATATGACACCCGGATATTGACAGAAATCAGAAATATGTCATCAAAAAAGAAGAACAATTCTTCTTTTCTACCTTTAACACGAAGTTGCAGTTTTTGTAGGTTGTAAATTTTAGATTTTTTGTTGTGTTTGTATTTTAAATAATACCCTATTGGTTGTAACGATTTTATTCAAAATTTTAAATGTATTTTTTAATATTTTTAACATGTTTGTGACAGTGTTCTTCACCACTAGGACCAACTGAACATTTTCAATGTAGGTTTTAAATGTTGATTTCCACCACTTGTACTAAAATAGGTTTTCCATTTAGGTGCTGATGAAGGTGACAACATATTACCGAAAATTTCACATTAAGAATAAAGTTCTACACCAAACTGGCTTATACCATCTCTAGCTGATCCTTGTTTTGACGCTTTCCCGAAAGTTACCCTCCAAAGAGAAGTATATATATATATATATATATATATATATATATATATATAATATATATATATATATATTTATCAAATTATTCTCGACCGTACTGTGTTAAATATTATTTGTAGTCTCAGCAATTGGCCTGAGACTCAAATATTGAGAAATAACAAATAGAGTTTTATTTCATACCCAATTGCTGAGACTACAAATAATATATATATATATATATATATATATATATATATATATATATATATATATATATATAGACGTATAGTCTTTCTGCCAATGATTTCTAAAGTGTTTGAAAACAACCTTATAGAACGGTTGGATTCGATACTTTTTTTAGCAAAACTTGATCTCACAACATAAGAGGTACCGTAGTGCAGCCTTTTTAGACATCAGTAAAGCTTTCGACAAGGTGCGGCACACCGGACTTGTATATAAACCCAAGAAATATCTTCTTCACCATTATTATATACTTATTTTCTAGTTAAGCCACACAAAGCTCGGTCCGAACTATTCAAAGTTAAGTCAGAACGAAGATCATTCGCCAGAATTTACGGCACACCTAATAAGTAAAGACAGGAAAACAGTCAAAGCCATAGTAGGTCTTCTAACACGGCACTGTAAGCTGAATAGGCACTTGAGGTTGATGGGATTATCAGATGATAACCCGTGCAGATTCGGTCACCTTAAAGAAGAAACAGCAGAGCACATTTTATATCAGTGTGACAGTCTGGCAAATGTGCGGTTTTTTGCATTAGGAGAAGAAAATCCACCGGCAAATAGCTACATGGAAGGTACAGTCTCGAAGCTACTAGACTTTATAACAAGAGTCAGGCTAGAGAATATTATCTAGGACTAGAAGACCATAATATATCTGCAAAGGTCGCAGTGGAATAGGCCGAAGGGCCATCTCTCTTAATCTATCTATACCAACTACCAAATTAATCACAGTTGCTAAATGTGCTGGTTGACAGGACTATTCTTGCGTCACATATAAACCCGCAAAACATTACAAAACTTGCAAATCAATCTGAACAATATTAAATACTATCTTAAAACGTAGTAAATTAAAGTAAAATAAAGCAATATTGTACTATGTGAAATTTACAATGCCACTTAAAAATTGTACTCGTTTACTTAAATAATTAATAGTCAACTAACACAAGTAGACAAAATATCTAGGTATACCATTGAACCAAGACTGAGGTAAGACTTGGCAGAAGCATAAATCTTAAATAAAAGGAAACAACTTGACTTAACCTACATAAACTCTACTGGATGATTGGCGAAAAGTCGCAGCTAACAACAGAAAATTAAATAGTTATCTACAAATACTAAAAGAAAACCTGTCTAGATATATTATAGGATACAATTCTGGGGTATAGGCAGTAATTATAACTTGGTACATGTCCAATGAAGTCATAGAAAGGAGCTAAAGGTTCCTACTATTACGTGAAAAAATCTCAAAATTTTGCAAAAAATACAAAGAAAGACTAGAGTGCATCCCAAAGTGCTCTAGAATAAGCTGTTCAATGTTAGTGGTAAAGTACGCAGGCTGAAGCAGTATTAAATAGATTTTAAGATCAGACTAAATTGAATATATTAAGTAATTTTTAAACATCATTTGAATTGTTTATATTCTGGCGTTATTAAATGAATAGTCAAAAGGAAACTTCAAATGAACTTCTCTCCACATGACCATATTTCCTAATAGGTATGCTTTTGACTTATTGTTTCAATAGAAGGATCAGATTGGTAAAATAAAAGAGGGTTAAATAAAAAAAATGTACTTAATGGTCATTTGAACTGTTCATTTACTTCCATCACATATTTACCAAAGCTTGCAGATCTTCGTGTTTGCTTCTAGTTGTACTAAATTGTCGGTATATCTCTTAACATTAATCAGAATGCTATTGACTCTAACTAGTTGCATTTCGATTTATGGAATTCAACTCCTTAACAACCTAGGTCATGGAATTCTTTAACAAAATAAAACATTCAATTTACTAACAATATTATTTTAAAGATTTTGTAAATACCAGTAGTCAACTTTATTTTTGTCAAGATTAACAACCAGTAAAAAACTAGACAATATAAAAATGACGAGACTTGCTTGTTAAAAAGTTTTGAGGTCCACGCCGCTGTGTGAGTTCTTGTGGATGCTTGTACAATAGGTTTTGAGATATACATTTTCCTATACGCGGCAGTAGTCGCCCAATCACATATTCCAAAGTATCTCGAATCAATACACATACACGCATACGTTTACCAGAAAATGTTTTCGCTTGTTAAACTTGTGTATATATGAGATTGTTGAAGAAAAATTCCTCGGATATTTTGAGGATCTATTTACAGTACCGTAACAGCTCGTTTGAAAATAATCGAAAACTATTCTACTGTATATATGTAACACAGCTAACTATTTGTATCTCTATTAAAATCGTCATTATTATGAGTAATGTAATAAATTAAAAGTTTTTCTAGGGTAAAACGAGTAAAACAGCCAAAGTAACGTAGATTGAAGACACATCGTAGCGTAAATTGATAGACATACTATGCAGCATCTAAGCATATTCATGTGGAGAAGACAAAGAAGAAAGCGATAGGGAAATCATACAACAATTACCCAAAGGAGCACGCTTAATGAAGACCACGTGGTCTGGAAAGGTATATTATATGGATATTTGGTTGGCAATATATGCTCTCGCTCACGTTTCTACCTGTCTCCAGCAGTAGCAATACTTGTTTGCTTTCTATTCTGTTCAAAAATAAATAACCAATATTCAAATTTCAAATACAATTGAAAATGTCTAAAGCCGGGATCTCACGAGGCGTAAACAGGCGCTTTTACTGGTTCACGACAGTTCACGTCGGTGAAGAGAAATAGAAAATAGATAAAAGTGAACAAAAAGAGAGTACGGTTAGCGTGCCATATCCTATGCAATTATTAAATATTTCCTTTTTGATAAATTCACTCGACCTACCCCAAACTGTGGTCAGGCCATTTCGATACGAGACCAGTGTTGGCGGTAAAATTTTGTTCGTTAGTTGCACGAAAAGAGTATACAAGATGGCAAAAGGGCAAAGAAAAAGAAAACAAAAAAGATGATGGAGAATTCTTTGTTCAAAAATCGAGAGCGGTGAGTACACTAAAATGTTTTCAGGCTTAAAATAATATTATGACAGTCAGAAATAAAACTTTCTAATAATTTGAAATTTTAATGTTTTTTACTATAATAAAGTTTATTTTTAAAAATGAGTATGGACATTGCCATACAAATGTTGGGAAAACTTACGCCAAGAACCCTCAGGCTAGTTCGAAAACTTTTGTCGAATCCCAGCCATTGATTTTGAATATATTTTAAACAAAATAGGGCCTATAATATACAAAAATATTACAAATCTCAGAGACAACATACTTGTGCAAGAAAGGTTGGCGATTACACTAAGGTTTATAGCTACGGAGACAGTTTTAAGAGCCTTTCATACTTGTTTTTACCTCTAAAAGGTAGACCCTGTTGAGGTAAAAGAATTATATAATGAACTTCGAGTAACTTATTTGAGCTGATTAATTACTATTAAACTGGGAATAAGCCACAATTAAAGATAAAAATACGTTTATTGACGTTTCAATTTCCACTTCGGAAATCGTTCTCAAAATACAAACAGTAAATTAAACAAATTTTGTTTTTTTTTTGGAAATTGAAACGTCAATAAACGTATTTTTATCTTTAATTGTGGCTTATTCCCAGTTTAATAGTAATTAATTTACAATGCCACAAGAAAATAGCTTCAGAACAATATTATTTGAGCTGTACTAGACAAGATTTAAATTAAGGGATATCCATGAAAATTAAGAAAACAGTATTAAAATCCATTTACGAGGGATTACTTGGCTTTCCCTTAGCAAGCCTGTTTGAGCAAAAATTTCCATTGGAATCCAAAAGGACGCCATTCAGTAGTTTGGAAATTACAAAAAACAACTGTTTTAAAAACACAGTATTTTACTTTCCTGCAACTAAAGTTGAAATAACCTCATATATTGTTACAGAACTGTAGCAGGAGAACTTTGTTCTTCTGCTATAGTTACAAATCGTAGAAATTACAAATCGTAGATGATCCATCTATTTAGTGCATCAGCTTTCAACCTTCCTTTGAACCGTGTTGATTTACCGACAAATAACAGCACAGCACGCGTCCACCGTAAATAACCAGTTTTGCCCTATTGTAGGGATCTTTAACCTTAAATATTAAGGGGCAAAATGGTATTCTACGTTACGTGGGTCTCCGTATTTAAATTTTGTCTTTTTCTGTATATACTATCTCCCTTTATATCGCTCTTTCTATATCTCTCTCTCCTATTTAAAAACATCCACTCCAATGCTAAATCATGTATGATGAGTTCATCGAAGTTGTTTATCTATATTGGTAATATCCGGATACAAGTCTTGACATATTGCTTGGCTTTATTTATACTTATTTTATCTTTATTTAAGCCTTGGAAAATGTTGTTTAAATAAATTCGAATATTGACCTTAAAATTTGAATTTACGAAAACCAAATATTATCAAAATGTGACCAATAGAATTTTATTCAAAACAAATCTAATTACTTTTATCCATGCGTATTGTACATGCACAATCAACGTAGTTGTTGTGAATAATATTTAACTACTAACTTAACATTTACCATGAATATCGCTTTATTGAAAAAAATATTGTTTTAAGGGAAAGAGATAAAGTGTTTTTTTTTTGGTTTTTTTTTCTACTTTTTTTTATTTAATAGTATAACTATTCAAATGCATCCAGTTAAAATTTCAAAGTGATGCGAGCAAAATTGATGGAGTTATAGGCATTTAGGAGTAAGTGAGTTGAGCGAGTGTAGTGAGGGGAGTGAATGAGGTGAGTGAGTGAAGTGAATAAGGTGAGTTAGTGGAGTCAGTGATTGAGGTGAGTGAGTCAGTGATTGAGGTGAGTGAGTGAGTGAGTTGAGTGATTGAGATGAGTAAGTTAGTGAGGTGAGTGAGTGAATTGAGAGCTTAATGAGTGAGTGAGGTGAGTGAGGTCTCACATATAAATTGGAAAAAATACAGTGTCAAGTTCTCATAACTATGCAGTCGCGGTCGATAACAATTGAATTACTGAAGCGGATAAAATGGCTGCAGATGCAACAAAAAAGGCAGAGTTCGTCGAAATCAGGAGCACAACGATTCTCTAGATATTTTAGCACAAACACGTCGCTATATGGGCTTAAAATATACGATACTATGTGAGTATAAAAAAAAAGCTTTTTTAACCACGTGTTTACTATATCTCAAAAACTATGTGATTAATTCTTCCCATATTTTGCACACTTCTTTTATCGATAAATTACTTGGTCGCAGTGTCGAGATTTTAAAGAAGCATTACTATCTCAAAGTGAAGGAATAATAATTAACAGAAGATCTATTAATAACATAAGATATGCAGATGATATCGTGATTATGGCAAGCTCTGCTGAATAACTCCAATTATTGCTGAACGAAACAAACAGCTTTTGTGAAAAAAAGGACTAAAAATAAATATAAAAAAGACCAAATACATGATACTAACAAAGAAAACAAATATACCAACAAACATACATTTGGGAAATGTACCGATAAAAAGGGTTGATAAATACAAATACCTAGGAACCTTGATTTCAGACAATAATAATCAAACAACCGAGATAAGAGTTAGGATAGAAATAGCAAGAAATGCGTTTGTAAAAACGAAAGCAATTCTCTGCAACAAAGATCTTGTATTAGTACTGAGAGTAAGAGTACTAAGATGCTACGTTTTTCGATACTGCAATATGCACTTGAAAACTGGACATTGAAGCAAGAACACATAAATAAGTTACAGTCCTTTGAAATGTGATGTTACAGGAGGATGCTTAGAATAGCATGGATATAGAAGAAAACTAACACGAAAGTATTGGGAGAAATGGGCAAAGAATGCGAAATAATAAACACAATAAAAATAAGAAAGTTACAATATCTGGGACATGTAATGAGGAGACAGCGATATGAACTGCTAAGGTTGATAATACAGGGAAAGATAAGAGGAGGAAGGAGTATAGGAAATAGGAGAGTGTCATGGTTGAAGAATTTAAGGGACTGGTTTAAATGCAGTTCTATAGAACTCTTTAGAGCAGCAGTAGATAAAGTAAAGATAGTAATGATGATATCCAACGTCCGAATGGGAGACAGCACTTAAAAAAGAAATGTCGAGATATTGTCCGTTTGATTGTTTTAATTAATTTTACAACATCAAATTAGTTAAATGTTAACAAAAAATTTTCCAAAATTCAAAAATTTGTCTTTTTTTTACTCTAAAATTTGAAAAAACGATCAAATAAACAATATCTCGATGTTGCAACCTACGGAAACTCATAAACTAAGGAAATGTTTTTGCCACCAGATGATCCAATTAAGATACAATATATACCGCAAAGTAACTTTGGAAAATTAATTTTGGAAAATTAGCTGTAGTTTTCTTAATTTATAACACTTTTGAATCAAAATTTCAGATAATATTCTTGAAGTGCTGTACTATAATGTACTGATGTTATTTAATATATATATATATATATATATATATATATATATATATTATATTATATATATATATATTAAATATATATATATATATATATATATATATATTATATATATATATATATATATATATATATATATATATATATATATATATATATATATATTTAAAATATTGAAAATAAATTCTATCCCCGTCCCTCCTTAATTGTAAATTAAGCGTTGACGTCTACCTTATCTAGTATGGTTCCAGGAAAATCAAAAAGCATTGCTATATAATGATGAACAAATATTTTTTCTTGAACATAGATTGTTTTATTCCTTTATTGCTAAATGCAACACTGTATTTTCAGAAGCAATAGCTTACCGATTATCGGAACGATATTGGTTTCATTCTCAATTTATAAAGCTATACGTATCGAAAATATTGTGAATTTTATGCGGTAATATGAGATCGCTATTTGAGAGTATTGAACACAAATTGCGATAGTTTTATAGAAGTTATTTTAGAAATATAGGTATTTTAAAATTGAGTCAGGGAATAAAATAGTTATGGGAATATTTTAGTATGGTCGGGATCAAAAAATAGGGATAGCGCGTTCATGAAAACAGTTATTTTTGTTCCGTACCTAAAGTTAAAAAAAAGAAGTCATAATTACACTATTTTTAAGTATCAATACACAGGAAATAAAGATAGACAACCGAGATGCTTTATACTTTGTAGAAATAAGAAAATGCTAATTCCTTTCCTTAACCAGTATAGTTAATTAATTTTCAAATTACCTAGTAATTTGGTGAAAAGTGTGACTGACATTATTATTATTGTTATGTATTTTTTATGTTATTATACGGAGTAGATGTTTGGACACTTTCTAAAGTTTCTTTGGGAAAGCTCGAAGCCTTCGAGATTATTATTATTACAAAATTATTCACGCAATCAAAGACTACAAATTGGACCAAATTGACCAAATTAAATAGTAAACTCAACCGACTTCCGGGTTAAACTTTCCCGATCCCCCAGACACTACTACACTCATCACTAATGAATGCATTACCCAGTAGCAGTCATTGACTCGATCTCCTGCCACATGAAATAGTTGTCCTGCATTTGATATCTGAGTCCATACACGAATGTTTTATAACCAAAAAACCTGTTTTCTTCTTACACCTCTACTGCTTTTTTTTTTCTTTCAATGATCAGTTTCTATATCGATTCTTACTCACTATATATCCCAGATAAGATATTTTCCGGTGTTTAACAATCTTTAGCAATTCTCTAACTTTGTTGACTTGTCTTAATACTTCCTCATTAGTTATTCTTGATATCCAAGGCATCTTAAGCATTTGTCTATGAATTAACATTTTCAATGCTTCAATTATATTCAAGCTTAATACTTTTAGTATTTACACATCTGCTCCATGCAAAAGTAAAGACCAAATATAGTACTTAACCATTCTTTATATTTACTTAAAGAAGACTTATTCACATTTAAAATCGTTTCATTATTGACTATAAATGGGTCTCTTTCTGTTTTGACACTGTTTTCTTTGGTTAATTGATTTTTATTTTTTGGTTGATCTATTGGTTTAAAAAAATCAGTTGTTATCAATTTAAGAACCGTCACATCTTTATAAAGTTCACTATCATTGAATGTGTAGCATCCTGGATTAAGACCTATAGCATTGCCTAATACTTTATCAACTTCAACAAAATTTTTGTTTTTCTCGACTTTTTTGAAGAGAGCACTAGTTAACAGCAACACATTATGTAATAAATTAGTCAACTCTTCACAAAATTTAATTCCTCTTTGAGCTACAGAACACCTCTGTGTAATATCAAGTAAATAATTCCAAACCTCAAAATTGACATTCCTGTTATCTGCCTGTGACAGAGGTCCATGATCTGGATATTTTTTAATATGCTACATATAATTTCCACTTTTTTGAAATCCTTTACAATATGCTTAGGAAACTTTACAACTCTACCAGATCTTGTTCTTGGGGCAGGTTTTAAACTTTTGCTGTATCTTAATATTATCATCTTTAATGATTCTTTTTAAAAAAAAGTTTTTCGTAGAAAGCAAGTAAATACAAAAAAGATAGCACCTTCTGTTGTGACTGTATCTAAAGTTAACGAAAAGATAAAAGTAACAGATTCAAGTGTAGGGATTGAGAACTAGCACATACAAAGTATTAACCATTCTTTGTCTTAGTGCTAATATGAGATGATTATTGCAAAGAAATCTCTTTAATGGCATAAAAGTAGTTTCAGTTATTGCTATTCTGCGTTTAATTTCTATGTCTGAATCTAGTTGGTCCATTATGACAGTTTCCAAATATATAATACCTTATGTATATACCTTATGTATACCTACAAAAAATTTGGACATATAATTTCATATTTTATAGCTTAAGCATTTCAAATATTATTACAGTGTTTTTGAAGTACGTTAATTAGACTTTATTTGAGGATATACGATATCATTTATAAAGTAGGTGATTGATCATGGTATCAGCTTTTCTTATTTTTGATTCCAGGGTAAAGATCTTGCTTTCTGAATGTGTTTTTGATATTGTCCGATCTTTGCTTCTTTTGCCTCAGCTTTTCTTTTCTTTTTTGCATTATGTATTACTTGCTTCTTCTTGGTGTATATTTTCTTCCATTTTTTCCTGATCTTTAATGATTCATTATGTTTTACCAAGGTTTTATTTTAGGGTATTTTCTAAGGTATTATTCTTGTGGCATTTTGATGTTATTGCTATCTTTAATGAGAACTAACCAAATTTTTCTTCTTCTTCTTCTTGTTCTTTTTTTGGGCTAAATTTTTAGTTAAAGTACATTTATTATGACAGTTTAAAGATTCCCTAAATACAAATAAACAAATTATTTTGTTTTGTTATTTATTAATACAAAAAAACTCTTCTAATTTAATTTTGTTTGCCTCATTCATAATGTCAATTAAAAAACATGTTTAGAGTAGAGAAATTTAAAATAATTTTGTCAATATTTATACGTGATTTCTGTTTAAAGTCTTAATTGTATGTTTTCTGTTTTTGTCCATTCTGCGAGCACAAAAACAGAAAACATACAATTAATCCATTAATAACAGTATGACCGGTATAAAACTGAACAGTTGCTCTATAAAAATTTCGACAAATCCCAATTCAAAGTATCAATTTATTATTATATAATGCTCCTACTGTATTCGTTAAGACCGTTGATAATTACATACTGAAAATGATATAATTGATTAGAAACTATCTTTAAGGACATAATTTTACAGTAAAGTGAACAGTCAGAAGTATATATATGCTGTTACTTGTATATTGCCTTACATATTGCAATATATTTAATATTCACGTAAATATTAAAAACTTTTATTTATTTTATGATACTACCTACCATAAAATTCTATAAAAAAGTATTTATATAACATATACTTTTTCAAGAAAAAATAAAATTGGAGAAAATCGAAAATCCCGTCAATCGAATAAGTACATCGAGCACCAAACCAAAATTAATTTTCCCCATGTCAAATAAATCTCTGAGTCGAAAAGAAGAAGAGAGAAGAAGAGACATGCGAGACGGGAGTGGAGCGAGTGTCGTGGGAAGCCCCAAGATATGTGATCTGATGGTGAAGTGAGTGTAAGTAACAAGACGTGACTGGCTAAATGAACTAACAGGCTTAGACCGCTTCGTCGGTATAGATTGCTGCTAGAAAGCTTTACCACTATCTGTTTCATTTGGGAGAAAGAATTACCGAAAATTCTTACACGGAATCGTTGATACGATACGGCTTACTTTGAGTTTACGCTATTGGCAAAAGGGAAATGTAAGTGTTTCTGAAAAGAGGGAATGGATATGAAAAAAATTACCGGATTTGTGAACTAGTCATAAAAGTTGTGAATTTCACGAAATCATTTTGAAAGTAAACTTTCAATCTCTACAATGATTAGTATAAATATTCCCGTTGCTATTTTAGTTTTTAGATCGGTTATATGTGTAAATTTGTAGCACTTTTTTATATTCAAACATAATTTAAAATTGAAATACTTCTAAAAACCTCAGGAGTATAAAGAGATCAATTGTGGTCAAAATAAATTAAAAAAAAATAAACAAGAAGAAAAAACTAGATAAACAGTAGCAAGAAAATAATCAGCAAGTAGTAAAGGCGAAAGTATAGTACATTTGAAAATTATTGATGGCACAAATTGTATTATACGTATGATAAACTTACTTTAGTTTTCCACGTTTTAAAGTCTAGGGACTGGCCGGTCCATTGAACCTGGGGAAGAGGAAAATACTCAGACGATTTATCCTGCACTGTTCCAAGGAAGCTCTTCCTAGATTTGAGTCGCATTCGTGGTGTTCGAGGTTCCATGCTATTTTGCTACTACGTGTCATGTCTATTTTTTTCAGGGTCTTACTCCACTTTTCCTTTCTGGCATGACTTAGCTGTTGGAGTAGTACTGCTCCACAGCCAACTGTTTCTTGGCTAAAAGTGTCAGTGGAATAGACGCTTTCGTATGTTCTCATTAGTTGTGTGGACTAGCTGGACATCCCGGGAACATATTTTTCGTAGTTCTCTACTTTTGGTTCAAGACGTAGCAGCTCAGAATCTAGCATGTCTGCATACTTTTATCAGTTTTCCTTTTTGAAGGTAAATCTTATTCTGAATGGAATAGCTTGTGGTATGACAATTGGAAAGATATTTATACCAATTGTTCTATGCTGAGTTTTTGTTATGGGGCCATATACTACTTTGGTACATCGGTCTTCGAGGTTGTTACTTGAAAAACAAATATCTGGGTTATCCTCTTGTCCAAACTTCACTCTAAAAAATGGTGGAAGTTTAGGATCATGGATTAACGTGAGGCTACTCGTTTCGGTCCATGCTTCTACTGCGTCTCCATTTGCGTCCCAATCTGCGTAGCCCCAGAGTAAACTGTGACTGTTGAAGTCTTCCAGTACAAGATGATTGGGTTGTGATTGGAAGTTAGTTGGAGGTGAAAATTTAAAAAGCTGGTTCGGGGCTTGTATACCGAAGTTATCGTGCATTTTTAGATCTCAGTGGTTATTATCTCTATACCGTGTACATTTTTGGTTCCCACAGATGAGATTATGGTTTAAGTTCTCACATTTGAAACGTGACTGGAACAGATTTTTGTGTGCTTGCTAATATTTTTTCAGACCTGATAGCGATCAACCATCGTTTTGGTAAAACTTTATTCAAGCGGAATTTATAAAACTTAACATTGTCAGTTTTATTAGAAACTAAATTTCATTGTGGCACACAACAATTGTAAGGCATACTGTAAAGTTTTAGTAAAAATGTACAAACAATTAAAATGTCCTAAATAACTTATTAAAACTTAAATCACTCACAAAATTGTCTACCAAGTAGGCAACGAGTACCAAACAATGTCAATAAATGGCAGAATAAACTGAGGTTATGTTTTAATACCAAAATCTGATGTCGGCGTTACCTACATGCATGTGATCTATTTCCTCAACTAAGATCTAAGTCCTCAACTTTCTTAGAAAGGATTAAAATTTCTAAGCGGCGCCGCAGAACGTTTTTTGCTTATTGTAAATCATTTTAGGGAGTTAAGATGTTAATATAAAGCAAATATGATCTGAATACTTTAGACAGTTGCTAATAAAGAATATCAGAGGAGAGGCAGAGAAAGTGAGATACCAAATGAGAATGTAATATCGGGGAAGAATGTAATATCGCGAGAGATGAAGTTGTCGAGGCGTTAAATGAAAAATGGTATGGCAGTAGGATCTGTGGAGGTTTGAAAGACTAGAAGAGAAAGAGGTTACTGTTTTAGGCAAGTGATCAGTAGGATATATGAGGAAGAAAGAATGTCCAATGCATGGAGAGAGAGTGTGATGGTACCATTGTATAAACATAAATGGGATATTCAGGACTGTAAAATCTATAAAGTTGTGTGTTGTGTAAATGTCTCACACAATGAAAATTTGGAAGAAAGCTATAGAGTAAAGGTTAAGGAAAGAAGACAGGAAGGAAGACAACAGATGTCCTGTTTACTTTGAAAAAATTGATAAGTTGATGATTTAAAGTACGACACAGTTCCTAGACAAGAGTTATGGAAATGTATGAGAGAGAAATGGGTTCCTGAAAAGTATGTAAAGGCTCAAAAAGGATATGTATGAGGAAACGTACACCAAAATAAGGACTACTTGTGTCTGATGGATCGAAAATTTTCCAATGGCAATTGGTTTGTATCAAGGCTCTTCACTGACGATGTGGGACGAAGACTAGAGATATTAGATATTAATGAGAATGGAGATAGAGGAAAACCGAGGAGGAGATGGAAGGAGAGTGTGTCAGGGGACATGAGAGAGAAAGGTTTAGGTGGATAAGACACGATATACAGAAATGAGTAGCAAAGAAGAGTAAGAGATGGAGCAGCGACCCCTGAAACGAAAAAAGCTGAGAAAGAAGAAGAATTTAATTAATGCTGATTCTAAGAGGACTTTAATTTGGTGTTTTTTTGGTGCTAGTTAAAAAATAGATAATGAAAAATAATTTAAAAGAGTTAAAAAAATGTTTTCAATTAATATTCAAAATAATACTTGTATTAGAAAACAAATACCCTTTTACTATTAAAAGAAAATCTACTTGTTATTTATTCAAGCTGCACTTATATGGAAATATAATCATAAGTATGATTCTAAGAAAACAAGGCTTGTTTTTATTCAGAGAAATATACGTTTCGTTAACGTAAAATCCATCTAGAGAATTTCTTACTACCTAAAATGATGAAAATCTCAAACATAACATATACATAGAGAAGGTCTTCCATCCAAATAACAATGCGCTCTGACAAAGGTTTATTATTGGCGTCGTCATTTCGATTCTATTTTTCCTCTTCTTCTGTTTCTTTTGTGAACAGCTACTTGCTTTTTCTGCTAATGGTGGATTTAAATTCTGTTCGAACATGCTTATATGTTGCTGCTTCGTATATATATGTTGTTAGGCAAATGAACTGTTTCTATTTTATAGAACTTTCCGTATAAGTATATGTCGTTATATTTTGCTTTGGCATTTTTATATTTTTATGCTGCTAAAGTTATTTTCCTTTAATACGGCAAATACTTATCTAAATAGGGATTTTTAGTTATTTTTGTGTTTATTTTTATCTAAAATCTCTCATTATCGTAGGTTTTACAAACAGAAGATACAAAAATATTATCTTCGATCGAAATTTGATATAAATTACAAATTTTAAGAAATAAATAAAGTTATGAATATAATTCACATAAATAAAGCATTGATTACTGGTATTTTTATTTATTAAATAAGATATGGTTGAATGCTCGAAAATAGCTCGAGTTTTTGTACAGTTTTTTAATAAATTTTGACCAAGTACTTTCGCTCTAAGTTCAAGACCATCTGAAATAAGTAAAAAAAACGAGAAAATGTAGCAAAACTTCGACCAAACCTTGAAACTGATGTTTAATAAAATAATTAAGGTTTTACACTTCTTTTTCTTCTTCAAGTGCCCTCTCCGCTATGGAATTTGCCAATCATCATTGCTATTCGTATCTTTGAAGCTGTTGCTTTAAATAATTGGTTAGATGTGCACTGGAACCAGTCTCTTAAATTGCGCAGCCAAGATATACGTCGTCTCCCCACGCTTCGTTTGCCCTGAATCTTTCCTTGGATAATTAACTGGAGCAATCTATACGTTTTCCCTCACATCACGTGACCAATATATTCCAGCTTTCTTCTCTTGATGGTGATCAACAGCTCCCGTTCTTTATTAATTCTTTGAAGAACTACACTATTTGTTATTTTGTCTGTCCAAGGTATTTTCAAAATTCTTCTATATATCCACATTTCGAAGGCCTCTAGTTTATCGATATTGCTCTTGTTTAAAGTCCAAGTCTTTATTCCGTACAGCAGTATCGAAAAGATGTAGCATCTAACCAATCTCATTTTCAGGTTTAGGTTAATGTCATGACTTCCCAGAATGTCCTTCATATTAACAAAAGCAGCTCGAGCCTTTCCAATTCTAGTTTTTATTTCTTCTGTGATGTCATTGTTGTTATTAACACTTGTTCCCAAGTATTTATATTTGTGCACCCGTTCGATTTCGTTATTGTGAATGTCCAGGTTTGCATTCAATCTTTTTTTTTTAAATATTCATGAATTTCGTCTTCTTGACATTCATTGTTAACCCTTTCTCTTCACTAGCTGTGACTACCTTGTTTAACATGGCCTGCAGGTCTTCCACTGTCTCCGCCATTAAAACCGTATCATCTGCGTATCTAATATTATTAATTGGTTGGCCGTTAACTTTTATCCTAATCTCTTCTTCTTCCAATGCTTTCCTCATAATTTCTTCCGAATAGAAAATAAAATGGCATTGATGACAGCACACATCCTTGTCTAACTCCTTTTTTTAATTGGATTTCATTTGTTATGCTATTTTCAATGCGTGCAACTGCCTTCTGATTGTAATACAGAGTAGATATTATTCTTATATCGCGAGTGTCTAACTATTTAGCTTTCAAGATCTCTAAAAGTTGGTCATTCTTGACGTTATCAAACGCCTTGTTGTAATCAATGAAACAAGCAAATACATCTTGATTCACATCCAAACACTTCTGTGTCAAGATGTTAAAGGCAAATAATGCTTCGCGAGTTCCATATTCCTCCCGCAATCCAAACTGAGTTTCTCCGATATCTTCTTTCAATTTTCTGTAAATTCTATTGTGAATTATTTTGAGCAATATTTTTAAGGTATAGCTCATCAGACTGATCGTGCGATGATCACTGCACTGCTTAGCAAGTGCCTTCTTGGGAAGAGGGACAAAGGTTGATCTTAGCCATTCTTCAGGAATTATAGTGTTTTCATAAATCTTGTTAAATAAGTCTACTAACAAATGGATTCGGTCTTCGTCTATCAACTTTAGTATATCCGCTGGTAGCTCGTCTGGTCCTGGAGCTTTGCTATTCTTTGATGACTTCACCGCTTGCATTACTTCTTCTTTGCTTATTTCTGGGCCAGTATCCTCTGGAAAACTATCACAAGGAGGCTGCCTTTGATCGTCAAACAGTTCTTCTATGTATGTCTGCCTATGATTTAGTTTTTTCTCTGTTTCCATGTATATATTATAGGTTAATGACTGCTATTAAAGAGATCGTCAGCTGTTTGCTAGGTAAAAAAGGTGCGAATTTAGGGTCACTAATACTAAAATTTATAGCAGAGAAAGATCTAGAGTAAATATTAAAATAAGTATTAGATCCTGTGTTAAGAAGACACGAGTTTGTGCAGTTAATAATATTTTCTACTTTCTACTACTTTTGCTAGTTCAAATGTTGATTGAGAACCCCACATACTGTGCAGTGAAGTCTCCTGTGATTATAAATGGCTGTGGAAGTTGGAATATAAAGTCTAGAAGCTCTTCTTCTTTTAGAGAATGGTTTTTGAAGGAATATATATGGAGCAGATGGTAAGTTTATAAGGGCAATATGGCAGTTGCCTCAAGATTCGTTATTAAAGGTAGCATTGTTGAGAAGATTTCGCTGGACGCAAATATTGACGCACCTCCACTAGCTCTGAAGCAGTTCGTTCTAATGAAGTGGTATCCTTTAACGAATCTAGGATGAGGAATATTAGTTGTATTAAAATCAGTGTCTTGGAGGTCTAAAGGTCATGGCTACAGAATAAGGAACAAATAAATCCAAATATTATGTTATGCAGATGACGCCGCATTAATCGCCGATACAGAAGACGAGCTCCAAATATTAACACATATCTTCAATACAACAGCTAAGAAATACAATACGATAAAATCAGCAGAAAAAATCAAATATATGACAACATCTAAATACCCACTACGGTGTAAAATCGAAATTGATGGGAAAATAATAAAGCAGGAAGCAAGGTTTGGGTATCTGGGAATAGATATAAGTAGTTACGGAGGTGTTGAAGAAGAAGTACGACTACAAAGCTTAAAAGCAAGTAAAGCGACGGGTTCTCTTAATGATTGGTTTGTTTGTTCTTCCAGATTGTGTCAATCTAAAAGAACAAACACCTAAGACAAGACACAAAAACAAAAATATATAAAGCAGCAATTAGATCTATATTAACATACATGGCGGAGACAAGATCTAACACATCTAAAACGAGGCGACTGCTAAAAACAACAGAGATGAAAATACTCCGACGAATATCAGGGAGAAGTCTGTTGGATATGACAGAAGCGAAAACATAAGAAGAGCATGCAATATAGAAGACATAAATGGATGAGTGACAAAACGAAAACAGGAGTAAACCGAACACATCAGTAGAATGGCAGTGGATAGAATAGTATGAATAGCACGAATATACCTTGTACTAATTACGTAATTTTTAGAAAATTACGATATAATTACAGTAAGAGTCACATGAATTATTGAAAGTAAGGCTAGTAAGTTCGTCAGCGTCTATAGAATTTAATGTGCGTTTTAGCTTTTTCGTTATTCTTGTAATGCGATTTTTAAGTGATCAATCAGATAAAGTGGTATATTTGTGTAAGATCTTCGAGGAGAGAATGAATGTTCGTGGTGAAATTATGAGCTTCTTTGAGAAGATCACTTCTCCCAAATAAATTTTCTACGAAGGCAATTATGTACAATGCTGATAACGGAACTTTTTCTGGAGTAGCACAAATTAATTTTTCAATACTTGAATGGGCAGATGGATTAATTTTACCAATTTCTTTGCCATCAGTTTTTGTTTTCTTTTTAGGAGCTAATTTAGTAGTTGCGAAGCTTGTTGTGGTCGGTGTATTATTAGAGTTTAAGTTTAGGGGGTTAGCGGTAAACAGTAAAGATGATTCAAAAATTGTCTCACTGGAATTAGTTCTTTTTATGCTATAGTTAAAAGGGAGAGATACTGGTGTTAGAGACTGTTCATTTGGGATTGTTATATCAGTAGGTGGGTTAATTGAATAGATTTCTTCTTTTGAGGAGGGTGAAAGAGGAGATATACTAGAACGAGGATCAAGTGGGATTTCGCTAGAAGTTGTATTTGGAGAGGGATTGCTAGATATTTCTTGAGGGTTCAGGCAGGAGTTTGCAGTGTCTCCAGATTCTTTATTTGGTATCACAAAGACTGACCGTCGAAAACTGAAGATGTGGGCATATTCGTCTTCCGGTGGACTACATCGGATAAGCGAAATAGGGAAAGCAAGTTGTAATCCAAAATTATTTTTAAGAGCTTGCTCTATGAGTGCATTCGGGATCGAAGGACATACGTTAGAAAGCAGTAGCCTCTTTGCAGAAGTAATAAGTCTGCGAATAGATATTATTTTATTTCTAACAGAAATAGTCGGATTATTTTTTAGATTATCTATTATGGTTACGGAAGAAAGATAGATGCATATACGTTGGTTAAAAATACGTGAAGCAAAGGTAATTTATTTAAGAGTAACTTTATGTAATAAAATAGCACTACGTCTGGGATATCGTTCATAACAATGGCTTGAGTTCTACTGGGACATGATGTGGCTGTTATAGATTTTTTCTGTGTGATTTTGGTTACTGCAGCGAAACTAGGTTGAGCTGTTTGTAATGATGCCATAATTTGATTGGCCAGAAACGACTGACCTAATTTTATTTGTCGAAAGTGATATTGACTTACCAATATTTACTTGATAAACAATCACATTAAACGAACAAGTTTTTATTAAAAATACTAATAATACAAGCCTGATTTTCACTCGTTAGCTTCTGAAATAGGAATGCCATTTTTTTAAAACGATTTTACAAGTAAATCTGAGGGTATATATTTTTAAGGTTAATAAAGATATAACGATCTCAACGAAGTCTACTTCTAATTTCAACTTCTTGGTACACCTAACCTAGAAACGAAGTTAAATTACCATCTCTCGAAGGAGATTATTAAGTGGTAATACTATTTCCTTTCGATTTCCACCTGACGTGCAACTTATTTCCACTAGCACGTTCTGCCAGCCGACAACTCCTAAATTTTCCGTAATAACGCTAAGATGAGTATCCACTAAGCAAATATCTGAACTTGGATCTGCCGTAGGGGATTTTGGAGTATTAAAATTGAATATTATGAAATCATTTGTGGTGCGATATTAAACATTTAGAGTTTATAGCATATAGGCATTCCAGATTCTCTTTTGAAAGGAGGCTTAAAAGAACAAGATTATTCGAATAAACGTATGATTTTAAAATTAAATTGTGGATATTAGAAATATATACAGGATTATTTAAGTATTATTGCAGTTTATTTTATTTTTGTGCCTATTAGAACAAGTACTTTGTAATAAGAGACCATCCACAATATAAAATTTAAACATTATATTCAAGTATAATATAAGTGTTTTTCCGAATTAGTGAATCATAATTGTGCAGAGACAAAGGGGACCCTTTTGTAAACAAAAAATTTGAATAAAATGTTAAGATGCCTTTGTATTGTAAGGCGTACCACGAATGATTATAAAATGTATAAAGCCATAGGATTAGTCAATTTGTTTAGGCAGATATTTACTTTATTTTCTTAGAAATTGAACACATTTTTAAAACCATTTATTAAGAAATGTTTGATTGATGGGATTTTTGGTAGCAGGGGAACATTCAAATTTAATTGGAAGAACATGGCTGGAATGAGAGATATTTGTGCGTTCTGATTGGTTTAGATAATATAGAGAGAAGTTTGAGGGGTCAATGTAAATTCTGCCTGAAGAAAAAATATGTATTGAGGTTTGAATACCTAGATCTGACACTACAGTTTTTCTAATACGACGTGTACGAGTTCTAGGCCATTGATTGGAAGACGATTTTGACAGATATAATCGAAGATAATAACAAATACTCGAAAAATGATTTGTTTTTCCAACAAGACATTATATGATAAACCTACAGCAATACGATTAATTAACGATATCGTAGACAATGGATTGGAAGATGTTTTTATTGAACGGTCAGCAAGATCCTCTGATGTAAGTCTTTTGGACTTCTTTCGGTAGGGTTTTTTTCTAAAAACAAGAGTTATAATACCATTTTTGCTTCATCAGATTGCTTCATAAAATGACAAATAGTGTGGAAATGGAATTTAAATACCATTGGACTGGAAATTAAATAACATTTAATTAAATAATTATAACGTATGAGTGACATCTCACAGCTAAAGGGTTTGCAACTAGACGAATTAAACGATAAAATAACAACAGAACTACTAGAAGCAGGCCTGAAGATTGCTAATAAACAAAAGCGAAAACAACAAAAAATTAGCGCTAAATCACAAGATATGCTAAAAAAACGACGACAACTACTGAATGATAACAAAAGAAATACAAGTGGAGTTTACCGAACTGAACAAAACCATAAGCAAACAGATAAAGGAAGATTTAAAGAAATACCAAGAAGACCGCATTAAGAAAATCATAGAGAAGAACAAAAGTTTAAAAACAATGAAGACAAATACAGGAAAAAGAAAACTAATCATGCTTAAAGCTGAGAACAATGAAGAAAGAGATCTAGGAGAAATAGTAAAAATCACAGAAAGATATTACACAGACCTATACAGTTCTAAAAATGACCCACCACTATCATCTAAACAGAATGACTGAAGATGAGATCGAAAAATCCATAAACGACATGAAAAGAAATAAAGCGGCCGGTGAGGACAAAATACTGGCGGAACTGCTAAAAGAAGGAGGAGACACGATAAAAAAAAAATGTTAAAAATACTGTTCAACAAATGTCTGTTTAAAGGTAAAATACCTAAACAATGGAGAAATGCCAACACAATCTTAATACATAAGAAAGGAGACCGAACAGACCTAAACAACTACCGTCCTATTTCCCTTTTGTCACAACTATATAAAACCTTCACAAGAATAATAAACAACCGACTAACCTATAAACTTGATAACTACCAACCAGTGGAACAGGCCGGATTCAGGAAAGGATACAGCACAATCGACCATCTACATGCGCTTAAAATCTTAATTGAGAAAACCAATGAATACAACCTTTCGCTGTACTTAGCATTCGTAGATTATGAAAAGGCTTTCGACAGCATTGAACACTGGGCGGTTGAAGAAGCTCTGATCAATAGTAGAATAGATTCAAGATACCGACAATTGATACATGATATTTACCAAAACGCAAACATGACCGTAATTCTGGACGACAAATTAATAACGGATAATATAAAAGTTAAACGAGGAGTCCGACAAGGCGATATAATTTCACCTAAACTGTTTACCTTGACCCTCGAAGACATAATTAAATCAACAGATTGGGAAAACAGAGGAATATATATTAACGGAAAATACCTAAATCACCTTAGATATGCGGATGATATACTCCTGATCTCCTCGGAACGACAAGAACTGGAATTAATGCTGAATGAACTTCATGAAAATCACTGCAAAAAGGCCTAAAAATTAACTTCAACAAAATAAAAGTAATGACAAACACGGAATACCAAGAGGCAATAAAAATAAAAACAGAAAAAATAGAACAGGTAAATGAGTATATCTATCTAGGACAAGCAATCAGAGCTAACAGAGAAAATCAAACAGCCGAAATATCGAGACGAGTAAGAATGGGATGGGCAGCGTTCGGCAAACTTTCTTACGTTTTAAAAAATCAAACAATCCCTCTATACTTACGAAGCAAGGTATATAACTCCTGCATAATACCGGTGCTCACCTACGGAGCACAGACATGGACATTTACACAGGCCAATTTGGATAGGATAAGGAAGGCACAAAGAGCGATGGAGAGACAAATGTTGGGTGTATCACTTATAGATAGAAAACGTAACCAGTGGATCAGAACCAGAACAAATACACGATAAAAAAAATGTTAAAAATACTGTTCAACAAATGTCTGTTTAAAGGTAAAATACCTAAACAATGGAGAAATGCCAACACAATCTTAATACATAAGAAAGGAGACCGAACAGACCTAAACAACTACCGTCCTATTTCCCTTTTGTCACAACTATATAAAACCTTCACAAGAATAATAAACAACCGACTAACCTATAAACTTGATAACTACCAACCAGTGGAACAGTAGACGCGATAGAACAAGCAGCAAAACTGAAATGGAAATGGGCTGGACACAATGAACGTCTTCAAGACAGACGATGGAACAATGCCATCGGAAAGTGGCGTCCATACAATGCAAAGAGATCAACAGGCAGACCACAGATGAGGTGGAAAGATGACATCAGGAAACAAGGAGGTCCCACATGGCAGAGAACAGCTCAAGATAGGGAAAGATGAAGAGAACTGGGGGAGACCTATATCCAACAATGTAAGGATAGAGAATAGGTTCAAAAAAAAGTATGAGTAAACTTTTAAATTATGTATTTATTAATTTAAAATTTAGTAATCTTTATTACCTAAAGTATCCTATTATTGTTGCCAATTTCGTTTTGATATAGTCTTTGCCATGACGGAAAAAACTCAATATTGACGCTAGCAAACCATTGGTGTTACATTTAATTTTTAATATATGTAACACTTCCAATAACTTGACACTTTTTTACAAGAATAAAGTTAAGATGTACCACACATTGTATATTTCCCTTTTAAAATTAAAAGTTTGTGGTACTGGCGGACAGGGATTGATAACTGGCAGATATCTATATCGTTAAAAGATGTCTTATTGGGAATAAAAATTCATCTGTTTTAACATTTTTATAAAATTTAATGAACATTGCCTAATATCAAGGAGGACTCTTTTGAATGACCAACTATACTCATTCATGTACGAAACACATCAGACAGATGAATAGATTTTACAAAAAAATATAAATTTGTCTTTAAATAAAACCTAAACATTAAAGCGATTTAGGAAGCTAGTTACTTATTTTATTGAATTTTGCAACAAAAAATAACAGATTACATAAAAATGCAAAATTAAGGCAATTAATTATTTGAAATAATAGTTCAATATTATTGAAATACTGAACATTCGCAGATACTTTTAATGAATAACAGTAATATAATTTCACTGAAAATAATTAATAATCACTGACAGATTTAATGATTTCGAGGTATTATTCAACTGTTGATAATTATAAATTAGCGGCATCTGAATATATAAAACCGATTTATAATATGTTCTGAAATGCGTAGTTCTCTCTGTGATTATTTTAATTAATTATTAATACACATACGAGAACAAAAAATTTCTCCAATCTGCTACAACTTTCGTATTACCTTGCAAAAAAAGTTAAATGCTGCGGTGTTCTACAAATGGCTGTAGATATACCTCTTCTTCTGGATAATAAATTTGCTTTATGAAGTGGTCGACAATCTATATGACACTGTTATGAAATAGATTACTTAACAATGTTTGTTCTAACAACCACTTTCTCTAGTTGATAAAATTTCATATTATCAAGGTAGTCACCCGATTTTGTCTCATCTCACATAAGATCCACTGCAAAAACTGCTTCGTTTTCTGCACCTTAATCACTAAACCATGGAGAAAGGTTATTCTTTTTCCTTCCATGTTACCTTGCAAAATGCATTGGAGTAGTACGTATATGCCTTGATTTCTCGTTATATGTTTTAAGTACTTCAGCTTACGGCCCTCACGATGTTGACCAAATCCGCGGTTGTGTTCATCCTCCGCAGTACTTCTTTATTGGTAACTTTGTCGGTCCATGGTATCTTCAGGATCCTTCTGTATAACCATAGCTCAATAGCCTGAAGTTTTAATAGAGTTTCCGCCTTCAATGTTCACGTTTCGACATCGTACAGAATCACCGAGTACACGTAACATTTAAGGAGCCTTATTTTTGTTTCTAGGGTGAGGTAATGGCTCTTTAACACAGAGCTCATAGTCAAGAACGCACTTTTTGTCTTTCCGATGCCTCGTTTAATCTCTTGGGTATTGTCCCACGACTCATTGATTATAGTTCCCAAGTAGTTGTACACCCACTTTTGTATTGTTTTTACGTCCACTGTTTGTTAAATCAGTCTAGTGTCTATGTTTCATCAGTAAACATAATAAATCTTTGTTCTTTTCTAATTTTTTTAATGTGTCATAAATACTCTATAGTCCATTTCCATCATATTGATAGCACATTATGTATGCAAATCCCATAAACTGTTGATACGGGTGACTCAATGAAAAATAGATATTTGTCAACAAGTTTACAGAAGTATATAGGAGAGTCTATTTCAGATTCATTGCTTTCTTCAGAATCTAAGGAATCTTCAACTCCAATGTTAATTATTACCGATTCCAGCATTGCATCAGTCACATTATCCAAATTCCACATTTTATTTTCTTCCTCGTGAGCATGACTAACAGCATTTTTCCAATTTTATGGAGTTACTTTTGATAAGGAATGTTCTAATAATTGTTGTAAGTCTTATAATTTAAAAGTTTTGTTGTTGCGTCCGACTTCACCCTTTACTTAAGACCATATATTTTCTATCGGATTCAGATCACAGTGGTATGGGGGTAAACGTAAAATAATTACATTACGGTTTAATGCCATTTCATCAATTATATATTTTTTATAAGCTGCTTTATGTTGCCTTACAATAGGTAATAATTCCTTTTTTGTCGAATTCTCCTTGTACTTAATTGCGTGTTTATCCAACCATTCGATTATCTCTCCTTTTTTCCATGCCGTTGTTGGCAATTTTTCTGCTAGGCTTGAATGGTAACTAGCATTATCCATGACAGAATTTTTTGGAATTAAATCTAACATTTGCTCAAAATATTCTTCAAAACGTCAGCAGTCATTTCCTCGTGGTAATCTTTGGTTGATTTTGAGGCAAAACTTAATAATCCACCATTGACCAAACCGTATTCGTTTCCAATATGGGTTATTATGAGTCTGCGTCCTTTTCCAACGGGAATATTGTTTATTCCATAGATACACCTTCGATGAATGCCTGACGGGAACTTTTCACATTTGTATCAACCCATATATATGGTACAGTATGACCTTCATTTAGCCAAGTCTCGTCAAATAAAAAATGTTTTCCCTTTTTCTCGGTACATTTTAATAGTTCTTAGATAATCTCGTCCCCAACATACAATGTAATCCTTTTCAATTAAAACGGATTTTCTTCTATTCTTTTGCCAACGAAATCCCATCTCTCTCAATAGTCCCCATAATTTCTTGTTGCTTATGATTGGTAACTCTTCGTTTTCTCTAATTAATGTTTGGATTTTGTCCAATGTTGGAAATTCTTTGTTAAAAAAAGAATGAGTGGACGCTGCGTCTTATCATATTTTTATATATTTCTTCTACTTTCCAAGAGTTCACTCCTCCACTCTTCTTGGGAGATGAAACAGTTCCTCCATTTCTTTCTTTTAGGAATCTATAAATTGTTGCTTCTCCAACCCCTGTCATATTTGAACACATGTTAACGATTTTACGAACATTACTTAAAGGGCGTTGATGTACAAGTGCATCGTGTACATTTAATATTATATTTTCTCTCTTAGACTGAAGGCACCTTTAAAACTACACTTAACCGGGATAAAACCTGTTGTCGACGTCATTTTTAAATGCAAATAACAAAATATCGACACCAAAAACGTAGGTAGGTAAGACATGAACAATGTACATCTACAAACTAAATGGAAGATGCAAAAAATTTCTAATTTATATTATTGGCATAAGCTGTAATGTGGCATAAAAACTACTTAAACTATCATTAGTGAAGCCTTATCAGTAATTCCAGGTAATCGTTCAAAGAAGGTATTCTTTTTGTGTCAGGCGATAACTTGTATAGAAAACAATAATCACCTTTAAATTACTGTTTACATTAATTTATTTCGTGAAACATTGAATTATCTTGTTAATCACCCGTGTATAATTAACAATAATCGTGTTGCATATATACCGATGTTTTTTACTCACAAAAAAGGTATAGTGAGATTAGTGGACACTTATTTTATAAAAGATTTTTTAAAAGTTAATGAATTGTTGACGGCATCTTAAAAATATTAATTTTTTTTTATTTATTTCAAAACAAGTATAGGGTGACGCCTATGGTTTTTTGATCTGTTGAGGATTTGCATACATAATGTGCTATCAATATGATGGAAAAGGACTATAATAATAGATGTCTTATACTATGTTTTTCCAATAAAAGTTTTCGATTATTTTCTGTTTTTTTTTTCAACGGGATCCAAGATTTCTAATTTTCAAATACATACTTTCCATACCTCCTTTATACTCAAAGTCTGGGTATTCTGGGTCTATTCACACTGGGTACTTATTTTTCAGTTACATAAACATTAATAATCTACCAACGTAACAGACCTTGTTTAACTGTTTATAATTTTATTTTGCAAGATTTTAGGAGTGACAAAACCAAATATTTTTCCTGCTTCAATTTCGCGCCAATATTTTTGATGCTGCACCCACAAACATCTGAAAGTGCAACCAAAAAATCTCAGATTATTTATTATTTTGCTTCTTCTTCGTTAATAATAGGTTTATTAGCAGTTGATTCTCGTTGGGCGAATTTTAACACCGAGTGCATTGTTTCAGGAGCTAAGACTTCAAAATTTTTTGCGTCACTTTATACTGTTGATCCATTTTTAGATGTAATAAACAATTACAAGATTTAAAATCACTATTATCAAAAATTATTAAAAAATTAAGTTTTCACAAAAAACTTCTCAATATCACGAATCGCTTCTACAGTGAAACTATCCACATAAACAGCTCATCAGTTCTCCACCAACTGAGCACTCTGTGCGTAATTTAAAATCTTTGAGTGTGCACAGTATCTCCACATCTATTCGTATTTTGGTTCTATTGTATATAATTATTAAAAATTCATCATGAAACTAATAGGAGAATGTAATCTACTAGATCTCATATACGTATGTAGTTTACCTATTAGATTTATTTGTAGTTTAGTTAGGTTTATGTCGCCTTTTTGGGACTTTTAGAAAACCGACAAATTCCAAAAATTAAAGTTGAAGATTAAAACAGTCAATTATAAGATTAGGGAACACGGATCATAAACCTTCGTATTTTAATAATATTTTGTGCCACTGATTTATAGATTATATATCTACCGTTATTTCTAAAACAACTTGTCCAATAAACAACTTGTCGCAACAATAAACTGACAGTTATTCGAATAAAAAATCAATAAAGCAAGTTTCTAGTAAGGTTCAAACGTAAATATGAAAATGAATGAATGAATTTATTACCGAAATGAATAACACACAAAGCATCAAACTTAATTAGAACCACTTGTTGCTACGTCGGGAACTCTGAATATGCTAATATTCTCTCGCCTCTTCCGAGATTTTATACTCATTTCAGGTGATTTTCATGTGAACATTTATACCTGCAATGAAATTTAAGTTTTATTTTCTTTTCCTTTTACTTTTTTGTTGGGTTCATTGGAAATTCGTAATGACAGAATTTTAAGATGTTAAGATTTATGGTTTATATTGAACAATTATTAAAAATGAATATTTGTAACGTATTCTGTATTCTTGTTCTTAACTTGGCAAGTTAAGAACAAGCTAAAAAAATGTATAACAAATAAATAAATTTAAACTATAGGATTAAAAGATTTCCGGTTTTGTGTCATACACACAAAAAATGTTTTAAACATACAGTGGTGTTAAAAAGTCCTGCATCACCTTAGCGCCTTATAGTTTTTGAGGTTTAACATAAGTTTTTTGTATATTATCCCTAATTGTATATTTTGAAAAGGCATTTGATCGCGTTCAGCATACCAGACTAATTACCGCCTTGCAGAGCATCCAACTAGATGAGAAAGACATCAAACTTATTGCCAAACTTTACTGGAACCAAACAGCCATTATTAATACCAACAACAGAGAATCAAAGCCAATCAGTATTTAACGAGGCGTAAGACAAGGCTGTATACTATCTCCCACCCTCTTTAACGTGTATTCTGAGAATCTATTTAGGGAAGCTTTAAAAGATCAAAAAGGAATTATCATAGGAGGAGAAATAATTAACAATATACGGTACGCCGACGATACTGTGATTCTAGCTGAAAACATCGACGATCTGCAGGAGCTAATCAATAGAGTTGACATGGAATGCACAAATTGGGGACTGTCGATAAATATCGATAAAACTAAATACATGGTGACCAGTAAAGTGGATATCGGCGCAACCCAACTGATATTAAACCAACAACCGCTGCAGAGAGTTCAAAGATTCAAATACCTTGGATGTTGGATTACCCAAAATCTAGATCCATCCTTCGAAATTTCGATGTAGAATTGAACAGGCAAGAAACTCATTTCAAAAATTCAAGCCTCTATTATCCAATAACTCATTAAATTTGGAAATCCGTGAAAAGTTTACAAGATGTTACGTGTGGTCTGTACTTTTGTATGAATGTGAAACTTGGACTTTAAACGCCGATATCATGAATAAAATCGAGGCGTTTGAGATGTGGTTGTATCGAAGGATACTAAAAATTCCATGGACTAGCAGAACCAGAAACGAAGAAGTTCTTCGAAGAATGGGACATCAACGAACTCTATTAAATATTATTAAGAGGCGTAAACTAGAATATCTTGGACATATAATCAGAGGACCAAGATATGAGTTCCTTCGGCTAATTCTCAACGGTAAAATCGAAGGAAAGAAATGGATAGGACGGAAGAAACTCTCTTGGTTGAGGAATTTGCGGCAGTGGACAGGTTTGACAGCGGACCAATTGCTACACGTAGCCCAAGACCGAGATCAGTATAATAATATTATAAGCATGGTAGTCGCCGACGTTCCGTAGGGATATGGCACTCTAAGAAGAAGATCCCTAATTTATTATGTTAAGTTTGTGCTTGTAATTAGCATTATCGGTATACTTACTAATGTTTTTTAAATTAGTAGCTTAGAAACGATTAAAATAAACTAATTGAAGGGATTTCCCATAATCCGAGAAAATTATGAGGTGATTATTAAGTCGTTAAAGTATGTACTATTAAATTAAATCTTAGTTAAAAATTTGCCACATATTTTGACTACATAAACACTGTAGTTACCCTAACATATTTAATCGCTCTTTGATTTTTGATAAAAAGGTCAAAATGTCATCCTAGACCAAACAAACTAAATTATCGGACAAAAAGCATTTTGAAATTATTTTTCACCATAAAAACGACAAATATAGTCCTAAAATAGCATCCGCAGTAAACTGTAATCAATCTGCAGTAATTAGAGTCATCAGAAGTATGCTGAAGAAGTCAAAACCGACGACAGACCGCGCAGTGGCCGACCAAAGAAAACTTCTGTTCGGGATGACGCTGCGTTAAGAAGAACAAGTCTGTTCAAATTTGTAACTGTCTGTCAGACAGAAGCCTTAATTTCACCCAATTGACGAAGCTGTGGTCTGAATCTATAGATGTAAACGTGTGCACTGCAACTTTGAGAAAATGACTGCGTAGTTTTGGACTTAGAGGATGTAATGCACGGAAGAAACCACTGCTTTCAGAAAAGCAAAGATTGCACCGTTTAAAATGGGCCAAGAAACATCGAATCTGGACAGCAGAGCAGTGACAAAGTGTACTGTTGTAGTGATAAATCCACTTTCAATAATTATAATCATGCTGGAAATGCCTACTTCAGAAGATTTCCTGGTGAAGAATTTTCTTCAAAATGTGTCTTCCAACAATTAAACATCCAACCTCCGTTATGTTATGAGGTTGCATGTCCGCTCGAGGAGTTGATCGCCTACACGTTGTCTCTGGGATGATGAATGCTACCAAATACAGTGAGGTACTACAGAATAAGATGCTGCGTAGTGGAAAAGACCTGTTTGGCGAAGAAAAATTTAATTTTCATGGTAATAATGCTCCTTGCCATAGAGCAAAATTGGTTAAAGCTTGGATGGAGAGTAATGAAATTGATACGATGGACTAGCCAGCGCAATCCCCGGACCTCAATCCCATCGAGAATTTGTGGCAAAGGATATCAAACATCATTTCCAAAAGCAAACCCACAAATAAAACGAAATTATTTCAATGTCTAATCGAGGCTTGGCATCACTGTATTTCCATAGAGGAACTGCAAAAATTAATAAATTTTCCATGCCCAAAAGATGTGAACTAGTTATCAAAAACAAGGGCTGGCGAAATAAATATTAAAATTAGTTTAAATTACTTTAATGTGACATACAATATCGTCTTGATTTAAATAGCCTAATTTTTGTATTATTGAATAAAAATTTTTCCGAACTAATGCTTTACTTAAGGTAAATGCCTTAAATTTTTAATTTCATGTATTTGGTAAGGTGATGCAGAACTTCTTAACACGACTGTATGTTAAGGTAAAACTAGCTAAAGTGGTTATAACAATTTAACGATTATGGGCGACACAGTGATTATAACTGATAATTTGGAAGATCAGCAGTTATTAACTTGATAGGGTGAATAGCATAGGTAAAAAATATGGCCTCAAAATCAACATTTTGAAAACGAAATATATGGTCATTAGCAGAAACCCTCCAGAAAACCCGATATTATGCATAGGTGACAATCGTATAAATCGCGTGAAAACTTTTAAATACCTTGGCACCACAATCAATGACCAATCGGATCCGCAACACGAGATAAAAACCCGAATACAAATGGCAAGACAAGCTTTTGTGAAATTCAGACCGCCCTATGTAATCAACACCTAAACTTCGAAATACGCTACAGAATGGTCAAGTGCTACATATGGTCCATCTTGCTTTATGGCATGGAAACGTGGACTTTGAAAGAAACATCTATTAAACAAACTTGAAGCATTTGAAATGTGGTCATTGAGAAGAATGATGCGCATACCTTGGGTGGATAGAGTTCGAAACGATGACGTCCTTAATAGAGCCGGCGTGGAAAGAGAACTCTTTGAATTAATTAAAAAACGCAAGATTGGTTACCTTGGGCACATATTGAGAGGAGCAAAATATGAAATACCACAGTTAATCCTACAAGGGAAGATCGAAGGTAGGAGAGGAGCCGGCCGCAAACAATTGTCCTGGTTAAGGAATATTAAAGAATGGACAGGAATACACAATACAGGTGAGCTGTGTCACGCCGCCAAGAACAGAATTCTAGTAATGAGATAGTCGCCTACGCACTTTGGTGTATGGCATGTTAAAAGAAGAAGATTATGGCGATGAAATGAGAAAAGGTAAATACGAAATTACCCTCAGACTCTATTTATATCATTGGAATGAAACAAAATAAAAACATAGACCATTTATTTCATTTTTTTATTCGACCAAGGACTAATATCGCCAAATTGGCAACGGCTACAGAAAAACCGACGAAACTTAGGATATTAGATTCAGCATTAAAAGTTATTTGGGAAAAATATGCGACCGGAAGTGTTTATTCCCTATTCCGTCAAAACGAGTCTATGAAATTACTAAATATAGTATATTAAAAGTAAAATCCACAAGGAAAAATTCCTGTAGGTGGCTGTATACCACGTATAACAAAAAGAGGTTAATCTTTGTAAATGGGTATATTTATTTAAAAAACCCTTAAAGGGCCACATCAATAAAACAAACGTTTTCGGACCTCACAGTCCATCATCAGGTTATTAAAATCGAAAATGCTAGTTCATAATGCTGAGCCACCAAAAATATTAGGGTAAAAACCCTTTAAATTACATTTAGTTATAAAAAGATTGTACAATGTGTTATAAAATAACTGTGATGTTCAATATTAAATTAAATTTGACTATAGGTAACACATGGCCAATTGGGTTCCAGAGCCGGGTGAGAGGAAACCTCTGCACTCGGAGTTTTTTTTTTTTTTATATATTAAAAGTAGATATTTTTTTTTCTTTTTCTTTTTTTGTAGTTCATGCGAGACTCATTAATCTCTGGTACTTGGTAGTAAAACCTTTGTACCATACCTTGTTTTTTTCTACTAAACTTTAATAAGTCCTGTGTCTTCAACGAAGACTAACAGTTTCTTTATTGTCAGTTTTAGGATTTCTTCTGGTCAAACCTCAGTTGACCAGTGAATTCCTGCCTCATGTCACTTAGCACATTGCAATGGCATAAAATGTGTATAGCAGTTTCTTCTTCCATTCCTAATTTTCTGCAATATGTTTTATAGTTTTTGTAGTTAATTTTGGTTAATTAACGTTTGTAAAAGATATTATTGTTAACCCTTTAGTTTCAATTTAGTTGTATCTCTCTTAATATGGAGTTGGAATCAACCCGATAATACCCCAGTTCAACATTGGACGTGATGATGAACGATTCTTATTATATTTATTGCAACATCACAGATATAATCTTACCAAACCAATCTTCTTCTTCTTTCAGTGCCTATTCGTTCCGAATATTGGCAATCATTCTGGGTATAATTATTTTATTGACTGATGCTTTAAATTGATTTGTTGTTGTTGTGGAGAACCATTTCCTCAGGTTCTTCAACCATGATATTCTCCTTCTCCCAATTCCTCGCTTCCGAATACTTTACTCTGTAGGATTACCTTCAGTAATCTGTATTTAGTGCTGTTTCTCATTATATGTCCGAGATATTCCAACTTTCTCCTTTAATAATTTAATCACCTCTCTTCTTTGCCCACTCTTCGTAATACGGTCTCGTTGGTTATCTTGTCTGTCCATGATATCCTTAGAATTCGCCTGTATATCCACATCTCGAAGATTCAAGTTTTTCTCCATTGCTTCAGTTAGTGTCCAGGATTCAACTCCGTAATATCAATATGAGAAGATATAAACATCGTAGGAGCCTTACTTTTATCTCCAGATTAAGATTGTGGCTTTTAAAGAGTTTGGCCATGTTATTGAATGCACTCCTAGCCTTCTTATTCTACATTTTATTTCCTGTGAGTGATCCCATTGTTCATTTACTGTTGTTCCAAGATAGTTATACTGTTTTACTCGGTCCACTGGTGTATTATTGATAAGTAGTTGAGCGTCTCTTAACTTTATTTTTGCTGATGATCATAAATTTAGTTTTTGTTATATTTACTTGAAGTCCAAATCTTTCACTTACTTCATTTACTTTGTTTATTAGTTACTGTAAACTGTTCAAACTGTCTGCAAAAATAACGGTGTCGTCTGCATAACGGATGTTGTTTAGGCGTTCTCCATTTAAAAGTATTCCATGTTCGCATTTTTCCAAGGCTTCACTAAATATTTCCTCTGAATATAGATTAAATAATATAGGTGAAAGTATACAACCTTGTCTAACGCCTCGTAGAATCTGGATCATTTCCGTTGGTTCACCTCCAAAATTCGTTCTTATACCAAACCAATAAGTAGGATAAACTATATTGTGCAGCTTTGCAATATATAACTGTTTATATATTCAGTTTTTAAAGTTTTAACCCCAAATTTTTTGCGGTCAGTATCAAAGTATTTTGGCCTTATAAGCCAGAGTATATTCTTGGCACCAACAACGGCATTTTTGTTCCTAAAAATGATAACGTGCAGTCCCTGTGCTTAGAACGTACGTACAGCTATGGGTACCCTGGGCTAATGTGTAAATACACTAATTACATTAAACAATGTGAGCAAACAGAAAGCAAGTTGGAGGTTAAGTAAGTTTGAACTTCTTCTTGTAGTGCCTATCTATTTCCGATGTTGGAGACCATTATGGCAATCTGTATTTTGTATACTACTGCTCTGAAAAGATTTGTGGTTGTTGTGTTGAACCACGTAATTAGATACTCATATCTTTCGCTGCTCATCATAATGTGACCGAGGTATTCCATTTTGGCTGTTTTCTCTTTTCCTCTTTTCCTTTTTGCATTCTTAACAAAACGTCCTGGTTATTAACGTGGTCGGTATAGAATATCTTCAGGATTCGATGATGAAACCACATTTCGAAAACGTCAAATTTTCTGCAAATAGCGTCTGTTTATAGGAAAGATATAACATTGAAGATATAGTAACCTGATTTTTATAGGTACTGGCATAGATATAAATCATGGCATTTGAATAACTTAGCCATTTTTTGAAATGCAGATCTTGCTTTCTCTATCCAGTCATTTTCATTGACGTTCGTACGGCGGGTTCGTAAGGTAGGTGTATGTTTTTACGCTTTCTATTGGTTTACAATTTGCTGTTTCTTCTTAGAGATCATCATACATTTTGTTTTCTTAATGTTCAGTAAAAGTCCATATTTCTGTCCATATCTGATGTTATTTACACATTCTTCGTTAATTCTAATTTCGGCTTCAATATCCTCTACTGCTTCTTGAAAGACTGCCTTAGAGTATATGTTAAACAGCAAGGGGGATAGTATACATCCCTGTCGGAACCCACGTTTGGTTTTGATATTATCGAATTCTCCTGCCTCTGTATGGATAGACGATGTTTAATTCCAGGAAACATTGCAAACAATTCTTAGATCACAGGTGTTCCAGATATTTTTAATATCTTCATAAGCTTGTTGTGATTTACTGTATTGAACGCTTTATGGTAATCAATGAAGCATACATAAATATCGCAATTCACATCTATACATCTTGTATATTAAAGATGATCTCTCTCGTACCCACTGCGTTCCGAAAACCAAACTGTGTATGGCTGATTTTTTCTTCTATATATATATATATATATATATATATATATAAATATATATATATATATATATATATATATGCATTGTCAGGTCCAGGAGGTTTGCCATGTTTAAGTTGTGATATTGCTTTTTCCACTTCATCTGATGTGATTGATCAGTAGTCATTACATATGTAGGACGGAGGTTGTTCAAACCTATTATCATCAAAGAGTTCTTATATGTATTTGGTCTATATGTATATTTCTTGATTTTTATCTGTACTGATCTTCTGTTGATCTTGCAGTTTGCTAGCTGTGTTGGATTTTTGAAGACCAGCTGCTTGTTTTACCTCTTTATGCATATTATGTTTTAATTTTTGTTACAACTCTATCTCTATGTTTATTTCTAACTCTGTCTCTTTACACTATGTTTTTAACCAATTTTCTTTGGCCCTTCGTATTTCAGTTTGAACTGTCAAGGTAAATTTCATTTACCGCCAATTGAAAAAAACAATATTTACAGATTGTTGTTGTTTATTTCTGTATATAAAATAATCAATAAAAATACAAGCAGTACTACTCATACTAAGTACTCATGTTAACAAAACGTTAAAAATATAGATCATGTATTCATAATTTCCGAAAAGATAATTTTCCTAATACATAGAATCATAGTTGTACATGATAATATTATTAGATATAATAACTGACAGCTACAAATAACTTCTTTAAAAAAAAGCAAGACAATTGCCTGATCTATTTATCTTCTAGTCGGAGTCTAAAATCTAAATATAAAGTTCGAAGTAGTTTTTATCCGTTAAGTTGTTTGCTCTTTATGAATGCCATTTTTACTTCAACACGTAATTTAAGATTATATTCCAGACTCTTATATCATCCCGTAATCCAGTATGTAGAAAATTGAAACCCTGTTACGAATTATACGATATCTCAGTTGCGTTTTATCCACATTTTCTCTCCAAGTTTTATACAGGATGGTAGCGTATATTTTTACGAGAGTATATTTAAAACTTTTATATCGATAACAAAATGAATAAAATAATAATAAGCTTCTTTCCCGTTTTTTGATACTACGTAATTTTGGCATACGCTATAAAACGTAAAAGAATGGAGAGAAATTTATTTTACAGTTTCTACTATTATTTGAAGAATCGCTTTAGATGTCTGCTTTTAGATCTGAGAAAAACATATTCAAATCATCTTAGTGGTCACTGTACGATGATTTTCTCACCATGAATCAGTTTAATAGTTAGTATTAGATACATCAATGAAGACTAGTAAATAATCTCATATGTGCAGACGATACAATACTCCTTGCGGACAGCAGAGAAGGTCTACAAATTTTGCTTGATAGCACTAAGCAGTACTGCGACAGGTATGGAATGGCTCTGAACAAAAAGAAAACAAAAATCAAGATTGTCAGTAAGAACAAGATTAAAGACTAAACAAACTACGTTAAAGAGAGTTAAATGAGACTACAGCCTTGAAAAAAAAGACTTATTGAGATGATCAGAAGCGGTTTCAATAAGAGGAAAGTACTACTAGGCAATAGAAAACTGGGAATAAGAATTAGATCTAGAGTAATGGGATGATACGTATTCTCTGCTCTTCTATATGGTGTTGAATCCTGGACAATTACTGACGCAACTGAAAAAAGACTTGCAGCTTTGAAATGTGGTGGTAACGAAGAATGTGGACAATATCATGAATACAACACGTACCAAACACGGAAACGTCAAGAAAAATGAAAAAAGAAGAGACTTAACACTATAAAGGAAAGAAAATGGGCTAGTTTAGTTACATACAAAAATGAAACATATGGCTTAATGCGATTGGTTATTCAAGGAAAGATGGAAGGAAACACTGGACCTAGAGACGATGCACATCCTGGATCAAAAATTTAGGGCAGTTGAGTGGCAAAGCAACTATAGAACTCTTTAGAACTGCTGGAGACAGAGTAAAATGGGCCACGATGATGCCTTTAAAGGATGAGGTAGAAGGATAAGAAGAACTAGATACATCTTCATATGTAGGTCGCTTTAAACGACAGAATCTTGTAGTTTATTATGGCTTTCTTATGAATTGTATTAAAACGGTTAACAGTAGAAGTTTGCTAACATGATTGCATAAATAAAAGAAAAGACAGTTAAGATTTTTACATGGAGTACGTATTTTAATGACTAGTTATCCACGAATATTTTACGCTATTTTTTTATTGGTACACTTTGAAATCATGTCTTATTACTACAAAAAATTGAAATAAGATCTAATATGTTAAAATTGTTGAATATTTGATGTACATTTTGATTTGATTTGATGTACATCAGAATCCCTTTCGTTATTATGGAAATGGGAAAAACAAAAATTAATTTGCAATCTGTCACACCAGATTAATTCTTATTACTGGTTGTATATTGCTTAAAAGAAGAATGAGAAGAATGTTTCGAACATTATTAGGAGTGCCAATAAAGGAAGTACAACCCCATTGGCTTCCGAGAATGTTGGTAGTAGGTATTAATTTGAACAGCATTTTCTCTAATTAAAAAAAAAGAAAGTATAAATATTTCAAACAATACCAACTGTACTTTTCACATTCATTTAAAAGATTAAGATTTCCAAATATTTGAATAAAGGTTTTAAAATATTTGTTAGTAATATTTTATTTATATTCTATTATTTGACGTTACAAGTTATGTACTCTTTCAGGTCAGATAAATATTTAAAACTGTTGATATTGAAATGGTAATTTTAAACACGCGCGTTTTTGAAAATTGAATTTAAACACGCTACTGCGTACTTTAAATATGCAAAATGGAGTAACAATAAAAAAATATATGATTCGCATATTTGTCACAACTTGAAATAAATCAGCAAATTTGAAATAAATGATTCTTTTTATATAATTATATTTTAACTCTTATGAAATATTTTTCTTAAATCCGATGTATATAAAGTGTGGTTTCCGGGGACCACCCTCTATGCAGCATATAAGGCACAACTCGGAAAGTTCTCTGCATATGACAAGGGCTCAGTGTCATCTGGTTCTCTCGTATCCTGCCCGTCCTTGCGCCGATCATCTAGGATCACATTCGCTGTAATCTGCGGTGCTGCAGGGATAATAAATCAAGGAGCACCCCGTTTCTGTCTGCTGGAGGCCTTCATCCATCAGGCCACCTTACAAAATTAACCTCAAACATTGTCGTTTATCATTTGTTAGTTTGGATATAATCGCTTGTTTCTAGACTTTTGAGCCATTGAGGACGGAATTTCCGGTTTTTGAAAAAGGGTTGGCGTTATTAATGTTACCGTAGAATTACATTATCTCCTTATTCGAAAAGTTTGTAGTATAATTTAACTTTGAATATATATATATATATATATATATATATATATATATATATAATATATGTATATATATTATATATCATAGATAAATAAAGGCAGAGGGTAACGTTTTGTAATACGTTGAAGTAGTTTTTAAAAAAATATTTGTTTCATGCTTTTAAATGTAAAATACCTACTGGTCTGTCTATTGTTCACATAGGAATTGGTTTTACAAAGTATAAAGCTTTCTTTATTAATATATTTGTAATCTAATCGATAATATTCATGGAACTGTTTAATGGTTTTGAAGTGCATTAAGAACAATTTGTATTTAATGTAAGATTAACGAAAAAGGTTGTTTGAAAGAAGTTGGGAATTTGAAATTCCTAGAAAATGTTAAAGTATTTACTACTGGAAAATTTTAAGACGTTGAAATAAAGAAAAAGGCATATTTGTTTTGATCAATGAAAAGAAAGGAAAGTCATTGATGGAAATGGGTATTAAACCAAGAGAGTTTTTGGAATGAAAGAAAACGACAATGAGTGTAGAGACATGTAGAGAGTTGATTCTCGATAACTAAAAGAAGCAGTTTGTGTTTAGGAAAAAAAGTAAAAAAGTGTCGGTCTTCGTTAACCTGTAAGATGCCTTGTAGGCATCCGTAAAAGTAACAAGTACAAAGTAATATTTTTTGAAAAGTTAAAATTAAATTTAGTGATACCTTAAAGCACAAACAATTCCTCTTTTAACAGACATGGAAGCTGTAGCCGTCTCAGTTAAAGTTTCGCAATGCATTAATATCTGTTGTATTTATATTCCCCTTAAAGCAGTCCTCTCTGTAACCGACTTAAAAGCACTTATCTCACAAATACCTACGCCCAGACTAATATTAGGAGATTTCATTAGTTACAACCCAACGTGAAGCTTAACAAATTTTAATACCGAAGGCAGACTAATCGAAGACTTATTAATAACAGAAAATTTAAACATTCTTAGTGATGGACGACGTCCATCGAAGTGAAAACATATGTAAAACCGTGGAAATATCAAATTTACAACACCTTATATACGGTCTTATATACGGGCATATATCGCCCACAATAAACCTAATTTATAGGTAAATTGTAATGTTCCACTCGGTCTTAAGCATGTCCTTGTTAAGTATCCAAAATACCACTTGCAGAGACAGATCAGATCACATTATCAGATCAACAAGTGAAATCTTAGGAGAAAAATGTAAAATTGAAACAATTGGTAAAAGTCCTTAAAAATATTAATGTACTTAACAAAATTTCATATTTATAAGTAAGTTATCTCATAAATATGACGTATATATGTCGCTTATAACCTCAGAGGTTGATGGGACAATGTTTGTAAATAAAAAAAAACATTAAGTGTAATAAAAGTGAGTTTACGTAGTCATCATTTTACATGAGGCATTTTTATCACGTTGTGAAAATGATAATAACCACAAGTATTGACGATTATAACATCTTTGGTACAGACATATACACAAATCTCGGTATCTCTTTATCAAATATGAATTTCATTGACACTATCACATCACTTCTTCGTCTTGTTATAGTTAGCTTCTTCCACATTGTTTAAACAGCAGTTATACCAAATACTCTCCTATTTTTACTTTTGCCTATATACAACAATTTGTATCATTCATCCATAATAGTTTTTTGCCATTTAACTGTGTCTTTTGGATAAAAGCAGTTTCTACTCTTGTTATTTCCAATGGGTTTTCCCAAATAAGATAATGTTTCTGAATTATATCATTAATTGTATAATGGGTTACAAATGTACTATGTTATTATAGCTTTTTCTAATTGTGTAAAAAATGTTAATTCCTATTCTTAGACCTTATAATAAATATAAAATAAAACTCACCGATTAGTTGTTTCACAGGATCACCTAAAATTAGAGTAGAAATTAATATTCGATAACAAGTTTTAGGTGGTTACTTTTTTTATTTCAAGTGAAGTATAAATATTTCAGACTATATAGATAGTTTACTTCCACTGCTTTTTTTTTAGCTTAGAAAGTTTTTGATTTTCTGGTTATTATAAGAAAATGCTAATACTAATGTTTCTAATAATGCTTCGGAATTAAAACCTCAACAGTTATTTTGCGAATTTTAATTTGTAATTTCAAACAATTTATAAATAACGGTTAACAATCTTGTGGGGCATTACTGTTTAAAAGTTATTTTCTTCGTCAGTTTAGAGTAGTTTTAATTACTATTTAATTATACTTAATTATGTTTAATAATTTATTAAATGTAGTCGGACAAACAGTTAAGTTTTTAAGATCTATTGAAGTAATGGTCCAAAAAGTATAGATAAACTGAATACACTATTCTACAGAGAAAAAAGATCGTTCTTATTGTCATACGATATGCAAGTGCTTTTTATGTAATACAGTTAATATAATACACTGCAGTTCCATTCAATTTTATGTCATAAATCAAAACCAAATTAGAACTGTAACAAATAAAATTAAAATTTATTAAAAAGACTAAAATCGATACAAAAGTGTACTATCCGTTAATATACATTTAAATTTTCATGTTTTATTACATACTCCAGTCGTCAGAGACGAAAATATCACTGAACCTCTAAAAATCATAGGAACAAGCTGAATTTTGCCGAGGATATTAATTTTGCGACCCCAAAAAAGATGCAAAAAAGTTTACTACTTTTACCCCTGGGCTTCACTCTAAAACCCCCTCAGAGGGGGTCAAAACGCAAAAAAATCATATTTTCTCTATAATCTATAATCTATAATCTAATTTTAAACAAAAATGTTTATAACCCTTTTTGGTATAGAACCATTCTCTTAGAAACAACGCTTCTACGTGCGGGAAATTCATTTTTAATAAAATTTGTATAGCGTATTTGTACAGCTCAACGGTAAACATTCGATATCATTTAATTCAAGTGCGTTATCATCGACAAAAATCAAGATGCGTTTTAAAGGTAAAGAGTTCAGCTTTCGTATGCAGTATTTGTATTTTGCCGGAAATAGACTCAGATTTTATACAGGTGTTAAATAAATAAACGTGGCGTTATTTTTACCATTTTTTATTATTCTCACGAGATCAATACAATCTATCCCATTCATTGACTGGCGAGTATGAAGTTTCGATAACTAGAGTCTAACCTTTAAAACCTATAGCATGAAATTTTACTATGTGTTTTCTCAACAAATATGAGGCATTTGAAATATGCTTAAAAAACGCTGGATTAAAAATTTCGCACAACAAACGATCAAAAGCATTTAAAACTTTTTTTTCAATTCAATTTTTCAAATATGTCTTATATTTGTTACCACAATTCAAAAGTGAAATTTCATGTCATAGATTTTAAAGATTGATCTCTAAACATTGAAAATTTTACTACAACTGCTCAATGAAAGTGATTTGAATGAATTGAATTACTTAGTTTGTTCTTTAAAACGGATCTTGATTTTTATTGATAGAAAATTTAAATCAAAAGATATCGAATTTTTACCGTCGTGCTGATACAAATAGTATTCAACATTGATTTCGCGCTCATAACTGACATGCAAAATCGACGGTCACTTTAAGCGTTGTTTCTAAGAGAATGGTTGATTCTACATAAAAATGCTTATACACATTTTTGTTTAAAATTTTCTCGGCTACATTTTTTATTTGAAACATTTTCTTCCTTTTGCACCTTTTTTGGAGTCACAAAATTAATATTTTCCGCAAAATTCAGCTTGTTCGTATGATTTTTAAGGGTAAACTCTTTGACGACTGGAGACAATACAACAGAATTATGCGATTTGCTTAATCGTGTCGTTGCAGAGTGCAGATATGTAGGTACTAATAGATTATCAAGAGTCTGTATCTGTCCACAATCGCATCGCTCATTCTCATTATAGCCCCGCTTCACTTTGTTACTCCCACAAAATTTGACAGTCCTACCCTCAGTTGGTTAAGACTTATCCAATTAGTATAGGTAAGTATTATAGTTCATTTTTATGAACGAGAGAGTAATTAGCATAATTTTAACTGGTACCTCCGACCACTCCATGGGCGTGCTCAAGATTAATTGAAAAATTACTTTGAATAATTGTAAAAAATAAATTAATTATTTCAGTGTTATAAAGTGTTATGTGTATGTAAACAAAAGTGACCTCTTTTATCACACACTATATTAGAACTGACTGGCCTACATTAAAAAGGGTTTTAAAAATTCACATTTTTTTTAATTTTTAAAAATTACAAAAGAGAAAAAGAGTTTTTAAAACCGTCTAAGGTATGTTAAATAGATGAATAAAAATATTAATATAAAACTTACAGCTACTTGTTACAAATCCAAATCAGATTCAGAAGATGAACTTTCAGAACCAAGATTTATAATAACTGGCTCGATCATTTTATCAGTAATATTGTCCAGCTTCCACATTTTTTCCTCTTCTTTAATAGAGTGATTTACTGCCTTTTCCCAGTATTCAGGTTTTACATTATTTACGGCCTCCAAAAACACACTGTTTAACATCATGAATTTTAAAAGTGGTATTTTTTCTTGAAACTTCACTCTTTATCTGTGCCCATACCAGTTCAATCGGGTTTAATTCACAATGATATGGTGGGGATCTAAGTACTGTCATTCCACGATTTCTGGCAATTTCATCAATTTCGTATTTTTAAATTTTTCTTTATGAAGGGCATACAACGAATAAAGTTCCTTTCTTATATATCCGGGATGGTACGTAATATTTTTTGAACTTAGCCAATTCTGCAAGTCTTTTTTTAACCACTTGGTTGTAGGCAGTCCTTCTATAAGTCTGGAGTGATAACTTGCATTATCCATTACTATTACACAGTTCTTAGGAAGAAGATCTATCATTTGTTCGAACCATTCTTGAAAGACATCAGCGTTCATGTCTTCATGGTAGTCACCGGTACGAGTTGATTCAAAAGTTAATAAACCACCTTCAACAAAACCGTCTGAACTGCCAATGTGTACTATTATCAGCCTGCGTCCCTTTCCTGATGGTGGGTTTAAACCAGTAGATAAGCTATTTACAAAAGCGTGCCTTTGACTTGTAACAGTTTCATCCTGCCAAAATTTATTTGGTGTATGACCCTCGTTGATCCATGTTTCATCAAGATAAAATATTTTTCTTTTTTGGTTTCTCATTTCCTTTATGGTTCTTAGAAAATGTCTTCTCCATATGACAATATCGCTTCTTCTAATAAAATAGACTTTCTGGATTCTTTTTCCAGCGGAAGCCTATTTCTTTTTAAAGTTTCCATAACGTACTTCGACTCATTTCTGGGTAATCCTTATCATCTCGAACTGAGACAAGAACTTTATCCAATGTTGGAAATTCTTGTCTAAAGAAGAATTCATGCACTTTCCGTCGAAGTCCTTCTTTAAAATGATATTCTATTTGAAATTTTGGTTTCCTGGAGCATTACGTGGCATTTGAAAACTACCACATTTCTCTTCTTTAATAACTCTGTAAATCGTAGATTTCCCAACACCAAGTGTACTGCTAACTAACTCAACGGTCTCATCAACACTTTCACATAAACGTTTGTCTGTAAATGATTTAAAACAATTAAATATTAATGTTTTTTCATTAACTGTTAAAGGACCAATTTTTCGGCGTTTAACGGACTTCCAAATTTTCCATAACACTAGTATACACAATAAACTGCACCTTGCAACTGAAGTACCTACTTTTAGTGAACTGTTAAGAATTTTGAATACGCCACTTGGACCTTCCTACAAAATGGAAAAACCCACTATCACATTTCTGTGGAATAAGTTTAGAAGGTAATTATCTAGTCAATTACTGTCGTAGATTCCTGGAATTAAAGAATTAAATGTTTGATTGTTGAAACCCTTACTTCGTGGAATGCACTCATTTCAGATAAAAAAAACGTTTTATTTTATCTAAAGAATTAAACTTTATTTTGCAAATAGGTAGGTACTTATTAAACTTTTATTGGTTATATATAACCAATAAAATAAACATCTTACATTTCTTGCAAATTCATTAGTACCTGTTAACCTCCATCACTCCGACACTGGCAACCTTATTTAGGGATTAGTAACCCTCACAACTATTGGATTCTATTCTGCTCCAACCTTTATACCTGGTGGTCATACTCAATTTAAAATTGTTTTCCTATATACTTCTGTAAACTTGTTGACAAATATCTGTTTTTTCATTGCGTCACCCGTATCAACAGTTTAGGGATTTGCATACATAATTTATTGTTTTATTACTCTCTCATACATAAAAATACACTATAGCCGGTATACTCTCTTTTTTTAGTTCAGGGCATCTGTCTTGTGTTGTTCTATGTACTTCTTCTTCTTTGAGTACCGTGCCCAAGTTTTAGGCTTGGGTAGCTTCCACAAAGGAACCTCTTTATACTTGGAAACCACAGTATAAAGAGGTTCCACCTCTTTATACTGTGGTTTCGTTGAGTACAACTAACTGCTTGGTATGGGCTGAAGTCTCCCATACTCGCTTTAAGCAATAAAAAGTGCTAAGGCGAATTTTCCAAAATACCTTGCAAAATACCCTCGGCAATATTCGTTAGAAGGAAGTCTTTAAAAAAGTACTGTTTTTGTATGTACAAATTATTATCAAGATATTGCTTTTTTTAATAAAATGTATCAATGTTTCAAAATCTTTTGTGTATAACTTAAACAAAATTTGTTCATAGATCTACGCATCTAATAAAAATCCAAAAACATAGAGGATATTTATTCTATTAACTCGAATTAAACAAAATGTAATGGTGACTTAAAATCAATCAGAGTTATTTAAAAGTGCAATCAAATGTACACTATTTTAAACAATCTGTACTGCACTGTATATTTAAGGGTTATAATTTCCTCATATAAGTGATAATTGCTTGAATAAATAGAAATAAATAGTCTTTTAAATTATATTTCAAAACTTGCTAATGATATTATTGGAAACGTTTTTATATGCCGACGAATTTAAAAATAAAATGGCTGATCCGAGTCTAAAGCGAAGCACTCAAAAGTAAAAAAATATCAATTTTGAAGGTTCATTTCTCATAAATTTCACCCTCCAGTAACACGCCATTTATAATGCGAAAACTTTGAACAATGATAGACAGAACTATTTATCTGAATAGAATACCTTATTATTCTCTACATGATAAACTTCTTTTACTTCCTATGCATAAAGTTTCTCGAAAATGCGTATCAACTTCCTTGATAAATTATGGTCTCTTGCATGTGGAGAGGATGATAGATATACGATCGAGTTTGATGCGAAGAAAATGGAAAATATCACAATCGGTTCCTATCGGGTCAGAATCAGAATAATGTAAAACAGATTTTGTTATTTTACTTCAAGAAGAGTAATCAATTACAGAAAATATTATTTCGAGGATTTTTCGTTTTAACAACGTTTAAACAGGAAAGATCAGTTACTTAATCATACAAACTGAACTTACTTAAACATTTTTTCTACTTCCTAAGTAAAAAAACTTGTATGAGATGTTTTAACGCAAAGAAATAAAATCTAAAATAAATTTTAACTACAACAAGCCATTTTTGTTTAAAAATCTCTTCCTACACATATAAGTTACTACAAATAAGAAGAAACCAAATAAAAAAAGAAGGTGGATGAAAATTACGTAATTAAGAAGTAATTCATATTAGATGAATAACTGTGTAAGATGCAAGTAATTGGTAAAGCAGAAGATATAATTAGAACACAGGACACAAAAGCATTGACAAAGGAGAGGTATGTTACAACGCTAACAGAAATTTGATAACATGTGTAGACAAAATTGTTTAATGCAATTTATATTCGAACACAAAATCGTTGTACTTTATGGATGCGTAACCTGGCAAGCCACTAAGAGAACGGAGCATAAACACCTTGTTTTGGAAATTGAATTTTGGCTCAGGATCAGCAGGTATATCGAGAATGATGAAAGAATAAGAAAAATCATGGACAGAACAAGCACCATCATCGAAAAAATACAGCAAAAATAGCTTATTTAGTAAAAACATGTACAGAGAATGACAGACCATCGCCTATCGAAGATAAAATTGGATTGACGGAGAGAAAAAAACGAGGAAGACCAAAAACAACACTGCTTATTCAGAACTAAAAGGTAATATCAGAAAGATCTAAGATCAGAAGACTAGGTTGATAAACGATTTTGCTAAAATTTCATCTGTGACAACAATTTTGTCATTTCTTTATTAGACTGTCTATTATATATTGGGTCTCTTGTAGCATTTTTATATTCTTTCGTATATATTGAAATGTGTTAAAATTGTTGAATATGTGTTAAAATACCAAATAAGTATTTTCAATCTTTTTGCGTCGCCGAGGTCGATAATAAACACATTTTAAAGTTTGTTTATATATCACAGATGCGTATTTCCTCGATATTCTTTGATCGTTAAGCCGCCTAATATTGCGCGTTAAATAAATATTCCCGTTTATATGTTTTTGTTATACCAAATTGGGCGAATGAATTTTAAAGATAATTACATCACTCTCCGTAAAGCCGCTGTCAAGGGCAGTTGGTTTCGTTGTAGTCCGAATTTATCTTCAAATTCGTAATGTTTTGTGTTTTTCGTCTTTTTTCATGGGAAAATGTATAGTATTGTGGCAGTTAATTGTGTAGTCAGTAAAGTTTAAAAGGTTTGAAAGTTTGTCATTGAGAGCAGACGGCGGCGTGTGTAGTTTGAGTGAACCAGCAAATTGGTTAGAAAAAGTAATTTATACTCAATGGAATGTGTCAGTTCTGATAAGAGTAATCACTGTTTTTTATTTGTGATGACGTCTCTCATTTGAGATATTTGTAAAACGGCGTTTTTTCAACAAATTTGAAAGATACCCACATGTTCCATTGTTGAGTTTTTAAGGAGACGAGTTTCCAAAATTTGCGTTCAGTGACAACTTCAGCCTTAATTTGTTTGTTGTAAAAAGCCGTTTCAGAACATTTTTCGACAGTTTGGAGATGAATTTGTTCGTGTGGCAGAGAGTGTAAGTCCAGTTCCTAACCGGAGAAATTTTAGTCAAATCTAGGTAACTCTTTTGTGTTGATTTTTTAAGGAAAAATAAACATTTTCTAATAATAATTACCTTCATAACAGTTTAAGAAATTCTAATAATTAAAATTGTTGATGTTAGGGTGTGGCCTAGCTTGCTGTCATATTAATTGTTCTCAGTTTTAAAATTTAAGTTTGACATCTGACAGCTAGTTTTATTTTTTTTTTAGCTTAAGTACTACCTAAAGGATAGGACATAGTAAGTGTTTTTCTTTGTTATCTTGGTATTTATCTTTGTAACTATTTATATAGTATTTTTTTGTATTACCTTTTATATTTGTAACTGTTTGTGGTAAGATAACAATAAATGTTTAATTTTTCTCCTAAATCAAGTTGTTATTTCTCTTAATTAACTCTTCAACCTCTTTTGTGTTTTTACAGAAGGAAGAGCCTTTTCTTTCATACAACAGGAGATTTCCTAAAAGCGGCATCCATTTTTTGATAGCTTGAGAACTTTTGTCTTTTATTTGTCCAGGAAATTTATGTAAGTCTTCTTGTGTTTAATTTTTTGTGGTTACTCAGTCAGTCCTCTTGTCATACACTTTCCATGACCCACTTCTCCAAATAAACCTGAGTAGTCGGTTCGTAAAGTTTCTAGTTGTTTTGTTACCCTATTCTCCACCCAATAACTGCTAGTCCCCTAATTTTGAAAGTCCTTATAGTAATAGCTGTGTGGTAGGCAAAAAATATTCGTTTACACTCGTATACATGCGAGAAAATCATTCGTATAGACCTGGTAGGGCTGATGATAGAAAAATATGTGCTTTGTGTAATGAGAGGAAGCTGTAAGATATTTTGCATTTCATGGGGCGATACCCGATACTATGTGAGTACAGAAAAGTGGTTCGAAAAAAGTAAATTTGAAAGGGAAGAATTGTGGCAATTATGAGAGGTTTGGCTAGAGGAAATAGTTGGACTACGCAAAGGGATGCATGAAGTATACTATAATCTTGTGCTGGATTATAACTATTAGCCTCATGATATGCTAATATGTAAAATTTAATCTAATTTTTTGAAATATAATTTATATTAGACAGCTTAAGTCAACATGCATGTTAATGCTTTAAGGACTTTTTTTTACGTTTATGTTATTGTAAGTAAAAACTGAAATTGAATTGTATATTAATGTAATACTAATGGATTTGAATAATCATATATTATAAGTATTTATCAATGAATGAGTCACTTTTTTCTCTGATTATAAATCGATTAATACTTAATACCTACTCTTATCATTACGTGTTCTTGTGTCTGGAGTAATCATACTCTTTCTCTTATAGTGCCGTGCTTCTAAGTGCATGGCGAATTATCTTAGGCCAGACGTCTTGTCCTTTTTGCGGGATGCAAAAAGATCGCTTAGTGTTTTTTATTTCGCCTGTCCATTTATTTCATCAATCAATCGTATGCCAGTATGGATTATTAAAATTTATTTGTAAAGCAGTTTACACCTCTCATTTCTGTTGGTTAGTGAAAAATTGTTTACTGTTTTCTTCAAAATAGTCTGCTATTGTATCTTCCATTTTTGAGTTTCACTTTTCTATTGTTATCATTGGTACTTTATTGTTGGAATGTTGTAGACAGTTGCATGTATCAAATGGTAAGTTTTTCTGTTACCTCGGATATTAACATACATACCTTTACTATTTGCTGGTTTTGCATTTATTATTATTATCCTAATAATACGACATTGTATTTTAATGAATTCATGTACACGCTTTGACAAATTCTGATGAACTGTTACTGCCATGCCTTCTTGTCCACTTTTTGTAGCTCTCAACGTGTAACGTGAATATAGTCCGTCCCAAAACCCTTCTTTCAGTGCATCATATTTGTTCGAATTCTCTTTAACGCATTAAGCTAGAGGTGACAGAAAAAAATGTGAGTCTGTGATTATTATACATATCACTTAGAAAACTATCGTTTACAGGTATTCGCATATTAAAGCGAATTCTAGTTACGGATGTATAATTGGTTGGAGTTTAGAATACACTAAATAGATATACAATTAATGATGCACATAAATTTAATTTGACGCAGATGGTCTCGATCGTGACAGTGACAGTACTTTCACAATGTCAACTGATATAATGATAATTGTCATTCAGGTTAGTATTTTCAGACATTTTACCTACAGTAAAAATTAAATTTTGTATTTATTGTCATAAAAATATTTTAAATATTCCGAGATATACCGAGAATGAACAAAGACTAATATTAAAATTATTAAATTATTTGCAATTAGAAAAAGACACTGGGACAACTTTATTACCAGTTTTTGTCGTTCGCGAATCAGATTCTAAATTCAGGAATGATATTGAGGAAATATCTTAAACTAATAGCGTTATGGATATTTATATGTAATAAAACGGTTCTTTTTAGAACCACGACATTTTCTTGAAATGTAAGATATAATTGATACCAGTAACATATCTACTGTAATCATTGATTTTAATGAAACAGATTCTGAATCGGATTGTGGATTGTTTGATATATAATATTCATTTTTGTTATTCATAAAAAAGAAGGTTAACTTACATTTGGTATCTTGTTTTTTTTTAACTAAACTCCATTAACACTATTTCATCTGAATACCAGAACTGGTAGATTAACTCAAAAATCAAGTGCTTCACAATTTCAACTATTTCTATTATTTAATAAAAAATCTTCACAAAATTAAACTATTGGCTGCCACAGAAACTTATCGGAAAACTACTTATCCAAATATGACTGATTTTAATCGATGTTATTTTATCACAGGAATGTTTGCTTTGATGCCTTGCAAAGTAAATTTTTTGATCTCGCAGTCAACTCTTAAAAGATTCTAGGAGGAAGCGTTATTTTAAATAAACAAATATTCCAATTCCATAGTGTTTGTAATAAATAATAATAAATCCATAAAAAATCTTAGCTATTTAAGCACTTTTTTTGGAATGTGTAGAATAAGAATTATGACAAACTGCCGTTCCAATATATTGCGCAATAAAAATTTTTATACAGAAGGAGACCTTTAATATGTAAATTAAATAAAAATTCGAATTGTTAAATTTTTTACTCCACATTTAAAAAAAAATAACCTTTTCACATTTAGCCGATTAAAACCTGCAACTATCAGATTTAACTAAAATGCCATTTCAATAATTCTCGACATTCTTAAAATCCTATATGAGGTCAAAATTAGTGACGCACTGAAAGAAGGGTTTGGGACAGACTGTACTTAATAATGTATGAGTGACTTCCCAGTGTCGTTGAGTGCGTAATTTTCCACTAAATTATCTATTTTTATTAAAAATATCTCTTTATTTAAAGAATTTTTTCTTTAGAAAGAAATATAAATCACATATTTACAATTTTCCGGCTCCACCAGTCCTTGAACATTCCATGTTGCGATGCGGTGCTTTCTTCGTAATCCTAAGTTTGAGCTTCCAGTATCTATTTCGTAGATGTTTTCTGGTTGCCCAGATTAATCTGCCTGGTCGCATAATTCACACTACTCGACTAGCGTAAAGTTTTGAGTATGTAAGTTAATTTTAGGGATCGTTAAATAAAATACGACACTAAGCTCTTAGTGTTAAAAGACGAAGTGTTATAGGTCGAATAAAATTTCTATATAATGTGTTTGTTTCTGACGTGTTTTAAATAGATTTCTATTTGTGGTTTGCAAATATTCCATAGGATTATTATATATCATATTTCTTCTTCATTTAAACATAATTTGAAAGAAAAAATAGTATTAGTCATTCATTTTACGAGAGTAAATCCAAATTTTCCACTGGAGTTAATGGAAAGGAAAATCCATTTCTGTTCAACACCTTAAAGACCGCGTTGAAAGAAACACATGACAAAAGAGGGGTCTCTAATATTCTTATTATTCTATTTAGTGCTCCTCAAGCTGCTAAGTTATGCTCGACTACCTCATAAGTTTTATTTAAAAGACGTACAAATGTATGCGTCGAGTATATTCATGACACGAGCGTTAGAATACCCGACACTCGAGCATTCCGAATATATAGAATATTCCCCAGGCGGGTCGACATGCAGCCTTATTCTTCTCTCCTCCGACTCCCACACACACCGACGAAAATCTTATCTACGATATGTGTGCCTCGTGGTACTTATATATATGTGACATGTCGGAAACGAATGTTTCTTGCGGTAACGCGTTAGATAAGCAACATCTGAAGCCGGTTGCCGTGGAAACCGCGATCTCATCCTGTCGCCGTGATAGCATAGAGAAGCTTCTCCGTTCCGAACTCCCATTCTAATATTCCTATTTTCTTTTTTGTCAGGATAACCTATATTTTGAAATAATGTACCGAATCACATTCAACGTATGAGGTAAATTTTAATAAAGACTCGAATACATCCAAACACTTTCGGATATTTGTTCCGTTTGTATAATTGGATATAATAAGTAGTATAACTAAACAATAGAAAAATAAGCATTACATTTTCCATTTACTTTATCTTACACGACATAATAAAATGTTCGACATTAATTTGATCAGTGGAATATCTTTATTTACTTAACTGCGTCATAAAAATCCCAAAATCCCGCTTCTCGTTTTCTTTCTGAGCTTCAAAGGCATGATGATAATGATAAACTTATTTCTTCAAAATTGCCCTACAACAAGACGGAAACTCGTGTGATATCATTGGTTGATAGACACATTTCGAAGAATTTGAAAGTTAAATGTTAACCAACAATAATTCTAAACAGTTATATTAGCTATGACGTATGGCACTGAATATTATTTATTTTATTTAAGTCTTCATTATCCTTTCACGAAGAGAAAAATCGAACAAAGATATTCTTCTTCGAAAATCAGGAGAGACACTACTTATCTCTGGCACTTGATCGTAAGATCTTAATACCAAACGCTATACTTTCATTTGACTCCACCAAGAAGTAATGTAGTCTTGATAACCTGTAGCTTTCTTCCAATAAGGAATTTTAGGTGGCTCTTTTGCAAATGAATATTTGCGTTACATCTGTTAACATTTCAAAATCACAAAAGATATGTATGGCAGTTTTCTCCTTCATGTCGGATTTTCTGCAGTTGATAGTGTCAAGTAAAAAACACCACGAACCACCATGGATGACAGAAAATGTAAAAGAAATAACACAAGAAAAAAACAAAATATATAAAAAACGGCTAACAAATAAAACATCTGGAATTAGAGTAACATATCAAAGGAAAAATGGAGAAGTACACAATCAAATAAAAGAAGCAAAAAACAATTTCTGGGAACAAAAATGTGTCCAAGTTAAAAATTTAATTGGTGGTTCTCAGACTACGAAAGCATGGAAAACTATCACTTATCTAAAGAAAAATACCCATAACTCCTTAATCAACTTAATTTCTATAGAAAAGTGGGAAAATCGCTACAAAAATTTACTCCAAGAGTCCAGATTAGAATATATGAGAGAGGAATACAGTATGGAAAGACAAACAAATAGTAACATTAATACTACTAACAACGAGGTCTGTACTGCGTTAATTAAAATGACAAACGGGCGATCTCCAGGACCTGGTCAAAAAAGCAAGAGGTCCACTACAATAGAACGAATAACTTTACTAATGAATCAATGTTGCCAACAAATTAAACTATCATCTGAATGGTAAACCGCTCACCAAGTGTCCAACTTTAAAAAGGGTAGTCGTACATCTAGCCGTCATCGACCTAGAAAAGACGTTATACAGTTCCAAGACTTACATTGTGGCATTCTCTATAACAACTCGGCATTAGTCCATACCTTTTAGGAATAATCACAGGGATCCAATCATATATAAGTATAGAGGGATAACACTACTTACCTAAAAATCAGAAATAGACTATCAGAGCCAAAAAAAGTAACTAAAGGACTAAGACAAAAATGCAGTATGCTTCCTTACTGTTTAATTTATATATTGACGCAGCCCTCCAAAATTGGAACAACGACTGCTAGGGAATGGACATCCCCATAGGAAATGACGTACTGTTCTCCCTGAATTTTGCGGATGACCAAGTCCTCCTAGCTCAAGATTCTTAAGATCTAGAATTTATGATAAAGCGTTTATACAGAGAATATGTAAAATGGGGGTTACAAGTCAGCATTAAGAACACAGAATATTTATCCACAAGGAATCTACGTTCCTGTAGTTAACTATATATTAAAAAAATTTATTAAAAATCCTTTGTAAAAGGTATATATTTAAGTTTACAATCTATGTAATTTAGCTTTCCATAATGGTTACAAATCTCCTTCTTCAAGATTTTTAGTTGAAAGTTGTTCTTTAAGTTGATTGGAACATTTCCTGGTGTTTTAATCTTACAAAAAGTAGGGAATCTTACCTGGTTGTTTATGCATTGAGAGATGAACCAAATATCCAGCTTCAAAGTGCATCTTTTAGTGTATTACCACAGATATGATATATGAAGGAGGTAAGGAACTAATTGCAATTGTAACTAAGCTTGTGGACAGTTCTTTACATCAGGGCAAAGTCCCTAAGAGCTGGAACAACTCTAAAGTAATCTTATTACACAAGAAAGGTGATAGTCGAAAATTCGAAAACTACAGACCCATCAGCCAACAAGGAAATTAGACGAATTCCAACCATATGAACAGGCAGGTTTTAGAAAAGGCTATTCAACTTCCGATCAACTCTTAAAGAAAAATGTAACGAATACAAGTTTCCAGTTTTCCTAGCATTTGTAGACTACGAAAAAGCTGTCGATACCATAGAACACACGGCCGTAATAAACGCAATGCAAAATTGTAGAATAGACAGCAGATATATTAACTTAATAAAAGAAACTATGAACCAAGCTACAGCTACATACTACCTAAATGAAAATGAACACACGAACCCTGTACCATTAAACAGGGGAGTCAAGCAGGGAGATACTTTATCACCCAAACTGTTCACCTTAGTTTTGGAGGACGTTTTTAAAAACCTAGATTGGAAATATAAGGGAATAAACATCAATGGCCGCTACCTCAGTAATCTACGATTTGCAGATGACATAATCCTGATAAATACTGACCTACAAAAAATGCAAACCATGCTTTTATAACTACATACCGAATCTTCTAAAATAGGACTGAAAATGAATTTAAACAAAACAAAAGTCATGCACTCCGAAGACACCGTGACAATAATAAACGATAAAGTTATAGAAAAAGTTGAAGAATATATATACTTAGGACAAAAAATAATACGAAATAGGGAAATTCAAACTAAAGAAATAAAAAGAAGAAGAAAGGCAGAAATCAACAAATTCAATTACATCTTAGATCTAAAGTGTTTGATGCATGCATTATTCCGATATTAACTTATGCGGCACAAAAATGGACAATCACAAAAAAGAATATGAATATACTTAGAGTGACTCAATACGCGATGGAAAGAGCAATGCTAGGTATATCACTTAAGGACAAGAAAACAAACACATGGATAAGACAGAAAACCAAAGTCACCGATGTGGTGCAAAAATCATTAAAGTTGAAATGGGAATACGCTGGACATGTAGCTAGGAGCGGTCTAAACAAATGGCACAGATCAATTTTAACCTGGAGACCATACCAGCACAAAAGACCCAGAGGCAGACCTCCTATGAGATGGACAGATGATCTGAAAAGGACTGCCGGGAAAAATTGGCTACAAGTAGCGTACAATAAAAAACAATGGAAAGGAAGACTTGAAGAGGCTTATGTTCAGATGTGGACGTGAATGGCTAGACGAAGAAAAAGAAGAAGAATATCAAGGCTGGAAAAAAAGCCAATGAATGCTACAGAAACGGTCATTGACAGAATAGAAAGAAGAGGTTTAAAATGGTTTGGATACCTATTGAGAATGCCTGACGAACATTGGCAGTAAAAACTTTACAGATGGAAGCCCCCTGAAAGAAGAAAAATAGGTAGACCTCGAAGCTCATGGAATGAAGGAATTAGAAGAGCGATGGAATCGAGAGGTTTGGAGAAGGAGCATGCCTTGGATCGGGAGGATTGGCGAAGGAGAACGAGAATATTGCGATAGCCGTCTCCAAAAGTTTCTTCTTGAGGTTTGCTTTGCCAGCATAATATATAAAAAGACATATTCCAAAAATATTAAAATTTATAAAAACCCGAAAGAACATCGTAAAAATAATAGTTATTCTTAATTATGTAAATTATTTTTAATAAAAAATCTAGGCACACATATTGTTAACATACGTGTCTAGTTTCAAAATACTTTTGTTGCACTTTTAAGCTCTTCTTCTTCTTCTTCTTCTTCAGTGCCTTATCCGGTCCGGATGTTGGCGATCATCAAGGCTATCATGGTTTTGTTGACTGCTCTGCGAAACAGCTCCGCTGAGGTCATCCCAAACCATTGTCGGAGATTTGTCAACCACGAGATACGACGGCATCCCGGTCCTCTTCTGCCAAATACTTTACCCTGCATAACGAGTAGCTCAACCTTCAAAATTCAGCATTTTTACAATAACATCTTTGGCCTAAAAACTGAACCAATTCGTCATAAGTAAATACATATGTTATAAATATAGAAAATAGACAAACAATCGAGGTTCAGTCGTTTCTCCAGTCAGTCAGTAATAATAGTATTTCATTCGTAGTCGGTATTAACCATAAACATAACCATAATTAATAACTCATTTAAATAAGTAATGTCTTCTATAACTTATCCGTGTTTAAATAATAATCAATAAATACGATACATCATAAATTTAATATATGTAATATCCTCCAAAAATTTAAGATGTAGAGGTATAGAGACGTATCGCCAATCGATTTATAGGTTCATTGATATATTGGCGACAATTATTCCATATGGTAGAAGGTTGAGAAACATTCGCACTGGCGATCGCCAACGTGAAGCAGAAGGTATTGGGCTACGTTAAGATAAAGATAGCCAATTTTCCATTCTATGTATTATACCAGCAGATCTAGTAATTTATTTCCTTGAACTCCCGCATATTTCAACACTTATATTAGAACCACTTTATTACCCCGTGCCCGTTTATTGAGGCAATGATAAAAAACAATTTATCCAATTTTAATTTGGTAAGCTGGTTCTTTTCTACTAATATCATTGCCTAAATATAGACTGCTTTAACCATTCTTCAGGAAAAAGTGTATGGGAAGAAATAATTGAAGAAAAAAATGTATTTCTTGGCTGTAAAATTCAAGAAACGTTTATCACTAATCATGAATGAGCTGTGGCGTGCAGCTGCTTTATATACATTGAAAACTGGTATGATCACCAAAATCCAAAGCGAATAGGCACCATCAGAAGAAAATCTTTCAGAAGCAATCTCTGTAATTGGATTTATTGAGGGCCGCTTAGTACACCTGTATACTTTTATTTAATATTTCTGTTGTCTAAGTATTACCTTTTCTTATTTTGGTTTTTAAGTTTGTGTCTTTTGTTAATAATTTTTTTTTATCTTTTCTGGCATTTATTCCATTTTCTGTTTCATGCTGAAGTTATCAATATTTTAGAACTTTGGCAGTTCATTTTTTACTTATTTGTCATTTATGATTTAGCTTTGTGTTTTCTCTAACTATACCGAATATTAGTGGACCAGAAAAAGTAGTAAATAAAATGCCATTTTCGTAACACTCTTTGATACAGGTATCTAACAACTGGTTCTGATACATTAGTGATAACAATATGTAATAAACAAAATATGCAAAAGATTAAACGTCATTATTACTTATAAACAATATATTTATAAATAATGGATGATCGCTATTTGGTTTTAAATACTAAAGGTTTCTTCTTCTTATGGTGCCCATCCGTTACGAATGTTGGACACTAACATGGGTATTCTGACTTTGTTGACTGCTGCCCTAAAAAGTCCGGTAGTGGTTAAGTTAAACCACTTTCGCAGGTTATGCAGCCAGGATATTCTTCTCCGTCTTGGACCCCTGTTACCATGCACTTTACCTTGAAGTATGTTCCGAAGTAGGTCATATCGTTGTTCATTGCGCAAATAACAAACCATTCTCATCGATCTTCAGCTGTGCCGGCCTTGTTCAAGCAAGGTGTTTCCGAACAGGAGGTAATTAAATTAACGGGTGACTTACATGCAAGCCATTATCTAAAACCATTATCTGCATCTGGATTCCAGTCACCACCAGAAGTTGATCGAAAATCTCAGAACAACAAATGAAGCTGGACCTACGAGTTCCCAAATGCTACAGGACAATAATACAGAAAATCATGCTTTGGTAGAAAAGAATTGGCAAATTACTATACCTTATAATAGTTATACATTTAATATTGTTAACGGATTTTCCTGACGGAAATGTTTAAAGCAAAGGAAAATTCAACACACTAAAAATAAACACAATAACGTACCTCAATTAAGACACGAAATAAAAATCAGTTTTCAGGAAGTAGAAATAGCCATAAATTTGCTCAAAAATAGAAAGTCGCCAGGACCAGACGGAATAACCAACGAGCTTCTAAAATGCGGAGGACTGCTATGCACTATGCTATTGCACTGCAAGATATCAGACGCATGGAGAAATAGCATAATAATACCAATGTTCAAGAAAGGAGAAAAAGAAGACCCCAACAATTATAGAGGTATAAATCTACTTAACACCATACTTGGCTTACCATAAAAGTCCTAACCAACAAAATCGATAAACTAACAACTTTATCAGATGAACAACAGGGATTCAGATCCGAAAGATCCTGCGTAGACGTTAGGAGATGTTGAAGAAGAAGTACGACAACAAAGCATAAAAGCAAGTAAAGTTCTCTTAATGACACAATGTGAAAGAACAAGGCACAAAAACAAGAATCTATAAAGCAGCAAATAGACCTATATTAACATACACGGCGGAGACAAGACCTGACACATCTAAAACGAGACGACTGCTAGAAATAACAGAGATGAAAATACTCCTACGAATATCAGGGAAAAGTCTATTGGATAGGGAGAGAAGCGAAAACATAAGAAGAGCATGCAATATAGATGACATAAATGGATGGGTGACAAAACGACAAAACAGGAGTGGAACGAACATATCAGTAGAATGGCAGAGGATAGAATAGTAGGAATAGCACGAGATAAGTCACCAAATGGACGAAGAAGTATTGGCAGACCAAGAAAAAGATGGTGCGACAATTTATGAGGCCAATATCGAAGAAGAAACAGGCTTTAAAGCCTATATACTAGAAGGAAAAAGAAGAAGAAGATATTGTTAACAAACAAAATAAAGATTATGTTTCGTGTATATGGTACATTAATTGTCTCCTGAAATAGTCTTGTCGAATATTATTCGAGAGAAAATTTACCGGCAAAATTTTCTTCTGCTTTTATTCAACTTTGTTGCCTTTTGACAATTCTCGCTTATGAAATTTTGACAAAGTCTCTCGACTGACGTCTTGTGATTTAACTGTCAAAATTTAATTCGCGAAAATTGCCAGGCAACAAACTTTCATACCAGTCCAAAGTATTGGCCGTCGAATTTTTTCTCTATAATATTTATATCCGATAATATTGAATTGTTTGCAATTTAATATTATATACAATAATATTAAATTGTTTACAATTTATTTTTTTATTTTTAGTAAATATACACTTAGTTTATTATTTTATTATTACCTATATTATTACAGTCCAGTTTTTTTCTATGCAGAACACATTAAATTCAAGGTGGTCCTCGTTATACCTCAAAATACCTCTAATTAGAAATAATTAGACTGCAATGTTTTGAACACTATATTTAAAAATAATGAACTCAAAAAAAGAGCACGCGTACAGGATTTTGTAGGTCAGACATGCGTAAAAAAAGTTAAAGCAATGAACAATGGCAATAATTAAGACAAAGTAAACAGAAATTATAAAAAACGACAATACATTAGTTAGACTAGATTTAACATCATAAATATTATTCTGAAGCTATTTTCTTATGGCATTTTAAAGTAATTGCTATTTAAATGAGAATAAGCCACAATTAAAGGTTAAATAAAATACGTTTATTGACGTTTCAATTTCGACTTCGGAAATCGTTCTCAAAATACAAATATTAGTAAATTTAAATATTATTTAGTATATATTAAATCTGGATACATCAAATTTTTTGTGGACAAGGTGGGTCTTGTCATTAACTTCAAGCACCCCTTATTATATTTAAGTACCTCTTATTTGTCGTAAACGTATAACTCTATGTTCAAGCTGAACCACTTTTCTACAATTTTCTTCGACCTGTTACCATCTTTAAAGCTAATCGGCCAAATTACAGGATTTCATTACGTCGACCGCATATTCTTTAGGCCGCCTTGCACGAAAGCTCACAAAAAATCGACACACAGTCGACCAATAAAAATATCTTCCCGACTTCTTTGTACTTTACTTCCGTTTACAACTGCAACTATTCAGAGGCACGCCATAATTAGACATTTTATGGGCTCATCGGCAATTATCACTATTTGCCGACAAGAAGTGAAGTGCTTGGATAAATATCGGAAACACTTTTTGAGTTTAGTCCATAATAGAGATGGGAATGTCTCAAATAATATTTAATATAATATGCTTGATGAAAACGGGTTGTTTCTGGGTCTCCCTCGCTTTCCATCTGAACTCGCTTTTTCTTGATCTTTATCTGAGCTTTTTGAATATATAATTAAGATCTCCAATTTTAATTAAAATCTTCAATTGAAAATCATCATGTATATGCGACTTCCGCTAAAGAAATTTTCCACAAAAGTGATTTGTCTTACTCTCAAATTGAATACAAGGTATAATATGAAAATATTACAGGTTTATGCACCAAGAACAGACCATGATGAAGTAGAATAAATGGATCTATTCTATGATGATATCGAAGCTGCTTTTAAAGACCATCAAGGACATTTTACTTTTATATATGGTTATTTTCACGCCAAACAAGAATGAAATCCAACCCTACAGAAACACCACTGAGAAACTTTGGCTTGGATGGTAGAAATGAACGTAGCGAAATACTGTTAAGGTTCATGTTGCAACATGAACTATTCCAAATGAAAAGTTTTTTCAAAAAGAAACCACAGAGACGATGGACATGGCAAAGTCCTAATGGAAAAACTCAAAACGAAATGGATTTTATTATCACGGACAAATAACACACCGTTAAAGACATCACGGTTCTAAACAGATCTGTTACCAGTAGCGATCATAGAGTAGTACGAGGTAAAATAGAAATAAACTTAAAGAAGCAGAGGTATAAGACGATTAAAAAGAAGAACAAACCAAAACCATGAATGAAACCATCAGATATAGATAATTTTTAGCAATGTATTTCCAACATACTTAGTAGTCCTGAAACAGAAAACAAATGCTTTACTGAAAAGTCAAAACAAATTCTGTCCTAGAAATTAAAAAGAAGAGAACATTAGCCAAAATACTAGGCAACTAGTGCAGAAAAGAAGAGAAATGAAAAGCGAGACGGGAAACAAAGCCGACGAACTACACGACAAACAAAATTAAATAAAGAAATATTCAAAGCTGTTAGACAAGACACTCGAAAATACAACTAAGAACAACATACCATTGAGAACAATAGAAGTATAAAAGTATTGCGAAAAAGACTAAGAACGGGGACAAGGCAGATAATAAAGATTAAAAATAGAAATGGTCATCTTACAACCAACAGAGAGGAAACCCTTAAAATAGTTCAAAACTTCTACAAATTGCTGTACACAAGCCAACATAAAGCAAATAGCAGAGAAGATCAAATACCAGAAATATTAACAAGGAAAAAAGTAGGGAACTACTACCGGAAATCACAATGGGCGAAATAAAACTAGCCCCAAGAAAAGCTAAGACTAACAAATCTCCAGACAAAGACTATGGAGTTACTGATGTAATCAAAATCGAAGGCACTTGCCTACTTAAGAAAATAAAAAAGCTTTTTAGCATGTGCCTTTTGGACAGTAATATACCCGACAAATAGAACAATGCTGAAGTAATTCTATTGTACAAAAAAGCCTTCCTAGTCACCTATACAAGAATAGTAACGACTCTTCTGAAAAATGAAAAAAACTTTATTTCTACCAGCCAATAGAGCAAGCGGATTTCGTACCGGATTTGGAACAAATGATCACCTACCGAGTATTAAAACGGTAATAGAAAAGACTATCGAATACAATCGACCACTCGTTCTGGCTTTTATAGATTTTCATAAAGCCTTTGACGCGGTAGAATTTGACAAAATGCTGGAAGCACTACAAGCATGCCGCATTGACTACCGATATACAAGGTTAATTTACAATATATACAAGAACGCAACTATGTCGGTGAAACTACATGAAAACACGGATCATATCCCAATCGGCAGAGGGGTCCGGCAAAGTGATACCTTATCTCCTAAAATGTTTACCGCAGTACTAGAACATGCTTGTAAAAAATATAACTGGGAACAGAAATGCCGGAACATTGTCGGTAGAAGATTAATAAATTTGAAATTCGCAGACGACATAGTTTTGTTCTCGGAGAATCTCAAGGAGATATGTAATGCTACATGAACTTCAGTTAGTTGTGTCAGTATGGGTCTTAAAATAAACATATCCAAAACAAAATTCATGTCAAACCTAGTACCTAGCGGAAATATCAATATTGGAGACAACGAAGTAGGGCTGGTGGAAAAATACATATCTTGGACACGATGTAAGCACAAGAGACAACCAAACATAGCATGGTCAACCTATAAAAAACTCAAAGACATCATTAAAGGCTGACCAATGTTGGTGGGTGCCGAAACTTTGACATTTACAGCTACAAGTTCTAGAACGCTGCAAATAGCTCAGAGAAAAATGGAAAGGTCAGCTAATTATATCGCTTTATGACCGAGTTAGAAATGAAGACTTAAGACGAAGAACAGGAGTTACCGATTTAATTTCCCGAATTGCAACATTGAAATCAAACTGGGCCGGACATGCCGCCCGAATCAGTGATGAAAGGTGGACGAAGAGATTGCTTGACTGGAGGCCGAGGTTAGACAAAAGAAGTAGAGGAAAACCCCCTACTCGTTGGACAGACGGTCTAAAGAAAATGTCAAGAAATTGGATAAAAAGTGCTCAAGATAGAGCACAGTGGATAAAAATGAGGGAGTCCTATGTCAGGCAGTGGACGCAGAGAGCTGGGTGATGATGATAATGATGCAACTTCTTGTTGACTACTGCTCTGAGTAGTTCTGCACTTTAGTAATCAAACACCACAACCTAACAGCAAAGAAGATTTTCAACTTTAACGACTAATGCACGTGCTATTTCAATGTATGTTTTAATTTGTTTGGTTTGGTTTATATTTGATGTTATTCGCACTCCTAAATATTTGTTGGTATCCACACTCTCAATTACAGTATCTTCAATAATCAATTGGATCTTTGCATTTACTGATTTAGTCATGATTCTGCAGTTAGTTTACTTCAAATTCATCCTTAGTCCATATTCAGCGTTCTTTAAACTGTTGCATTACGTTGTGTAAATCATTAACCGTCATTATTACTGTCCCGCTTGCAAAACGTATTTTATTTAAAACTTCTTCATTGATTGAGAGCGCTTCTTTAAATACTCCTTTACTGTAGACATTGAAGAGTAGTACAGTAGAGAAGAAGACAGCATGCAACCTTGGTGGACTTCTCCCTTTCTTTTGATATCTCCGGTATTCTGGTTGTTAATTTTTATTTCTGCAGTTTAATTTTAATATACCTACATAATATTTTTGCTTTTTAATATATCGACCAGATTTTTATGTCGAATCCTATCAAATGCCTTTTAAAAATCCACAAAACATATATACATATCCTGATTTATATACATATATCACTGGACCAGCAAATTCAAGCTGATCAAGGCTCTCTTGGCGACATATTATTTCTAAAGCCAAATTATGTCACCAATGTCATATTCAGAAGTTTTACTAATTTTGATGTGTATTATTTCCAAAAATGTTATAATTGTTTGACTCATTGAAGGTATTATTCTGTGATATAAGTAGTTTGTTACATTTGACTTTTTGTGTATTGCTACAAAGGTCGATTGCAGGCACTGTCGGGAGATTGTGGTAGTCTGACATATTAGATTTAAAAAAATTAACCATTACATTAATAACATCTTCATCAATCTATTTTAATAATTAGAAGAGCACATCATCTGGTCCAGTAGCTTTGACCTCTATTGTATTTTTGATGACACAAATGACTTCTTCCCGTAATGTTGGTGGTCCAGTATCCTCGGTAGTTTCTAATGGCAGTTCTTTTTTTGATCAATAAATAGTATTTGGATGTCCAGTGACACGATGAACTTACAATTAAAGAAAGAAAGCTACAGTATCTCGGACATGTGATGCGAGGCGAGAAGTATGGCATCCTGCGACTCATAATGCAAGGAAAGATAGATGGCAGAAGAAGCATCGGAGTAAGACAAATTTCATGGCTTAAGAACCTGAGAGAAGGGTTTGGATGCAGCTCAAAACAACTATTTAGAGCTACTGCCGCAAAAATTAAAATAGCTATGATGATTGCCAACCCCCGTAGCGGAGATGGCATCTGAAGAAGAAGAAGTGACCCAATCTCTCCTTCACATAAGTAATAATATATTGTTTATCATTTTAAAGAATATTCGTTCCTGTGCTTTTTCTAAAACCTATCAGTTCTTTGATTTTTTTGTATAAATTAAAGCTATCATACTTTTAATCCAGATCTTCTATTTCCTTAGATCAGTCGGAGAGTCACTTTTTTTCCCTTTGAATTTTCTTTCTGATGTTTCTCTGAAATTCTTTGTATTTATGCAAGTCTTTTGCTTCTTCGTTCATCCATAATTTCAAGAATTTTTACTGTCATTCAAGGCGTTTTTTTCAAGTGATTTAAGGGTTTCTTTCCCATTTGCTGTCATTCAAGTGATTCAAGGGTTTCTTTTTCAACTGACACGAGGGCACGTTGAATTTTTCCCAGTCTTGGTCAATAGCTAGAGTTTCTGCATTATGTATCTTAATGTCCTATCTAGTGATATTTAACGAATATATTAATGGACATCCAACACCAGATGAATGGAAAACAGCATATATGACCCCAATATATAAAGAAGATGACAGGAGAAATTGTAAAAACTATAAAGGGATATCGGTCACAAGTTCAATGAGTCGACTATACGGTCGAATACTACGGGACCTGATAGAGGAAGATTATCAATCGTCTGAAGACAAAGAACAAGGAGGATTTAGAACAGGTCGTTCATGTACAGTTAACATCTTCTGTCTTAAATTATGGAAAAGAAAATTGTGACAAATAGAGAGCTACATATGACTTTTGTAGATCTTGAGAAGGGATATGACACAGTCCCGCTAAATAAACTATGGGAAGTCCTGGGCACATCAAACATACATCAAACATTTATTATATGCAGATTATACTCAAAGATCTATATTATGGTTCAAACTCCCAAATGAAATTCGGAAACCTCTTAGCTGAAAAATTTGCAGTTGCTAAGGGTCTCAGACAAGGATGTTGTATCTCTCCGACTCTATTTAAGATTTATATCTCTGCAGCTCTGAAATAATGGAAAGGGAAAGTCAAAGGAATGGTTATACAATTGAACGATCAGGATTACATATATACTTTACAGTTTGCAGATGATCAGGTGGTGATCTCAAATGACAAAGATGACATGGAATACATGCTTAGAAAACTAATTGAAGAATACCAGAAATGGGGATTAAATATCAATTTAGAAAAGACAAAATACCTCTCAATTGGAGCTGAAGCAGAACAACTCGATATCGATACAGCCTTTGAGATGTGGGTATACAGACGACTACTGAAAATAAGCTGGGTTGACAGAGTTAGAAATGAGGAGGTCCTTAGACGGCTGAACCAAACAACACAACTGGTCAATATAATAAAGAAACGCAAGCTGGAATACTTCGGTCATATTATGAGACACCCTGAAAAATATGATCTTTTACATCTGATCATTCAGGGAAAGATCCAAGGTAATCGTGGTCCTGGTAGAAGAAGAACATCATGGCTGAAAAATCTAAGGCAATGGTATGGAAAATCAACTACATCGTTATTTAGAGCTGCTGTCAATAAAGTCACGATAGCGAATATGGTAGCCAACATGATATCCAACGATCGATAACGGTCATGGAACTAGAAGAAGAAGAAGATTATGTAAAAACAAAAATACTTTCAGTATAATATTAAAGCATAAGATTAATGAACCATGACGTAATTTACTAACTCGTTAAAACGTTATATTAGTATTTGGTTTCGTTACAAAGTTACAAAGAGAAAATCACCTCTACTTCTCGTAGTTTTACCTGATCGTCAAGATAAATTGCAATCGCTGAATAGAAGCAGTTAGTGGCTTTTATTTAACAAAAAATGAGGGTATAACGTTGTGGTGAGACTCCGGCATTTAATGTGAAATCATTCGCCTTTTTATTTGCGATTTGTTAAAGTTAACAAAAGAACTGACACTATAACGAATCGCATTAGCAGATTAGTGCGAGGCTTCACGTCCACCTGATATTTTTTTGTCCGTTAATCCTTTTATTGAAACTTTTGATTTTTCTATTATGTTGTTATTATTATGTAAATATGTAGATTTTTGTGAATTAGCTTCATCTAGAAATTCAATATTTTACAACACGAACAGCCATTAAAGTACCTCGATAGCTATCTACATAAATAAATAATATTGAAATAATTTACAGTCTATAAAAAATTATATTTTATAGATTACTTTTCGTTAAAATAAGCACTTATAAAACTAAATCTAGAAAGAAAAAATGATAAAACACATTACAACAAAAAAGTTAATTGTCGTCAGATAACCATGTTTCTTTACAAACCTCAATTAATGAATCTTTTGCAAACAACCAAAAACTGATTGCTATTTTTTTTTTGACGTAAGCCAAGCTTTTGAGAAAACTTGGAGACACTGCATTTTGAAAAATCTAAGCGATAACGGGATTCAAGGTAACATACTAGCATTTGTAAACAATTTTTTAAATAATCGATCAATAGAAATTAGGATAAATGGCCTTAAAAGCTCAACAAGAACATTAGATAATGGAATCCCTCAGTCTTTATGCTGACGACATCGTAGTTTATACTAAATCAAAGAATATAAGATTGGCAACTAAAATTTTACAAAATTTTTCAACTTGGATTGAAAATTGGACGTTAACAACTGGGTTTAACTTCTCTACAGAAAAAAAAACACATTACATAATTTTTAACAAAAACAGATCTCGGTATTCAACTTACCTAACTTTAAATAATTTAGCATTAAAACAATCAGAAGAAGTTAATTTTCTAGGTTTAACTTTTACCAGAACCTTAAATTGGAACTTGCATATCAATAATCTACAACATTCCTGTCAATCTAGCTTAAATATACTTAAAATTATGTCTAATAAAGTTTGGGGCGGAGATACTAAAATATTAATCAACTTATATAAATCACTCATTCGGAGTAAACTAGATTACGGTTGTATTTGTTATAACTCTGCAAGCAAAACTACCTTAAAAAAGCTTAGCGGTATTCAATCTGAAGCTTTAATATTAGCACTTAATGCTTTTAGAACTACTCCCACTATTGGTTTACAAGTTCTAGCTAAAGAGCCACCTCTAAACATAACGCGACAACAACTATCACTAAACTATATTGCCAAAATTTCAATTAAAAAACAACATCCTCTTTTATCTCAAATTTTCCACGCTGGCATCCTCTCTTTTAAAAACAAACAAACAAACTGTATTCCTTTAATAGCAAGAATAAAAGGCACACATTTTAACATGAATCAATTCTATTCTAATCAAGTCTATTGCTATATACAAATGCAATCTCCCCTCCATGGACAACCCGCCTACTTACCATTGACCTAACACTAAGAAAGTATCCCAAATCATATACAAACTTCTCCATAATTAAACACCTTTTTGCAGAAATCATATCACATTACCCCTACTACTTACAACTCTTTACCGACGCAACGCCTCTTAAACCCCAGATGGACATGCTGCTGCTTACTATTCTGATGAAGAAAACTACTACAGCATACGCTTACCTACAAATTGTAGTATACTCACAGTATATACACAAATCTATAAAATTGCAGTGGGCGGGACATTTAGCGAGAAGAACTGATAAGTGACAATAGGTTGTCCACTAAAGTTACACTGTGGTATCCAAGAGACGTATATATATATATATATATATATATATATATATATATATATAATTATATATATATATTGTTATGATATGTAAAATCAAGAAAAATATTGGTTTGCTTAAAATATTTCAGAGTTCCAAAAAATTAAAATAATTCAGATAAGTAGAATAATAAACAACAAACATTTCGAAGAATGAAAGTCTTTTAATTTTGGATTACCTGTATTTAACAAAACGTAAGATATGCATAAATTATTTTCTTTGTTAAAATATATTTGAGTGACCTGCATAAGCTTAAGTGAAACGCTAGACAATGGAAGTGGTTTTTCCAAATAAATGTTGTGCAGTAATTAGGACAATAGAATAGAATTTAGAAAGATATGTTTTTGTTAGTTCTTAAGAATTGGTAGAAAAATATTATTTGTAAATAAGTTTTAGGAAATTTTATAATTGTAGGTAAAAATTGGTGTGTTATCGAAATGAAGAAATGGGAGATGTATGACGCGTTTTGATTGGATGAAATTGAAAAAGGTGGGATGATTGGTTTGAGGATGAGACTTTAGTTAGTTTTTGAAACAAAAAAGATAGTCAGTTGGTTTTCAAAGGTGCAAGGCGAATGGCCGTTGTTCTCGGGTAGTTTCTTAGAGGTAGGAAGCAGCAGCAGTGAAAGTTTGTAAGTTTTCGTTTAGTTAGTGTCTCTGACAGAAGCTGATCCAGTAAAAGATTGTAAGTTATATTTTCTACTTATATTCCAAGAGTCACTGTTCAGGCCAACGAGAGATTCAGTTTATCGTAAAGAGAAGATATTCCAAGAGTCATATTTCACTCAGGCCAACGAAAGATTCAGTTTATTGAGAGGAGAAGAAGCTAGCATGATTTGAACGATTCGTGCATTTAAAGGAGATCATTAAGGACGATAAACTTGCAATAATTTGTTGTAAGATTGCTGATTACCTAGGGAGCTGCTAAGAATAGATAGTGTAGGCTACAGGAACAAGGATTTGGACCACTCATCATCATAGAGAGATAGTTTTGTTTTTCTTCAGTTTTTTCTTTCATTGATAACACAATTTTTACAATTACTTTGGAAAAGATATAAATATTTTGATTAGGACATTTAGAATAATAATTGGGATTTTGAGAGTTCAACTAATATTGTTTGTACCATTAATTTCGAAGGTTCACGTACGTAGAATAAAATTTTGAGAATCATTATATGAGATATTGTTTATTGAAAACATTTGAGTGTGAATTTTATTTCATTATTTTTATTTCAATATATAATGTTCTATATCCTATATGTTTTTATTATTCCGGTATTCTTTGGACCTTACCTTTCACATGTAATAGCATAGATATTGAAGCACGAATATAACCCTGAGATAAGAGAATTAAAAAGTGTGATAGAGTCATAATCATATCTTTTAAATAATTTTAATTAATTAATTAATTGGCTAATTAATTGCTTGGCGCACTAAGACTTTGAATATCACAATAATATATATATATATATATATATATATATATATATATTATATATATATATATATATATATATATATAATGTTTCAGGCAAGTAAATTGTTCGGTTATATTAAATATAAAATAAATTTGAAATTAAGCAACAACCTACTGTATATTCGAGTGTTGTAGAGGATATAACAGATCGGGTTATGTTTGAAACCGGAAAATTTTCGCAACCCCTGTAATTGATTTATACGTTCTGTTTTATTGCAGAATCGAATTAGGAAAAGGAAAGTAGGCAAAAAGCGAATATGGATAGTGCGTAAATTTAACCTGTAGAAAAGGATGACATGCACGAAATCCATTTTAAATTCACTCCAAGCATCGAGCTTCTGATATTTACTATTCAATATTCGAAACCTAATTTTTTCTCTCGTTGCCAAGTCCCGACTCTGGAATATAAAACCCAGCATGTATATATGAGATATATGGGCGTCGTAAGTTTGGCATCAGTCAAGAGTTGTGCTGTCGAATCTTGATACAATCAGCCAAGCAAACATTCGCGAATATCGCATTTATATATACGCGAGACTTGTTGTGTCAAACCGTACAACACACACATGCTACTGACGTTTCTTCGTTTTATATTCTCTGTATCTACATATCCCATTTGTATTATAACCAATCCTGGGAGCAGCATTGCTCCATCTCTTTTTAGTTATAGATTTTACAAGTTTTCTTTTCCTTTTTGCTGGATGAAATTTTCTCTGAGTTGTTCGGATACACATATGTCTGATATTTCAGTAATAAAATGGGTTAGCGTTTTTCTTATATACGTAGGGGAAATTTGGTATTCTGAGAAGAACTTTAATCTACAAGATGTACAATTTCGACAAAATTTAAATATACCAGTCGCGAAAACATCTCTTTTCAAAATTTAAAATCAACATGTCAGATCCTTTCCCCAGATTTGTTAATCCAAATAATCAACTAATCTTAGGTCCAAAGATATTTTCTCACAATTTTCGTTTATAATAAGATCCTTAATATATAGTAAACAAACTGTATTTATTTTATTAAACCAAAAACATATTTTGTGAATAATTTAATGTAGTAGTAAATCGAAAAAATTTTTAATAAATACACGGAACTACAAACTTTTATCGAAATATATCTGTAGTAGTTCTTAGAAAATTGCATTGAGCTTCTGAAAATTACACCTTTCTTTAAATTTGCGGTTTAATTAAATGGACTTTTTATAAAAAAAAATTATTTCAATTATCCTTTATCAAAGGTATATATGTAATAAAATGCCCAAACGCGCTATCACAACTACATTACAAAACGTTTTTGGATTGTTAAATCCAGCATCAGTGTAAATCTAAAAGTAAATAACCACTTTAATTAAAAAGTACGTTGAATTTAAAATGTTGACTAAGGTTAAAGCACAATGTGGTTAATTCTTACAAGGTATACATGCTATGAGCCACCAAAATATATGGGTCAAAACTCTTTAAATGTTATAAATTTACAGCTGTTTTACATTATATATGGTTACAGATTAGGATGTTTAAGTTACCGTTGGAATTGGTAACATGGTGACGTATGACCCTACATAGGTAAAATGGTCCTTAGACGAAGTGTCTTCGAGGACCTGTTGATAACAACTGATCAAAATGATATTGTTGACATGTTAGAACAGATGTTGTGTCACATTTTAAATTCAACGTTCTTTTTAATTAAAGTGGTTATTTACTTTCAGGTTTACACTGATGATGGATTTAACAATCCGAAAACGTTTTGTAATGTAATTGTGATAGCCCGTTTGGGCATTTTATTATATACCTTTTATAAAGGATTTGAAATAAGTTTTTTGTGATATATGGTATACAGCCAGCTACAGGAACTTAGTTTCCTAGGGCACTTCTTATGGTTTGAATTGACGATTTGAATTAATAGTTGTAATTAGCAGTTCCAAAGGTAAATAAAGAAATAGATATTAAATCCAAAGTGTCTTTACACATTATCGTTGCCATCTTCTGCCATAAAAACTGGCCTTGAAACCTCTCGGGCTAGCAACTAGTTTTAATCGTAAATCGTCAATCATAAAGGTCTGCGGTCAGCGTATAAGGTGTCTAAGGCTAAAAATGAGGTGACTCTAGCTACTACAAAATAAAAATCTGCATACCAGATGCCCGAAAATTATAATACTTATTCAGACCAACTAGTAGAATAACTAGTAGACCACAGAGCACAGATCAGAAAGAAACACCACAGATACTCGATAAAGATCATCAGTGGGTAATAGAAACACTAGCAGAAAAAGCCTACATTTCTTCACCAAGCCAAAAGTGTTTAATACCTATAATAAAGATACTCAAACAAAGACAAAATAAAAATTTATTTAAAAATCCTTTACAAAAAGGTGTATTTTTTTAAAAGTCCCCTCGGTTACATCATAGAAGGATTTTAAAATAACTATTACTTTCCTTTTTCTATTAGTCGAGCATGTTGGTATTTGTTATTTCTCAGTATATGACCTAGGCATGATAATCTTCTAAATTTTACTGTGTTGAAAAGTTCTCGTATTTGCCTATTATATGCAACACTTCTTGTTTCGTTTAAGAGACGTTTGAGGTCCAGCCACTTCCGGTTAAGAATTTTACTTTGCCATGAACGGAATCTGTTTTGTAGATTTTAGAGACCATTTACTTTTACTTGCTCTCAATATTTAGACAGTTCTGTAATGTCAAAATAGTATGGACTACACTAGAATAAAAAACTGAAATCTGTAAAATATTAAATAATTTATCGTATCATCATCATCATTGGCTCCACAACCCATGGTGGGTCTTGGCCTGCTTAAGGATAAGTCTCCATTTTCTCTTATTCTTCGCCTTGGCTTTCCAGTTTCGTACTACCAATATTCTCAAGTCTTTCTCCACCTGATCCTTAAATCGTGCTCCGGGTCTGGCTCTCCTTCTTTTGTATGAAAAATGCTTTCAAAACAAGAAAGTCATGTGTTCATTTTTATTACAAAATGTCAAGTAGTTTAGGAGATAATGCAAAAAAACAATTTTTATTTTGTAACTTCAAAGGGCTGTAACTTTTTTTGTGAACACATTTGTACTAAGTTGGATTTAATCAATTTATTTTTTCCCCGAAATGCGTGATTTAATTTATGACATACCTTTTTGAAACACATTGTACATCTACTAAAATTTCTATGTAGGGATTATCAATACCTTGGCTGGTTAAAGCTTCTATTACTGCCTTAGGATATACAGATTCAAAAACCTTCTCGAAATCTACGAAGGTTAATGCCAGCGGTATTTCATATTCTTTAGCTCTACTCATTAGTTCTAGAAGCGTATGGACATAATGCATGGTACTGAATCCTCTTTTGAGGTCAGCTTGTTCTTTGTGAATATTTTTTATATGATTGGTAGGAGACTATCAGTAGACTACTAGTAGTTCTGTAGTTTTTAATATCCTCTTTGCTACCTTTCTTATAAGTGAGAATTATGTTTGATGTATTCCAGTGGTATGCATCTTGATCTTAGGCAGTTGGTAAATATGCCTGCTAAGATTTTCCAGGTTTTTTGCCAACGTATTTAAGCAGTTCCAGTGTTATGGCAGCTATTCCAGCTGCTTTACCACTTTTAATTTTTGTAATTATCGATTCTACTACTTCCGGAAGGACTTTTGGTACATCTTTGTGGTTACTGATCTCCTAGAGATGACTCAATTTCAAAATAAACAGCAAGTTCTACCAACCGACAGTATAATGGTTTATTATATTCGGCCTACCCACAGTATAACGGTTTATTATATTGACGATGCAATCTATTTAGTAGTTGTTTAGAGCTATTTGGAAATGGACACTATGGCTAATACAACGTGCAGTGATAGTAGTGCAAGTAAATCTCCTCCTTTAAAACGGAAAAGAGGTGTGACGGATGTCCAGGTCAAAATTGCAATAATACTATTATTCGATGGGTTCTGGCCATCTTCTGGCTCTAGAAATGACCAAGAAGTTTAAAAAATTAGTCATTTAAGGACTGTGACAAGAGATTTCAGTATATTCGTCGCTTTGACAAAATTTTCTATGTAAAGGAATGTGAATATTGAATTGTGTCTTTCTCTGGTTATAATAAATTTGATATTAGACATATTACTTACGTAGATGTAGCTGCTTTTAAGAAATGGTTTCCGGATTTAAAAAAAAAGTTCCACGGGAAACTTTGGTAAAGAAGTTCCACAAACCGAAAAGGTTAGTTTCAGTATTAACTCTTATTACAAATTTAGCTTTTCCTCAGATAATTTGGGTATGGCATTAGCTAAACCATACATTGATGGCATTGTTGAAGAACATTTTCAACTTTTAAAATCACAACAAAAGGGCAGGTCACTTATGTTTCTACCCGATCCTTGAAATCTTCCTTTCATCAGAGGAAAATTCCAATAAACATAAAAGATATTGAAGGATTTTACAATACATTCCTGATAATCATAAGCCATTCTTCAACATGATCTGTGAATGGACTACCAGTGCGGAAGGAGCGGAACAAGGAGATAATTAAACCATCCTTATTTATTTGAAATCCTTTTATTTTATTTTTTTTTGTAAATTTAGTTTAGTCTTTCTAATAAACAATATTCATATTATATTGACTATTTTTACGTTTATTATCTCTTCATTTTGAAAAAGAGTCATCTCTTTTACAAAAAAATTCGGTTTCTAAGTGTTTAAAAATTAAAAATATCTTTTTATAATATTCTTCGGTTTGTATATTAAATTATAAAACCAAAAAATACATAAAAATACTTAAGTTCTTAATAATAATGAAGATAAGAAGTTTTTAACCTCTCCTGTGAAATTTAAAAAAGTGAAGGTGGCCCTTTTTCAAAATGATGGATTCAATTATAATGATTAAACTAAAAAATATAATTCCTTATTTGGAACCACTCGATTCCATAAACTGTTTTATTTCTTTAAGATTTTAGTGGAAAATATTTTACATTAAACTATTTGTAGTAGAATTTAGGCAGAAAAATACGTTTTAATGTCTCTTATACTCCAGCGATCGATCTATTTCCAAAGCAGAGATCATCGACTTTAACATAACAAATAGAAGAAGCACAGTACAAGTTTGAAGGCTCCAAAAAACCTTCCATACGCTCGTCTATATCCCTCGCTTTAATATTCGTCGAATGTATCGACGTAGGCTATGCGGTAGCTGGGGAACAAAATTCACAATTTACAATTCGTGTTTAGGAATAATAGTTGCGTGGGGGCGATGTACATATCCGTAAAAGTCTAGTTTGATATGAGCGGCGGAGTGGTGATGGACGGAAGGGATGGGGTGGGCGGCCAATCATCGATTGGAAATTCGGTTCGGTGAACGGGATCCACTCTAGTTCCGGTGATGGGATGTCTGAAAATGACGCTTTTTGTCGACTGACCCCATGTCAATGCCACAGGCTAACCCCGCATTATTCTCTACGTTACATCCTGGGGTGGTTTTACCGGAATTTATCATATTGGAAAAGTACGTTATATAATAACTTGTATTGGTTAGCGTGAAATAAAAAAGCTCTTAAAATTTTCAGCTGGACGCATATTTCGAACTGGACCTTTAACTATTTTTTTTAAATTAGCTGTAAACCTAAAAAGTGCTAAAAATATAAATTATTATTGATTAATAATATTTATTAATGATACTGCATATAATGCTTAAATATGGTATAAAAAGTACTCTACAAAAATAAAGTACACATTATTTAATATGAGGTTAAAACACAATTGATTGTAATGATAATTATATTTAACATTTGTTTTGATGTTTCGACTTTCAATCCGAAAAAAGTTTCAGTTTCAATCAGTTCTTTCTTTATCCCCTTAACACATCCTTTAATTTCCTGTTCATAGTTTTCCAGACGCTGCTCTATATTGCTCATTGTTTGTTTTGTTTCCCGTTGGTTTTCTTCCATTTTTTTTGATGTTTCAATTTGGTTTTTTCTCTATTGTTTGTGTCTGTATTTGCATCATTGCTAATAATTTTTCCAGCATCCCTGTTTCTTTTCTTTCCTCCATTATTGTAGCATTTCCTTCATTATCCGATCCTTCATCAATAATTGTTTCCTCTTCTATCTTATCCTCTTTCCTTTCTTGCGTTTTACTTTGACTCCTTGTGGTCTACATGTTCGTTAGATTATTTATCCCCGCCTAATATGAAATTCGAGTAATGTTGCAAAAGACGAAAACTTTTCTCTTATCCCAAACGCAATAAATGCAATAAAATTTTAAAACTTTTGTCAGTTGTAAAAATCAATCAAATATCATAAACTATATCATGTAAAAATTTGTACCTATAGAAATTTGAAATGTAATGTCATAAAAGCAAATATTATAAACTTTAACCATCGGCAAATAAATTTTCAATCAATCTGCTTTCTTTCTCTATCCGTTTAAATTTTAACTAGAAATACTTTCTACGCCTTACACGTTGGGGGCCATTTGTTATGATTGTTTATTTTGAGTTCAAACTTAGTTTATTGAGCCAATAAAAAAGAATTATAACTTATTTGTTATCAAAAGTAAAATAATCCTTATATTACCTGTGTTCGATGGATTCAAAAGATTTTCTAGTTGTCTTTTATCGGGATAGAGGAGAAAAGGATAAGAATACAAATATATTATATTACAAAGATTTACGAATCTTTGACGGTTTCTTTATTTTATATGAACGAATAAAACAATTATTAAATTCTGTCGTTATCTTATTAGATAATCAGCATACAAGAAAATAAATCAAATTATTATGATAATAAGATTATCTACATACATTTATATTACGTGAAAAACCAATTCTACTTAAAATTTTCTTTACTTGAAAAAAGAAACCACAAAACTTTAAACTTCTGATTAGCCTAACAAAACCTCAGTTCTTAAATTTTAATGATAATGACCATGATGTCGAAACGATCCTTCACAGATATAAAATTTAATTGTACAAACACTTACAGTTTATTTTCTTCTTGAGTTGTATGTTGGAACATACCCAGAAAAGTCCAGTCTTCTCAAATATGTGATCTCCCCTCTTTGGCACCTCGGCTCCTTCTTTACGTCTCTGCAAACCTCCTCCAGACTACACAAAAAACACCTGATTCACTTCTCCAAATTCCGCTACTTATTTATGACACCAGGACCTCCTTTTGTCAACTTGCTGCCGTAAGAAGACTTTCACATATACTTTATAAAATGCCCACGGTAGATACAAGGACCTCTTTTAATCCACTTGTTATCTCATTCTTCAAACTATTCACTTCTTTTCGTTACGCCGGTATCCAAACTCACGAACCACACCCTATCTTGAGACAAACGACTGTTTCCTTTCGATGACCAAAATATGACTAACTTCTCCTCTCTCATGATCGACTCACCAAATTCCCATTTAAAAACGACCGTCCAATCAAAAATCTTAAATTGTGTTTACCATGATTTTGGAAAAGCCTAATTTCGGTTTCAGAGAAAACTAAATAGCTTACTTTAAAATTGGTTTTTTTTCAATACATCATTTATACATATTTCAAAAGACTAAAATATGGTGATTTAATACTCGACTATACAAACAATGAAAAGATTAACTTACAGGTAAAATGTCTTCTAATTCTAAACAAAGGTTTTTTGATAATTTTGTTTGAAACGGAAAAAGGTCGTTTACAATTTGTTTATATTGATATCTTGAAATTTTATGTCGATGGATTTTTTTATTTATTTTTTCTTATATATATATATATATATTATATATATATATATATATATATATATATATATATATATATATATATATGTGGAATGCAGTAAGACAACACAACACCCTACTATTTTTTTAAGAATGTGGAACAGCAAAGATATAAAATCATATGTAAAAGCGGACTGGCCTGCAAGAACCCTAACCTCACCGAAGCTAAAGGTAAAGAAGGTATTTTTGTAAGGTCACGAGTTCATCAACTTCAGGTTGTAAACTAGGATCCAGCATTTGACAGACACTTGGCAAAATAAGGGAGTTATTTTTGTGATTTTAGACAACGATAGAGATGATTACCAACCTCATTTAGTATAAATATTACTAGAAAAATTCAACTCGAATGTAATATGTCTCTTAAAATTTAATTTGTCCATTCCAATCTCGCCTTTTTTCCCTATTGGGGAAGCTGTCAATGACGACCATGAAAAAAAATTCCATTCGGATATTTCAGTATTTCAAAAAGGTACCCAAGTCATTTGAATAAAGCTATGCTTACAATTATCGCTGTTTTAAATATAGAGAAGCTCCGGAACTCATTTACGAGAGACAAGCTAAAAGGCGGCGATTAAACGTAGCCAATACATGATTTTCTTTCTTTCTTTACTTTCTCTTACTCTATCAATTTGTCGGATTTGTGCTTTCTAATTTAATTTTCATTTACTTATCTCTGCTATTCTTTTCTATTTCCTGCCAGTATTTTCAATTCCTCGAGTGATTTCTGTTTAACTTTTCCCCCCTCTACTACTTGCTGTATCAATTGTTTTTCAGTCTGCCTCATTTTTTTACAATATTCTTTGCTTCGTCGACTTTTTGGGTTATTCAGTGGGATTGCATCCTTATCAGATGCCCAAACCAGTCTCTTTGCTATTTTATTTATTACTGATTCTAATTTGGCCATTTTCCTAATAGTCTCGTTGCTTAATCTATCCAATTTTTTTTCAACTATCCTTCTTAGGTGTCTTATCTTCATTGCATTTATCCTGCTTTTGTATTTTTCCAGAATTATTCAGTTTTCACTTGCATAGAGTACAGTTGGGTATCACTATTAATTGTGTTATATATTTCTTGATCCTTGTCTGTGTAAGTTCTGTTTCTCAAAGTATTGAGGTTTCCAGTCTATTTTTTCGCTGTTTATATTATACTTCACAGGTATTAAATTCAAGCAAACCAGATCTCCCAAAGACAAGACCAGTTTAAACCATGGGTCACAATATCTCAAGCGAGAAATACAACGCATCAAAAATAAATCGAGTGGGACATACCTTAGCGAGCTAACAGCTAAAAACAGTAGTTAATATTCTCTCTGGAAGGCAACAGAAAGGCTCGAAAGACATAATCCACCAACCAGAAATATTGATGGAAGCTGGGCTTAAAAAATACTCCAAAAGCCAGCCACTTTGCATAAAATCTTGGAAACAGGTTCCAACTAAACGAAGAAAATTAAGAAATTAATTGGTTAACGTAAATATTATGAAACCAGATCTCTTGCAAATTAAACCTACTAATACGAAAGAAATTGCGAAAGAGATAAAAGAAAATATCGATCCCAAAAAAGCTCCAGGGTTCGATCTAAGAACAGGCAAAATATTTAAACAATTACCAAAGGAAACATCATTGAGCTTACATATCTATTTAGTGCATCATTTAGACCAAAGTATGTTTCAAAATCTCCACAGGATTTTATGGGAAGAATTGTAAAAAATCAGATTGTTTACATGCTAGTAAATAAAAGCTATAGGAACAGCTGTACATTTGATAAAACATATTCAGGGTCAGACATAAGTTGAATGAAAAACGTTACAAGTAAGTCGATGAAGAAGAATGATGTTAGAAAACTGAAAGATCCCAATGTTTGACTGAAGGTGAAGGAAAACATCAAAATAAAGGTACTAAAATGCATAAATGCAGGAACTATAGAGGAAAGTCATCATACAAGAAACAATGAGAGAAATAAAAAAACAACACCTGAAGAAAGAGACAGAGAAACGGAAATCGTGGATGACTCATGAAATACTTGAACTTATAGATCAAAGAAAAAAAACAAAGAAAATCTCCAAGAATATAAGAAAATATATACCATCGCCAGAAGAAAGATAAGAAAAACAAAAAACAGAACAATGTCAAGAAATAGAGAAGTATCAGATTCGATATGATAACTTGAATATTTATCAAAAGGTGAAGGAAATAACTAGAAAGTGTCAAAAATGCAACAGCGGAAAAATAACAGATGATAAAGGCAATCTTGCCATAACCAAAGAAGATCAAAAGAAAGTATGGGAAGAATACTTGGAGAAACTTTTCCACGACCTTAGAACAATACAAGAACCCATCATTGAAGAAAATTCGAAATCCTACCAGGAGAAATAACAGTAGCCTTCAGACAAATGAAGAATGGAAAGACACCGGAAGGAAATTCCAGCAAAACTACTAAAGCTAAATATACTAGGTAGGAAAAATTCCAGTAGAGTGGCTCACATCGAAGTTCGTACCATTGCCAATTAAACTAGAAGCAAAAGTTTCTGAAGACTATAGGAGTTTAAGCCTAATGAGCCATCTGCCAAAGCTGTTTTTAAAAGTCATCCATAAAAGAATATACAAGAGATTAAATATGTCGCATCGGAAAGGCAAAAAGTGAATTCTTGACTACGAGCTCTGTGTTTAAGAGCTATGACCTCACCCTAGAAACAAAAATAAGGCTCCTTAAATGATACGTGTAATCAGTGCTTCTGTACGGAGTAGAAACATGGACATTAAAAGCAAAAATTCTATTAAAACTTTAGAATTTTGAGCTATGGTTATACAGAAGGATCCTAAAGATTCCATTGACAAACAAAGTCACCAATGAAGAAGTACTATGAAAGATGAACACAATCGTGGATTTGGTCAACACTGAGAAGGGCTATAAGCTGCAGTACTTGGGATATATAATGAGAAATCAAGTCGACTATGAGCTCCTTCAATGCATTTGGCAAGGTAAAAATTGAAGAAACAAAGGGCCACAGGACGAAGAAGAATATCTTGGCTTGCTAACTTGAGAGCATGGTATAAAAACACTTCAACACAGCTATTATGTATAGCATCCAACAAAGTCATCATAGCCAAAATGATCGTCAACGTTTGAAACGGACAGGAATCCTAAGAAGAAGAAGTAGTATTTTGAGAACGTTTTCTGAAGTGAAAATCGAAACGTCAAAATAAACTTATTTTAAACTTGAATTGTGGCATATTGCCAACGAAAATAGTAATTGCATTAGGATGACACAAGAAAATACCAAGAAAAAGGTTTTCTGTCATTTTCAAACTACTCATTGATCCCGGAAAAAAATTTTAGTAGAAATAAATAAAGCTCAAGGACTAAAAAGAGAGGCTTAATAAAAAGGACATACTTTGTGTAAATTAACGAAAAAAAGTATTTACAAAATAAAAATTGAGAAAAAAGAACATAAAAAACTTTTCTTCCTGTTGTTAAACAAAGTTAATCTTTATGTGTAATTGAAATAAATAAAATGAATACGAATGTTCGAGCCCTACACTTATACGACGATAGATGTACAAATATGGAAAGAGGTTAATAACAATATAACATAAAAACCATGTTTTTATAAACTCTCTAAAAAGATTTTTCAATCAACTCTATACACAATACCCAGAAGTGATTAGTAACAACTCAAATATTTGCTCACCACTTCTTTACTTAACCACTATCTAAATATTAATTTTACTCCTGTCGACGTCCACTTTGAATTCATTTACTAGCAAATTACAATAATCTAATTGATTAAGATTTCAGTTTGTCAAGTAAATATTCAGAAATTAGTCGAAACGTATGTTTACACTGGAGAAAACAGAAGACAAGGAGCACATAAAAAACGCTTGGGAAAACAGTTTGACGTTGAGTAATATTGACAATTCCTTAGTGTCAGTGGCCTGTACTGTAAAATTTTACGACTCTTAATAATTTTTGTTAGTATTTACCTATTTTTTGAACAGAAATTTACTGATTCGCGGAAAAGAAACATATTATATGAAAAGGCAAAAACAATTTCTTAAAATATTAATAAGATATAATATAAATCATTTAATTATTATAAATAATCCCTTTAGATAAAAGATCTGGTCAGTAACGGCTACGTGTTGAAATGACTACGTATTTTTTAATATTCCTATTTTTTTTTTGTTTTCACCCAATTCACAATATTGAAATGTGAAAACCTTGAATTATCCATACAACTCCTTTATTATTAAAATAAATATAATGACAAATAAGTTGTCGAATAAGAGTTTATAACCAAAAGATGGTATTTAAGGTGAAAAATTTGATCTCGGACTTCCGGTTTCAGAGTTGCAGCCGGAAGTACTGTTTTAAAGTGGCCGAAATAGTACAAGCGATGTATTATTTGACGTGTCTTGGCAAGCCGAGAACAAATGTATACTTCTGATTTTTATACCACTTCTGACTAAAAAGTTGTACCCGGTTAAAAAGTGCCACATTATGATCACAGAAAAAATATATATGATAATATATCAGTCCACGCGTATTGAAAAGTCGAGCTCGAATATTTATTTCCGGTTTTGTCATTTCCGGCAAAAAACTAATGACCTAATGTTAAAAATCGGTGTGACCGGTTACAAAGTTACCACTAGCAAAAATGACTCCCAAGTTTAACTCAGTGGAGAGCAACCAAGGAAGGAAGAAAGACAGTAGTTACGCCAAAATCAGTATTTTGACAACTTCTCAAAGCGACCTCGGAAAGGACACTGCAGCTCGTAATCTCAAAAAAGGGTTTGAGGCTTTAGGAATATATCCCACTGACAGAAATAAGGCATTGCTAAAACTTCCGTTTTATGCTCGACCAATGGGTAAAATAAATGAAGATATTGAAAAAGAATTTAAATTATACGTAGAAAATATTCGTGAAAATGATTTGCAAAACGCTACGAGGACAAAAAAATTCTGTCTTCCAATAACTGCTAGTAAAAGTGTTTCAGTCGAAAAAGTAAAGCAGTATTATCAAAGCAGGAGTTCAACTACTAGCAATACTAGAAAATCTACACCAGGAGGTAGACCGAACCCACAAGATCTAATAAAACCACGAGGTGGACTAAAAACACGATGTGGACCAAAACGACGAGGTGGACCAAAAACACGAGGTGGACAAAAAATACGAGGGGGTCATAGATCGCAATGATCTATTACGACCAACAGAACTGTTGAAGAAGCAGAAAACATACCTGCAGTTGAGGACAATATTGTGCAAGAAAATGAAGACGTTGACGAGGTAAATCAAAAACAGATGCTGGTTTATGGAGATCTGCACGGTCAGCAAATTTTGGAAGAAACCAATATAGAAACCAATACTTAGACTAAAATTATAGTCGAGGACTCAATTAGTTACTGGCAGAAAGGACAAAACAGGATTAAATCGTCATTAATGAAGATGAACACATAGTAAGCAGAATGAAGGAAAATAAAGATAAAAATTGCAGTGAAGTAAACAACGAACGCAAGACAGAACAGAACAAACTGGAAAATCAGCAGAAACGGACTTCGAATTCCTCTCAATCAATTTCCTTGGGTGAAATTCAAAGCAAGAAGGATCTGGCAGAAGCTATTAATTTTAGAAATCAAGAAATATCTTCTGGATTGGGTTATTTTTCTACTTTCAATGTTTCTATGCATTCATTAGGTATAAAATGTAAGAAGTGCATAAGAATATTTCATTTGAGGTGTATTGAAAATAACAAACTTCGCAAATCAAATTCCAATACGTTTATTTGTGCCACTTGTTTAAAGAAACTGTGATTCACGTATCGAGCGAAAAATTTAATATTTCTGTTGGCAAACTAACGAAGAATCTTTATTTAGTATTGTTTTGTAGGACTTTAGTTTCCTAATAAATATTTTTAAATTAGTTTTAGAGTACATATTGTTGAATCAACCCATGAACAGTCATATAAATCAGAATGGTAACCAGGCCTGGGCTAAACATTTTGTGCTGTGTAACAACTGTGTAATTTTTGTACATCAGAAGTAATCTAATGCACCCTTGAAAAGTTATCCTGATAGTTTAAAACACCAAATATGTAGGATATTCCTTCTAAATGTATATATGGTTCAAAGTTACACCCATAGCTAGTCTAACTTTGAACCATGCCAATTTTTTTTTCTTGATTATACTTGCTACTGTTACAGATTTTTAAGCTTGTAAGACATTATCGAACTATACACAGTCATAATATAATATAAAATGACAAGTAAGGAGGTCAGTGTAAAAATAAATTAAGAAAATATTTCAAAAGTGGATCAAAGTTACCCTGAATGACTGTAATTATTATTTATACCATTGGATAGCCATTTTTATGGACTTTTCAATGATGTGTCACAAGTAGGGGTTTGCAATTTAAAATTTTTTGGTTGTGGTGGGTGGGGACTGGGGGGTTGATGGGGATGAGCTCTCTTTCATGCCATTTTAGTTCCCCCTTACTATCCTAAAAACGGTTTTAACCATTTTTCGATATAAGCTTTTTATAATTTCTGTGTAATTTTAATAAATTGTGTATAATTTCTGTGTAAATTAACACCATTAACATACATAACTGAAAGTAATGCATAGCAGTAACCTAAAATAATTCCAAAACAAAAATAAGAAATAAAAAATGATATTAAATAATGAGTTCCTTTTTTTTTACAAAAATAAACAACCAATTTTGTTCTATGTTAATATGAGAAAACAAACAATTTTCACAGTGTATCTTTCTTTGTTTCAGATATCATTTTCTCCAATTCAAGTTGACGAGTTGAAAACGTAGCATTTCTACTGTGGGAAAAGATATGTTGGATGCACGTGTGTTTGATCCCCTGAGCTATAAGTACACATATCATGGAATGAAAAAAATAGATTGTTGAAATGTAACCCCTGAGGCAGATCTTAAAATAATGTGAAGTGGTATTAGGAAATGGCAATAAAAGTTATGAACAAGTTGCACCAAAGTTGTTTATGTCAGTCAAGTTGTTTTTGAAGTTGGAAAATATAGGTTTGTAAAGAACTGTAAATATATATTAAAAAGTTAGATTTTCCATTATCTGAAATGTATGTGTTATGAATATTACTAGTAATTAGTTGCTAATTAAATTTTGATATATGGCAACAGCGTTGTAGAAACGACAAAACTAACATTACCACTGTAAAGTTTGACTTCTTAATAGAAAACATGTTTAATGTATTTTTTTTATTTTTATTTGTGACCACCAACCATTTTGTGTATAGTGTATTGAATAAATGCCTTTCTTGTAAGTAAATTAGGTTTTATTGTTTTTGGAGAGTCGCTTATTAAAGGCAATTTGATAAAATTATTGTAGTTTCTTTAATAAAAAATTACCAAGCCGGTTAAAATTGAACCTGGGAAACAATGAGTATATTTTTTTCTTCTTGGCTTTTTATCTTCTTCACCTAAACCTTTCTCTCTCAACTCCCCTGCCACACAGTTCTTCCATCTTCTCCTCGGTCTTTCTCTACCTCTTCTTCCATCATAACATGACGAAACTACTGCAGTTTTGTTCTTGAATCTTTTTTAAAACTATAGAGACCCCGGCTCTTTCCCTAATCAAGTCATTCCTGACTCGTTTCCTTCTAGTCTTACCCAACATCCACCGTAATATTTTCGTTTCAGCTACCTATATCTTCTCTTGATAAGACACACTTCACCGCTGTACACCAACGTAGGTCTCACCAAACTCTTTTCTTCAGCCCTTCTCCTATTTTTTTATCATAAATTATCCTGTTCATTCGCTTCCAGTTAAACCAACCAATTTGTATCCTGCGGGTAATTTCTCGATACTCGACACTTTGCCTGTCTCGTTTTCCATTATATAGGAGCCAGTATATTTAAATTCTTCTACTATTACGACCTGTTATTCTTAAGTCCTCCCTCTAAAATAGCCCTTCTCTAACCCTCCAACTTCTCGAACATATCTTTGCTCTTCTCTAGCAAATTCTGTCATCAGCAAAGAGCATTAAGCAAGGAGTCCCCTAACTTTTTTTTAGCAACTTTCTAAAGTACGCATACCATGTTTGCCTTATTTCAACATCGAATCTTAACACGCTTCCATCTCCACTGTTAATCTACAGCACGTGAATCGAGTCCTTTGATTATTTGTCCCTTGCTTTAGCAATGCTGTATAACTTTTTCATCCCTGGTGTTTTCAAGTCTTCATACAGCTGTGCAGATGATCTTGTATTGGATCTTGATCTTGGATTGTAGGAAGCGGATGCAAAATGTAGAAACGGCACATATATTTGAAAGTACCGCTATATTCCTACAATTCAAAGTACGGGTATTACTAGTAGTTAAATGCCGTAAGAATGATGTGAGCTAAGGCAGCCTTTTAATGTTATATTTATCAAAATGTAGATGTGTAAGAGGTATATTTCCACAAGTGTATTGTAGTTAGAATTTGTTTTATATGAATCGTTTGGTAATATATATTAGATATATATGTTAGATAATTAAATATATGTTAGGTTTGTCTGTCAAAACCGCCTCTAAGGACTTAATGAATCTGTTAACTACCAGAAGAAGAACTATAGCAGTTTAACACTATATACTGACTTTTTATTTAAATATGTTTCAGCTGAAATACCATTTATTTTAAAATGCTAATCACTAATATATTTGTCAAGACATATAACGATACTAGACAAAGTGTCCTTTTACCCAGATTGCAGTAACACCGCAATATCTGAGCGAGAATAATTTGCAGCTAGATAAAAATCAGGTATACAGTACTTACTCTACTTTATCGTTTCCGGACATGTCATTCATAAAATTTTCGGCTCAGTATCGGGCTACGTCGGTTCCATCTTTGTTGGCGAGCCACAAATCTTCAAGGGTACATCGATGAGGACAGTTTCTGCATGTAAGAAGATGTTTCATATTCTGTGTTTCTACACAGTCACAGTTCACATCATCTTGGTCTATTTTTCCCCATTTTGCCATGTTTGATTGTACTGTAGCAACCCCCGTTCTTATCCTATTCAAGGTTTTCCACGTTTTAAAGTCTAGGGTCTGGCCGGTCCATTGAACCTGGGGAAGTAAAAAATACTGTCCGCGATCTGTTTAATTTTTTCTATGTGTTCTGCAGCGCCTCTGCGTGTTGAGGGTTCTGCAAAACCCGCTGCTCTATATAGATTTGAAAGTAGCGTTGGTTTCATGCACCCCATTACTATCCTGCATGTCTCATTTAGCGCAGTATCAACTTGTTTGGTGTGGGCAGATCTGCTCCAAACGGGGCACGCATTTTTAGCAGTTGAGAAACATAGTGCCTGTGCCGTTGTTCTTAAAACGCCAGGACGTGCGCCTCATTTACTTCCCGTTAGCTTACTAATTTTGCTGTTCCTAGTTGTTACTTATTTTTATGCAATGTTGTCTGTAGGTGAGGGACCGGTCCAGAGTTACTCCAAGATATATAGGTTGCTTTGTGTGTTCTAATGCATTACCATTCCACACAATTTGGAGTTTTCTCTTGGCTTCCTTTGTGCGAAGGTGGAAAGTGCAGACTTGGATTTTAGAGGGATTGGGTTTTAGAGAATTCTGCAGGTAGTACGCTGTCATTGTTTTAAAGGCAGTTTCGAGTTTCTCCTCCACTTCTTCAAAACTATTTCCTTGAGAACATATTGCAAGATCGTCAGCATAGAGGAAGTGCTTGGTTTCGGTCGGAGTATGTTGGTCGTTTGTGTATATATTGAAGAGCATTGGTGCTAAAACACTTCCCTGTGGGAGGCCGTTTTTTTTAACTCTCCACCTACTTACTTTACCCTCTAGCATAACGAAAAAACGTCTATTTTGCAGTAAGGAATATACGACTTTTCCCAGATGGTGGTAATTAAGAGTGTCGTATAATTTACGGAGCAATGTTTTGTGCCTTACTGTGTCATAGGCTGCTGTCAGATCTACAAAAGCAGCCTCTGTTATAAGTTTTTCTTTAAAGACCTCTTCAATGTGTTCTGTTAATGCGAGGACTTGACCGGTGCAAGATTTGCCAGGTCTGAATCCTCCTTGTTGTGGGATGAGGTGCTTGTCGACATTTTTTTCTATTCTGGCGAGTATAAGTCTCTCGTATAGTTTAAAAAAGTGACACAATAGCGAAATGGGTCTGTAGCTACTGGGGTCTCCTGGATCTTTTCCTGGTTTTAACAAGGCTATTACTTTAGATTTCCTCCATGATTTTGGAAATTTGCTGGTTTGGCAGCACGTGTTATAAAATTGCAAGATCCAGTTTTTTGCTCCTTGGCCTTATTTGTCCACTGCATATATTATCCACACCTGAAGCCTTCTCGTTTTTTAACCTGTTCAGACCGTCGTGGAGTTCTTTTAGTGTAAAAGGAGTTCCTAGGTGGTTTGTCTCCGAATCCAATCTTATCCTGGTGTTTGGGTCCTTATATCGGTTAGTAGTTCTTCCATTCGTAAGGAGTTGAGTAGCGACTTGGTTTGCTGTAACCTTGCAAGGTGGTTTATGTTCTTTTGGACCACCGCTGAGTTTTTTTACAAGGTTCCATGCTATTTTGCTACTATGTGTCATGTCCATTTTTTCCAGGGTCTCAATCCACTTTTCCTGTCTGGCTTGACTTAGCTGTTGGAGTAGTACTGCTCCGCAGTCAACCGTTTCTTGGCTAAATGGGTCAGTGGAATAGAGGGTTTCGTATGTTCTCATTAGTTCTTTGAACTCGTTGGACATCCCGGGAACTTATTGTTGTCTACATCCTCTAGGGATAGTTTTCCTAGATACATTTTTGAGTACCTCTACGAATTTTTCGTAGTTCTCTACTTTTGGTTCAAGGCGTAGTAGTTCAAAATGTAGCATGTCTGCATACTTTTGCCAGTTTGCCTTTTGAAGTTAAATCTCCTTCTGAATGGAATAGCTTGTGGTCTGACAATTGGGAAGATATTTATACCAATTGGTCTATGCTGAGTTTTTGGTATGGGGCCATATACTACTTTGATACATGGGTCTTCGAGGTTGTTGCTTGAAAAACAGATATCCGGGTTATATCCTCTTTTCCAAACTTTGCCATGAAAAGATGGTGAAAGTTTAGGATCATGGATTAACGTGAGGCCACTCGTTTCGGCCCATGCTTCTACTGCGTCTCCATTTGCGTCCGAATCTGCATAGCCCCAGAGTAAACTGTGACTATTAAAGTACCCCAGTATAAGCTGATTGGCTTGTGATTGAAAATTAGTTGGGGGTGAAAATATAAAAGGCTGGTTTGGGGGCTTGTATACCGAGGTTATTGTGCATTTTCCGATCTCAGTGGTTATTATCTCTATACCGTGTACATTTGTTGTTTCCACAGATGAGACTATGGTTTGAGTTCTCACAAATACCGCGCTCCCATGCTTATTGTGTGGTATCTCCGCAGTCAGTTTCATACCAGAGACTTTCGGTCTCGCTGCAGTTAGGTCTCTGTGGGTTTCCTGGATGCACAATACCTCACATTTCGTGTTCTTGCAGAATTCTGATAAGATGTCTTGTTTGGCTGTAGTGTAGGCTGTAGGTATACGATAACGAATGATAGATGCTGAAGGACTCCATATTTCAGACAGAAAAGAAAATTTATAGAAATAAAAACTTCAATATCTTTTAATAAATCATTGATTTTATTAACACTCAAACCTTACATTTAAACATAAAACAATAAATGCTTTAGTTTGCTTCCACTTGTTTTAGTTGTTTGGAAATTCCTATTATATTGTTTATCAACAAATAGTTTATTGATTATGACTTCGTTTCTTGTTATTACTGAAATACATCAGTACTATAGTTAACCTGAAGTGGTTAACATGTTTTTGTAGAGTTAATACTATAGTGACAAATATGGAAGATGAAAATAGTTCAAGAAATCGTCGCGTCTTTTCGGCAAAATTTTTCGGAAGATGAAAAACTGTTATTGTATACAATGTATTTTGTGGACTTTGTGAAATAAATGAAAATATGTTGGTCAATAAAGTGTTTACGAGAAGTATTCAGATAATTCTAAAACAATTCAAAAAACGTGAAGGTAACTCGAATACGTCGTTGAAGAAAAGGAGGAAGAAAACGTATGTATCTTTAAGAGGATTCAATTATGATATTTTGGGAAAATTTCATGCTTTCTGTTTTTTGCAATGAAATTTCAACCTTAAAGAAAGTCGCAGCTAAAATAGATTCCGACGATTTGATACCCAAAATATAGCGATGTGTATTGTTGCAAACACTAAAGTAAATGGACATTAAATATATAAAAAGAAGTAGAAAAAATATTCTAATAGAAAGAGAAGATATTATTTTGTGGCGCAGACATCTGAAAACTATGTAAGTCTATAATCGTGAAGATCGTGAAGGAGGAAAAATCTACTATTTAGACGAAGCTTGACTAAATCAAGGCCATACTGTCTCTAAGATATGGCATTATTTGATGTTAAAAACTGTCGACATGCCTTTATTGTAGGGTTATTATTGGTTCTGAAAATACTAGAGGACAAAGAATGAAGACGTATTTTAATACACATAAACAGTAATTCGGGTTTTTTTGGATAACGGCTTTTTTTACTTTTCGAATCCAATAAAACCCATGACTATCATGTATGCAAAATACTGACGTCTTCTATATATCCTACATACGTTACTAATTTTAAAAGCTAAATAGGCTTCACGTAATTTTTTCTTAAATACATAAAAAACATAAATTTGTTGAAAGTACCTTTTTAAGTGCAATACTTTTTACAGATACGGTACTGAGTATCAGATGAGTACCCAGAATGATTGAAATATCTCTCTAACTTAATTATCCTTAAATTATGTACTGTTCTTTTCTATTGGTCAGCGTTGTCATTTGTTTGAGATTTTTTACCAAATTCGGTATTAATTGACTATTTGATTGTATGTGACCTATAATTACAACCTGGCAACAGTATTGTCGTTAAAACTCAATTATCATTGCTCAGAAATTATGGTCTACATTTTTGATACTCAACTTTGCTACTCAACTATACTTGATAAAATTAGATATAAAATATATTTGATTAAATATCATATTATCAGAGTTTTCCAGCAATTGCTTTAAAATCCCTTTCAATATTGAGTAAAAAATTCAAACGACTTGGAAAAGATATCATCGAGCACAATCCTGTGTAACAAAAGTAATTTAAGGTCCCGAGTCAATTTTTGAAGGAGTATATTTATATAGTAGCAAAATGTCTTTCGATGGAGCGAGTGCTTGCATAAAATATTCATGTTTTACCTACATGCATATAGAGTGAGAAGATGTGTTTGCATTTTCAACGAAATTTTGCGTCGCTATACAACTACAATTTCGTTAGGTTGGCTACGCTAGTCTCTGATAGACTTTGGAATGTGGGATTTATACATATATGTAGATTCCCTTGATCCGACGATATACACATTGATGACGTTTTTTACAAACTTGTTTAGAATTAGAAATTTTTTTAACAAAACATTTCTTTTAAAATCATATTATTTATTAATTGCCGTTTTTAGGTTAAAAAAGCAATACTTACATATTATATGAGAACTTGCCTTAACATTTTCTTTATTTTCTTTTTGGGAAGCTATTTTATCCCAATAAACTTCTGTATTTATGCTTTATCACATCATTGTCTTATTAACATTGATATTAACATCTTTTCATTTGTCATTTTCTTTTTAATTTCTTTATTTTACTTTAATATTTTATATACAGCAATTACTTCTCTCGTAAGAATCCAGACTTGTGAACCATGAGCAAAAACAGCAGTTATCTATAAACCAGTGGTCTTGGTTTACGATGTAATTATCTTTTGGTTTTAAATACTTAGCTTAATTTATCTGGTTTGGTGTTATCCAAATAGAACGAGAGCTTAAGAGAGAAACAGTAGAGAGAAATATGTAGAGTTTCAGAAACCCACTGGGAAGGTCAGAGTCTCTAGGAATCCAATTACTATAAAATATTCATGTCGAGAGCCAATAAAAATTGTCAAAAATGCGTAGCAATACTGGTACAGAAGAACCAAGCAAAATGTGTATATGAATACCTTCCAATAAATGACCGCCTAATTAAAATTACTCTCGATGGACAGCCAACAAAGATCCATGTACTACAAGTGTATATGCCAATATGCGATGGAACCGATGAAGAAGTGGAAGAGATGTACCAGTTATTAAACAGTAACATCGTTAATATACCCAAAAAAGGACCAGTCACAATATTGGGTGACTAGAACGCAAAAATAGACAAAACAACAACAGAAGATCTGCTGAAAGGAACAGTTGGTGGATTTGGAATAGGTGAACGAAATGAGAGAGGAGAAAGGCTATTTTATAATTTGTCATCTACAATAAATTTAGTATTATAAACACCATGTTTAAGCATTATCCGCGAATACTATTAACTTAGACTTCACTGGGGGAAGATATAAAAATCAAATAGATTACATTCTTGTCAGCAAACGATAGCAAAGTTTGGTAGTCAACGTAAAGAAAAAACCAGCGGCTGTTTGCAGAACGGACCATAAACTGTTACAATCCGAATTCCGTATTAAATTTCGTAAAAAAAACGAAACAAATAAAACAATTGAATATATACCTAAAGAGCCTGAAAAATACAAAGAAAAACTAAGACATAGTAACACATCAAACATTACTGGATCAAACATGGGAACATACAAAGACGTCAATTATAGACGCAATAAAGATTACAAACCCCAAAGCACTCCCAGGGAAAGAAAAACACTGAATGACTGATGATACCCTAAACTTGATAGAAGAATGAAGAAAACTTAGAAACAATCCTTCAAATCCAACAGAATCTGAAAACAAGATAGCAAAAATAAACAGCCGCATACATTCATCAAGTAGAAGAGACAAAATAATCATATTAAAGAAATATGCAAACAACTACAAGAACACGCCGACCATCAAGAATCTAGAGAACTGTTTGCCAAAGTAAAATACTTAACTAAAGAGTTCCAACCACAAACGCAAATAGTTAAAGATAACTTGGGAATGATCATCACCAATCCAGAGGGCATAGCAGCGATATGGAAAAAATATTGTAAAATGTTGTTTCATAGTGACCATGAAGACATGAATCCAGAAGAAATAAATGACAAAAAGTAACCACATATTTTAAAATCGGAAATAGAAACCACAATAAAAAAATTAAAAACTGGAGAATCTCAAGGAGAAGACGGAATCTCGGCAGAAGCACTTAAAGAGATGGGAGACATAAGAATTAAAGTAATGTTCAAACTGTGTAATGAAATCTCGAACACAGGGCAATGGCCAGATGATTGGTGTAAGCTCACTTTCATACCCATTTATAAGAAAGGCTCACCAACTGACTGTAATAACTACCGCAGTATAGCCCTGATCTCCCATGCAAGTAAAGTTCTATTAACTATAATAAACGAGAGATTAAAATCAATACTTCTACCACAGATCCCACAAGAACAATGTGGATTTGTTCCTGGAAGAGGCACACGAGAACAAATTCTCAATCTCAGACAAATAGAAAATCTATAAACTGGTATAAAATGTGGGGAATACTGAGAGAAATCGGTACCCCCGAACATCTAATACACCTAGTGAAACAACTGTATATCAACAACACAGCAAATGTAAGAGTCAACAACATATGCTTCGAGATAATTTTAAACTAAAAGCCGGTGTTCGTAAAGGATGTATTATCTCTCTCACGTTATTCAATATATATATATATATATATATATATATATATATATATATATATATATAATATATATATATAGATATAGCGAACACATCATGCGGATTGTATTGGATGGATGGCAAGGAGGAATATCAGTAGGAGGTCGAAAAATCAGCAACCTCCGCTATGATGACGACACTTTAGTACTAGCAGCATCAACAAATGACCTTGAATACATCATGAACAGACTAGATACTATTAGTCGTGAATATGGACTTAAAATTAATGTACAGAAGACCAAGGTAATGATAATCGATCGAATTAGAAATAACCAGCCGGAAATACGAAACGTAGCGGGGTTTGAAGTGATAAGCCGTTTCAATTACTTAGGTTCCGTTATCACAAACAAAGGTGAATGTGAAGAATAGATACGTCGACGCCTTACAATGGCCATATCAGCAACGGTCAAACTTATTAAAATCTGGAAAGATACGGACATACCCAGGAACTGCGCCTAGTAAGGACGCTTATATTTCCTATCGCTACCTATCCGTCAGAAACTTGGACCATTAAAAAGTCCAACTCACGACGTATAATGGCCTTTAAAACGCTGGTATATCGTAGAATGATGCGCATACCCTGGACAGCACATCGCATAAATATCTCAATATTGACAGAACTCAACATAAATACTAGGCTTATCACAATCAACCAAAATATATTGAGGTACTTTGGACACATTACCAGACGAATGGAAGGCATGGAGAGGTTGATGGTTGAAGGAAAGGTAGATGGTAAAAGAACTCGAGGAAGATCGCACTCCGATGGTCAGACCAGACAAAGTGCGTTACCGGTTACTCTCTGTCTGAAGCAGCACACCGCCGCCCAGGAGAGAGAAGAATGGATAGCAACCGCATCCTCACGAAGGATAAACGATAGAAGAGGAGGAGGAATGATTCACAGTCGATGTGTTAGTCACTTGTATATCCGGACACATAACCATGTGACTGACACTGTAGCACACCGTCTATACCAGCAACAGCGGAGATGTCTATACTGTATTTCAATAATTTGCGACTCTTTTGAATTATCGCTAGACACTTGACAGCCAATGATTCACTCTGCTATACGGCATAAGAAGTACGAAGATAAATTGCTCTAATAATGAAAATATGAAACAAGTAATTTCAAAACTAAATTTAAAAAATACTTTTTTGGTCTTTTTTTACAATCTTAATAAAAATATGTTTACAGTAAATCCTTTTGGCATATTTTATATGAACTGCACATTTTACGCGGAAATGTTTGTTTGACAAGCAGTTTTACCTTTTTTGCTCAACATTAAAAAGAGTTTCATGTTAATTAACACGGTTATGAAAAGATTTAGATTTTTGAGACATATTTTTATTTTATATTTGCCTACAAAAATATTTGTTACAATTAGATAACTTTGTGTGAAAGAGCCTAGTATCATTAAAAAAAGAATCGATTTTTCAATAAACTGTAATTTAAAAATAGACACGCTTTATTTGTTTATTTAGACGAAACATGGATTTTTGGATCTTTGCTAAAGGTGGATGAAAATGGATTTGGTAGGACGAGAGTATAAAATTCATAAAACACATCGACACTGAGGCAAAGAGTCCTATTATAGTGCATGCGGGTGGAAAATATGGTTTTATTGATGAAGAGATCTTGTATTTTCGTCAAAATCAAAATCTTCTGATTATCAAGATAATATGAATACGCAGATATTTGTGAAATGGTTGAACGAAAAACTGCTTCCAAGTTTGCATGAACCATCAATTATAGTTTTGGATACTTTGCTTGACCTACATCTTTTATTTCATTTTGCAAGTCTTGTATATGTCTGTTTAGTGTATGTCGGATCAAAATATAGGTATTAAGATAAATGGCATCCGAATAAACAACTTGAGATATGCCGATGACACGGTACTAATCGCAGAAACTTGGGAAGATCTTCAAATACTAATTAACAAAATAGTAGAATGCAGTGAAGAACACGGATTATCACTTAACATAAGCAAAACAAAAATAATGCTAATATCTAAATCACCACAAAACTTTCCTGACATAACCGTGCATGATCAAAGAATCCAACGTGTAAGAAGATATAATTACCTGGGAACTGTTATCAACGAAAATAATGATTGCTCTGAAGAAATCAGACCCAGAATAGAGAAAGCTAGAGCCAAATTTACTAAATTGAAAAAGGTGTTCTGCAGAAGAGATCTAAGTCTAAAACTTAAAATTCGCCCTTTGAGATGTTACGTTATGTCAGTTCTCCTCTACGGGATGGAAACATGGACATTGAAAAAGATCGATACCAAAAAGATAGAAGCATTTGAGTTGTGGATGTATCGTAGAATATTAAGAATACCCTGGACAGAGAAAGTAACAAATGTGGAGGTTTTGCGGAGAGTGCGGAAAGAGAAAGAGCTGATATTTACTGTTAAAAAGCGCAAACTACAATATTTGGGACATGTTATGAGGGGAGATAAATACCAGTTGCTGCAATTGATTATACAGGGAAAGATAATAGGAAAGAGATCTATAGGAAGAAGAAGGCATTCATGGTTGAAAAACTTGAGAGAATGGTACAATTGCACCAATTACCAACTGTTTAGATCTGTAGCATCAAAAATACGCATAGCTTTGATGATAGCCAAACTTCGGAACGAAGACGGCACTTGAAGAAGAAAGTGTATCTTCAAACAGGTCGTTGTTTTCTGTGGGAATCCATTTCTTTTTTCTTGTTTTTAGGATCATCTTTGTTCTATCCAATTTGATATTTAATAGTATCTTAGATCGTATTAATCTGTGGTCGCTTCTTATTGACAATTTGTTGAGTGCTTCGATATCTTTGATTATTTTTTTTCTGTTTGTTGTAATATAATCTATTACATTTTTGACACTGCAATCTTAGCTGATTCATGTTCATTTACGCTGAGGCTTTTTATCGAAAACAGAGTTCATCAACGAATAATTTTATTTCATTTATATTGGGATTGTTTCAAGCCGGAACTACTAAAGTTTTCCGAACATTGATGGTAGAAGATTAACAAATTTGAAATTCGCAGACGACATAGTTTTTTTCTCGGACAACCTCAAGGAGATATGTACAATGCTACATGAACTTCAGTTATTGTATGCCAGTGTGGGTCTTAAAATAAACATCTCCAAAACAAAATTCATGACAAAAAGCAGAAATATCAATATTTGAGACAACGAAGTAGAGCTGGTGGAAACATATATATACCTTTGAGACGAAATAAAGATCACGAGAGACAACCAAACATGAGAACTACGAGGAAGAATAAACCTATGAAAATCCAATAAAAGAATGTGCAGCCTATGAAAATCTCAAAGACATCTTTAGAAGCGATATACCAATGTCTTTAAAACGTAAAACATTTGACCAATGTATGTTGCCTGTGATAAACTATGTTGCCGAAACTTTCACATCGACAGCTACAACATCTTCTTCTTCTTCATGTGCCTTGTCCTTTCCGAATGTTGGCAATCAACATGGCTATTCTGACTTTGTTTACGGCAGATCTGAATAGTTCAGCAGATGACAATCCGAACCATTGCCGCAAGTTTTGGAGCCATGAGTGTTTTCTCCTCCCAGGATCCCTTCTGCTGTCTATTTTCCCTTGAACGATCAGCTGTAGTACTCTATATTCTACAACATCTAAAACGCTGCAAATAGCTCAGAAGTATATCACTTCGGGACCGAGTTAGAAATGAAAACTTAAGACGAAGAACAGGAGTTACCGATGTAATTTCCAGGATTGCCACACTGAAGTGGAACTGGGTTGGACACGTCGTCCGAATCAGTAATAAAAGATGGTGGAAGAGATTTCTTGAGTGAAGGCCGAAGTTAGACAAAATAAGTAGAGGAAGACCCCCTACTCGTTGGACTGACGATCTCAAGAAAATGTCAAGAAATTGGATGAAAAGTGCTCAAGATAGAGCATCATGGACAAAAATAAGGGAGACCTATGTATAGCAGTGGACGCAAAGAACTGGGTTATGATGATGATGAATAAGTAGATAAACCAATACCTTTTAAGAACAATAACGTATAATTGATGGGCTATCCACCAATTCGACCTGATTTGGCACTACGTAAGTTTTTAAAGACACTCACCAAAAATAAATTGAGAAATCTGTGTCGACTGAAGATGCAAAATGTGGAGAGTTAAAAAATATATCGTAAAAAATGTTGAGGATAAAAAATTGTTTGTTAACATTAAAATATGTATTGTAAATGGATTTTAGGTTTTTTAAAATTTTTGTCGGTATATTTTATAATTATATAATAGTAATATGGCATATTTTTTTCTTGAATATGCATGAAATTTTTACTTTGAAAAAATTGTTGTAAATTGCACATAGTTTCTCGAGAAAAAAACCGATTTTTCTGCACCGATGATTTTACATGCAGATTCCCTTTGATCCGAAACACATTTATATAGCGAGCGGCTCTAGCATGAGATCCCTTCCTCTTGCTTTCTATTCCTGGATATATCCAGTAGGAGCAAAGCAGCGGCGTATATATTCGTTATTTTTGTTCCTTTATCCAGATATTCGCATTCTTGTCTTGGGGGACTTCCATCCTTCATATATTGTGAGATATACGGGAGAAGAATCTATTCCCCAGACGACAGGAGTGCCAACCAAACAGGAAACGCGGGGAATGTAAGCATCAGACTGAAATATTGCGAACTCAAAGATTCAACCAATTTTCATATATTCACTTTATTGGGATAGCCTTGGATATACATTTCTCAGACTCGATACCTCTCTAGAAAATGGAAAGGACTGGAACGAGATTTTGTAAATATCACAAAGAAATGGTTAGAAGGTGATATCAAAATACAAAAGTTGCCATGAATAATGTTTTAACACAAACATAAATAAAATTAATTTTAAAATACTTTTTTAAAAAGTAAATATACTCTTAAATCAGATATAATATATCTAAACTTTGAAATATTGTTTAAGTTAAATTTGATAATGGTAGTTTAAAATTATGACTATTCTAGTTTTTACCACTTTTTTTTACCCCCTGTTAGTTGTTTTATTTTTTTAATGTTTTCATATTTTTCCTTTTTTCATATGAATTAAATTATACTAACAATAAAATATTGAAAATTTTTGTTTTCAACACTTCAACAAAATTTACTATAATTTTTTTCTAGCGAGGAGCTATTTTTTTCACGTTCTTCTTCTTCTTATGGTGCCTATCCTTTACGGATATTGGACACTAACATGGCTATTCTGACATTGTTGACTGCTGCCCTGAAAAGTCCGGTAGTGGTTAAGTTAAACCATTTTCGCAGGTTATACAGCCAGGATATTCTTCTCCGTCCTGGACTTCTTTTCCCATGCACTTTACCTTGAAGTATGGTCCGAAGTAGGTCATATCGTTGTTTATTGCGCATTATATGGCTCAAATATTCTAGTTTGCGACGTTTTATGATTACGACTAGTTCGCTCTCTTTACCCATTCTATGTAGTACTTCTTCGTTGGTAACTCTGTCTATCCAGGAAATCCTCAACATGCGTCTACTATAGCACCACATCTTAAATGCTTTGAGTCTCTTCAGTGATGCTTCATTTAAGGTCCATGACTCCACGCCATATAAAAGAACGGAAAATACGTAGCATTTTAGTAAACGAACTTTTATTTCCAATTTTATTGGCTGTTAAAGATTTTTTTCATTTTAACGAAAGCTGATCTTGCCTTTTCGATCCTTATCTTAATTTCCGTCGATTTGTCTCACTGTTCATTTAAGTTTGTACCCAGTTAACAAAAGTTGGTGATTTGTGTTATAGGTTGTTGGTTATCTAGTAATTGACCAGGTGGTATCCTATTTTTGTTTATAACCATGTATTTGGTTTTTTTGATGTTAAAATCAAGCCCAAACCTGCTACTTACTTTTGCCACCCTGGAGACCTAAAGTGTCTGCAGACCTTCAAGACTGTCTGCAAAAATGACAGTATCATTAGCGTATGTTATGTTGTTCAATCGTTTTCCGTTTATAAGTATTCCCTCGTCTATGTCCGTTAGCACTAGGTACATAATCTGCTCTGAAACTGTGTTGAACTATAATGGGGACAATATGCATCCCTGACGTACACCTCTTTTTACCTTTATATGGTCTGTAAACTGATCCCCAACTCTAACAGGCTATTTTTTAATTTATTAATTTCCATAGGTTCTGATAAAGAACCTAGACAAATAATTGTTGTCTAAGTTCTAAAGAACAAATAGTTGGGGGATATCAATGTGGTTTCCGCAGGCAGAAGTCCACAATTCCACAATAGATCAGATATTCGTCTTGAGGCAAATCTTGGAGAAGACTAGTAAATTTAATATAGACAAAAATCATTTTTTCTTTGACTTTGAGAGTGCCTATGATAGCATCCATCGAGAGTTTCTGATCCATGCACTGAAAGGGTTTATTATTCCATCTAAACTCATTGATATAGTAAAAGAAACACTTAAAGTACAAAGCAAAATTCGAATTCATAACGAACTAACAGATACAATCCATGTGAGAACGGGCCTACGACAGGGAGATGCCCTATCCTGTACTATATTCAACATCACATTGGAGAAAATAATTAGGGAGTCAAAAGTCAACATCAGAGGAACAATAATAACAAAAAGTGTACAAATATTTGCAAATGATGTTGATATCATAGCTAGAAGCGAAAGAGAGATGATAGAAGCATTTAATGTGATAGAAAGAGCGGCACAAAACAGTGGCCAAAACATTAACGAAATAAAAACCAAATACATGAAGGCCAGTAAATCGACAAACCAAAGCAACCTACAGAATCTGACAGTACGAAACTATTAACATCGAAAGCATAAAAAGTTTTACATATCTAGGTTCACTAGTTACCGCAGATTACAATATCAGTGAATAAGTTAATAGAAGAATACATATCGCTAATAAAACATATAATGGACTAATTCTAAACATATAATCTAAGATCTAACAACATCACAAGAAAAACCAAATGCAAAATATACAAGACCCTGATAAAACCGGTCTTTGTATATGGATCAGAGACGTGGACACTGTCGAAAAGCGATGAGAACCTATTAGGTACATTTGAACTAAAAATCCTTAGACACATATATAAGGGGGTAAAGGAAAATGACATATGGCACAGAAGATATAACTTTGAAGTATACGCAGCATACAATAAACCCGAGATCGTCACATCCATAAAGATCGGACGTTTGCGTTGGATGGGCCATGTTGAACGGATGTTGGAGACTGAAACGCCAAAACATATAATGAGCCAAACACTAGTAGAGAGAAGGTCAAAGGGAAGACCCACACTTAGATACATGGAACACGTGGAACAAGATCTGGAAATACTTAAGATTACCAATTGGTGAAACAAAGCAAAGAACAGAACAGAATGGTGGAAAATCCTAGAACAAGCCAGAACCCAGAAAATGTTGTCGAGCTACTGATGATGATGATGATGATGATACATCCCTGCCGTACATCTCTTTTTATCTTTATATCGTCTGTTAACTGATCCCCAACTCTAACAGCTGCAGTTTGTTCGTAATAGATATTGTTTATTATACAGCGATCTCTGCTGTCTAGACCAAGTTTCCCAAGTTAGTCAATCAGAATTATATCTATATTTCTGCTGTATATCTGTATTTGTTAATTTATTAATTTCCATAGGTTCTGATAAAGATACCTTAATTTATTTTGAATATGGAGAGTTTGAAATTGTTCAATCAGATAATGATTATAGTCTAGAAGGTGAACTTAGTAGATAGAATATGTTTTTATATTATTAAAAGCTATTTAGTGTTCTGTTATACGTTTGGTAAAGATTCTACTAGTTTAACCGATGTAAATTCTTGAAAAGTATACCCAACACGTGCTATTTTGGGCTTAATGTCCTTCTTAAATACTTAATTATATCGAGAAATACAAAACTAAAACTCCACAAAACATTAATACGCCTCGTCCTAACATACAATTTAAAGGCCTGGACTCTAATAAAAAGTAATAAAAACATGTTAGGATATTTCTAAAAAATGTATCAAGGCGAATCTATGCAGCGGTGAATGACTATGTAGTATGGAGATGATGATACAGTTTCGAACTTTATAGAATATAAAATGCCCCAATATAATCACGAGTCATTGGTCTGTATATAATATACGCCTTTCCAGTATAAAGGAAGGCGACGTATGGACGTACTTCGGTCAGTAAATAAAGTACCTATAGACAGGCTGCATGGGAAGTCCTACTACCAATCCACAATGCTACGTAGATAAGGAATACGACTGTATTATAGCTCGTGACAATCATTTTTAAGCAGTAGACCGAAACAGATTAAAAAATGAAGATGGAGAACACATCATGGGGTCAAAGAGCTGAACATCCAAAACTAAATTTTCGAAATTAAAGCTAATTATTATATACTAAAATTGAAAACCTGAGCTCCCACAGAACCATTAAATCAAATTAGTTTTGGAACAATTATGACACATATATATCGAATTGATAGGTTGTGATAAAATAAGATTTTAAAATCAACATGAAAAAGGTGTCAAGATCAAGAAAAAGCTGTATACCTAGTCTACAATACTAAGGAAATCAACCAAATATTGCCACCTTAACGTTTGGTTCTAAATGAATCCTACAATTTTATTAATAAATGAAAACAAATTTGGGTAGTAGTAAAGAAATGTATTTTCTTTAACAATATATTTTAATCAAATAAAAAAACTAATCAAAAACTAAATGATGAATACTTTTTTATTGACGTTGCGAATGGCAATATTAGGATTACATATCTCCTATTATTGCCCCGCATGTCAATATTAGGCACCGCAGAACAACAGTTAGAGGTAACACATTTTTCTGAAGAAATAAAGGCAATTATGTAGTATCAACGTAACAAACATTTCTGAAAAATATAACTTAAGAACATAAAGCGCAAATAAACTTTTCTTTGTCATCCATTTTCTTTTTTTGGTCCTACGAGGGCCTCGTAAATATAACGATAGCACACATATTTTCTTTACTGCAGATGCGAAACAATACCTGATTTCTTTGGTAACAAATTGGAACAAATCTTTGGTAACTTGCTGAACTTAACTGTTTAAAGCTGACTTTCTTTTCACGGTGGGTATTTTAATTTCCGGTCTAATCAGAAGTCCTGTATCTTTAAAAGAACTGTTTAAGCATTTGGAGTCAGAAGTTGTTACTTGATTAGACCCCGGATTACATTTTGTTGTTTCTTTAGTAACCGTATTGCCTTTATTTTTATATTTTATTTCAATTAGTGGACTGTTATCTTCAGAGCTGCTGCTCCTCTTAGATCTTTTCATAGGTTCCTCTTCATTAGAGACATCGTCAACTAAAATATGATAATGATTCGCTACTTGAGACAGTAATTAAACGCTTCCTTTTTTGTTATTAGTTTTCTCTGGCACTTGATACCCGCTTCTACTCGCCTCGTTTTTATATGTGGGTTCAATCGACTTGCTAGAATTTCTAACGACAACTGATAAATCTTGGATGCCACTGTGGTTTTCTTCGTCTTCTTCTCTGTGAGTAATCCAACTTATTACAAATGCAGCTTCAGGTATAGCGTCTGGTCTAAATGGATAAATGACGGTGGCTGCAAAACCGGAGATAATGTTTGATGGTGTCATTGCTTTTAGCCAAACTAGAGAAAAAATTCCTCAAAACCTCATTTTGGTAATCGCCTTGCCAGGGTTTGTTGTTAAAAACTGTAGGACTTCTTGGTCCCATAATGTCTCAGAGCTTTTAAACACTGATTTTTCCATAGGTTGCAACTCGTGTGACGTGTTGCTTGGAAGACAAAATAAAGTTATGTATGCGATCTAAGTGACTTTTAGCTTCATAAAATATTAGTAAGGTAGGACAAGGGTTTCCAAATGAAGACAAATGGTCAAATACAAAACAAATCCTTTGCAAGTCATATTACCTTTATTTAATATATTTTCAATAACAATAATTTGTTATTTATCAATAACAAATTATTGTTATTAATAACAATATATTTTCAGTCAGAGGGCAAGTGATCAGACCATTTAGGTTTAAACCTTTGGCCTTTAAATATCACAAAAAGCGGTAAAGGTACAATAAACACGTTTTCTTCGTGCTCGGGTGCGGTTAACTGTACCCGTTTTCCTCCCCTTTTAGAAAAAAAATTATGCAAATTGTCAATCTGTATCATTTTTTGTCCATATTATATATGCTACCAGGTTTGTCAAATAGGTTTAGTTTTTCTATGGTATCTATCAATTTATGAAAGAAATTACTGACGATTGTTTTATTCATTTTTTGGGCCCAAGCCATATGCATTTGTTGAGTTTTTTGCATAGCTACGTCTGAATGCCTACACAAGAATAACTTAAGCCATTATCTACCAGCTTTATTTGACTCTTTAGAAAACTTTTTAAAGATTTGTAGTAGCGTAAGAAAACATACTTTTCATTAGAATCTTGCGTCTAATAGGCATACGTACCTCAGCTAATCTGCAAATTCTTTGGACAAGATCATTTTCTTGTTCTGCAGACAACACCGGTTATCTTCCAAACTTCCTTGCGGGATTTTGTGCTCTGTGATGAAGACTTAGCGTTAAGCGAGAAATATTATAATGTTTGACAACACTTTTGATGGACATTCCGTTCGCTATGGCTTTCAGCGTCGAGCAAATCTCCTTCTGATCACTCAGCTTGTTTTCTTGGCAATCTTCAAAAGTGTTTAATATTTAGTCCTTAATATTGCCACTGGCAATGTTAGGAATTATTAGCAATATTAAGAACAAATGATGCGAAAAGAAATCCGTAAATAAATTGCATTTGAAATAATTCATGCAAGTCATAAAATAATAACTACTGGAGTGTACTTACCTAAACTTAATTACAAAAATCCAGAAAATTTTAATATATATTGCGTAGGGTCAACGGGAAAAACAGGTTTATTTATAACGAGGACACGTAAAACAAATAGCGAGCTCTTACATCTGATGGATACCATAGGCTTCTTCTTCTTTGTGTGCCGTGCTTGTATTCAAGCGTTGGCTATCGTCGTATTGACAAGCTGATGAAATAATTCTCGGTCGGCAGCTAGATGAAATAGTTCCTCGACCGTTCGACCTATCCATTGTCTAATGTTACGCAGCCAGGACAGTTGTTTTTTTCTGACCCAACGTTTTTCTTCGATTTTGCCCTGAATGATTAACTGGAGTAAGCTATATTTAGGCTCTCTCATTATATGACCGAAGTATTGGACCTTTCTCATTTTGATGATGTTGATCAATGCTCGCTCTTTGTGCATGGTCTCTAGCACATGTTCGTTAGATATGTGTGCTGTCCACTGGATTCTGAGCATGCGACGGTAACGCCATAACTCAAACGCTTCTAGCTTCTCTAACGTTTCTTTTGCAATGTGGATAATATTTGTGATACAGAGGGTGGCAGTATTAGGAAGAGTGGCAATATTTAGCGCACCTACCTTGCATTAATATCCATGTAGAGTATTTTCAAAATTAATATATAAAATTTGGAACATTTCCTTTTCGATAACTCCATATTTTGTAATTGTTAAAAATATATGTAGAGACTTTTTTTAGTCGTATGTTATGGTAAACACGCTATTCTAATAAAAAATCTACAAAATCAATTTAATATATTCAGGAAATCGATAGAGAAATTTGAATGAAAATCAACGAATTGAAATTCAAAAACCACACATCCTAACCGAATTTTAGTGATAAAACAATGCGTGACACAAAACGACGCAAAAGGTAAAGACCTAATAAATAAGCCAAAGTCTTGAAGCGTGTAGAGGTGAGCTAAATAGAAGTTGGAGTTCTCCTTTCTCCTTTGTATGACGCCGTGTTTTACATGCGAAAGTAGATTTGTATTCCGGGCCTTCCCTCACTCTAAAAACGACGGGAGAAAATGAGTGCACATTTGGTTCATTAGAATAACAAACATTGGCACGATGTTAGAATTACATGGAAGCTAAATTTTTCGGGAACTACCTCAAATGTTAAAGACAAATGTTCAAGGAGACATGTACTGAATAGAACGATATGCTTTAAGAATTGCAAATTATGTATAATATGTATATATTCTAGTAAACTCTCCCATACTTCATTTAATTTTTTTTTTATTTTTGGTGAGCATCACTATTTTTACCAATATACATTCTAATTTCAATATATTACCAATAAATTTAATGAGCACTAAAGTTTAACAGTTGTACACCCATTTTTGCGGTAAATTACTTCACTTTTTAGAATTGTACTTTCATATTAACTGTATGATGTTTTTAATTTAAGTTCTTGCTGTCTTTATTATTTTATTATTTAGTTTTTCGCCTTTCAGTTACTTCATTTTCTATTACGTTATGTTGATTGAGTTTAGATCCGATTTTATCATCTCAGTTTACACTGATATTTTATCCTGACTATTATTAATTTGTAATTTGTCAACTTTCATTAAATTTTGATTTGTTTATTATTTTTTCGTTTATTTTTTCTTATGTTTCCGTCATTGATTTCTCCTTTTGATTGGCGAAGCACGCGATACGGATATACGATAATAAAACATTAAAAACTTGTAATTTAATTGTTACATGAATGATGATATATAGTATAGTATCTGAAACAATTTAAACGGAAGAAACCCAAAAAAGCTCGGATGTGTGAGCTCAGAAAAAAGTACAAATACTAAATTTGTCTTTATACCATTATTATAAAAATATATTTGAAACGAGCCAGATGCAAAACGTTGTAAGTGCCACCTTTTCACAAATGCTGTTTATAAACTAAATAGGTAGTATGTGCCACGCTTTACTTGCACAATAAAATTCATATCGATGGCGCTTTGCTCAGAGGCAATATAAGGAATGCGCTTTGCTCAACGGCGATATAAGGAATTATATATTAAAACCTAGTAACTGCCAACGAACAACTGCTTATTTAACATAAACTAGCAAAGCTTTTGGAGCAGTGCATGGGTATACTGTTTTCGAAAAAAAAAAGGATATTCCTGAAGATATACATGCCAAAAAAAAAATTACTGGAAATATAAGAGAAGATGTAAAACGCAATAAAAACTGTGGAATTCCATACCTAAATTTAGACCAAAAACCTACAATACATGGCAAACTTTTTTGCGAAGAGGTAAAGTAAAAAGTTTTAATTTTTGAGTTTTTTTTCCTCAGTTGCCTGAAGGAAATTTATTAAAAAAGTTTTAATAAAATATTCTTTTAGGAAAAGTGCAGCTGTCAGTACTCTTGTAAGCTAATTACTGTTGAGCATAAAAAATAGTGTTTGAGCAGTTTTGGAGACTGGCAGATTATAATGAGCAGCAGAACTTTTTACGTTCACTTATTCGACCTATTTTAATCTAACCTAGAAAACATGGAAATTACGATAATCCCAACCATAGCAGACGACAACACTCATTTAAATATTTTCTACCACTTCCAGGAGAATTTGAATTTCAGATATGTAAAGTACTTTGTGTTTAACTTTGGCTATTACACCATGAAAATTGGAGATACTTAGTCAGCGATTATTTTCCTCCGGCATATTTGTTCAACTTTAAAAATTAAGGCTATTATCGAGCACAAGTTAATTAAATCTAGCCCAAGTACTTTCGCTTAAAATAGCATCTTCAGGGGCATTTCGTCAAATGTAAACTATCCGGCAAGCGTAGAGTGTGGAAACATTAATATTGACATAAAATTGTACAAAACACTACACTAAAACCAGGACAAACAGTTTAAAATTACTTAAAAAATTCTACGCTACATTCTTTGTCAGTATCTGGAGGGATAATGATCTAAGCGGAAATGATAGGTCACCGTATCATTAGAGAGACTTTCATCAACGTAAAGCAGAGAGCGCTCAAAAAATGATGTCCCAAAACGTAGTAGATTGCAGAAGTTCGCAGTCTGATGTATGTGTGCTGTCTTATGATTTACAAAATACGCAGATGTACTATAGTCGGCAGTTTACTTGTATTAATCTGAGAATATATTTTAAAGATAAAGCTGAGATATGGGATAAAACAGCTGGAAAACTAGGTTGTAACAAAATCAATAGTTGTTTGTATGTTTACGTTACAGCTCAGCTTAGTACTACAAAGCGAAAATTGGTTCTATGGTCCAATATCTGCAGAGGGCAGAATAAAAACCAGGGTATTTTGGCTGTTTATATTACCCTGGTAAGCAAAGGGTATTTCGACGAGATAGTGCATAGTCGAGAGATAGTCCATGATTGGCCACTCACTCCTATCATATGATCGTGACTTTAGCTGCCTTGAAAAAGCCAAAAAAGGTCTTAAGTCTGAAGTACCTATGGATTTGGTGCCTATAATGGCAAGTGCGCATTTAAAAAATCCATTTGTAATTAAATGCGCTACTAGATTTTTCAACTGGATGAAAACTGCAAAAACTACTCTAGTAACGTCCACCCTGAGCATCTCTCAAGCTGTTATGCTGAAAATATCTAAGGACAACTTACACCACAAATTAAACATTAAATTGGTGGAACAGGTACTCCGTAAATGGAACAAAGAAAAAATTAAAGAAATTAGAAGTATTATTCCTTTCATTTCATCCGCCAATCAAGAATTTGATCAAAAATGGATGAAGAGTCAGGTGGCCCTACAGAAAAATAAGTTACAACTTATAAGTTTATAATAAAATGTTTTGTATCAGCATTATAATATTAATATTGTATATAACAAACTGTTTTGTATAGTAAAGGCGTGAGAAAAAAAATACATGCTTATCTTTTGTTTAAAATACGATTTTTACCATCCATTTACCATACCTTTGCCAAGGTATTTTTCGGTTGAGTATCCAACAGAGTTTTTCAAATCCTGCACATGCCATTCTTGATCGTCTAGTTATTTTTGCACTTTTGTTCTCTTTGTTAAGTGTCAGAATTTGTCCTAGGTAGATATATTCATCGACTTGTTCTATCTCACCGGCGTTTATAGTTATCCATATTATCAACTTTCTACTCTGAACATTTTCTTTTGATATTTCATCATGCTATATTCATTCTTATTGTATACTCGTATACAGTCAGTACGTTACTGAATATAAATAACGCTTGATTAAACTTATAAAATATAAAGAGCAATAAGTCTGACACTGATAATATTTATCAAACTAATCTATAAGGAAAGAGACTAAATTTATGACAATATTCCATCAGTTCAACTACAATATATAACAATGACTCAAATGTTTGGTGGGTACAGAGTTTAGAGTTAAAACTATGACGCTGACAGAAATTTCTCCTAAATTTAGGACAACACATTGTCAAATGAATCTCAAACATTTGCTCAAGTGAAGTAAGCAAGAATAAAGACTGACGACCATACCTGGCTAAGTGGCTAGGTACTAGCTTACCCAGCCGAATGGTCTGAGTTTGATATCGCTACAGACACCAGAAATTTGTCTATTACTAATTAAACTAAGTCGTCATCGTGTTTAGAACGCACTTAAAGCCGTCGGTTCCTGTCACGTAAGTAGTCGTTAACACTAAAAAATCTGTCCCAGAGGTAGATTGGAGTGGAAGATGTAGCCAATTTGCTGCAGTACGAAAGTTTATAACTACAAACGGCTTCAAGAAAAGGTAAAGCAAGAATAGGATGTGCATAATGTAATCGAATGTAAACTTTCAAATTATAGAATTATGGAACGAAGATAGAAATTTACAGATAATGGTAATTATAACTACTCAATACATATATAATATCAAAAAATCCTAAGAACACAACAAAAATTAGAAAACACTGATAAATAATTATTTCCAGAAATAGACACCATGGCCAAATGACCATGACGACTATCAATTTATCTCTCTTTAATACTGGCTCCTTAGGTAAAGACTACTAATTTTTTATAGACATATCCAGGCAATCATTTTTCGTGCTGCTGATTTTATATTTGGTATATTCGTTCATTGGTCATCTGATGGTCACAGTATCTGGCAAACTTACTACATAATAAGTGGTTTACTAGCTTTATGGTTAGATCCATATGCTGGTCAGGAACGTATTTCAAACGCTTTATTAAAACGCTCGTTGTTGACTTCTATATTGGACCTTACAGAAGTAGAAGTAAGAGCTAGGTTGTAGCTCAGTTGTATTTATTAGTTGATCCCTACTGAGAAGAACAAGATGCTAGTAACACAAAAATACATGATTGAATTGGTCTTTTAAAGGCGAAGTTATATTCGTATATATTGTCACGAATCTTATGAATACGTAACTTCTGGGCGGAAAAGTTAAGAAGTATGAAATTTACGTTAACAAGAAGGAGGCAATAACGAGTTTTACAACGTGGAAACCTTAAAAATTTATGAAATAAGAAATTTAAAAATATCAAATTTAAAATAAATCAAGTCTTTCGTATAAAGTATTCAGTAAAACCATGTATGTACCTGTCAATACATGTCTATGTTGTAGTAGAGTAAAAGTATTTTTTAATTTTTAAATATACAAAAGATTATTCTACATAACTTGTGGATATTTTTAATCCTTTAATATTTCTAGAATCGTTGTCCAAACGGCAGCATCTTCGATGTGGCGGCGGCCTTATAAGCGAGCGAGTTCATTACTTAAGGAGCGCGATGAGACTCGCGACCGCCTCCAGCAGCTTCGGATCCCCGACCTACACTAACAACATATTAGTTTAATGTGTTAGGACTTTAAATGATCCACATCCGCACAGCCACTAGCCGGATTTTCCGCCTTAAATTCCTTTTATTAAGAGGGTGAACTTTGCTAAAAGAAAGTCGACTCGGAAAATTTCTTCTTGAGTTATGATTTCGAATTTGCTTGTTTGTGTTTCTTGTAAAGTGAAAGGGGTTTTTTAAAGATAATTCTTTTTAACATGTCATGGATAGTTATTTTATGGGCAGTGCGGGGTATAAATTGTGATTTTCGTAAAAGATAAAAAGTTGAAGAAACTCTGAAAGGATTGGATTAAAATTGAATCATAATCGTTGAAAGGGTTCTACCTTGTAATAAAACTAGACGTATAAATATTCATCATGCAGGAATTAAAGAGAAATTTTTGTCTTTAGAAGACATCTAATGTACTGCCTCCTTCATTTTTTAAAAATACGATATACTCATAGCGCATTGTGGTTTGAATCAATATACCCTACTAGTATTTCATAAATGTGTCTATTATAGTCTTACATACAATCAAGAGAATTTTCATGAAGCTCTTATTTTAACAAAGGGTTCTACTCATTTTTCTACGTGTGTCTCAATTATTAAGGACATTGGCAATCAATATGATTATTTTACTCTGTCTGCACAAAGAGTTATATTATTGTTTTTTTACTCCACTGCTTTAAATTTTTTAATCAAGACGTGTGTTGTCTCCCTGGTCCTCTTTTTTCTTTCACTTTTCCTTCTATAACTAATTGGATCAATACATATTTTTTATTTTTTAGTATGTGACCAAAGTAGTCCATTTTTCTTTCCTTTATACTTTTGAGTATATTTTTCATCTTAAAAAGGCAGAAACTTCGTAGCGTCTTAATACTCTATTTATAATTTCTATACCCAGTTTTCCATTGCATAATACTGAATTAATCATCATTGAAAGCGGTTCTGGCTATCTCAACGCGTCATTTTATTTCAAGTTTGTGGTCTGATTGTTCATTTAACTCACATCCTTTTTCTTCTTTCTACTTTATAAATAGGTTTAATGCCTGTTTTACTTCGGTTTTTAGCCTCAATTGACGTTGTCTGACCATCTTTTTCTCGGTCGTCCCAATGATCTTCTTCCATTTTGCGGTTTGTCTCTTGCTATTCGTACTTTTCTATTTTCTGTCATTCTTTCGATGTGTTGATTCCATTTTACTTTTCTTCTTTTGGTCCACGCTCGTATTTCCTCACTTCTTACTCTATCTCCTAGAGTTTGGTTTGTTATTTGTCGTAAGACTTTCATTTCTGTTGTTTCCAGCAGTCTTTGTGTTTTCGCCGTTTCTACTCTTGTCCGCTGTGTACATTATTATTGGTCTTATTGTTGATGTATACATCCTGGTTTTCGTTTCCGTTGTCAGGTATTTGTTTCTCCATATTGTGTTATTGAGACATCCTGCTGCTCTGTTTGCCTTGTTCGCTTGTTTTTGTACTTCTTTCACCCCTAGCTTGACAGTTTTATTCCCAAGTATTCAGTTTCCATCACTTGTTCCATTATTTTGTTATTTACGACTAGTTTACATCGTCTCAGTTCCGCTGATATTACTATCGTTTTAGTTTTCTCAGTTAAGATAACCATGTTGTATATGAGCGCTGTATCTTCGAATTCTTTAATTAATCTCTGTAGGTCATCTTCATTTTCAGCTATTATTATGGCATCATCGGCGTGGCATATTATCCTTTTTGTCTTTTCTCCCATTCTATATCCTCTTTTTTTTTAACTTTCTTTATGATTACATCCATTATCAGATTAAATATTAATGGGCGCAGCGAATCTCTTTGTCTAATGCCAGTTTCCTTTACATCTTACCATAGCTATGTTATCTTTATATATATTCTCAATGGTTTTTACTAAATCCATTATAATAATGGATTATTCCATTTTCATATAATAAATGTATCGCGTCCCGAATTCTCACTCTATCAAATGCTTTCTTTAAATCTATCAGACACATATAGGCTGATTTGTTGTATTCCAGCGACTTTTCTTTTATTTGTCTTATTACAAAAACTGCATTCGTGCATGATCTTCCTGTCCGAAATCCTTGCTATTCCTCTTGCAGAGATATTCGTTCGTTTATTTTTGTCGCTATTCTTCTTGTTGTCAATTTGAGTGTTGTATTTAATAGATTTATTGCTCGATAATTATTGGGGTGGTTCTTATCTCCTTTTTTAAAAAACATCACCATTATCGCTCTCCTTAATTGATCTGGTATTCTGTTCGTGGTGATTATTTTATTAATTAGAAGTTGCAGTTATTGTACACGGTGATCACCTCTATATTTTAAAAGTTCATTTGGTATTTGGTCTTCTCCTGGTGACTTTCTGTTTTTTAATTTGTTTATCCCTTCTTTCACATCGTTTTGGGAGATTTTGGTCTTTTCCTTGGTTATTATATTTGGCGTTTCTGGTAAAGGTTCTTCGTTTTGCTTTTTAAACATTTTTGTCAGGAAAGCCACCCATGTATCCTCTTGTATGTGTTCTATTTCAACTAGTTCTTTTATTTCGCTTCTTTGTTGTCTTATGAAGCGTCATATTTGTTTCTGTTGTCCATAGAAATCCATCTCTAGTCCTTTTGTGAATCTTTCCCAGTAATCTGTTTTTGTTTTTCTTACCAATTAATGAGTTTCAGTTCTTATTTTTTTATATGATTCATTCGTTTTTTCTGACTTATATTTTAGGAAAGTTTTCTTTTTTTCGCAGCCCTTCTCTGCTGTCCGCAACGAGTATTTTATCGTCTGTCTATCTGAGATTATTCCCTTGTGTTTCCTTTATTCATATACCTTTATTGATGTCATCTAGTGCCTCTTTAAACGTCTCTTCTGAGCACATAATAATAAGTAAAGGGGATAGGCGACATCCTTGTCGTATTCACATCCTAATTATCTACTTTTGTGTTCTGTAATATGTTTGCAAGCCTTCTGTGTTGTATTTTGTCGAAGGCTTTATCAAAGTGAACAAGACATATGAATATATTTATCACAGTTAACATCTCGATACTGTTTTATGAATGATTGTGTAGTAAATAATGCTCATTTAGTGCCAAAGCCTTTTTGATCCCAATTGGTTTCCTGTTATTCTATCGTCTAGTTTTTTGTAGTCATGTTTTTGTAGTCATTATTTTTTATACGTTTTAATTTTTTTTTTAATTTCCCCTTTGGTAACTGTAAGTCTATTTCAACCTCTTAGTTTTGTGGCCTCCATTCTTTCGTCGTCTTCAAATAGCTTTTTTATATATTCTTCTCATGTCTTTATTTTCTCTGCACTTGCTAGTCTTTCTCCAGAAGCTAAGGAGCATCGACTGTCAGACGCCAAACCCACAACACTGCAATGAGTTCCGTCTGATAAGCCTTGATGAGTCATGCAGTAAAAGTCCTACTAATAATCGTACATAATCGAATCTATAAAAAGTGCGAAACAATCATTGGAGACGATTAGTTTTTATTCAGAGCCGGCATGGGAACGAGAGAAGCCCTGTTCAGTTTACTAGTTCTCGCCCAAAAATGCTACGACCAACAGAAATATATATTTATATGCTTTATAGACTTCGAAAATGCATTTGATAGAGTAAGACACGACCTACTATTAGAACGTTTGCAAGAAGTTGGTTTAGATGGAAAAAACATCAAATTCTTAAAAAAACTTGTACTGGAACCAAAACGCCAGAGTTAGGATCGAAGATTCCACATCCGCAGAAGTAGAAATAAGGAGGGGAGTTAGACAAGGATGTGTTCTGTCGCCTCTGCTGTTTAATCTTTACTCCAAGTTTCTATTTAAAGAAGCATTGGAGGATTCCAAGAATGCTACAACGACTCATCGACAAGACCAACTCGACCTGTGAGCAATTTTTATGAAAATAAACATTAAAAAAACCAAAGTGATGTCAATCCGAAAAAACCAAAACGTACCTCAACCTTGCACAATAAATGGGCACATTTTAGAACAGGTCAATAGATTTAAGTACCTGGGATGTTGGATCGATAGCAGCCTAAATCCTGATCTACAAATAAGATCTAGAATAGAACAGACCAGAAAAACTTTCGAAAAAATAAAAAAACTGCTTTGTGATTCTCGAATAAAACTCGAAATTCGACTACGTTTATCAAAATGCTACGTCTGGTCGACTCTTCTATATGCAGTTGAAACGTGGACCCTTAAAACCGTAAATAAATTGGAGGACTTTGAAATGTGGATCTACCGGAGAATACTCAAAATTTCATGGACATCGCATACCTCAAACGAAGAAGTGCTTGCATAGAATAGGCAAGGAAAGAGAACTTTTTAACACAGTAAAAGTTAGAAAAACATCATACCTAGGCCACATACTGAGAAATAATAAGTACCAATATGCCCAACTTATAGTGAAAGGAAAAATCGAGGGAAAAAGAGGCTTAGGAAGGAAAAGACTATCGTGGCTCAGAAATATCCGACAATAGACAGACCATGGACAAATTATAGAGCAGGTGCAGCGTAAATTTTTAAAATTTTTGTTTTTCAAAATTAACGGCATATATCCCAAGAGGGGCATCAGCAATAGTGAGTTGTGTAGCGGTTTGGACGTAGTATCATTAGAATCTAGACGAATTAATGCCCCCTAATATTCCTGTACAAGCTACTACATAATCTTATTGACTGCTCTGATATTCCTCGACAAATAAATTTTAACGTTCAGATTTGAGAGTTTCTGTTGTGACTGAGCATTGAATTATCCGATTAATTTGGTTTTTCTGATGATTTTAAATGCTTCGTTCACTATCATATTAAATACAAATAAGTTTATGCTGTCTAAAACAACCAACAGTTTATATTTTTTTATATATAATTAGGGCTTATTTCCTTGATAATTTTATTACATATTAGGGGAGTAAACTAATAAAAAATATCCACAATTTGATATTTTGCTTCTACAAATTATTATTAATTTAATTTGACACGATATTCGCATTATAAAAAGTTTTCTTTATATTTACTGAAATGTTTCGTAATTAAGAAACCTCAGACACGATATTAAATACAATACTTGCAGTGTATGGTGGTTGGCCAGCATACCAAACACTTGGTTTGAACCAGTGAACATGAATTCACAGTGCGATTGCATCTTGAATTAAATTCCACAAAGTCACACAACGAACACTACTACATAGCTGTGCGAAGGGGAACCGCAAATAGGGAATAAGGAACATCTAAAACTGACATACCCTTGCGTCGTCCCCTGTGGCTTCGTCTTAAAGATCGGGGTAGAAACCCATTCGAAATTTGAATATTTTTAGATTACCACCACCGAGATAAAATTGTACGAATACGAATAGTGAAACAGAAAATATTTTTTTAAATTACACGTAAACATATATATATATATATATATATATATATATATATATATATATATATATGTATATATATATATATATATATATATATATATATATATATATATATATATATATATATATATATATATTGTTATGATATGTAAAATTGAAAATAATATTGGTTTGCGTTTAATATATTTCAAAGTACAAAATAAAAGATATTTCGAAGAAATGAAAGTCCATTATCCTGGATTACCTGTGGTAAACAAAATTTAAAGATATGCAATTATTTTCTTTGTAAAATATATTCGAGTGATGTGAGTAAGCTTAGTGAAATCGTGAACAATGCGAGTGGGTTTTCCAAATAAATTTGTACGTCGATACACAGTGAATAAGACAATAGAATAGAAATATTTTGAAAATATAATTCTCCATTAGTTCTTAAGAATTTGTAGAAACCGATTAGCATGTTAATAGTTTTTAGCAAATTTATAATTGTAGACAAAATTGTTGTTTGTTATCTAAATGGTAGATGGGGATAAGTGTGACGAACTTTGATTGAAGGAGATTAAAAGAAGTGGGATAGGTATGTAGGAATGAGAGTTTAGCTAGATTTTTGAGGGAAAAAAGAGAATTAGTTATTTTTCCAAGGGTGCAAGGCGAACAGTGGTTGTTCTCTGGTGGTTCCCCAGAGGTAGTAAGCAGTAGAAGTGAATGTTTGTGAGTTTTCGTGTAGTAAGTGTATCTGACAGAAGCTGATCCAATAAAATATTGTAAGTTATATTTTTCTACTTATATTCCAAGAGTCACTCTTCAGGACAGAACGAGAGATTCAGTTTATTGAGAGGAGAAGAGGCTAGCATCATTTGAACGATACGTGCATTTGAAGGAGATCACTAAAGACAATAGGTTCGCAATAATTTGTTGTAGGATTGCTGATTACCTGGGGGACTTCTAAGAATAGATAGTGTAGGCTACAAGAAACAAGGATTTGGAAAACTCATCATCAGAGAGATAGTTTTACCGTTCGTCAGTTTTTCATTATTAACAACACATTTTTTTAACAATTGCTATAGAAAAGATAGGAATATTTTGATCAGGAGATTTAGAACAACAATTTTAATTTAAAATTTTAATTTATATTGTATATACCATTAATTTTTGAAGGTTCACGTACGTAGAACAAAATTTTGATAATCATTATATGAGATATTTTTTATTGAAGATATTTGAGTGTGAATTTTATTTCAATATATAATGTTGTATCATATATGTTTTTTATTATTTCGGTATTCTTTGGACCTTACCTATCATATGTAAAGCATAGATATTAAAGCACAAGTAAAACCCTGAGATAGGAAAATTAAATAGTGTGATAGAATTATAATTGCATCATTTAAATAAGTTTAATTAATTAGCTAAGTAATTGCTTGGCGCACCTCAGACTTTTAATATCACATTATATATATATATTATATATATATATATATATATATATATATATATATATATATATATATATATATATATATATATAAAGGAGTACTGAATATCGGTCAAAGAGAAATAATAAAAGTCACAGTTCCATTCCTATATTTGAAGACGTTTCGCTTATTGAATTTACAAGCTTCATCAGTTCAATGAATGGTGAGTGAAGAATAATAAAGTGTAAAACAAACACACCATTCTCTTGGTAACCGTGGTATATTTTGATCAGGATTATTAGTGTGATAATAAAAAAAATACAATTTTTATCTGTCGAGATGGATTTAAGGTCATCTGGAATTCCATGCATTCTTCTTTGATTTTGAAAACATGGGCAATCAAGCAGGAAGTGTTTCACTGTCAATGAAGTGGAGCAGTTATTGCAAATTGGCGGTGGATCTTTACTGATTAAAAATTTGTGTGTGACAGCAGTATGACCAATTCTTAAACGGTTTATAATTACTTGATCTTGTCTACTTGTGGGGTTATTCAAAGAGCTGTTCACCTTTGGGCATATTGGGTTTAATTTGGTTGCTGAATTTTCCCAGTAATTTTGCCAAATGTTATTGCAATGATCTTTATTCAGATGTTTCATGTCACTATAAGGATATTTTGTAAATTTTGTAGTATCTTCTAAGTTGATACGGCTTATAGTTGCTAGTTGATCTGCCTTTTTATTTCCCCAGATTCCAGTGTGCGATGATACCCAAATGAAAACTGTGTCCTTTCCAATGGAATGAAGTGTTTCTAATTCATTTTTTATTGCTTGTATAATGGGATTTGTTGTATAAATTTTCTTTAAATTCAATAAAGCATTAACTGAATCTGTAATGATGACGCACTTCATCGTGTTACACGTTTTGAAAAAAGTTAGGGCTTTTAATATAGCTGTAGTTTCGCTTGTAAGTCTACTACAATTTGTAGGTAAATGTGTGCTGTAGCAGTTTTGTTCATCAGAATCGTAAGCAGCAGCATGTCCATCTTGGGTTTTAGAGGCGTCGGTCGGTAAAGATTTGCAAGTAGTTGGGGTAATGTGATATGATTTCTGCAAAAAGATGATTAATTATCGAGAAGTTTGTATATCATTTGGGATACTTTCTTAGTGTTAGGTCAATGGTAAATAGGCGGGTTGTCCATGGAGGAGAGATTGCATTTATATATAGCAATAGATTAAGTTGATCCATGTTAAAATTTGTGACTTTTATATCAGGATGCCAGGGTGGAAAATTTGAGAGAAAAGAGGATGTTGTTTTTGAATTAAAATTTTGGCAATATAGTTTAGTGATAATTGTTGTCGCCTAATGTAAAGAGGTGGCTTTTTAGCTAGAACTTGTAAACTACTAGTAAAACTAGTTCCAAATGCACCAAGTACTAATCTAAAAACTGTAGATTGAAAAATGTAAATTGTTGTAATAAAAGCTTTTACCAACATATTTAAAATATGAAAACAAGGCAAATATATATAATCGAAGTATCGTTTTTTCTGATTATACACAATTGTTTTTGAATATGATTATTTATTTTTTTAATAAGAAATAAGAAATTTAAATAAATAAATTCTTTTATATTGAGAATGATACTAGCTTCTAAATCTTGAGCTTGTTCATCACAGCGCGTAAAAAAATTAAAGCTGGCTATATCTAATTAATACCGTAAAATAAAAATACATATTTTTATTATGGATCAAAAAGTGTTAAATTTTAAACCAACAGACAATTTTAAATACTTGGGAGTCCAAATAACATTAAAAGCAGGAAGTAGCGAAGAAATACATTCCAGGATTGGCCAAGCAAGATCAGCCACCAGACAGCTACACTAATTATTATGGAACAAAAAAAATAACAAAAGAAAATAAAAGAAGAATTTATAAAACAATAATAGAAAGTATTGGACTGTACGGTGCCGAACTCTGGGAAATAAACCAATGAAACAAATCAAAAATTAGGGCCATGGAAATGAACTACTGGAGACGATGTTTTCAGCTCACTAGACTTAATAGGGTAAGAAACGAAGATATTCGGAGAAAAATGGAAATCGATCTAGACATAATAGACACAATCGAAGCCAAAAGACTTAACTGGTATGGACACCTTTAGAGAATGCCGGAAAATAGATGGCCAAAAAAAAATAGAAGAATGGACTCCGCCAACTAGAAGAAAACGAGGTAGACCAAGACGATCCTGGAGAGACGATGTCGACGATGCAATGACCGCCAGAGATCTAACAACCGAAGATTGCTTCGACAGAAAACGCTGGAAGTTAGGATGCGAGAAGCGGCGCCAGCTGTAGAAGACTTGCTTGTTATATATAAAACTGTTAAATATGGTATTGTAATCAAGTTGCATATATTAATTCTTCTTTATGTACCGTCTTCTACCGAAGGTTGGCGACCATCATACGATAGGTTTCTCTGTTTTGTGCCGCATGAATTATGTTCGCAGCTTCTGGTATTTGAAACCATTCTCTCAAGTTTCTCAGCCAGGATTTCTTCTTTCTGCCCAAACCTCTTCTACCTTCAATCTTGCCTTCCACGATAAGCTGTAGTAGACTGTACTTATCATTACGGAACACATGGCCCAGGTATGACGCTTTCCTCCTTTTAACAGTTGTTACCAATTCCACCTCTTTACCCATTCGTCTTAATACCTCTGTGTTGGTCACTCTGTCTGTCCAAGGTATTCTCAGTATGCGTCGATACAGCCACATTTCTAGAGCCGCTAACTTCTTTATAGTTGCTGCTGTTAACGTCCACCCTTCTACGCCGTAAAGTAGCGTAGAGAGTACGTAGCATTTCGTGGCGCGCCATCGGAGGTTAATGCTTAGGTTGCGGTTGCTTAAAAGCTTTCTCATTTTGATAAATTTGGATCTTGCTATTTCAATTCGGATCTTAATCTCTACTTCTGGGTCCCACTTGTCATTTACTGTATATCCCAGATATTTAAATCGGTGTACTCTTTCAATACGTTCGTCTTCAATATGCAGGTCGATATGTTGAAATTTTTTTACTGATCACCATAAATTTAGTTTTCTTTCTATTGATCATATATTAATATATGAATAATTTCAACAGTCCATTAAAGGTTTGAAGTATGATCAATAATGACCTCCATTCTTTTTACATAAAATAAAATTTTTTTTTATTTTATCGCTAGCACCATAATGATTCGTGACGTTTCTACCATTGATCAGGCTAGTGATCATATGACACTGCATATGAGGTTATATTTTTACATACCATTATTTTAAATGATTTACAGACGGTAAAGTTGTAAGCACACTCATTTCCAATAGGTATTCCTACAGGTAGAGATATAGGTATTATATCTTGTTTTTAATTGCTTTTTCATCATTGCGTATTGATAACGTTAATGTTTTTCAAATAAGTTATGTCAGCAATAAAACGGTTCCAGTATTTATAGCTTTTACTAATTTTATATCTGTTGGATATACACATAAAAATTCAGTTAAATTTTTAATAAAAATATTATTAGTTTGGTTTAACCTTAATAAATATTATCAGTTGTAGCAATTGTAGGAAAATAAATTATATTTGGTAAAATATTTAAATACAAATTTAAAAAACGAAAAAGACAAAAACATAATACTAAGGTAATCGTTTTGTGGATTTTCTCATCAGCTCAGTCTTATCAGTAGTTCCGAATAAAAGTGATCAATGTACGATATTTAATTATATACCATGCAGGTCATTTGTTTATAGTCCAATTACTAAGACGGATGTAATTAAAATAATAAATAAATAATTTTGAAAATATAACATCTACTAGAATTTAGGAGGCACTACTATTTTTGATGAAGGTGTGTTTGAATGAGTTTGCTCCAATTCTTATTTAATAAATACTCTGTGTGTAGCAGACATCATTTTTAATTTTAGAGGTATTACAATCCTGAGTGTTGTTAATAAAACAGTTGTAAAATAGTTTATAACCAGATTTTGCCCTATTTATATTCCAATTTAAATTTTATTAGTAATAAACAACATGGTTTTCCGATGAGACATTCTTATAGACTTCTACTGTCGAAGTTGTATAATCTGTTAGTAAGAGTATTGACAAAAATTTATATACATATTGTCTGGTATATCATTTATCTCGATATTTCGACTGTTAAAAATTAAAATTTCTCTGTGAAAAGCGGTAGCTATTTGGTATCGGAGATCCAGGAAAATCGTGGATAATTTTAAATGTTTTAAGTTATCATTTTATGTTGCGATATATAATATAAGTATATTCGGATATTTTTTACAATAACCCAGAAAATCCTCATGATGACGCATGTTCCTCAAAATCATGAATAAAATGTTTTCGCAGAGAGATATTCTCATGTGGATACAATCAATGATAAATCCACGCTCAATTATTAAATACGTGATCCAGTTGCCAAACGACTCAACTAAAGACTATAGACGTGAGTCTATACAGTAGATTAGAATAAGGACTGGACCATTACCTAGTAATAGCAAAAGTGATAATATAGTTTATAAGGAACAGAAAACAACAAGAACCCGTAGAGACCGTTACATTTCTTTTATACGTGAATAACTTACCGGAATGTCCGCAGAAACGTTGGATCAAGTGATATGTAAAATAAGAGATTTAGGTTATTAAATAATTGGTGCGATAGAAATGGATTAGTATTAAATTTGGAAAAGAGTGCTAATCGTAAATTTTGCTTATACATAGAGGAGCAGCACCCAAAGATCTTTACAAAATAAGTAGCACAGATATTGTGATCCATATAATGTCGTTATTGTAGATTCTGAATTAATTACTATTTAACTGGGAATAAGCCACGAATAAGTATACTCCACTATCCCACTATCTCGAATAAGTATAAATAGCTTTTATTAACACAATGGTATATTACATCACTTACATTTAACAAACAATCTCACACATATCTCTTCTTTATTGGATCAAATCTATCTCCTCAAGAACTTCCCGTTTACTGTCAAACAACTGCAATAATGGAATTGAGTTCTCCATTCAACAATATAAAGTAGTTTGAACCATGTTCTACTGTCCATCTATTAATAGAGTACCGGCATGTAAGTAATGATTATTTTATTTATTTATTTGCTCATTTATTAATTTATTACAATCGAAGAGACTATTTTATCACAATTTGTGGGCCTTACCTTGTCTGGTTAAACTTTTTGAAAATTTTATACCTTTTTATTCAACTTACTCATTTAAATAAAACCTCAGACATGTAATATTGGCATAATTATTGTAATTTACAACACCTACTTTGTTTATCGTTATTAGACAACACCCTAATATGGGTTTTTTATTATTTCAGCATTTGTTTAACTTTGTATCGAGACCTGAGGATGCTTTGCATATTGTAGAAAGCGAAACCGGTCGTCTGATAAATAAATTAAATTGATTGTGAGTAAGTCTTATTTATTATTTGTTTACCTATTTGAAACGTTTGTATTTTGAGAACGATTTCCGAAGTGGAAATTGAAACGTCAATAAACGTATGTTTATCTTTAATTGTGGCTAATTTGAATTTCGCAGCATTGACAGATCTGATTGTTACTCAAATTTGATGTGTGTCAAGTAGATAACCCCACACTACTATGAAGTATGTCGACCAGAAAGGGCTTAGATTACGTTATGTCGATTTATTTATTAGAAACTGTTTTTTATGCTAAATAAAGTTAAGAAAACTATACCGTTATTATATTATTAACGAATACTACAGCATCAGAAGTAGGATTGCGTGGATCGCCGATATTTATGCATATTTTAAAATTGTGTAAGAATTGACAGTAGTCATGCCGGGATCAGACATTGAAATAAAAAATACAAGTGGTAATACCGCTGCTCAGGCAAATAATGCTGAAATTGTACGTACAGCGGTACAGACAATCATCGATTATGAAGAGAAAAAGAAAGTTGCTAGTCCAGAAAATCAGACCCCGACACAAAAGCATATAAAAACTAGTAACAGTGAATTAATAACTTTAATTGCCGTAATTTTTAGTCATAGATAAAAGCCATAATGGTGCAATGTGATTAAAGAGAATTTAAAAAATTAAACCTGTGTATGTGCCATCTGATATTTTGCAACTGTTAGCCATTGGAAAATTGACCGGAAAAGCAAAGGACTGATACCTCAGCAAACCAAATTTAATTTCCACCGATTGGACAGAATTAAAAAAAAAATAAAAAAAACGTATGGGAAAACTTATAATCCAATATCGTCGAAAAGAAAGATGAAGAGTAGAAGGTGAAAAAAGAGTGAAAGCTTTTCAACATATTTTCATGACAAACTGTTACTGGGCAACGATGCAGGACATGATAATTAAGATATAGTACATTATCTGATCGATGGGTTCGATGATCGCGTACTTCAAAATAAAGCTAAAGTGATGTTATCCACACTCAATAGCACACAAGATTTGTATAAGGTAATAAGGAGCGTGGTTAAAAATGAGGCATCACGGAGTGAACAGAGGCTGGTTACAGCATCAAGTGATAGCCAAAACTAACCCCATACAGCAACACAGGGAATGATGCCAGTTCCTATAAAATGTTTTAATTGTAGTCGTACTGGACATAAGGTGACAGAGTGCAGACAAGCTAAGCGGGATAAAGGATCATGCTTTAGATGTAGAAGCAAGGATCATACAGTAAGATACTGCTCTAGTAGAAACCAGCAGGTGGTTTTACCAGCAGATTTATCTACCAGGATAGCACTGGAGCCATGGATCTAGTGGAATATTGTATAAGCCAAACATATCCTTTTGTACTTTGATCAAAGGAAAAGCAGATATCGAGCACGGTTTATTAATTAAATCTTGCCCAAGTACTCTCGCTTCCTTAAGCATCTTCAGAGACATTTCGTCAATTTTGGCCTACCCAACAATCATAGAATGTCATTAATATCAAATTGTACATACAATTCTATGATTGTTGGATAGGCCAACATTGACGAAATGCTTATGAAGATGCTCTAGGAGGCGAAAGTACTTGGTCAATAATTAATTAATAAATTGTGCTCGATATCTGCCTTTTATTTGATCAAAGTTCATCTATTCGAGCATTCAACCTTATTTCATTTTAGATATTTTTGTATTAAGCCTGGTTCTAGATAAGTATAGCATATCATTTAATGGTGTAATAGATACAGGGCCCAATATCATTGATATCAGAAAATTTTGTAAGGGCAGAAGATATTATTTTTTCTTCTAATATTAAATATTATTCAGGTATAAATAAATTACCTTTTAGGGTTTTTATGACACCGTTACCTTTGATGAAATATCATTAAATTTAAAATTTTATATTGTTGAGAAGGATTCTTTTAGCTGTAATCTACTTTTGGGTCCAGATTTTATGACACAATGAATCCATAGGAAATATAGGTTTTTCAACTGGTTCTTTAAAAATAAATAAAAACTCTTGCGTATAAATATAGGAGGACTATCAGTTTCCATTTACAGATGTTATATTTATTGATGATATGGTAAATCTAGATGCAGACTTGAATATAAATTATTGTTGACATTTTACAATAACTACTAGTGTTCAAACTTTATTGAAGTCATATTACTTTGATTATGATAAAGTGAGTGTGATTCCACAGCACAGCTTGCTTTAACTAAAAATGAACATTTTAGTATCAGACCACGTTATGCAGAGAAAAAGTCATTGAATGAAATTCTTGCTAATTTATTAGAAAGTAATGTTATTAGAGAAAGTGATTAATCTTTTAGTTCACCAGTAGTATTAACTAAAAAGAAGTTAAAATAATATCGAATGTGTGTAGACCATCGTACTCAATAAATGTCTTATTAGATATCAATTTCACTCGCCGTGAATAGATGATCATTTAGATGAGGTTATAAAATAAGAAATATTTCTTTAAATTGGATTTTATCATTTTTTTTTATGAAAAAGGTATACTTCATTCGTTGCACTTTCAGGTCAGTATATGTTTCTTAAATTACCTTTTGGTTTGAGCTCAAGTCCCCCTATTTTTGTAAGGTTTTTAATAAATTTTTTAAAGGTTTTTGCCAACAAGGAAACGTCTTAATACATTTTGATGACATGGTAATTGCAACCCAGACTATCGAAAAAAATCTATAAGTCTTACGAAAAGATTTAATATTAGTTAGTCAAAATTTACATAAGTTAAGATTAGATAAATGTTCATTTTTAAAAACAGAAATTAATTTTCTAGCTTACAGGATAAATGAAAATGGTATACGTCCTAATAAAGATAATATAACAGCTATTTTGAGTGTCCAGTTTTTACAGATATCAAGCAGGTGCATAGATTCTTAGGTCTTGCCAGTTACTTAAATGACGTTTTATTCAGAACTTATCTATCATTGCTAAACCACTGTATGATCTATTACGAAAAAATGTAAAATTTGGATTTACAATGATATATTTATAAGCTTTTGAGAATTTGAAGTCAAAACTGATATTAGAACCTACTTTAGCAGTTTATAATCCGAGAAGAGAAACGGAACTACACTGAGATGGAAACCATGTAGGCTATGGATCAATTCTACTTGAGATACAAAGTGATGCTTAATTTCAGCCAGTATTCGTCTTTAGCAAGGGGACAACCAAGTATGAGTCTTGATACAGGACATTCAACCAACTTACACCTCTAAACGATTAATGGAATTCGCAGAAAACCTTTCATTGTAATAAACTGCACTGGTGTTTTCCAACGGTTTAACACTTTGCTAAATTTTAGGTATAAAGTAAATATATGTGTCATTAACCCGTTGTTCACAGTTTTGCATATTTTGTTACATTTTTTTAATAAATAGTATTCTTGCATAATGTTATTTAACGTAAATTTCTTTGACCTACTTGTTTAACAATTTTTTCCTGAAACAAATACTACCGTGTTAAGGATAATTTAAATTCAAAGTAGATATACAGAGTACTAAAATATTACTTTTAATTTTTGTTAAAAAATACTTTAGTAAACTATAACATTTGGTCAATTTAAATAGTAGTTGTTAGTTAGACCATATGTCTGTTAGAGTGTACCGTTTTTGAGACGTCTGCGATTACAGGTTAAAGTTAGGGTTTTTTCTTAAATATATTTAACTTTTTATTTTTAAATGAAAATACTTGTACCAAAAATAAACTAGTTTTGTGAAACAATTGAATTTGTTTATGTACGGTTCTCAACCATTTCTAAACATTTTATCAAACATAATTAAATTACAATCGGCATTACTAATGATTATTAGGCTAATTTGCTCAATGTCTTTAGGATCTTTGTAAGCGGTTATATTATATTTTACCTCTTAAGCACAACAGTTCGAAAATTTCTGTCAGATTGATCTAAACTCAGTATATTGTAATTCAAACGTGTAGTTTTAAGTAACCATCATGCCTAGACGTGAGATGGATATTAATGAATTAATTGCAAATATGCATAAATACTTTACCATGGAAAGAGACAATGGTGGACCTTTAAAGTCAGTATTATGTATAAATCAACGCGTTGGTGAAGCACTCAAGATAAGTGAAAGTAAGCTGAAAACTGTAATGAAGACTGTCAGAGATTCTCAAGAAGAGCTTACTGTGACTGAGTATCACGAAGACAAGAACAACTCGTAAACATTCTAGGAGCATTGGCTTACCGAAAAAAATTTCAAATTCGCAATATTTTGTATCGAATGCGTGAAAACAATCAACATGTCAGTTTAGATATTTTACTGGCCAAAATAAAAGTAATACAAGTTTCTGAAATTAAGAGGACTATAAGGACTATATATTATAGCCTTTGGAATGTGTTAAAAGATTTAGAATTTAAATTCAAAACAGAAAATTTAGAGGTTACTTTTATGCGAAAAATGTAGTGTGGTTCACAAAAGAATAAATTTTTTAAGAGAATAAGCTAGACTTAAATCTAAAAATGCAACGTTCATAAACTTAGATGAGATATGGATATTTGCAAAGATTGGAATTAAAAGAGTATGGCAAGAGGACAGAATAAAATCAATAAAACATACAGATAGCGAAGGCAAAAGACACATCATTCTTCATGCAAGAGGTAAAGAAGGCTTTATAAAAAAGCAGAGTTGATTTTTTCTTCAAAATCAAAATCTGCTGATTACCATAAAAACATGAATGCAGATATGTTTGTTAAATGTATGTTAAACTGTTACCTAGTCTGTGTGAACCACCAGTTATAATTTTAGATAATGCACCTTACCATTCGGAGATTTTGGAGAAACAACCAAAACATTCATCGAACGTACCGAGCATAAAAAATTGGTTAGTTAAAAAATAATATCAATTTCCCGGAATACGCCTTCAAATTAGAGTTACTGGAAGTTTCTAAATGTAATAAAAAACCAACAGTTTATATAGTTGACCAAATTGTATCAAGTACTACGGTTACCGCCAGTTTAATCCCATCGAACACATCTGGGGTATATGTAAAAAGTATTATGATAATCACGTTGGATGAAGTAGATATAGTGACGATGCAGTTAGGGAAATGTGGCACGAAGCTCTTAAAATTGCAACTCCAGAAATATGGGCCAAAACTGTAAATAGAAGAGTGGTTGATCCGGGAAAATAAAATTAGCGAAATTAATCCTGTGATTATAGATTTACATAATGATAGCGGCAGTGAATTTATTGAAGATGATGACGATTTATAAGTTTAAATAATTAGTAAGTACACTAATAAAATGGCATTTACAAAATAATTCTACAGCAGGTTAACCATCATATTTATAAATTCATTATTAGCCAAATGAATAATATTATTTAAAATTTTATTTGAATATTTACTCCTCATTTTATACAAACTAATTTTAACTGATAATACAGGCAAAAATATTCTAAACAAAGTAAGTAATTAAAAAGATTATGGAGATCTCCAGTGCAGTTTACAAAGTCTTTTACTACAACAAAAGGTTTTTTGCGTTGGTTGAATGTACTGTAGTTACGAGCTTAAATGTTTAAGTATTACGTACGCACTTAAACGAATTTATGTTCATCTAACTTCTTGATTTTTATGGAATTTAAAACTTTGCAAATATTAAATTATTTAAATATTATATATCTTGTTTAAAATATAAATAATAAATAAATAATAAAATTACTTTATTGAATTTTTAAAATATTTAAATTTTAGAAATACAGAAACCTTAGTACCGGTAAAGCTTCGCGCTAGTCTACTGTACTGCCTACTGTAGCACCTTTTACATTTATATGAATCCCATAAGATATTGAAAAGAGCATATCAATATAGTATGTAACGCTAAACTCTACAATTTGAATTAGATGAGGTAAGATCACTTTAATTGTGACTGTTAATAAAAAGAAAAAGAATATTCACATGTCTTTTTATATCTAATTCAGAGAAATATCGAGAGAAATGAAGTAAAGTACGTCGAGCGGGCAAATATGACAAGGTGGAGACCATTTCACCGAAGCGGTTACGGGAATTACCATAGAGTGTTCCATAAAGCGGCGCAAGAATGCGAAGAGCACTAAAACGTAATACGGCAAGGACAATAACTGGATGCAGCTAAAGGATATGAAGACATAAACGGAAAAATAACGTCCTCTCGGTTGATATTCAAATTCAACGCGTATGTGAATAAAGCGGATCCAAAATAGAAAAGTTTCAACGTATTACCATGATTTATAGCCGTATAAGAGAGGCTCTTATTGCCTATATAATACAAGAATGCCATAAAACCATCGATATACCTAACCATTGTTGGTCGAAATGGTAACCGTTTGCTTACGTCTAGATATATATTAGTTTGCTGGGTGGTCGGTATTATTACAAATAAATCCTCTCTTGGAAGCTAAATAGCACGTAAAATTAAATAAAAAAGAAATAAATCATTTAGATTATGATGTGTTTGCATACAAAATATTTAAGTTCTTGCGAAATAGCTTCCCAATAATTATTAGGAAACATGACATAAGCCCTAAAACAGAAACTTTTTTTTATTTGTGTAAAATGTAATAAACGTGATATATTTCGTTGAAACATCAGCTTCCTCAAAGAATCCTAAAAGCGGCGTTAGAAACCAATAATTTGGGGTAATTACATAGAAAATAATAAAGGGATGATGGAAGTCTAAGTTTAGTAATAAATTAGACATGGCCACACACAACCATATATTGCTCAGCCAAGAAGATGTTTGAAAAAAACACATAATTGAACATAGAGAGGGCAAATGTCTGGGAAAGTTTGAATAAGAGATATACATATACACTAGATAAATTAATAAGAGTTATTCCATCATTTTACAAAAACACCCAAATCGCGTAATAGTTAAAAAAATTATACCAGAAGAATTCACAACGACAGAAGGAGTCACACAGTTTAAGTCCCTTATTATTTATTCTTCTTCTTCCTCTTTATAAGCAATTCTGCTTGTTCATTGGCGGATTAATACCTCTATCGAAGGTTGTCACTCCTATTTTTGCGCGGTTGTCTGATACGTTTTCTGCCGATTGGTGATTTATCTCCACGGTATTTTGACTCCACGGGTCTGCCCAATTTTGCTCATGTGGATTTTCAATTCTTTTTTTTTCTATTTGGATCCATTCATTTATACACTGTGTCTTACATTTTCTTCTAATGTCTTCACTTTTGTTTCGATCTCTCAGCGTTTTTATTTTGAAATTCTTCGCAGTCCTCTCATCTCTGTCGTTTGCAGTAGCCTTTGTGTTGTGGCTGTCTCGAGACTTGTTTCTGAAGGATATGTCATTATTGGTCTTACACTGGCTTTCTAAATTCTTGACTTCATCTCAGTGTTAATGTGCCCGTTTCGCCGTATAGTGTTATTAAGATATCCTGCCAGTCTATTTGCTTTTTGTACATGATCTCTATTTTCTGTGTCTAGGTCTCCATAGCTCGACAGTGTAATTCCAAGGTATTTTATTTCCATTACTTGTTCAATTAGGCCAGGGAAATAAGCAAAAAAAGTACCCTGTTTTTGACACTCCTCCGGCCAGGCAAACGACAGTTATTTTGAGTAGTGTGGACCTCTGTAATAAAGACCTATATGTTTCCTGCAGTCGATTTTTTGGACTAAATTAGTTATTAACAAATTAAGTTCAAAAAACGGAAAATTTTTGCTTTTTTCGGCTATCAGCAAAAAGTGAAGCAATTTAAACAAATTTTAGAAGAGAGGAAACTTATAAGTTATATAAAAACCTTCAAAATGGCGTTTTCAAAATGTTTCTATCCTTATTTGTTGCTTAGAAAGTTGCAAAATAAGTCAAAAATTTCGGTTTTTTATAAATGTTAATAACTTTTTTGAAAATAAACTTATAATATTTATATTTCATGGAATGATGTGCCTTGTAGTGCTTAAAATAGGGTTAAAATTTCAAAGTGATTGGTCCAATAGTTTAAAAGTTATTTTATTTGTTTATCCCAAATTAACATTTTTTGCGGCAATATAAGTCAGAAATTTATACAGTTTTAGAAATTGTAGGGGTTGTTATCATATGAAACAAAGCTTTGGGAGACAGAATGGGTATACAAAATTGAAAAAACATAAATCAAACAGGTGAAAGCGTTTGAACGTATTTAAATGTTTTTTCCATAATCTTAAGGCCTTTAAAAGCTACATAGAATCTTCAAGATTTATCTAGCAAATGGTTTTAATACAGTTTTAATACAGAAAAAAACTAAATCAAATTTCAGCACAATCGATGATGTAGTTTTTGCAAAATAATTTTGCAATGTTAGTTTTTTTGTTAGTAATTTTGCAACGGGTCGTTGAAATCCGTTGAATAACAGTGCCTAGGGAATTAAAAAAAACTGTACAATTTTAGAAGGTAATAAATAAATAGAATAATAAATTTTCATCAACTGAGCGAGTCTGATAGAGGGTGGTTAGTTGGTCTAAGAGATGCCGGACTTTCTTTTCGGGACATTGAGAATAGGGTTTACAGAAATTTAAATACTGTGTTAAGATGTTATCGCGCATGCCGTCAACAAGGCTATTCATAAAGATTGTAGGGCACAGAGCAATGCCAAATAAAAACAGTGCGTCAGGATTATATAATAGGTCTATTCTTAAGACCAATCGGGATGCAAATAATTTATCGTTGAATTCGCAGTTTTAACCTTTTTTCATTTCGGTCACACTGGGTGTGACCTTACTCTCTTACCCCTGAACATCAACGTTACCATCTTGTATAATGCAGAGAACGATTGGCTTGGGACCAGGAACGAAATTGGGCTGTCTTTAGTGACTAATTTCTATTTTGTTTGCCAGAGTCTTAAAACAACGAAAGACGAAATTTGCTTATGGTTCCAATTCATCTCTAGAAAAATCTTTGTTAGAGGAAACATGACTGCTCAGCAATACAGACACACAAAAGAAATGCTGGAACCTCAACTCCTTTTCTACCTCCAGATGCGCCAACATCCAATTTTTTAACAGGAGTCACTATGGACTTCTTTAAACCTTCTGAAGTAAACATTTTACCCTGGCTCCCAAAATTTCCAGATTTATTCCCAATTGAACACGTGAACACGTGCCCACATGAACACATCGGTTGGACATTTCTTAATTTATATCATCCTTCTCAAACTTTGCAAACACTTTGGGGAGAGTTAATTTGGACATGGAACAAGATACCTCAGAAACATATTGACCGCTTTATCAGAAGCGACCCAAAACGCATCCAAGAACGTACCCTCCGAGATGCATCAGTACATTGTTAATTGGTTTACCCCTATAAGTGTTTTTAATTTTATTGAAATTGTATTCGTTTGTTTTTTTGCCACCCTGTATTATTGTACAAAATAGTTTCAAACTGTAATAACTCATCGGTGTTCGAATTTCTATGCCACTTAGTATATTAGGGGCTTTAAAAGTAAAAAGTAAGAAACTATTAGATACCGAACGATAAATAACTATTTCAAACTGTAGAAAAAAACATTCTTTTTGATATAAAGCAACAAATTTTAGAACTACTATTATTTATTTTTACGCACAACAGGCCGTTAAGGCCTAGGGCATTTTTTTACAACATAATCCTTCTTCTTCTTCTTAAGGTGCCGTGCATTTCTGCGTAGGCGTCCACCGTACATCGTCTTGTCAGGTGAGATGTTAAATATTCTGGATTAAATAATTCTATTTTTAGCAGCATTGCGAAGCATTTCATAGCTGTGGATTCCTGTCCATTATCGAATATTGCGCAGCCATGACATTTTTTTACGTCCGAGACCTCTCCTGCCCTCTATCTTCCCTTCGAGTATCAGTTGCTGAAAAGTGTATCGTTCTCCTCGTATAATATGCCCCAAGTATGCAGTCTTCTTACTTTTTACATAATTAAAAAGTTCCCTGTCCTGTAAGCCCGCTCTTCTGAGTACTTCCTTATTTCTGGCCCTGTCCGTCCATGATATTCTGAGCATTCGACGCAGGCACATTTCAAACACTTCAAGTTTGTTAATGGAACGGGCCTTTAACGTCCATGCTTCCATTCCGTACAGGAGAACAGGCCACACGTAACACTTAAGCATCTTGTATCGGAGGTTGAAGTCAAATTTGCGATCAGTCAGAAACTCACGAAGCCTCAAAAAAGCATTTCTGGCTTGTTCAACTCTGCTCTTTATTTCATTCTCGGGGTCCCAACCCTCATTCAGCAAACATCCAAAGTATTTGAATTGCCTGACTTGTTCGATTTCTTCTCCAGAGACATATATCTTTGCGTTGGGGTAATCATTTCTACTTATAATCATTGATTTTGTCTTCTTGATATTTATTTTCAAACCCCGAGCTTCACTTGCAAGAGTTAGATCATTTAAAAGGCATTGAAGATCTTCGCTGTTATCTGCCACTATGGTTGTATCATCGAAATCCTAATATTAACTAATTACAATTATAAACTTTGATGGTACACAAGGCAAATATCGAACACAGTATTTAATTAAATCTTGCCCAAGTACTTTCGATCACAAGATCATCCTCAGGGGCATTTCGTCAATTGTGGCCTATCCAGCAATAACCGAATGTCATACATGTAAACTGGGACATAACAAATACACTAAAGACAAACAAACACTTTAAAATTTAAATTGGAGAAGCCACATTTTTATATTATAGAAGCCGGAGACAGAATGGCTCCCAGCCTGGCGGAGGCGGAAATATTCGGAGGTTGAAGCCTTTTTGAAGGTTTTGAACTTTTATTCGCTTTTGCTATTCTGGCTTCGAGCTCCCATTTTTCTTTTCCATTTTCATCGAAAACTACACCCAGGTATTCAAATTTGTCCACCCTTTTAAAACTATAGCTTTTACCACTTACTGACCTCATACTAACTTTTGTCCCTCCCATGATCATATATTTGGTTTTGTTTTAATTTAGCTCCAATCCGAATTTCTGTGCTTCTTCGATGATTTTCTTCACAACTCTTCTTAATTCTTTCTCGGTTTATGCTAGAATCGTTAGATCGTCACAAATGCCAAGCACTGGTGCCCATTTTTCATGATCGTTTCTTCTACCTTCATACTGCATTTTCTGATTACAGTTTCTAACACTAGAACTAATATTGCTGAACGAAAAGATAATCAAGTGGTTTGTGTCTATAACCATTTCCTTGTAGTATTTTTATGTTATCGGCAACATTTTAATGGGAATTAGCCAGAAATTTACGTAAAAATTAATTTATTTCCAAATAAACAAATTTTTAATTAAAATATTAATAAATATAATAAATAAAATAGTGTGGATATATATTGGTAAGGATTTTTCTTCAAAGTGATCCTTCACAGATATAATTAATAGAATATTAGACATTTACACACACCACAAAGTCAAAAGCTAATTGCCTAAAAAATTTTATTTTTAATCTTAAATAAAATATTAATTGTAAATGTAAAACAAATAAATCTAGGCTACGCCTATGTTTCATAAATTTACTGTAATCACAAGAACATTTTCCAATTCAGCTATATTCGCCAAATCTTAGATCTGACTTTTACCCCGTACACAACATACATCTAAATCATATTCACACATTTGCTCTTGAAATTCATGTTTCTTATTCTTTCGAACAACTAATTTTCCGCGAATTTCCCCAAAGACAAATGCGTGGTTAAAGTCTTGCCAAAAACAGAACCTAAATACGACTTGAATAATGCTCTTCGATTACATAACATTATTTCTTTATGATTTTCGCGGTAAAATGCTGTGGAAAAGCGCACAACACATCATGTATTACAAGGAAAATTGCGCTAGGAAAAACCCATCTTCCGCTCAGTTAACTTTTCGAATTTCCTGCTGTTGGTTTTTATGGGAAGGCTATTAGAAGATATTAGCATCGTTGAGTATTCGGATAGAGCTGTCAATAGCATCTGCATTGGCTGTAGAAGTTGCTACTCCTTCTTTTGCACCGTTAAGGTTTTCTTTCGAGCAGGAACGAGTTTACCTTATACTAAAATTTTACTTTAAATAAATTGGGATGGAAGATTTAAAAGTTATTTTCAAATGTACAGATTTTAAGATATCGGTTAAAATAAATATGTATATCAATGTGAAATTTAGCAATTTAACAAAAATATTTATTTGAGAAAATTTATATGTGTTATATATTTTATGTATTGATCAAACTTTTTATATTAACACAGATTAAGTGGTTATAACATGTCTCCACAGATGTGGTAAGTTTTTTTGCCGAAAAGAAAACAGAGTGTGAATAGTCTGCGGGCGAATTTTGGTCACTAGAAAGGCTTTCGCTAAAATCTACTAAAAATCATTTGTTTTAAGTATGTAATGTCCTCTGTTAAGTAGGTACCATAGATTTTTTTAATTATTTGCCAAACTTTGAAGGAGTTTGTTGTGTTATTTGTTTCCAAAACAATGAATTTCTCTTCGCTCACTTTACACTAAGCTGTACCTGTACTCGTATATGCTTTATTTCCATACATCCATACCTCACTATCGGTCGAATTATGACAGTAGATTCGTATCTTAGTTATTGGATGTACGTCTTGTGATTGTAGGATACCCATAATGGAAAAACTTTAGGTGAAATCGGTAGAAATTATCTCTAATATTTGGAAATGATACAAAGTATACCAACATTATGGGGGATTTCAACGCAAAATTAGGTAAAAAGAAGAAAATACTGAAACCAAAATAGGAATGCATAGTTATGGCACACGAAATGAAAGCTCAGAACTAAATCAGTCATCATTTTTGCCTTTCGGTAGTTATTATTTAGACCTACTTTACGTGCTGCACCGCTGAGTTCATTTAACATATCACTATCAGCCTTTAGGTCATCTGAAATCATAACAATATCATCTGTGAATCGTAGATGACTAAGCATCTTACCATCAATATTTGTTTCTTTACTTTTCCATTCCAGTGACTTCAAAGCATGTTCAAGTACAGTAATGAACAACTTAGGCGACATAATATCTCCCTGTCGAATACCTCTCCTGGTATGTATCTTATTGGTAGGACCGTGCAGATTTACAGTTGTTGTAGTTGTGCAGATTTCTGTGTATATTTTCTACAATATTAGTGCACCTATGATCAATTCGACACTCCTCCAATGCCTTTAGAAGTGTGGGTAGTTCGATAGTATTAAACGCTTTATAGAGTCTATAAATGTTAGAACTAGAGGTATATTGTATTTAATTGATTTTTCAATCACGACTTTTATACACTGTAGGTGGTTATTTGTACCGTAGTTGGGGCAAAAACCAGCCTGTTCTCTTGGCTGATTCAGCTCAAATTTTGCTTTCAATCGATTGGTTATTATTCTTGTGTACAGTTTGTATAAATGGTTGGGTAGAGAAATTGGCCTGTAATTCTCTAGGTTCATGTTGTCACCCTTTTTATGCAGAAGAATTATAATGGAGTTATTCTAAGCTATAGGAATTTTTTGACTATATAAGCAGAGATTGAAGAGCTCTCGTATTTTTTTTAGAAGAGAAGTTCCGCCAAGTTTTATAGCTTCTGTAACTATTTCATCATCTCCTGGCGCCTTGTTTTTCATTTTTTTTGAGCGCATATTGCATCTCATCTTGAGTAATTTCTGGAATGTCCTCAGATCCCTGGTTTTGAACCTTTTGTCTACGGTCTTTATTTACGTTAATTGTTAATTTGGTTTGTGTATAATATAGTGTAGAATTCTTCGACTATTTCAAGTAGTTTCTGTCTGTCTGTTGTTACTTCACCCTCTTTATTCCTAATCTGGAAAATTTCCTTTCTACTTGGCGCGATTTTTCGTCTCATTACCTTCATGCTCCTGTTTTGCTCTATAGTCTGTACGATTTTTTCATGTTTAAATTTCCCAATATCTCTTCTCACAGCTTTCGATATGTCTTTATTGAGTGCCCGAATGGTTTGTGGGTCAATGTCCCTTTCACTTTGTAACTGCCTTCTTTCTGTTATTTTGAGTTGTGTTTCTAAAGTGATCTTTTGATCTCGTTTAGTCTTTGGGCAAAAACGTGCTTGTGCCAGTTTATATATATTATATGTAGTTACCTTTTATCAGATAACCAGCATCTAAAGAACTTAAGATTATTTAATAATTTCACACTTGAGTTATAATTACAAGCCTCCAATAGCAGGAATTTGATATATTTTAATATAAACAATGCATGCTTTGTTTACATCATTTATAGCTATTGAATCAGAGTACAGAGAGTAGAACTATTCTAACGCACTCTTCTTAAGATCGATTTCTCACAGCTTACTTGTATAAAATTATATTATTTATATAACTCGTTGCATACATTAGGTGTGACATATGAATAATAACAATATTCTACTAAAGTTTTTACCAAGTTCATAAAACATTTCACAACTAAGTATGTATATAAAAGTACCATAAATTCATCATCCATAAATTGTTCGTCACGATTTCATCATTTGTACATTCACGACTGGTTCATAGTCACTCCCTGATTGAAGAAATTCCCTCATTCACCATAATTACATGTTAAACTCTTTATGGGCATTCAAGGCTTTTATTACTCCCAACTAAATAATACCTAAGGTACAAAGTATTTATTATAGTTAATGTTCATTTTATTTTCAAATTTCAACACCTAAGATTTAATGAATAATAGCTGTTACCTAAGCGGTTGTTTGGCATTTTAAAGCCGTTCGTATATTGATGTAAGAAGGTATTTTAAAATATCAAGGGTTTATCTAAGGAATTATTTATACAATACTGCCCTGCTAAGCTGAAAGGTCCTATCTACCAATTGTGCTATTTTGAAAAAAAAACTCAATTAACTTTACTTTGCTGCCTCACCCGTAATATTAATAATATCAAAGTGTAATTTTGAATGAACTTGATTTGTGTATATAAAATTTATGGGATAATCCACGGAAGCAATTAGTTTAAAGCTTACATGAGTTTTGATAGATCGGACGGTTTAGCTTAGGAATATATTAAAAATCTCAGATAGGACAAGATATTTTATAACGAACTTTTATTGCACTTATAACGAGACATTGTTTTACATATAAAGAAAAACTTAACATAACTCTCTAATGTAAAAAACTTAAAATTCTCTATTTTCGTCCCCCTCACCTGCATAGCCTACCTACCTACCTACCTAATTCTTCCCAAAAGTTTCTCCTGTTGACTGGAATTATAGCTTGCAAGTTATTCAGCAAATTTTGCTTTCTCTCTAGACTAATTCCTCAGTTAGATGTTCGTGAAGGTGGAAGTGTCACACCAGTTTTAAGTATACGTGCAGTTAAAAAGTTCAGTTCTGTCAAATTTTCTGTGTCGTACGAGTTTTTTTATATTTTAATGTTTCCTCGCCTCTCGTAAAAACTGCGAGCAATATTATTGAGATAGTAGCGTGGTGTTAAATTTTTTAATTTGTATTTCGAACTGAAATCTGTTCACTCATAGAAGTGCCTAATCCCTAATGCCATCGGTGTGTTTTGTTGAATTTAAAACAAATTGAAAATAGTCATTAAAATCCCAAACAACTTTGGCCTTCTTTAATGATTTTTCTAGCTGGTGGTGAAAATGATCCGCGGACATAAACGTGTGTCCGCGCTCAAAATATTTTACGGTTGGTTTAAGTTAACTTCTGTAGCATTTACGATATAGACAAAAAAGCTGAACAAGCACCAATTTTTGTTCTGCCCCTAGCAATTATCCAGCCAAATTTTTATTTATTCTTTATTCCTGTTTTTTTAGGAAGAATGCGTAGAAAGTAGACACTACATCTTCTTTTTTTTCTTCCTGATATTCCTTCGTGCCACAAAAAGTCCACCTAGTTCATATCAAAATAATCTCGAAAGTCAAAAATTCTGCAACAGTTTATGCACGAAAACAATGAAGTGCATCAGAAAAGTATCCAAGATATGTTGAGAAATAAATTGTGGAAAAACTGCTATAGATAAAATAATAACTCAGATAAATATTTGTAATAAATAATTATGCAGTATATATGTACAAAAGTACGTGTTAACGAACAGCTGTCAGAAGAAATTGAAATTATATGTGGAGTGACACAGGAAGGCATATTGACGCCTATTGTTTTTAATGCCTACTCCGAGGAGATCCTGAAAAACGCTCTTGAGGGTGAAACAACTGGAATAAAGGTAAATGGAATTCCCATTAACAACATTAGATATGCAGGCGACACTGTGATCTTAGCCGAAAATATTGAAGATCTTCAGAGACTGGTGACCAGAATAGCGGAGTATGGTCTAACAATGAATTTAAAAAAGACGAAATTCATGAGAATATCGCAAACTCAAAAAAATAACGAGGATCTTCTAATAAACGGAACCAACGTCGAATAAGTGGATAAATATGCGTATCTGGGAACAATGATTAACTCCACAAATGATTACATTCAGGAGATCAAAATCAAAATAGAAAAGGCTGGAGCAAATCTCAACAAATTGAAAAGAGTGCTATGTACAAGGGATTTAAAATTGGAACTAAGAAACTAATGTTTTTTCGACTTAATTTTATGGAATGAAATCTTGGACCTTGAATGCGACATCAATAAAAAAACTGGAATCATTCGAGTTGTGGGTGGTCACAAACAAAGAGGTTCTGAGAAAGATATATAAAGAAGTAGAAATTTTAAATACAATTAAAACAAGAAAATTGGAATATCTCAGACATATTGCACGTGGAAAGAAAATACACCTTGCTCCAACTAAATATGTAGGGAAAGATTCAAGGAAAGAGAAGCATAGGTAGGCGTAGAATATCATGGCTGCGCAACCTGAGAGAATAGTAGGGATGTACACCAAATAAACTTTTTAGAGCAGCCGTCTCAATAGTCCGAATAGCTATTATGATTGCCGACCTCCTCCGCAGAGATGGCATTTGAAGAAGAAGTATTATTGAAAAGTGAAGAAAGCCTCAAATTAACTAACAAGGACTGCATTATATGTGTACAATAAAAATTACAGTACAAAAACAAAAGAGACGTTCAAAAATGCACAAATTACAGGGCCATAAAACTATTGTACGTAGAGAATCCAAAATATGAGTAAATCGGTTTGGCTTTTTGCAAGGAAAACAATATATAAAATATTCTATGTTTTCATCAACTATGATGCAAAAAGTATCATCGTTCATAAGATAAAACATATGGAAGTACAGAAATAAACGCTAATATAATATTCATTATTTTTGTGGTGCACACTTAATACTACAGTAGTTTCTAGTCATTATGTGAACATTGGAGGAGATATGTATGATAAAATAATATATTAAAGCGTATGTGATAGAAAGACTGGATAGATTTCATTAAAAAAAAAAGAATTTTTAGAGGATCGGTGCTTCATCATTCAGCCAATCGCGTCCTTTGCGGAACATATGCCCCCCTCTAGCTCTTCCAATGTTCTCTACATTGGGCCGTCTTTAACCAGTTTCCTGCTCTTTTTAGGCCATCGCTTAATGTCGGTGGTCATCCTAGGCTTCATTTAATGTTTCTGGGCCTCCATTCCATGATTCGTTTTGTCCTCTATCCATCTTATATTCTCGCTAAGTACCCTGCCCAGTTCCACCTATGTATCGTGATTCTTTCGATGGAGTCTTGAAGGTCTGATCTATTGCTTGGTTATGTGGTGCTGAAGGCTCACGTTAAGCATTGTTCAGTCCTTACTTATTCTCATGTTTGGGATCATATAATAGAAAGTTAAAATTAAAAGAGAAATGGAACACATACTAAAACCATGGAAACCATCTATTGAAGAAAAAGCTTTAAGGTTTAGAAGGACCAAAACAATTGGAACGACTATTGTCGACTTTTGAGCCGATACCTAAAAAGGGAAATGTAAAAAGATGTAATGACCATTAGTCAAAACATACTGGTATATAATTGGTCGCAGAAAATCACCTTATTTCATGTTTACGAGAGCATTCAAGTCGAGCCGCGTCCAAGAAGGTTGTAACATCATCATAAATAGACATGGTGGATGAAGAATGTATTAATGTGAGTGTGCCCATAGAAAAACAGTTAAATAAGTTTCGAAAAAGAAAAATTAGGCTTAGTGAGTGGAAGGACAATAAAAGAAAAACCCTTCGAGACACAACTATAAGAAAAATAACTAAACTATAATAAGTAAACTGAAATTTTGTTGGCATCTGTGTTTTGCTTCAATACGTTTTTTTTGTTGCGGGCCAGAACTTGTCGCTATAAGTATGGGTGTGACGGAATTAACTTTTAGCAAAAACAATTGCTTTTTAAACAATTCTACAGTATAAGCTACGATAGACAATGTTGTTACACCAATATATGGATTTAGTAGATGTTGAGGGACGATATGTTCCTGAACGTTAAAGTAAAGTAAAATCATGTAACCTCAGGTAACAACGGTTTCAACTCAGTTAAATTAGAAATTAAAAGTTTTGTCGGTGCTGGGATTCTATTTCTGAAGGTGAATCGTGACAAAACTATTCGTTGCCTGTTGCAAGCACAAATATACGTGTATGTCAAACAACTCCATGTTGCATATTAAAAGTTACGCCTAGACGTATCCAAAAATTGTAAGAAAAAATTAAGTTTAATCAAACATTGTCTGATCAAAGAGGACAACATAAAAATAGATCTCAACGCGATCTCCGATGAAGTAAAGTTAGCTGTAAGAGAGCACATTAAATCTTTTCCAAAAGAAGTGAACCACTATTCCAAAGATAACACTCAGAAGTTTATTAATAAATAAAATGTATCTACTTTTAAAGGCAAAATTTTCCAATTTTCGTTGCAGTGAAAATCTGTACCGATACATATTTAATTCCAAATTCAACTTGAGATTTGGCACATCTAGATCGGACAACTGCATTCGATGCGATAAGTTTCATGTTGAGCTTGCATCGACTTCAAATCGAAAGCAAGCTACACCACGCAAAAGCAGAACAAGCATATGCTTCCTTAAACGGGGGTATAGAATTTGCTTAAAGTAATCCCAATATTATTGTTCTGTGTACAGATTTACAGAAGGTACTGTTTTGTCCGACGCTAAAACATTCTACGTCAATATTTATGTTATAATCAAGCAATCCACAATATGGGTACAAACGAGGGATTTATGTCTCTGTGGCATGAAATTGTAGCTAAAAGAGGTTCAGCTGAAACAACATCCTGCCTACTGAAGTATATCACCACTAACTTTAAGCCCATAGAAAAAACAGATAGAAAATTAATTGTTTGGTCAGAGCAATGTATAAGGCAAAATAATAATTTGCGTAGCATTGCAATATACTAGTACCCGGTCACTATAAGATATTTTACATCTGAGGAGCAGAAGTTTTTAATTATCGGACACAGCTTTTTGCCCTGCGATAGGGAATTTATTGAGCGTACGAAGAAAACAGCAACAGTGTATCATTCAAAAGATTGAATTGACTTTATAGCCAATGCAAGACCCTCTAAGCCATTTATTATGTCGAAAGAAAATGCAAAAAAGTATTTTTGAAGTGTGTATATTTTAGGCAATTCCTAGCTGAGCGCTTTCGGCTTTACAAAGCCATCATCAGAGCTATGCTACAATAAAATGTTCTAATAAGTACTAATTGGTAAAGATTGTAATTTTTAACTTACGTCAATTTTTTAAAATACCACTACAAAGGAGAGATCTCATTTCCTTAAGTTTCACAATTATGATTTTGTAGGAGTTGGAATTTTTAAAACATATAAAAAACATATAAAAGGTCGACACTGGACGTCACAAACACGTTAAAAAATTGAAAAATTTTTTGTCATGGTACGGGTTAAAGACCCGACCATCTATTGATGTGAGGACGTAGACTGAATAGAACTAGTGAAATCAAATGTCGGTCCTTTTAAACGATTTTTCAAAAGTGACAGGTGACAAATGTCATATATAGGAAATAGAGATTGTTTTTTTATTCTTACAAAATTATTTAGTAGTTTGGAATTACTACTAGTCATCAAAGACTTTCTAAAAATTAAGTTTTTAAAATTAAATTTTATGTGTTCATCACATCATACAGAATGACATTAATTTGTAAATTCACTCAAGTCATTGCTCAAGGTCAATGTATGTTCAATCTGACAGCTATCCTTAAGGAACAAGGGCTCAAATTGTTCAACAACACTATAAAGAAGAAACCTGGTATTAATGATATGTTATCTGATACTTAAGTGTATTAAGAATTGTGTGTCTTGATGGAAAATTGTAAGAACTTTGCATAAAAAATTTTTTAAGAATGTATTTTCATGTTTCAATTAAGAACAACTGTCAAATGAATTACAAAATGTTGTAAATTTTAATAAAGTTTAAAATTTGTTTAAAAAATAAAAGTATGAAAAATATATAACAAGATTGCATAAGGTCACCCTTCTTCCTCTAAAGTCTCCCATAATAATTTAAAAAGAGGTTTATAGTTGCAATTGAGGTTGATTTGTGTGTTTAAGCAACAATCAGGGTTTATTTTCATTTCTTTGGATATCTCTAGATCTTCCAAGAGATTCATGAGTCTAAAGTTTTTATTAGGAATGTTGTGTAAAATTTTACTGTTTTCAGAAGGAGAAAAAGAATGATTATTAAATTTAATGTGATATCCAAAGTTTGATTTTTCTGGGTTATTGAGGAGGACAAATGTCATATATAGGAAATAGAGATTGTTTTTTTATTCTTACAAAATTATTTAGTAGTTTGGAATTACTACTAGTCATCAAAGACTTTCTAAAAATTAAGTTTTTAAAATTAAATTTTATGTGTTCATCACATCATACAGAATGACATTAATTTGTAAATTCACTCAAGTCATTGCTCAAGGTCAATGTATGTTCAATCTGACAGCTATCCTTAAGGAACAAGGGCTCAAATTGTTCAACAACACTATAAAGAAGAAACCTGGTATTAATGATATGTTATCTGATACTTAAGTGTATTAAGAATTGTGTGTCTTGATGGAAAATTGTAAGAACTTTGCATAAAAAATTTTTTAAGAATGTATTTTCATGTTTCAATTAAGAACAACTGTCAAATGAATTACAAAATGTTGTAAATTTTAATAAAGTTTAAAATTTGTTTAAAAAATAAAAGTATGAAAAATATATAACAAGATTGCATGAGGTCACCCTTCTTCCTCTAAAGTCTCCCATAATAATTTAAAAAGAGGTTTATAGTTGCAATTGAGGTTGATTTGTGTGTTTAAGCAACAATCAGGGTTTATTTTCATTTCTTTGGATATCTCTAGATCTTCCAAGAGATTCATGAGTCTAAAGTTTTTATTAGGAATGTTGTGTAAAATTTTACTGTTTTCAGAAGGAGAAAAAGAATGATTATTAAATTTAATGTGATATCCAAAGTTTGATTTTTCTGGGTTATTGAGGTGTTCTTTGATTCTTTGATTCAGAGTTCTCATTGTTCTACCTACATAAGTCATATTACAGTCACCACAGGACAGCTTGTAAATACCACTTCTGTTTAGTTTGTCAACTTTGTCTTTGGTCTTGCTGAAGATGGACTTGATGTTATATTTGGTTTTAAAGGAGATGTTTAAGTCATTAATTTTATTAACAAGTACTCTTGAAATTTTTTCTGAAATCCAATATTATTTAAATCAGGTTTAGTTTTTATACAAAATTTGAGACCCTTACTCAAAAAATCAAGTTCTGGTTTTGTAAAATTGCAATTTGACAAGTTTTTAACCCTTTCATGAAATATATGATAAGAAGAGGATTGTTGACTCACCTGATTCCTGTTGTTATTATTATTTTTATTAAAAGGATGTTGTTGATTATTACCTGATCGATCAGATTTTAATTTGTTTAGTTTTTTATTAAGTCTTTCATATTTAAGGTGCTTACTCAATGCTAAATCATCTTGATGTTCTTGAAGAGCTTGTTGAAAGTCTGAAAAAGAAGAGGTTACCCTTCTAATCATGTACAATAGTGATTATGTTAACAAAGTAGAATCTTTTCTATCCAACAACTCATTTATTCCACTTAACAAGAACCCAATGAATAAACTTATAAATGATCTAAAATCAAACATTTCTAATGCAACTAATTTGTTTCAAGAACTTGGAACTAACCCCAAAACTTTCATTTCTAGCAATCCTTTAATACCAAGACTTTATGGTCTCCCTAAAATTCATAAAGCTAATGTTCCAATAAGACCTGTAGTTAGTTTTGTCAATACCCCACTAGCTTCACTAGCAAAATTTATCAACACTCTTCTACTAGATCTACTTAATTACACTCCCAAATATACTATTGCCAACACTTTAGATTTAATCTCCAAAATTTCTTCACATACTCTTCCGAATAACTTCACTATGGTCTCCTTCGATGTAACAAATCTGTTCACCAATGTTCCCAGATTAGACACCATTCCAATCATCAATAACCTTCTACAAAGAAAAAACATTGACCAAAATAAATGTTCACAAATTACTTCTCTACTCCAATTTTGCCTTTCCCAAGATTTCTTTATCTTTAACGATAAAATTTATAGACAACCAGAGGGTTTAGCAATGGGAAATCCTTTATCTCCTCTACTTGCAGATCTTTTTCTAGACTCTCTCGAAACTAACTTTGTTCATTCTCAACCACAAATAATCCTATGGTACAGATATGTGGATGACATTTTAGCCTTTATAGAAGGCCCACCTTCAGAACCTCACAATATTTTGTCAATAATTAATAATCTACATCCTGCAATTAATTTTACCTTAGAAGTAGAAAGCAACAACATTATCAACTTTTTAGACCTAACTATCAAAAAGAATACTTCCTCCTTTTCTTCTTTGCCTACACTAGAATTTTCAATATTCAGAAAACCTACTCAAACTGACCATATGATACCAACATCATCAAATCATCCTTTTCAACACAAGATGGCAGCTATTCAATGTTATGTCCACAGACTTCTTAATATCCCTATGTCTCAAGAAAATTACAATAAAGAAATCTCCATCATTAAACAGATAGCAAACAACAATGGTTTTCCTTCTACTACTGTTGATAAAGTCATTAGAAAATCTATACTCAAAAAGAGACTAAACCAAGCTTTTAATGTTGATAACAAATCCAACACTACTTCCATATATAGATCCTTAACTTACTTAGGACCAATTTCAGAAAAAATTTCAAGAGTACTTGTTAATAAAATTAATGACTTAAACATCTCCTTTAAAACCAAATATAACATCAAGTCCATCTTCAGCAAGACCAAAGACAAAGTTGACAAACTAAACAGAAGTGGTATTTACAAGCTGTCCTGTGGTGACTGTAATATGACTTATGTAGGTAGAACAATGAGAACTCTGAATCAAAGAATCAAAGAACACCTCAATAACCCAGAAAAATCAAACTTTGGATATCACATTAAATTTAATAATCATTCTTTTTCTCCTTCTGAAAACAGTAAAATTTTACACAACATTCCTAATAAAAACTTTAGACTCATGAATCTCTTGGAAGATCTAGAGATATCCAAAGAAATGAAAATAAACCCTGATTGTTGCTTAAACACACAAATCAACCTCAATTGCAACTATAAACCTCTTTTTAAATTATTATGGGAGACTTTAGAGGAAGAAGGGTGACCTCATGCAATCTTGTTATATATTTTTCATACTTTTATTTTTTAAACAAATTTTAAACTTTATTAAAATTTACAACATTTTGTAATTCATTTGACAGTTGTTCTTAATTGAAACATGAAAATACATTCTTAAAAAATTTTTTATGCAAAGTTCTTACAATTTTCCATCAAGACACACAATTCTTAATACACTTAAGTATCAGATAACATATCATTAATACCAGGTTTCTTCTTTATAGTGTTGTTGAACAATTTGAGCCCTTGTTCCTTAAGGATAGCTGTCAGATTGAACATACATTGACCTTGAGCAATGACTTGAGTGAATTTACAAATTAATGTCATTCTGTATGATGTGATGAACACATAAAATTTAATTTTAAAAACTTAATTTTTAGAAAGTCTTTGATGACTAGTAGTAATTCCAAACTACTAAATAATTTTGTAAGAATAAAAAAACAATCTCTATTTCCTATATATGACATTTGTCACCTGTCACTTTTGAAAAATCGTTTAAAAGGACCGACATTTGATTTCACTAGTTCTATTCAGTCTACGTCCTCACATCAATAGATGGTCGGGTCTTAAACCCGTACCATGACAAAAAATTTTTCAATTTTTTAACGTGTTTGTGACGTCCAGTGTCGACCTTTTATATGTTTTTTATATGTTTTAAAAATTCCAACTCCTACAAAATCATAATTGTGAAACTTAAGGAAATGAGATCTCTCCTTTGTAGTGGTATTTAAAAAATTGACGTAAGTTAAAAATTACAATCTTTACCAATTAGTACTTATTAGAACATTTTATTGTAGCATAGCTCTGATGATGGCTTTGTAAAGCCGAAAGCGCTCAGCTAGGAATTGCCTAAAATATACACACTTCAAAAATACTTTTTTGCATTTTCTTTCGACTTGTCATAAGTGTGTACAAAAAATATCAGTCTTTTGATCATTTATTATGTGATTTCTTGAGAGTACCGATTTTAAAGACCTAACTATAGTTGAGTCAGCTTTACTGAAAAACAAGACTAAAATAACTAAAGCGCTATGGTACAAAATTACCAGTAATGATCCTACAATTCTCTTATGTCGAGAAAGCCACAATGTATTGCGACCTAGGACTTCCCATATCTTGGCAAAAAAAGAAATAGTAGTTAAAAAAACAGTAGTTAAAAACCGTTTTTGTTGCCAGCAGTGGCAATTCCAATTGAAAGTCTTAATGTGTTGTATAAGAATCCTTTGCCAGTAAAGAAAAAAAAAAGATCTTGTGGATATATGTATTTATATTCCTAATTAGGAATATAAAGAATTTTATTTAAACCTTACTTCACACGAAAAATTAAAAATTATGTTTTATTATCTTTGTAAATAATGTAGGTTTATATAAATAAATTTGGGTATAGGTGTTCCCTTGAAAAATAAGTATCATTTTCTTAACAAGCAGCCATATTTGTCTTATTTCCTTACGTTTCCACACAATATGTTAAAATGTTGTAACCAGAGCATTTTGATCAATTTCAGTGATATTATAACCTTGTTCCACTAAACTGATTTTCTATCGTCGTATATAGCCTTCAGTTTTTTATATATAAAAGTTTAAGCTATCTTATCCCTTCATAAATCTTTTTGTTTTCCTTTTCCAATAATAAAAAGTACATTATTGATCTTAAATTTGATTATAAATGAAAAAAAAAAACGTTTCCTGCCAAACATGATTTTGTGAGTTACAACCTTATTCGGGGCTGTCATTCAATTTTTCTTCAAATTTTGCTCTCGAGGATTTAACAAAAACTAGAAAAAGTACTTATGATTCACAGTTTTATGTCTGTAATAACATTGAAACCTATGAAGCACTATTTAGTATTTAAGTTATGATATAGAGTAGCTGATATGTTGGCCATCCAGATAATATGTGTTTTATTGACTTTGAGAACGACTTTGATAGAGTAAAGCATAACGAAATGATAGCACGTTAGTATTAATGGTAAACAAGGTATCATTAATAATCTCTATTGGTATTAATGTGCAAATATCAGGATTGGCTGGGATGATTCTCAAAAGCTTCATATACGAAGAGAAGTAAGACTTATTTGGAATTCATTTACAATAATGTATTATATAGTGATCAATGTGGTATCAAAATTAATGGAGTCAATATTGATAATTAAGGATAACTAAAAAGGTCTTTTGCCCTCTATGCCCTAAATGGTATAGATAGGTATTAATTTCTGGCTTTTTTCGTCTTTGAAATTTTATTTTTATCTGTTATATAATTTTTTTTATTTCCTATATCAACTACTTTTCCCTTTTTCTGTGTAATATTCTCAACATTAGTTACTATACAAATTCTTCACGTAAGATCTACGAAAATCCTAGTGTCTTTCGGTACGTGACACTAAGCTCACTTTAATTTCCTCTCATTATGTAAGGATTACCTTCCTGTTCGTGCATGGTTGTCTTGAAAGAGACGATAGCAATGTGTCGTATTGACTATGGTGATAACATCAACCACGTCGCTATCATATATTGCCTGTTTAACGGAAATTTATTGTGAAATATCTAGTAATTGGCGTTATCATTACTGTCATATTTTTTATTGAGGTAGAATTTATAGAGAGGTTGGTACAGATGTATACACATATAATATATGTACAGTGGGTGATCAAATTATTATGATCAGTCACAAAAGTTTAAGTTTTTCAAATTTGTTCAAAAATTTTATAATATCATATGCTGCTATAAGTTTAAGGTATGCCAATATATTTTATCACTAATAACCTCACTTTTTTGACGATTGTAGCTCTGGAACTATCATTTGTGTCAAATTACGTGACAACATACACATTGTGATGAATTTGCGCTTGGAGTTTACAACTGAATTTGTATGTTTTGTATTGTTTTTGAAAAATTAGTATCGTTTTATCTTTGTAGTATGTTTTGTTAATTTATTAGTGGTGATTGTGAGTGACAAAAAACTATCAGTTTTAATTTTAAAGACATTTTGAATTCATTTCGATTTTTGAGAAGAAAATCATAATAGGTAAGGCTAAAGACGTTTCTGTGTTTAAAATGGTGGAGATAAAGACACTTTTATTGAATACAAAGCTTTCAAAACGTCAGATAGATCAAAAAGGTAGCGCAAGCAACAGTGAGCAATATCAAGAAAAAAATTGATAATAACAGACACGTAATTCACCAGCGTGCCCAAAAATGTGGTCGAAAGCGTGTTACTACACCCAGACTCGAAATAAAAATGAGGGATATCTTCTTAAACAATAGAAAGAAGCCAAGAAGAATCCTTACGCGACTTATTCGTGAATCTGTGATGCCAGTTTCTGACACGACAGTCCGCAGAAGGCTTGCCGAGCAAGGTTTCAAATCATGACGTCCTGCCAAAAAACCAAAGTTGGCCATCGCAATGATGAAAAAGAGACTGGAATGGGCCAAAGAATACTAAAATCGAACAATTGAGGATTGGAATAAGGTAAATTACGTCACTACTTAAGTTTAAATCCCTATAACCACTGTTTTTGTCCTAAAAAAATATCTTCTAGTTTTTTTTTTGTTGACAGGTTTGTTTCTCCAATGAGTATACAGTTGAGATACTCATGAATAAGTTGGCCTTTGTCCGAAGGCGAGTGGGTGAAAGATATTACAAGGATTGCATAGTGGAGCGAGTAACGCATCCTTTCAAGATCACGGTATGGTCTGTGATCAGCAGTAAGGGCACAAGAAGGCTGTACATTGTGAATGGAATAATTAATCAATATCAGTATATTGGAAATTCTGGAAAGAAAGCTCATGCCACAAACCAAAGACTGGTTTGGCGAATCGAAAGATTTTACTTTTATACACGATTCAGCACCATGCCATAAGGCAAAAACAGTAAGATCTTACCGGAAAAAAAAGAAAATTAAAGTACTGAAGTGGCCAGGTAATTCCCCAGACCTCAATCCGATCGAAACTCTATGGGAGCCTATGAAGAGGGGGATGGCACAGGAAACTGTCACAAATAAGCAGCAGTTAATTGAGAGACTCATTGCCACCTGGCACAGAAACGATAAAATAAAAGAAGACTGCCTGAGAAACATTAAAAGCATGCCAAGGAGGATTAAAGCTGTCATCGAAGCTAAAGTAAATCACAAAAAATATTAAACAAAAATTGTTATTTAAGGTCAAAGAAAAAAATATTTTAAAATTACGTAAAAGAACGTGTTTATGATCTATTTTTATATTATATTCACATCATTAGAGGTTTATATGCAGTTTTATTCTTTATTAAACCGCAAAATGCAAAGTTTTTTAATGTGATCATAATAATTTGATCACCCACTGTATATAATATACAGTCCCTGGCCAAATTATGAATAATAACCTCATGAACTTTTACAAAAATCAACTATTTCACTACTTCTTTAAAAATTTATTTTAAATTTAATTTTTTTATGTAAAATACATTAATTAAAATATAATAAAAAGAATAAAACATTAGAATATATTACAAATTTATATTTTTTTAATATTTTGTTGGTCCCATTTAGCTTTGATTACTGCTTGTACATGTCTTGGCATACTTTGAATGCAGTAAAAGACACTTTACTTTAATTGTGGTTTCAATGATATATTAGTTTTTTAATTAAAACAATGTTGGTAACTTTTTCATTGGAGATTTCTCGTTTTAGAAGCTCCCAAACATTTTCTATGGAATTAAAGTGTAAAAAGTTTCTCACCAAGTCCAAGAGAGGAATACTATGCTCAGCCAGAAATTTTATTACTGATTTAGCAGTACGACTCCGTGTTGTACTGCTAAATCAGTGCATAGATCCACCTCCATTTTGCATAAATATGCATTCATCATCAGGAAACCATTTATATACTTGAGATATCAGCCAATTATTCAATACTGATACGTATTGATCTTTTTGCATGATCCCCTTAATTATTTGAAGCCTTTTAACTATTAGCGGTAAGTCCCTTACCGCTAATGGTAGAGCTCACCATTATTTTTTTAACAACACAATTAAATAAATAATTTTCTTTAGGTCTTCTTTTAATAATTGAGCTTTATTGGTTGTTATTTTAAAGGTACTTTCATCAATGAAGAAAATCTGTTTAAAAAAGGTACGAAAATAACTTTATTTTAATCGTCTTTTACAATCTATTAATAGGTATATCAAATCTTTTCTAGTCTTCTGCAATAAAAGCCAAGCTAGTCGTATTTCCTTCATATTTTCTATCAGAAGAAGCTTCTTAGCTGGACGTCGATTTTTGAACCTCAACTCCATTAAGTTCCTTTAAAATTCTCTTTAAATTTTGAAGTTCACGTGGTGTAGTAACTTTTTTTTTCAAAATTTACACTGATGTTTCAGTGTTATGGTAACGTCATTCTGCAATATTCGTGCAAGATTTACCACAGATATCTTGGAACCCTGGATTTTAAAAGCAATTTGGCGAATATAAATATTTTCATGCAGTAAAAGTGCTTTAATTTAATAAATTTATTTAGGTGGCAGATCTTTTTTCTTTCCCATGTCTAAAACTAGGCAAAATTGAAACCATTTTTAAAACCAACAAATTTTTTTAAAAGCCCAAACTTAAATTAAGTTATCAATTAAGTAAGTATTAAATAATAGTAATAATATTTAGAAAATTGCATTTACTAAATTATTTAATTTAATTATTTATTTAGTAAATATTTGGTAAATTATTTAAAATAAACCATACTTTAACGGCACTTGCGGTCTATTCACGGACCGTCTATTAATAGATTAATCAGCTTAATGTCACACTTATTAAAAACATTCTTATTATACTTGAAAGAATATTCAGAAAGTGCGAAGCAGATATAAATAATAGACAGTTTTGCTCTCGTAACGGCTTCGGAACAGTGGAAGCTCTGTATAGTTTCACAACTGTTGCTCAAAAATGTCGAGACCAACAAAAAGATCTTTTCGTTGCGTTTATAGACTATGAGAAAGCTGTCGACAAAGTTAAACATAACATAATGTTTAAAGGACTCTACAAAAATGACATTAATATAGTGAGAAATCTCCAACATATTGGAACATATTGGTTCCACACATTGGTACCAACAGGCTGTGGTAACATTAGATGGAAATAGCACGGATAAGTAGAGGAGTGAGAAAGGGCTGTGTACTTTTACCATTACTATTTAATATATATATATATATATATTTCGAAGAGTTATTTACGCAAGCATTTGAAAACTGTATAGAAGGAATCAAGATAATTGGTGAACATATAAATAACATCCATTATGCTGACGATAAAATCATTATCGCTGAAATTGAGACAGACCTGCAGACGTTACTAAACACAATTTGTGATACTGGGGAACAGTTTGGTTTAACAATAAACATAAAGAAAACAAAAACCATGGTTATCAGTAAGAGGGGCAAAAGTCATTACAAGGATCCAGATAAAAAATGAAGATATTCAGCAAGTGGACAAAATAAAATACTTAGGAGTCTGGATTCCGATCTAAATCCGAAATCAGAAATTCGCTTAATAATAGAGTAATCAAAAGCAGCCTTTGTCAAGATGAGGAAATTTCTTAGTAACCAAAGACTGAATCTGCAAATCCGATATCGGATGTTCAAAATGTTATATCCACTCTATTCTTATTTATGGTGTTGAAGCCTGAACTGTTCATGTTGACCTTATAAGAAAACTAAAAGCTTTTGAGATGTGGCTTTTTAGGAGAATTTTGAAGATACCATGGACCGATCAATTACGAACGAAATGATGTTGCACAGAATGGGAAAAGACAGAGAACTTTTGACCACCGTTAAAAGGCGAAAAACAGCCTAGTTGGGGCACAATAAAAATGATAAGTACGAGTTGTTGCAGCTGAATATGAAGGGTAAAATCGAAGAAAAAAAGGGGTTCTGGTAGACTACAAATATTCTGACTGAAAAACATTCGCGACTTTACCGAGTTAAATACACAGAGGCTCTTAAGAAAAGCAGAAGAAACAGACGAATTTGCAATGGTTATAGCCAATCTTCATTAGTGGAGATGGCACTAGAAGAAGAAGAAGGATTTGCGCCCTTCCACTAAAATGAGACCTTGGACTAAAAAAATGTTGTTGCATAATTTTTCTTTCTTAATGTGGTTCATTTTTAATTTTAATTTTTCTTTCTTAAAATGATGCCCAGTTTTTAAAGAATGTCAACTGGCGCACGCGTATTTTTCTTTTTTGTACAGACACTCTTGTGTTGTGTCATTCTTTGTTTAAACCATTGTGAAGTTTGACCGACTTAACATCTCGACAATCCGAACAAAGCAAACTTGTAGATAACATTGGTTTTATAATACATTCCTAAATCAAAAACGTAGAATCTCACAGTTTTATTCACTGTAATGCAAATTATAACTAACGAGATAAAAACAGGGGACAGTGAATAACCATTCGCCAGTAATTATCTGAATTTTTAATTTAGAAAATTTTGCGAATCCAGAAAAATTCAACATATCTTCATCAGTTTGTAAACTTAACATCTATTAGATAATTTATGGATTTCTGTAATATATATTATGTGTAAACAGTGCTTCTAAAAATGGCTAAACTGTTCAAATGTCAAGATTTAGCAGTATCCTAAAAACCAGATTACTACGATGTTATATCTTTTGAATCTTACGATATCTTACAGTTTTCGAAGAAAATTAAGGTTTTCAAAATGTCGCATTATTGTTAAATCCTGAAGGTATCTTATATCGACCACGCTACTAATCAAAACATTTATTAGGTATACAAAAAAAAAGATCGTTTAACCACAATAAGAACAGCCAAGCGACGGCAACAACGAAAGATATGAGTTCCTTCAATTAATTTTACAGGAGAAAGTAGGAAAGTAGAAAGGAAAACGGGGACCAGGAAGGCGAAGGTTGTTCAGGGAACAACCACAAATCTTTTCATAGCAGCAGTGTGCAAAGTAGAGAAAACCATGATGGTCTTCAACATGCGAAACGGATAAGCGTAACAAGAAGAAGAAACAATGCTTCTAAAGTATAGTAATGTAAGAGAACGATGACTAGTTTAAAAAACTAAAAGAATATATTGTGTTTAATTTTCACCTCTCCCCATTCTTCTTATGTTCATCTGGTAATCAGAAATATTTGATAATCCGGTATACTTCAAACCTGGAACGTGGCGGGTTAAAGGGAGTTTACAGTGTTAAAAAAATGTTTTTTTAATAAGCAATTCTTGAGTTGAAAGAATTTTGGCGTAAAGTGGATGCACTGATATTAATTTATCAATATGATCAATATAAGTACTACAGTATATCAAAATATATAATTAAAATAAAGAAGTTTCTCATTTATGTTTAAAAGCTAATAATGTTTAAAAAATTTCTAGTTACATCCCAGATTTTAACCAGCAGTTTGTATAGCAATATTTTTATATTTTCTTTACATTTAATCTGGGCAATGTTCTCAAGATGGCAGAACATATAGATCAGGACACGATATATTTATGTTTAATGTAAAATTACTTACCGGAAAGGAAGATAATTTATCACTTCTATTCATAATCATCGCTGCTTACCTACAAAAAATTTTTTATGTTAAATTAGATTATCTGAATACACTAACAGTGACATACGCTTTAATTAATTTATATTTAGAGAGTATTGGCATGTTGTGGTTATAATATAAGTTTTAGCACAAAATATTTGTTGGATTTTTTTTTAAAGAAAATTATTTTAACACTAACAAGTTATCAAATTATAACTCACTACTTAACTACACTCTACTCTCGAGTTATATGACATGGCCTATTCTGCTAAAGTAGACGCAAATTTCTTCGAATGTCTTTCCCAAGGTCATGGACGGAATTTAGCTTCTAGCTTTAGAAAAAAACAAACATGTTCTTACATACAAAATTATTAGCCGACAGACAAACATCAGATTATACAGAACATTGATCGGACCGGCAAATACTTACAACGATTTGAGAATATTGGTTAGAAAGAATAATGATATCAATCCTTGAACTAAAGAAAACTGATGAAGGAGAAATACGTACGAGATCGAATAAGGAAATAGAACAAGAAATGGGGGGTGAAACCATAGTCAAACGTATAAACATATAAAAGCAAGGCGACTAGAATAAATGTGACACATAAAGCCGGGTATACACATGCGAGTAAATTGGGAAAGTATCTGGCATGCCATTTGCTGGCATAGGCCAGTAACTGGCAAACACAAAACACATTTGCTAGTTATTGGCATGCCAGTAGCTCGATTGCCTATACTGGCTAGGCGTAAAAACAGGGTTGATTTTTACACATGCCAGTGCTAGTAAACCATCGAATGGTTTTTATCTGAAACTAAAATAACTATTTTGTAATTTTTTTTTGTAAGTTTCCAACAAATAAAAGGGATTCATGGAAGGTATTCAAAATGAATTAAATAAGCAAATATTGCTGATGACTACAGGATATTGTTAGAAATTTAATAATGAAAACGAAGCGGAACAACCGAAGAGAAAGTGGATTCTTAGGCGCGAAAATTTTGGAGTATTTTTTTATTTTGACCTTTATCTCCTTTATAGTAATACCCTCACCGATTTCCTCTTGAATTTGTATAAAAGCATTGTCACGGGCTATTTTGTTTTTATATAGATATGATTTAGAATTAAAAAACACACTTCAATTCTCTATATATTAGTAAAAAAATTGATGGTTTTGTCATCAACCCAACGAAACATTTGTTAAATTAAAAAGTTTAAAAATACAATTAATTCTTCATAATAATACAATTAATTCACCAACACAACAAATCTGACAATTCTCTGTCAGCTACTGGCATGCTCGTAGCGGTAGCGCACGTTCACACATGCCAGTGAAACTCCCCACGCATGCGTCCTACATCTCACAGCATGCTTCTAGCAAAAAAAATCAAATTCTTTGCTATTAGCTAGCACGCCGGGAACTAGCATGCCAGTTAACGTACACACTTGCCAGTTTTGAGACAGTAGCTGCTGATTGCTAGGTACTGGTATGCCATTGTGCTAGTAACAGGAATGTGTATCTCCGCCTTATTGAGAAGAACACTGACATACCTGATAAAAATAATTACAAGATAGATTCCATTGGAACCAAGAAATAGAGGAAGACCCAGAAAAAAAATGGTGGGACTAGGGACAAGAGTACATAAACACAATGAACGTAACAAACTGGAAAACAAAATGCAGAAATAGAAAAGAGTGAAAACAAATAACCAACGTTGCAAAGCCAGAGTGATTTATAAGAAATAAATCTAATATGAATCTGGCATCGCCATAATCCCATAAAATTAAACGGTTATAATGATGATTATGATGACTGTCTAGTAAACTTAATCATAGAAGATGAAAACAATTAAGACTAAGAAGATCTGTCAGAAATTTTCGTCTAATTTAGTTAATTATTAAGTTGCAATCAGTTTATGATAACTAATTAGTTCTTGAATATATTTCTGAATTAAAAAAATTTATAAATATTTTGTGCCAAAACTTTTGGGATATATGTTATGGGTCTACAATTTTTTAATCATTCAAGCAAGACAGGCAAAACTAATTTGTACATTTATGATAAGCAACTGCTTATCGTTATTTCTTTTCTTTATCAGTATTGCAATAACCCTTTTGTAATAACCACATCTTTAGAGAATATTCATATATGAAGAATCATCATTTTCCTGAACCAGGACATAGTTTTTCCTGTTGTGTGATTGTTGTTTTGGTGGTATAGAGAAGTTTAAAAAAATATATATGTTTGTGCTTCTATATAATACTTACAATGTTGTTCAATGTTGTTTTGAATTTAAAAATTTAATATATTATGGTTTATCAGGATTAGATTTTCAACTTAAGCATTCATTTTAAGAATCATTTTAAGAAAGGTATTATGAATTCTCAGAAATAGGTTTAAGATTTCTTAAATCGTGTTTTTGAAAACAACAAAGACCACACAAATATAGTTAATGTGAGTCTTTCGGCTGGAATTTCTTTTTTTTTTGAGTGGTTGGAATATTGTGGAACATTAAGAATTATATTTTAGTTGATCCCACTTAATGGATTAAGATTCATCAATACCCTTAAAAAAAGCAAATATAAAGGACGTAGTGTAGATGGCTTCCAATTGCGTTCCAGTCAATGAGATGGAGTTTTACCAAGCACTATATGGTGACGTTGGTAATGATGACCGTGCTTCTCAGATTTCTGGCATCATGATCAAGCCGACGAATCAAGTTTTGTTTGAGTATAAAAGAAAAAATGAATAAGTTTAAATTATACCATTGCAGAGTGCTCGTCCACACCGACAATAATTGCTTTCAAAATTTTTTCAAAAGAAATTTGTATTTTTATTACACATTTAGATTATTAGCTATTACGAAATGCTCATTTTAAATTTATTTTGTAATTCTGGTTCTTTAAAATTTTCAAATTTTGTTATATTATCATATATCATATATTTTTTTTCTTAATGTGATTCATTTTTAATTTTAATTTTACTTTCTTAAAATGATACCCAGTTTTTAAAGAATGTCAACTGGCGCACGCATATTTTTCGTTTTTGTACAGACACTCTTGTGTTGTGTCATTCTTTGTTTAAACCATCGTGAAGTTTGACCGACTTAACAACTTGACAATCTGAACAAAGCAAACTTGTAGATAACATTGGTTTTATAAGACATTCCTACATCAAAAACGTAGAATCTCACAGTTTTATTCACTGTAATGCAAAATATAACTAACGAGATAAAAACAGGGGACTTAAAAAAAGCAAAGTTAAAGGACGTAGTGTAGTTGGCTTCCAATTGCGTTATAGCCAATGAGATGGAGTTTTACCAAGCCACTATATGGTGACGTTGGTAATGATGACCGTGCTTCTCAGATTTCTGGCATCACGATCAAGCCGACGAATCAAGTTTTGTTTGAGTATAGAAGAAAAAATGAATAAGTTTAAATTATACCATTGCAAAGTGCTTGTCCACACCGACAATAATTGTTTTCAAAATCTTTTAAAAAAAAATTGTATTTTTATTACACATTTAGATTATTAGCTATTACCAAATGCTCATTTTAAATTTATTTTGTAATTCTGGTTCTTTAAAATTTTCAAATTTTGTTATGTTATATTAAAATTATTTCAATTAATTTGACTGTCATACTTAAAAAAATTTTTAATTTTAAAGTTAAATTTAGTTTAGCAAATGATTGTTAAAAGTATGCTAATATTATACACATTGGCTTACATTTCCAATTTCTTTTAATTGTTCAACTACTAAGGTCTGTTAACTTCAAAAGCTTAGTTAACTTTAGAAATAGAAGAAGAGGTGTCACACTTTAACCTACATTATCTTGTCAAATTTACCTCTTAAAAATACTAGTAAACAACAAAAAAGTCCTCTCCTAGCAAGTAATGTAGTGCTTATTAATCATTATTTTAAAGTTTTATATTTGCTTTGTCCTGTTAATTGTATCCTGTTTGTCCATAATTGTGTTTTAATTTATTATTTTTTAACATTTGACATCACAATTCTCTTCCTAGCAGAAATTAAATGCTTTTCAATCAAAAGTTTATAATTATAAGTCAAAGAAATTGCACACCCACAAAACAGTACAAGTACTTTCATTCATCGTCATATAACTGTCCTCTTTCTTTATAAAACATTTTAATCATTTAACACCTATTTCAAAATAAATCTCTTCAATAAATATAAGTAACTATAATAATTTAAATAATATAAAACATCACATTTTCTTTCAACAAACAATAACATATACCCTACTCCTACATCATCTGTTAACACCCATCCTCTCAAGAAACTTCCTCCTAAGTTGTTAGACAGTTACAACATTGACCGAATATCACTAATTATTAGTAATAAGGGAAAGTTTGAACTATGAATCACCAATCACTATATAGTAATTCTTGTACCGGAATGTAAGTAGTATTTTGTTTATTTCTAATGTATCACCCAACTCAACAGTCTTTTTCTCTTACCAATTTGTGGGTTGTTACTCTGTCTGCTAATGCAATTTATGCATATTAAGTAACACAGACATGTAATATTGGCATAATTACTAAAACTTTTTTGATCTATAACTTTATGATCTATATCCTTATAAGACATCACCCTAATATGGGCTTTTTATAATTTCAGCATTTAATTTACTTTGTACCACCGACCTGATGATACTTTGCAAATTTTAGAAAGCGAAACCGGTCGTCTGAGGTAGTAAAATTAAACTGATTGTCAGTAAGTCTAATTATTTCTTTTTTATATTTTTAAAATGGACTCACATAAGCAACACATTCATGATTTAAAAGAAAAAACGTTTTTTGTTAATTTTTAATAATAATAAAAAAACAATTTTAGTTATTTTTTTGTTTTACAATAATTACAATGGGCACTATCTTTTTTTATTTTTATTTTTTTAACTTTGGTACAAGAAAGGAGGTTAAATTTTTTTTGCAAAAAAATATTATTATTTTATTATTAATATTTTTGCATTAAAAAAATATATTTCACAATTGTGCCAAACTTATACAAAATCTAACTATAATGTAATTATAGCCTCATCATGCAGCAACATCCTTTGTTACTAATGTGAATATGTTTATTGAATGGAACTAACTTTTTTCACATTGACAGTTAAATATACATTAAAGACCAACTGGAATGTATTCGAGTCTTACATAAATGAAAATTTAAATTTAAATATAAGATTAAAGCTACCAGACGATATCGATAACGCTGTGCTTATTCTCACCCAAACTATACATGCAGCCGCAGAAATAGCTACACCCCCTCAGAATGACAAAGAACCAAGTGACACCAATATACCCGTGTATATAAAACGTCTTGTAGCACAAAAAAGAAGAGCCAGGCGCATATGGCAAAGAAGTCGCAATCCTATAGACAAAAATGAATACAATAGATTAACACGGCAACTTAAAACTGCTCTACAAGACGCGAGGAATGATACATTTGAACTATTCATCGACAGTCTGTCAAAAGAAGACCACAGCATCTGGAAAGCAACGAAATCATTCAAGAGGCCTACACAGCACATACCACCTCTAAGGAAAGACGATGGAAGCTGGGGTAAAACTGAACAGGAAAAGGCATCAATCTTTGCTGCTCATCTCTCACATGTTTTTGGTGCACCTGAACTTAATAACCATAATGACGAAGAACAAGTTAAAAACTTTTTAGACACTCCATGCCCAATGATGCTACCAATCAAATTCTTTACTCCTAATAATGTAAAAGAACAAATTTCTAGATGCAATAACTACAAAGCACCAGGCTTCGACATGATCACCGGGCTAATATTAAAAAAATTACCGAGAAAAGCAATTGTCCTACTAACAATGATATATAATAGTATCATAAGATTAGCCTACTACCCGATTAATTGGAAGTTTGCACAAATAATTATGATAAGTAAACCAAATAAACCACCAAATAATATTACTTCATATAGACCAATCAGCTTACTTCCAATAATGTCAAAAATCTTTGAAAGACTTCTGCTCCAAAGAATCTCAGAAGACATCGAAATTAATTCAGTGATCCAAAACCACCAGTTTGGTTTCCGCGAAGCCCATTCAACTCTACAACAGTGCCATAGGATTGTAAAAAACATTAATGTATGCCTCGAAGAGAAAAAAATTTGCACTGCTGCCTTCCTGGATATAGAACAAGCCTTCGACAGTGTTTGGCATGACGGCCTCCTATATAAACTTAAGTCATCCTTTCCCACCCCTCACTATCTTCTTTTAAAATCATGCCTCACAGAACGTTACTTTCAAGTCAAATTCCTTACAGAAACCTCTCATTACTATCCCATAAAATCCGGTGTCCCTCAAGGAAGTGTCCTGGGTCCCCTCCTGTACCTCATATACACTGCTGATATCCCAACAACAAATACGACCACAGTAGCCATGTTCGCAGATGACACCGCCATAATATCCATCGATGATGACCCCCAAGTAGCATCAGGAAACCTTCAAATACACCTGAACCTAGTACAAGACTGGATGAATAGATGGAAAATCAAAGTTAACCATAATAAGTCTAATCAAATTACATTCACCAATAGGAACATCATATGTCCGAGAATCAGACTGAACAATATACTACTACCAGTAAAAACAGAAGTCAAATACCTGGGAATGACACTTGATCAAAAACTCACTTGGAAAGCACACATCTTGGCCAAAAAGAACCAAATCAACATGAAAATACGTCAAATGAATTGGCTAATAGGCCGAAAATCACAGTTATCAACAGATAATAAACTTCTATTTTATAAGTGCATAATAAAGCCTATATGGACATATGGAGTGCAACTATGGGGCTGTGCAAAGCCTTCTAATACCAAAATCATTCAGAGAATCCAATCCAAAATACTCAGAATGATTTTCAACGCGCCGTGGTACGTTAGTAACAAAACTCTGCATGATGACTCTGGTATACCGTTCGTTGAAGACGAAATCAGCAGACTAACAAGAAATTATTTAGAACATCTGCCAACCCACCCCAACGAGGAAGCAAGACAACTACACCTCCAACCAGAAGTCAGACGAAGATTGAAGAGACAGTGGCCAACAGACTTTATTCACTAATTTCAATTTTAATTTTACTTTTCATCTCAATTTTAGTTTTAAATTGTAATCATACATTAATCTAATTTGTTAGTGTTGGTATTGGGAGTGTTATCAATGGATAATTTCTCCTCTCATGTATTTGCAATAATCACATTTACTAATAGCTTGTAATAGCAGATTGTAAATTTGTAAATTTAATAAAAAAAAAACAGTTAAATATAAAATGCCACACTAGTTTAAAATAGAAATATTTTAAATCACAGATTCAAAAAATCAAAAAATTATGTCAGTTCCCTATTTTTACTTATACACTTAGATAATTTCTTTAAATTTGATGTTGTCCAACAACAATATTATACTTATACGAGAATCGTCGATCTCTAATCAAATTAATATCGTTAAATCGAATCCAGCCTCGTTTTATCGAGTACCTAATCATGTGAAACCCTTTTCACATGAAAAAGGGTTCTACCTAAGCCTGTCACGAATGCACGTCCGTGACGCACAGAAGATACCTAAACGGGATGGTTGCAGTCAACTTTTCGAAATGTCAAAGAGCTAGTTTGCATAGAGGTAAGCTCTTAGCATAACATTAAAAAGGACTTGCAAATCCCGACCTCATTATCATCACAATCAAGAGAGCCAATTTGTATGCACGGCGGTTTTGCCAACGGTTTTCATGTTTTACTTTTCACTCATGTGGCCGCTACCCGAGCGGAGGCTGGCATTCTTTAGTTAGGATATCGATGTACAACAACAGTATTAAATACTTAGACAGAATTATACTTGTTACTATAACATTTTCATTAAAAAATGTGTGTTTCTTATTTATTTCTCATTAACATTTTCCTAGAAATGTAGTGAATGGTTTAAAAATTAGAAAAAAATGTATTTAAAGAAATTGGGAGATAGTGTTACGTATTTATTTCGTACAAATCATGAAGAATATATAAGAAAATATACAGTATGATGCAAAAGTATGGAATAAATTCATTATTTCAGAAACATTGAACATTACGTCATCAATGTTGACGTAATGACGTAATCGACGATTTTTTATATACAAACCAAGGTCATGAGACATCTCCTTTGAAAGGTCCCCTAATTACTTTTACTACGATGTATTATTCGAATATTTATTTTGACTTAATTACTATTAAACTGGGAATAAGCCACAATTAAAGATAAAAATACGTTTATTGACGTTTCAATTTCCACTTCAGAAATCGTTCTCAAAATACAAACGATTGTTTATGGGCTTATTCCCAGTTTAATAGTAATTAATTTACATTGCCACAAGAAAATAGCTTCAGAACAATATTTATTTTGACATGGTTAACCAAAATTATGTTATTGGTTAAAAAAAAATGGAATTATAATACTCATTCACTATACTAAATTACGTTAGGAAAAAATTTACTGCTCATGATTCTCATTGCTGAAGATCGTTAATTTTGATAATAATTATAATTTTATTGTACTTACTAAACATGTATTAAACAGCAACATTTTTGTTTAGATCATGAATGTGTTGCTTGTGTGAGTCCATTTCAAATAAGACTTACTCACAATCAATTTAATTTAACTATCAGACGACCGGTTTCGCTTTCTAGAATATGCAAAGCATCTTCAGGTCTCGATACAAAGTTAAATAAATATCTCTGCTTCATTGGATCAAATCTATCTCCTCAAGAACTTCCCGTTTACTGTCAAACAACTACAATAGCAGAATTGAGTTCTCCATTCAACAATACATAGTAGTTTCAACCATGTTCTACCATCCATCAATTAATAGAGTACCGGCATCATTAATTTAACTTTGTATCGAGACCTGAAGATGCTTTGCATATTGTAGAAAGCGAAACCGGTCGTCTGATAGTTAAATTAAATTGATTGTGAGTAAGTCTTATTTATTATTTCTTCACCTATTTTTGTTTAGCCTTGTAGAAATTTCAGCAGAATATTCGAATAATTGCATCGTTGAAAAGGCGATTAGGAGACCTTTCAAATGCGATACCTCAGTTTGTATTTAAGAAAATCGTCAATTACGTCATTATACCAACACTGATAACGTAATGTCCAACACAAATTTAGAAATTCATGGTCATTCAAAAATTAAAATTGGTGTGTGTCTCATTTTTTTAAAACTCGTCTGTTTTTGAAATATTGAAAATATTCCATACTTTTGCATATTTTCAATATTTGACATTACATCGCTAACATTACATGCTAAATATTCGAACATTACATCGTTGCAAAGGCGATTAGTGCACCGTTCAAATGAGGTGTCCCGTGAACTTATATTTGTGTTTAACCCATTATTACCTAGTGCTATATATGGTTCAGCATATTTTACGTTATCTTGTTTAGATATTTGCAACCCTCATTTCACAATAGTATTTTATGTTGCCAAACTGATGGTGTAAATTTAATTGATATTTAATAGTATATTACATAACGAGAGTTGTAAGCAGCTTATTACATGCAAGTAAAAAAGTTGCGCGCGAGCCGCGTAGCGGCGAGCGCAGTAATTTTACAAGTATGCAATAAGCTTACAACTCAAGTTCTGTACTATACTTTTTCTACGATTATTTGCGTTTATAAAAATAAAAATTAAATTACCACTATATTTACACTGACATATTAATCATTTTTAATCTGTCAAAATAACGTCTGTTAATTCGTTTCCATGGTAACTCGACCAACTGACTTACGAGGCTTATGTGATAATACACATTTTTATAAAACTGAAGCGTAATTTTTTTTATTACGTGCTAGTCATTACGTGTCAGTATCTGTTATGATGCATTTACTTAGCATCCAAATAGTACGGTCCGTCCCAAACCCTTTTTTCAGTGCGTCATAGTTGATCGAATTCTCTCTAACGCATAAAGCTAGAAGTGACAGAAAAAGACGTGAGTCTGTGATTATTATACATAGAACATAGAAAATTATGTATTGTTCATGAGTATTTGCATATTAAAGCGAATTCTACTTACGGATGTATAATTGGTTGGAGTTTAGAATACGCTAAATAGATATCCAATCAATGATGCGCATAAATATAATTTGACGCAGATTATCTTGATCATGACAATACTTTCACAATGTCAACTGATAAAATGATAATTGTCATTCCAGGTTAGTATTTTCAGACATTTTACAGTGAAAATTTAATTTTGTATTTATTGTCATAAAAATATTTTAAATATGCCGAGATATACCGAGAAAGAACAAAGACTACATACCTATTTAAAAAATAACCTTTTCATATTTAGTCGATTACGATCCTGCAACTGTCAGATTTAACTACAATGTCAAGCAATAATTTTCGACATTTTTAAAATCCTATATGACGTCACATTTAGTGACGCACTGAAAAAAGGGTTTGGGACGAACCGTAGGTAATATAAAATTTACTGGTAAGAGAGTAGAAAAAAAAATTATCAACTTCAGTTTAGAAGGGAAATATTTCAACGGTACTTACCAAAATACAAAAATTCACCTAAAGGAGATGGTCGTCCTTGAACATCGGCTGAAGAATAGCAATTGATGGCCATTCAAAAATTAAAATTAACGTGCGTTTAGATCTTTTTTAAAGTCTTCTGTTTTTGAAATAATGAATTTATTCCATACTTTTGCATTATACTGATATATTAAGTGACTACAAACATTCATTATATATTATTATATTTAAAAATTAATTTGATGCACCTCGTGAATACACCTTGACTCGCTTCTGATTGGCTGGTTAATAATTTCCGTTTCATGCCCTAGTTAACTCATCCGGAATTACTCTCAAAGTTTAAGGAGTAAGCTCTAAATTAAAAAGTCTCCAACTCATTATGTCCCACAAGTGTTTAATTGGTCAAAATATTGACTCTATTCTGTTGAAAGAAGTCTATGGTGACTCTCGTACTGTGTAGTTTTGCCTTATCCTGTTGAAAAATTGGATATTGAATTGTCTGAAGGTAGAGTATGATATGAGGTTTCAGAATGTCTTCTATGTATCTTTAAGCTGTCCTGTTGCCTCTAAAGTAAATACTACGTGACCCTGACCTATAAATAATGGCATCCCACACCGTAACCACAACAATGTGGATTACTTTCTGTGTGTTTCTTACTATTTAATACCGAATGATGCCAAATGATAGAGTTGAGCATGATGACTGCTTTCCTTTTTTCATTATTTCTTTCATTTATCGTCTTGTCTACAATTCTTTCTTTTGTAATGATCATCTCGAAAAACTTATCCATCAGCTTTTTTATTATAAATTCTATATTATAATAATCTTGCGCCATTACAAGTTGGTCATCTGCAAGTTACAATGGTAATTACCAAACTCTCAAGGTTTGTTCCAAATATGATTTACATAGGGTTTGTAAAAGACAATAAGATTTATAAGCCCTTACTAATTTGGAATCTCTTCGATAAAGAATTTCCAGATATTCCCTTGCTTAGGATTAGTATACAATTGTATCGTCGCTTGTATTAAACTCATGCTTATGTTGGTCGTCACCAGTCACCAGTTTTTCTAAGGCTACATGCATGAAGGTCTCTCTTGGTTATGGTTCCTAATCTGAATTTAGCTTATCTTTTAGCTTCCATATCTTTATATTTGTTTTCTATTTTGTAGTAGTTTTTCTTATATAACTTATATTTTGCTAACTGAGTTACAGCAATGCTCCTATAGTTATCACATTCGTCATGTTTGCCTTTTTTGTAAAATCGTTGTGCCAGTGTTTGCCTGGAGTTTTGTACAATTTTATTGTACAGTATTAAAGTAGCTCTTCTGGGTTCTTAGCTGGTCCTAATGCTTTATTATTTATCCGCGAGTTTTCTTAAATCATCACAAGGATGCATACTGGTTACCTTTACCGCAAAAAACTTCTTTTTTACTGTATTTGTTGTTACCAGTACTGACACCGTTAAAAAAAGAGAGCAAAAAATATGCTACCTGTGCTGCAATATTAAATCTATTTGGGATCATAATTATGAAATAAAAACTTGAATTGAAAAAAAAAGAAATTCATTTAACAGTTTTAGGAAGATTCTCTGTAAACTATCTTTAAGTATTAATATGCACATGGGAAGAATTCTTAGATGATACATCTTTTGTGTCCTCCTTTATGAAGTAGAAAGTTGGAGTCTGTGTTCGAAACGTGATGCCACTGACGTATGCTTAGGATCTTATGTACACACCATACAACTAACATAATTATTCTCGAAAGGCTAAGAAAAGACCAAGAAATTATTAATAGCGAACAGAACAGCTAATTAGATTACTTCGGCCAGTTTATGCATTATATTAAATACAAACTTTTACAGTCAATTAATCTTGGAAAATGGACTGGTCTGAAAACTGGAAACGTTAAATGATCTATTTCAAGCTGCTGTGAATAGAATGCGATATGTTAATGTGGAAAACAACATTATAAGATAGACACCTTAAGAAGGTGTCTTCGGATGGTATGGTAGAACGGATGAATAGGACAGTTGGCAAGTATTTGACAAATATGGTGTCCGATCATCAGCGAGACTGGAACCAATGTCTTCCGTTCTTACCATCTTTCCGTTCTTCACTGGCCCTTACCATCCCGGCCAGTATCATAGACGCACCAGGGTTGGCATCCGTCTTTCGAAGGAAGTTCGGTCGAGCTGCAGAACTTCAATACCAAGTGCCAGCTCCCGGAAAAGCCTTGAAACTTCAAGATGCATCATGGTACCTTTTCTACCTGGTAACAAAAGACACTGCCCATGACCAACCTATCTACCGAGATTATGGGAAGCCTTACTTCAATTTAGAGAGAGCACGTACTAGAGCCCGACGTGCAAAAGTTAGCCATTCCAAAGTTGGAGTGCTGCCAATTAGATTGGAGGGTTTTTCGAAATATGGTGGAATAGATCTTTAAAGACATCGAAGTCCAGGTGTTAGTCTGTTGCAATCCGCATAGTTACTGGTGCGGAGAGAAAACCGTCCCTTGTCATTTTTATACAACTGAAAGTTGTAAAAGGGGGTCCAGTTGCCGATACTAGCATGTCGTTCCAGTTCCAGTCCCGACAAGGTTCCAGGAGGAACCATCTTTTAAGAGGGGGGCAATGTTACGTAAAAATTAGTCATATTAAAAAAAACCTGTAAACATGTTGTTTACTTACTAAATATGTTGTAGATTCGACGAGAACCTTCGATTAGCTGGCTGAAATATACCTGAATCGGTCGTTCGAAGTTTCCAGAAACCGGTCGAAGGATGACTCAGCCAATTTACTTTCTGGTATAATCAGAAGGATTCCCCAGACCCTTCTAGATAACGGTGTTTGGATATAAATAACAGGATTTTTATTGTGGCCAGTAAGTCAGAAGAAAATCGCAAACGGGCATTTAAATGTTACAATCGTAATATATAAATTATTGTAAGACAAATTAATATAAATAAACTTTAAATAAATTAAATTTGTAAGTGTTATAAATATTGAACCTTTAGTAAAATAAGAACAATAACTTAGAATTAATAAAATTTAACAATATCTTTTACGCACTTTGATCTTCCTTGCACAATATCTTGTCAGTATCGTCTTTTTATTCAAAAATTTTTTTATTTCTCCATTTTGTTATATATTTCCTCTCTCTATTTCTTGTATTTAATAATACAGCATTTTGAAAGGCCATTCAATCGGATTCAGTGATTTCTTCGAAACTCTTGGTATCAAAATTGTCGTTACTGTTAGATACCTGTTTCATATGAGGATCCGGACCTGCGTAGGCTTTTAAACACCTTAGTAAGAAACCGAAAAGTGGTTTAAAAGCCTACGTATGTCCGAATCCGCATATGAAACAGGTATCTAACAGTAACAACAATTCTGATACCGAGAGTATCTAAGAAATCACTGAATTCGATTTAATGGCCTTGCAAGCTCATAAATCAACAGTTTCAGAAAACTCGGATACTATGACCTACGAATAATACAGAAGTTTTGCTTCTTTATTTCGTATACTAAGGCTTCTCTTGCTGCTTCTTGAAGACTTAGCAAGACGATGCAACTTCTGTTGTAGTATTTTCCGATATAATTCCTTACCTATTCTTATTGTAGTCTGTTCAAGTCATATTTTTGCTATCATAACATGTCCATTTCTTTTTCATCTGCTTCCTTTGGCTGACTTTGTCTTTGATATGTGATAATCACTGCTACTAGTTGCTTTCTTTTGTATCTATACATCCTGTAGAATGTTTCGTCTTTTATTTAACGATTGTGGGCTCTATAGCAGATTTTAATTGTAGCACGTTTTGTGTCTACGTATGTTTATATATCTGTCATTTTTAAAGGAATCTCGAGATGAACCTGTAGATGCTGGGCTCCATAGCAACAGATGTTTGCCGAATACCCTTAAATTTATTAATGTTATTGATATCATAACGACGATATATTAGTTTGTCTAATATCATTTTGTACCATTTTGCCAAAAAGTCTTGGGAATTATTATGGTGGAATAATATCAATTATTTAACACTAAGATAAGATAATACTCCAATTGTCGCTCAATAGAAGAATGTTGGCCACTATGATGTCGAAAGTTGTAATATGAGAATCACCACTGACATTTATTTTTGAACATATTATTTGATTAATTAAACCTGTTAAAGTTTACTCAAACTTGCGTCTCATACCTTATTTAAAATGGAATTGCATTATTTACTGACTTTATTAAAATATGTTTAAAAATATCAAACAAGAAAGTTGCGAAAACAAACTTTCGTAACTTACATAACCGTTTTCGTTATCCAATTGTTATACATCAATACTCATTATTCAATATACTTCAACTTAATAAAAAGATTGAACATAATTTTAATAAATTCAGTGGCGAAGCACCGAGTAATATTTCATAATATCGATGACGACAGCGAAAGAAAACAAACGACGCCTTGAGACTCCGGCGAAGAATTTGATCGCAGTATAGTAGTCTATGGACGGAGTAAACAAAAAATGGGCAATCATTCATTTGTCGTTGTATGCGTTGTATTGATGCAGGGGTTGTTGCGGATGATCAGCAGTGACGCCCCCGTTGGAAAACGTCGCCATGGAAACCTGGCCTAGCTGCTCGCATTCTCGAACTCGTCCCCCGAACCCCCGTATACCGTACGACTGTCACATATGAATACACACACATGCTGCCTTCAGCAATTTCAATGTGAGATAGAGGAGGAAACGGTGGTATTGGGGACGGCAGTCGGTTATTGGGAACGTGAAACAGGAAAATTCTATATTCAAAGCTACTCTACAGTTACATATTCACTCTTACTTTAACCTGTTTTTTATTCCTTGCAAATTCTCAAAGTTTAAATAAAATAATATTTATTATTTTTTTTGGAATTTTATGACAGTTACTAGATTTTCCCATCGAGAAGTTAAATCTTCTTTTAGTATAATAAACGAGGTTTAAAGAAAATGACTCATTTTAGCAGTTAGTCAGTTAGTTTGTCTTAATAACAAAAAACACAAACACTTAGCAACATGCTGAGGTTATGATCATTTTGTCTGTAGTAATATCCACTAAAGTAACTAAAGACGAAAATACCTCACCGTGAATGATATCGACTGTAAATTTTCCCATCAATTTTTACAAAGAAAAACGGAGTTTATGTTTTAATAATTATATTAAACAATTTCAGTAAAATTAACTCTGCTTAATAAACATTCCATGTTTACTTAACAATCTATGTGTTGGTTGCGCAAATAAACAACAAATACTCACATGCTTGAAATATTTCTGGAATTGATAAGTATTTATAACATAGAAGCACATGGGCAAGGCGTCATTTAAAACAATATTGCACACCTACAAAAGCTTTATTAGACCTATTAACGAATACAAGGCATGCATCTACGCCTCCTAAGAAAGAAAAAAAAGATTCTGCATGAGGCAGTGCAGGCAACTAGCAAGGGTTGTCAACTTTGAAACATTAAAATGACATATTTTCCTTAATTCCATTCTCACCTAAACTATGGTGTAATTATATGGGCAATTCAACTAACGCACTTCAAATTTTTAGGATGCAAAAGAAAGCTGTCAGAATTATGCCCACATTATTCCGGAAAAAAGGAGCACCCCTTCCTTGAAGAGGTTAAAACAAGGTTCCTACAAGGTTAAAACTCTGGATCCGAATAGAAGCACATATGGTGATATTGTTATATTCAATTACAAGCCTGGGTAAAGCTTTCTGTAATTATTTCTATGGTTTATTAAATATCACAAGCTAAGAACATCGACTTAATACGAAAAAAATACGAATATTATCATTTTAATGTTTTGTCGTGTTTTTATTTATTTATTTATTTTGCATTTTCGCAGTCTACTAATGTTTTTCTTTTCTGTCGAAATAAAATATTTACAGTAAACCACAACTATGAAAAACCAACACTTATATGTGTTGTATACTTACAAACTAAAGTATGATAGCCACAGCAGTTTTGATAACGGGTTCATAATCTACTTGAAAAACGTATCTAAACGAATTCTTATTACTATTTGTAAGGCATATTTTGGTAAAGTATACAAGGTTTATAACCTGTGTTTATTTTCACTCTTAAGGTTAATTTTCTTTACTTCAAGGATGTAGAAAATTTTCCGGTTGTATCAATCACCAATGTTTCATTATTGTATATCTATTTTTATTGGGCTTGCCTTTGTTTATCCTTTTCTGAACAATAAGTTCTCTCTGTTGGTATGAAATTTTGCTTTTTATTACTCAAGCGAAGCTTTTATACTGGCGTTGTATTACTTTTTCTCTCTAGTAAAATGCTGAGGAGAACGTCACGGAACTAGCACCACAAGATGGCGTCGTCACGATAGCGTCATAAAATAGCGGTTCCTGACATCGGTTTACAACTCTCCATCAATTTGTTTCAAGTTATTTTATATTAATTCTAAGCAGGTTTAAATTAAAAACTGCATGGAAAATTACTAACAAAATATAGGCAATAAATGGTAAGTAAAAAAAGTAAATTTGTCAATTATAGATTCGATTCGCAACGATTGATAAAATTTAAAAGTCATAAATTGCATCTGCTTAATAACAATATTAAATCATGTTTTTAAATGTTTAAATGCACTTCTCGGTATAAAATAGTTTCATATAAATACAATTATTATTTTTAAACACAATATTTAATTTATATAATATTTAAATTTACTATCAAATGATGTTTATTTATATTTTATTATAATTTAAGCTTTTGTTTGAATTTGACAGGTAAACCAGAAGTAATCAATGTATGCTTTGGTAATACGTCAACAGGTGGCGTTAGGAGCAATAAGAATAATTCACTAAATTATTTTAATACAATATAATTTGGTTAAAATATAAATAATTAATAAATAATAAAATTTGTTTTTCCGTAAAAAAAAGAATAGAATTCTTCATCTTAACATAAATTTAATGCTTCTAATTCTTATAATGTTCCTTAAATTGTTTTAAATTTTTCTAAATATGAGTTTGTCCTGTTTAAACCCTTGATTTTATTGATATTTACAGTTATATACAAAAATTTGCAAAAATTTACCAAAGAACCGTTGAGCTTCTCCGTCTATGACTTGGGCAGCCTTCGGCAAGCTGAACCATATTTTCAAATCGTCTGATATACCAATATGCCTTAAAAGAAAAACCTTTTTCCGTGTGTTTTGCCAGTGTTGACTTACGGTGCGGAAACGTTGACCATGACAAGGAGAACAGTTCAATAGATCCTATGTTGGGCGTTTCACTACCAGACAAGATCCCAAATCTCCAGCTACGACAAGGAACAAGAGTGGCTGATGCAGGAGAGAGAAGCAACACTGAAATGAACTGGGGAGGTCACGTGGCTCGAATGACAGATAATAGATGGACATAGCGGATACTGGAATGGAGACCAAGAGATGATGCCTACCGAAGCAGAGGTCGTCCACCACACGTTGGACTGACGATCTAAAACGTTGTCATAGGAATTGGATGCAAGAGGCACAAGATCGAAATAGATGGAAAATTAAGAGGGAGATCTATATCCAGCAGTGAATAAGCGAAGATTGAATGATGATGATGATGATGATGACAAAAATTTATTATTTTATTCTTTTATTAGTTCTTGTCGTTTACTTATACTTTCATGGATTTCTTGACATTGGTAATTTTCATACATAGTTTCTAATTTACTTTAGAAGTATTCTTTAAACCTTGTTTTTTTTTGTTAAGTGTCAGATATCTCTGAAAGTTTGCATATAATTTTATATAATTTCTTATTAGATAGTTACTCACATGTATATTGAATACAGAATAAAAAGAAGCGTTTCCATCTCTACAAAGAATTTCATGAGGTTTAATATTAAAGAAAACTCCACAAAAGGTGCAAATCATGTTCGTGTATAGAGCGAAAAGAAAATTCGGAAAATTGCTAGGAGATAAGATAGAAAAACATAGTAATCTATTATTCATGTGTCTAATCTTTGTGGAATGTCTACAGGACTGAAAACCGTGTATGAAAGATATTGCTTATTGATCGAAAAGTCAAAGGGAAACCTTGTTTTCGATATAGTTGCGGTGTTGCCGATACTTTAAGCTTGCCTCGACAAGAAAGCTAATAATAGTCACGAGAGCTTACGAAATTGATAACTGGATGAGAAATATATTATTTCATATAATTTTTTTCAAGTAATAAGGTATTAGAATATATATATATATATATATATATATATATATATATATATATATATATATATATATATATATTGCTTATGTTATTTTCATGAGCAAGTATATATTTTCTGAGAAAACTTACTTGGGAAAAATTAGATATTATATAAAATTAGATATTAATAAAACCTTTTATTTTAGTAGACTTTTTGACAGGCATTCCTTGTATTAATAAAAACTATATATAAAATTTATTGAATATTTTTATCATAGTGTTACAAAACAATAATAAAAACCACAAAACATAAATTAGGTAACATTAATAACATACATCTTCATGAATTTTAAAATCTGTCGTAAAAAAGTTATTGTGTACTTGACATTTTGCCAAAATAAATTTTTTGATCTTGTTTTGTATTAATTCATGTATATTTCTTTTTTTATGTTTTGTTCTACTTTTAAAATTTTTGTTTGCTCAAAATTGAAAGTGTGATCTTATTGTTTTTTATGTTCGCTAGGGGCTGTCATATTATTTTTATCCTATTTATGTGAATTTAATCTTAATTGCAGGTGCTGACTCGTTTGGCCAGTATAAACTCCTTGACAGTCTTTACTATGTGTGTATATATGCGGAATTTCGGACTATGTATGTGTTTTTTTAATAGGCAAATTTTACTACAAGTTTACTAAAATAATTATTAGTAAGGTTATCTGTATATAAATAAATGGTTTATCCGAATAATTCAAATATTTCCAAATATAATATACAGATAACACATAAATAATATAACCTTACTAATAAATATTTTAGCAAACGTAATAGTAAAACTACTCAATCGAGGAAAACACATAGAGTCTATGTAATTCCATCTAAAGACTGTCAAGGAGTTTATATTGGTCAAACAAGCCAGCACCTACTATCTAAATTAAATGCATACATAGAATAGAAAGAGAGACTGGTGTGAATTTTGTTACAGTGAGAGAAACGATTGAAAATAAATCAGGTTGGACTAGCAAGCTATATCCGTGCAGTGACCAAGAAGAAAAAAGAGGAAGAAAGACAGCTGGACCAACGGCAAAGGTAGGAGTGAAAGATGCTGGAAGTTAAAGATAAGTCAGACTGTATGAGTTAGAATGCTTGAGTCAGACTGTGGGGAAGGAGAAAATGCCCGTCTGGGAGCGATGCCATACTAGAAGCGATGAGGGTCTTCTACACGCTACCTGGAACAATACAGGGAGCCTTCTTGCTGATGAATAGAGTTTGGATATCGATGAATGGAGAATGAATAAATGAAGGTAGTGTTTCGGAAGTGATGCTGGCCTTACAGTGGCCATCCGGATCGCTAGATGAGTCAGCGACGTGAGGGCATTTTAAAGTGCCTCGGGAACTATCACCAGGAGTACGAACAACGAATCCTGCACTAAGGTCAGGCGGCCTCCTGGACTGAGATGTCTTTTAAAGATTCCAGACCCCTCTTGAAAGTCAAAAAAAAAGAAAGATATTAAATTTTAATAAAAACTTTAAAAGTAAAAGAAAACACAAAAACAGAGAGAAATGTATTAAACAATATACATCAAATAGTGCCCAAACGCTATAAATGATAAAAAAGACATTCAATTAATAAATAAAACTTTTTACATTTTGTAACCGACTCTTTGCTAAATACCAAAAAAAAACACATCAAACATATTACCTTCCAACAAACTACTAATTTAGATCAAGAAATCTATGTTGACAGAATGTAAAATAGACAATAAATTTGACAATAGATTTAAAAAAAAATCATGAAGAATTATGTTATTAATGTTAACTAATTTAAGTTTGATGAAAAGTTTTTTAACACTATGATAAATATAATTAATAAATTTTAGATAGAGATAGATTTTAAATAGTTTTGATAAAGACAAGGAATACCTGTCGTAACGCCATCTATATATCTTTTCTATATATAAATGGATTGATAATTATTTCAAGTTTAGTTTGGTCGATATTTCTATTTATTTTTTTTTATAAAATTTGTATATTCTTGCTACAGATGCACAAACTAGACTTTTTTATCACTCGGAAAAACCAGATTCGATACATGGTTCGATAAAGCTAAAACAATTAGGTTTGTAATCTATCTAAAGACCCTAGGTCTACTAATTGTGTTTAAGATTAGTACCTAGGTAAAAACCAGAGTTACTAATAGACAATTTTGCCTGAAAAGATTTTATTTCTTAGTGCCCCTTATCGTTTAGTCATATGCTTACGGGTGTAGAAATTCTTATGCTGACAAATAGAGCAATAAACTAAACACATGTAGCCCAAAGTTACGAAGGCAGGTATTCCTATAAGATTAAATCCCCCAATGATCCAATAAACGAATGCGAAAAAGAACAAAATTAGCAGATAGCGTAGAAAAATTAAATTCTCAAATTAGGGTAAGATGATCGATGAATAAAACGCTTTATAGAGTAGAGGTCATGGTAGGATTCTTTTATAAGTAGAGGATCCGTATTAAAAAGATGATCTGTCGATTTAAATGGAATATAAGATCCTCAAGTTCGGTAAACGTTGAAGAAGCTACAAAGGATCTAAATCCAATATTGCTCAGATATGTGTTGGTGACGATAAAAACTGTTATGACAGATTTATCTAAAATTGACAAAGTTTTAAGAAAATGAATATTGAGATTAAGTTTTGCATGTAAAATTGAAATGTTTCAGATTGTTAGTGACAAATTAAGTGTGTCTTTCTGCTCTGTTGTTCAATATACAAAAACACTGAAAAACTTGGTATCTCTGCGTTGTTGCCCAAGAAGGAAGCCAACTATTTTAATACCAACATTAACAACAATAAGAGATTTACTGGTGGACTGTTATTTTGTAACAAATTATGCCTAAAAATTATCCTTCAACAAAGCAAACTTTATAGCTTAGTGTGACTGCAATTTTAAACTTTTTTATTATATATACTATCAGCTCTGAAACTTTTTGAAAGCATGGCTTTCTTATTATCGCGGACTACGGACGGAGCGGTGGATAAAAAATAGACGAACCATTGAAACGACTGTAACGACAGACCGCGCAAACCAGAATTAGCGTTGGTCGAAGTAAGTGAGGGCATGATAATAAACGGTGAGCCACTTAATAACATAACATATGTTAACAATACCGTCCTTCTGGCAAGAAAATGAGAAGAACTGCAACACCTTGTTCAACATTTAAATATACCAAAATGAGAAGAACTGCAACACCTTGCTCAAGGGTTATGGACTAAAAATAAAATTAAAGAAAACCAATTCATTGTATTTACAAACGCACAAAATACCAAAGCTATTACTACATAATATATAAATTGGGTAAATATTTTTTGTACATTATACCTTGGAGTAGATCACAGAAGACTCTAATCAGACAAAAGAAATAAGATGACGCATTGAAATTCACGGTTAACTTTTAACAGAAAAAGAAAACTGTTCTGTAATCGCAATAATATTATACCGCTCTGGATAAGAATGCTTAGATGTTATATTTTTTTCACCCTTTTAGATATGGTTGAAGCCTGGACACTTAAACTATCCAAGATTTAAAACATGGAAGCATTCGAAATGTGGTGTTTTCGACGTATACCTAAAATATAATGGATGGAACGTACAAGTTCTCGAAAACCTAGGAAAACAATGCGAAGTTTTAAAATCCATAAAAATTAGAAAATTGGAATACTTGGGGAACATCATAAAAGGTGAAAATTCAAACTATTAGGGAATATAATGCAGGGAAAAATAAAAGGCGAAAGAAGTGTAGGAAGACGTAAAATCTCGTCGCTACACAATCTCCGTGAATAATTTATATGCAGTTCAATTGAGTAATTCAGGCGTACAACCAACTAGATTTTAATTGCCAGAATGACGTCCAATCTCCTATAGGAGCAGACAATAAAGAAGTTGTGAATTTGGGCCACGAAATAATATTAACGTAAGAAAACCAGACATCTGAGAAGGAAGGGTAAGTTTAGATTGGGCTGCATTCACAAAAATGAGAGACCTGTGTAAAATAAGAATCCAAATCCATTTAAAGAAAGAAAGAAAGAAAAGTTTTCAACCAGTGTAGTCTACCAAGTTTCACATACGAAGCAGGAACCTTAAATCTCATAAAAACATTAGCAGATTGAGATAGGCTCAAGAAAAAGACTAAGAAACGGGGATTTTCGTAGACGAACTGTAGCGGAAAACATAGTCAAACGTATTATAAGGCAAAAATAAAGATGTGCGTGACATATTACAAGAATAAAAGCCCTACAAAATACTGCTTGAGTGAAGATCAAGGATACACAAGCTTACTTACTTACTCCGTGGCGTTACAACCCTTCGTGGGTTTTAGCCGACTCGACAACATGCCTCCACTGTTTTCTGTCTTGAGGAACCTCAATTCAATTCTACACGCCCATAGTGCTTAGGTCTCCTGCTACATTATCTCGCCACCGGAGACGAGGGCATCCACGTGGTCTCCTTCCAGTTGGGACTTCCTCCCACACCAGTATTACTGTTCGTTCGTCAGAATGTCTTCTGAGGTGTCCTGCCCATTGGAGTCTTCTGGACTTTATTTCTTTTATGATGTTGGCGTCTGGGTAAATTTCTTCGAGCTCTTTGTTAGTTCTTATCCTATATTGTCTTAAATCTTCATCCAGAACAGGACCAAAGATCTTCCTTAGGATTTTTCTTTCTCAAACACATAGTCTCTCTTCGTTTGCCTTTGTTATCGTCCACGTTTCCGCTTCCATACATCATAACGGGTCGTATGATTGTTTTATAGACCTGTATCTTCATACGTCGTGTAAGTTATTTCTATTTTATAAGGTTTTGGAGGACAAGAAGACATCTGTTGCCGGCCTGAATCCTGTTGTTTATTTCTTGTGATCCGTTATTGTCTTCAGTTATTGTTGTTCCGAGATGCTTGAAATCTCTAACGCGCTCAAAGTTAAAGTCATCGATGGTGATATTCTGACCGATTCTGTCTCTGCTTTGGTTATTGCGGCTCATATACATATATTTGCTTCCTTCTGCTTCCTTCTCAAACCTCACGAAAGTCTCCTTCATCCTTTATCGTGTTTTTCCTATTAGATCGATATCGTCTGCAAATGTCAGTAGTAAGTTTTGTCCTTCTCGACGAAATACTGTATTAGGTTTTTCGATTCTTGCACTTCCGATTATGTGCTGCAGAGCTAAGTTAAAGAGTTGTGGTGAAAGTGCATCTCCCTGTTTTAGTCCATTGTTTATTTCAAATGTCTCCGAGTATTGTTGTCCAACTCTCACCTTACATAGTAACCGTTCCATACACATCCGTATCAACCTGACGGATACACAAGCGAAACCGGGGAAAACCTCCAACACGATGGACCGATGAACTCAAAATAATTGCGACCAATTAGGTAGCATAGGCTCAGAACAAAAATAGATGGAAATATCTAGAGGAGACCTATGTTCAACAATGGACAATTTAGGACTGATGTTAGGGGTGATGTACACCTTAAATATATAAGAAAATCAGAAGAATTTGATGTGTAACTTTACAGGGAGCATAAAGTCATAGTGTCAACATCGAACTAATTCAAAACCAATTAGTCACATATAATGTGTAGTGGGTCTTGTATAGGTACAAGATCTACTCATGCAAAAATAGATCAGATATATTTTATGAGATTTGAAACACCAGAAGAATCAAGTATATGAAAGTGTATTGGCAGTGGAAATATAAACATTTCTATTCTACTAGGAGAACATACCTCTATATTCTACTAAGAAATTTTTGAAATTTTGCATTGTGCAAGAGAAATATAATGGGTTTTAAATTTAAGTGAATTAACATATTTAAAGATAATCAAGAGACTACGGGAAACCCAAGGAGCCCTAAGGTAGACTCTTAGGTAAATTGGAAATGCCGAAAAACCTTGACAGACGAGAGTATCACAGTAATGTGCGTGCCAGGTCATCAGGGAATACTTGAGAATGGAAGAGCTGAAAAATTTAACTTGAAAAAAGAGGATTAGCTACAAAATACTTTGGTACAGAGCCGGCCGTTGCAGTACCAAAAGCACCGTCCGCGACCGGAAAATTTCTTAATACCATACAATAACTTTCACTGGGACAGTATACTTTTTTAAGCCCACGCCAAAATCTATATTGTACTGACGTCCGCTAATATAAAAATTTCAAAGACAACAAGTAAATACCTTTTCAATTATCCTGTCCTATAATAATTATATCTGACATCCAGTTTAAAAATATTTGAATGATTTTTCTGTTAATAAAAAATACCAAAACAGTAACAAATAAAAAATAAATCAAAAATAAAATATACGTTGGAATTTTTTATAAATAAATAAAAATTAAAATTTTATTTAGAAAATACATTTTTATTAAAAGCATTTCAATGCCTTATAAATAAATTGAACGAAAAATGCTCAATTTCTGATAATTTAAATAATAATTTTTGATAATAATTAGGTTAATATGAAAACATAACGAATTCAAATAAAATCCTTGATTAAAGTAATAAAAGGGTTGAAGAACCAATTTTTCCGCATCAGATATCCAATATCATGTTTGTTTGTTCACTACACTTGAATTCCTCACTCATGCAATTTTTTATGTATTCTATTCAGCGGGTACAAGCAAACTAAGCCCATCCAAACCGAAAAAAACTCATTGTTATCATCCCTTTTTCAATATACAAGACCTTTCCCTCCTCTGTACCATCATCGCAAATCTCTTAGGCACATACACAACAAAAATTCCTATTGTAACCTAACGTAACACATTTTTTTCCACTAGACCGTGGTTTATGTGTAATATTTCTTTCTGCATAAGAAAAGGGTTGATGTAAATCATTTTTTACACACAGGGATGGGGTAGCGGCCTTTATAATGCATATTTCTACGAGGATAATTTATGCCACGAATATGCAGATGTGTACCGGGCCTACTTGGATATCTAATTTGAGCAAAGCAAGGGGTAATTCTGATAAATGTACCCCCTCCATTGACTGAGGGCCACTCCCAAAAGGATACGGTTATCTTTTTAATTTAAAAATTTTAAAAGTGATAGTCAGTCGATGATTTTAAGTGAAGATAGAAGAGCATTAAAAAATAAATGGAAGGTTACGAGAGTGTTTGGTTTCGTAGGCAGTTTGTGGTTTCCGCGCCTCGGCCACCTGTCAGGTAAATATTTCTTTTTTATTTTTTGTGTAGTCAGCGTACCTTAGACAAGATCAAATTACCAAAGATAAAGGCTGTAATTTTATGTGTTGTGTGAAAATTAGTCATATCTTATAACATTCTTATAAAACTTAACAGCTTGGAAACAGTTCATACACAATTCCAAAATGTCAGTCAATGTTCCTTTTACGATCCAACAAAATCTCATTTAAGGATTTTAACATTCCTTTTTTACTAAGTATTTAACTAAAATGGCATACTTTATTTGTTATCGAAAATATGTATATATAGGTCATATAAATAAATAAAAGATTATTAATAATCTGATTAATATCATCATCTAGCTTAACGAATTTTTAAGTTGTCATCCACGAGGGTTTTCAATAGGTATTTACCAGTCAGGTTGCATTGTTTTGTTATTAAATTATTAAAACAATTTTACTTAGAGTTTATTATTTCTTGCTTAAATAAATTTGTACTATTATCTACTCTTTTATCAAATTTGTTATATTGTTATAACTTACAGCTAATTTATATTTATTTTTGTCATATTCTTCACCTTAAAATATTATATTATTTGATTTACTTTCATATATTATGTGTGTGTAGCGATATTAACTGCAAAACCTATGACTTTATTTGTCTTGTCATGTTTGACTTTGATTCTTAGGACAAAAAATTTAAAGTAAATTTAAAAATAATATAAATACCGTAAAATATCAATCATATATTACTATTCGCATACAGTTTGCCAATAATATCCAGTTTCATATTCAGTAGTTATATTTTTCCAGTATTATCCAGTTTTAGATTCAGTGGTTATGTTTAGTCACCGATAAAATCTTCTGAAGCTGTTGTGCACTTCTACGTAGTTGTCCACCGTTCATTGCCTTATTTTTCTTTCTTCTGAATGTACCCTTTCAAGTTCCCTTGACGTTGGCGATTAACATGGCGAAACTGTCTCTGTCTCGAGCTATTCTAAAGAGTTGCTAAGCTTTCCTTATTCCTGTCCACTCGCTGATATTCTTCAACCAAGAGGCCTGCTTTCTACCAATTCCTTTGCGTCCTTCGATTTTACCCATCATAATAAGTTGAAGAATATTATATCGGTCTCCCCTTACTACGTGTCCAAAATATTGCCTTATAGGTGAGATTTTATGCAGGCAGCATTAATTGTTCTAATTTTGGCAGCATTGCGAAGCATTTCATAAATATGGATTCCCTTCCATTGGCAAATGTTATACAGCCACGATATATAGTACGCTTTTCTTACTCTCTTTTTCTTTTTAGTTGCTAAAAAATGTATCGCTGTCCTCGTCATATGTGCTTTCGTCTTCTTATTTCTTATATATTGAAAAAGTTTTCTATCTTCGGGACAACATCTACGTAATAATTCCTCCTTCAAATGAAACATATGAGTATCTAAGTCCAATGAAGCGTTTTTGGCTTTCCATTTTCTTTTTTCTTTAATTTTCTTTCCATTTGGGTAATGTTTTCTAATATAAAATCCTCATTCTTTTTTTATGTTTATTTTCATAATTCGAAGCTTTATCTAACTTTACAGTTAGGTTATTTAAAGTCATTAAATATCGTCGTTGTTATCGACCAGAAACACTGTCTTTCAATTACTAGAATCTGTAGCTGACTGTGAATCATCTCCATTACGTTAATTAAAATAGGACAAAGCACACAGTATGGCCTTAAGTTTTTACTAAGAAAGTATTCGTCCCCGTATAAGACGTAGAAAGACGAAAGCGTGCACATATAAATTTGTAGTTAGACATACATGTTGACACGCGACCAGAAATTAGCAGAACAAAAAGATATGTAAAAACAATTGAAATAAGAATACTAAGAAGAATAAGAGGAAATACATTCATGGACAGATCAAGAAGTAGCGTCACCAGAAACACGTGCAAAATAGAAAAAATAAATAAATGGATACAATTTAGAAAGGAAAAATGGAATAGTAATTTTAGCAGAACAGCAAAAAAGAGAATAGTTTAAATAGCCTAAGATAAGTCCAAAATCGAAAGAAGAAGCATATATAGACCCAGAAAGGGATAAAATGATAATATTTTATTAGAATACGAGGCAACGTTGAAGAAAAACCATATGTCTAGATAAAAGTAAAAAAAAGCAAAATCAGAACGCAAACGTAGAAATCTGTGGGGTTGGTACAGTAGTTGGTTCTACAAATTTTCAAAAGCATTAAGTCATCTGTTTAACTATCTCTTTGTATCCCTGTACGACAGGTCTTAATATAAAAGTCATTGACTTTTATAACCCGGTACTTCGGTTTTCCTTGATTTAAGGAAGAAATGTTTTGATTTTAAAATCAAAGGATCAAAAGTCAAAAAATTAAAGATAATCCTGGACAGAACCACCTAGTAGTTAAATTTCAAGCCAGGATTTTTCCATAATTTTCTCTTTGTGTAGTTATGATCATCTCCAAGTTTTTCCACGTCTGACTACTTTTCGTCGGCCTTGGGATTCCAATCCAGCGCTGTTCTGGCAATGTCACCTATAGTTTTACAAAGTATTTGGTCCAGCCAGCTCCATTTTCTTTGCCTTATTTACTTTACTTGATTGCTTTGGTTCCGTAAATTTTCATTTAAGGTTCGATTAGACCAAAATATACGAAAGATTTTTTCTAAAGCTCTATTGTTGGGAACTGGTAATTGATTTACTATGGGTGCTGAAATCTTCCACGTTTTACAGCTATATAATAATACAGCTTTTACATTTGTGTTGAAAAGTTTTAATTTCGTGTTATTTGAGTGAATTCTGGATTTTTATATGTTGTTAAGCATATTATAAGCATTAGGAGTCATCGATCATTACTGCACGTCAGGCTCTGTACCAACGTTATAGTCAATAAATGTGATGCCCAGATATATAAATATACCACCCCGTTAGTATTCTGGTTGTAGATCACAATAGTCTGGTTATTTATTTCTAGACCAACCTTCTTCGATCCTTGGTAATTAGTATTTTTACTTGGAGTTAAATGTTCTGTTTTGTAAATAGTAAATGGCAAATATCATCAGCGTACTCTAAATCTTCCAGTATGTTTGTTAATCCTTAGTAAATTTCTCTATTAGAGTGTACCTTAGTTGTTAGTGTGGAGTCAAGTACAATGTAAAAAATAGTAACAAAATAAAACACATACCAGCTTTACTCCGTCTAGCACAGCTGTTGGATCAGTTGTTACGCCGTTGTGTAGGTTCGTGCTTTTCTGTGTCACTGTACAGTTCGTCAATGGGATTTATTATTTTTTAGCGTATAGCTATATATACAATTGGTCGAAAGCTCTTATGAAGTGCACAAATCATATGAAGAGTGCAGAGTTGAATTCCTGCGACTGTTTTACCATTAATCTAAGTATTTTAATTTGGTAAATGCATGATGGGGTTGGCCTGTCCAATAATCTGGCTTGTTCCTTCTTTAACATTGGTTTTATACTGTTTATTAATCAGTTTGTTTCTATAATTATTGCTGTTAATTTATTTATGATATTCAGGAGTGTGATACCTCTCCATTTTTCGTAATATCTTTTGTCATCCTTTTTTACTATCTTTCTTAAAAGTGCTGTTTTCTATTATTTGGAGAATTTTTCCTTTCTCCAGTCTCTTCGCAAAAGTGATTTAATTAGTTCTGTTATTTTGCTTTTAAAAACTCATATGGTCTTTAAAGTTGACAGATATTCTTAGTTCATTTGGGATACCAACACATAGTGTGTCAAATTTGGGCTAAAAAGTTAAGGATCTTGCAAAAATAAATGTCTAATAAATACCAAAGTGCATCAAATTTACAGCCGTGTTCATTTGTATTAATATGTACTCGTACTATAGTATTATGTAGGTAAAATTTTAGAGCTAGTTTGGTCGGAATTTAGGTAGCTGGAACTAGACACCACCTTTATCTAATCGTCTTAATCAGTCTGTTTTATTTATTATAATGATACGAAATTATGGTTAAATGAGTTTTTAGCCAAAGCGTTAGATGTTCGGCAAAACATTCGTTACGTTTAAGAATTACGTTACGTTTATTGTTCGATAGGGTTAAGAATTAAGAAATCACTTTCACACACAGAAAGTCTTCATCGATGCTTTGGATTATCAAAGTTTAATGACCAAATAACGAATTCTTTTGTATATTAAATACATAATCTGATTACCCTTGAATTATTTAAATATATAACTTCACTATATATTATATGATTTACCTCTATATTTATGTCGATTTTCCTGCAAATAACATAAATATCGTTCTACCATTACCATTACTTATATTGACACTAACAATGTATACAGATAACGACATTGTTTTGCTGACCATAGGAATTAAAATTTATTGCAATCCCATCTATAGGGTATATTTATCATAATGCTCGAAAACTAATTTTTTGGTTATTTAAAAAGACAAGATCAAAGAAAAAAATCAGAATTAGAATAGCTTGTAATTTTAAATTAAAAAAAAACAATAAAATTCTTTCAATTTTAAACATAAAAAATACTACCTAATTAAGAACCTACAAACTTCGTAAAATGTACCTAACAAAGAAAAAGTAACAACCTTCTAGTGCTAAACAGTAACCAAACCTGTTATGCAGATTTCTCTTCATATTTTGGAGTAGGGCTGGTGTAATGCTTGCAGAGAAATGAATTATTTTTGCTATTAATTCGACTAGGTTTGTGGCCCTTTCAAACTGATGCCAATAAATGTTTTTTTTTTTGAGAAAATCCCAAAAAATTAATTCCAAATAAACCTCCTGAAAATTAACGGGAAGACGTCGAACTACCAGAATGAACTCATTATATAAAAGTTGTGAATATTTGGGCCCGTTTAGGTTTCCATCGATAAAAAATGGACCGACAATATGGTCGCCCAACATCCCAATCCAAACATTTAACTTTTGCGGATGTTGCGTTTGCACTACAACACTGAGTTGCTTATTTTTCCGAGAATAATACCTTGCAATGGAAGGATTGTGTTTTTTATTTAATGAAAATGAAGATTCGTCAGAATTCATTTTGTTTCATTTTGTTTTTTTTTTATTTCATTTTGTTTATCTAATATAAATTCACAACACAACATTCGCCTAAATTTATCTTCCGGAAACAGTTCTTGTGTTGGTTGTATCTTAAAACAGTAATACCCTTTCCTTTTGAAAACTCGCTGGATAGTTCGAGCATTTAAGTTAACTTCCCTAGCAATTTGTACACTATTGCAGGGTTTACTAGCTTCCACAAAAGCACAAATATCAATATTGCTGTTGTGACGCTTCTAATCGACATATCTAACATGTGGTTCATTACCTTCATGACAATGTTTTAAATGTTCACACATCCCAAAGTTTAAAAATGTTTAATGGTGTTTTTAACTATTGTAACACTTGGTGGGGGTCTATTTTCGAAGGCAACAATAAATACATTAATGACTTCGCGTATCGAATGACTCGGAAAGTACCATGTTAAAAGTTGCACTTTTTCTTGGGCGGTATACAACGTGATTGGCATTGTATTACTTATTTGTTAATTAAAAAAAAAATTTGTTAAAATCCTTTATAAAAGGTATATAAAAATGCCTCAAACGGGCTATCACAAACACATTGCAAAACGTTTTTGGATTAAACAATCCATCATCAGTGCAAACGGTTGTACATGCTAGTAGCCACCAAAATATATGGGTAAAAACCCTTTAAATGTTATAAATTTGAATTTGTTTTACATTATTAGTATTTTTAATTTGTGATGGTTAAGTTACCGTTGGATAGGTAACATGGCGGCGTATGACTCTACATGAGTAAAATGGTCCTGAGACGAAGTGTCTACGAGGACCTGTTGATAACAACTGTTGTTATGTGTTTGTGATAGCCCGTTTGAGGCATTTTTATATACCTTTTATAAAGGATTTTAACAAAATTTTTTTGTGATATATGGTATACAGCCAGCTACAGGAACTTAGTTTCCTCGTGGAATTTTATTTGTTAATTCTTTCAGAACTTTGTTTGAAATCGTTAATGTTAATATGACAATTACAACAATTCGTACCTACTGTGAAATGAACATATAGCTGGAATAAAATGTAGATATTATTAACTTGAAGCAATACCAGTTGGGCAGCAGTCTCCTAACTCCGCACCTTTTTCGTCGACAATATTTATTTTAATAGATAGAACCAAACTTCTATCATATGTAGTTTCAATATTATTTCATTGCGATTTCTATATAATATATTTATTTAGAGATGAGAATTACTAGTTTTAATATTTTACCTCTTTTCGAAGTTTGCATCTTTTCAAAAACTGATGTTTAAGTAAACACGTAGTGTGAAAAAAAAATGTGTGCTGGATTATCTAAAATAAATTTACATTTAACTTACTTACATTAAATTCTTCTCTACTTGAATATTTGGAACACTATCACTATCTTAGCAATTAAACTATCACACAACCATATGTTTGAAATTTCAATCGATTTTCCAAACTCATCATCGTCGTATTGCTAGTCGACCTACTAAATTCGAAGAATGTAAATGAAAATGAGGGTAAGAAACTCTCTCATAACAAATCCCTGATTGCTCGAAGTGAGCTCGGAAATCTAGAGAAGAGAGAGAGAGTGAATCTTGAAATTTAATTGATGCTAAGTGTAACGTAATTCGCGTTGGGAAAGGTCGCGCTCCGTGTGTCGATGTCTAGGGGCAGACGCCGTTCCTCACTAATCACTCGACGGTGGTCCTAACGACCAATGGGGGCGGTGCTGCTGCTGCAGCCCTCTTGTTGCCGCCACCGACGGAGCTCGTTCATAAAGGCTCTTCTCGTTGCGTTTTCATTCACTTTTCACTCTCCATCTCACTGTTTTCTCAGCTCTAATCATTTGAGGGATGCTGAACTCAGGATTTTATCGACGGATGGTTATTACGAACATTTACAATTAACGTTTATTGTGAAAATCACAATCGGGTATTTTTTATAAATAATTTAAAATGTTTTTATTATTTTGTTGGTTTCTTGTTTTATTAGGATTATTTTTTATTATAATGCATTATGATTTATGTTCTTGTTATATTTGCATATTATTTGTATTAATATAAAAATATGTTAGACCATTTTGAACACGAAACATTTTTAATAATTTTTGTTTAAACAGAAAGAAAAAACTGTTTTGATTAACATTGTAACATTGGTTATTATGCAGAGTGTTCCTCAAATATTTTTCGCCCACTCCCTCAGAATTTACTAAATAGTTTTAAATTAAAATTAGTTCTCAATTAGATCTATGGCACTATCTTTTGAGATAAACTTAAAATCAGTGACACAATTAAAGATGATATCACACCATTATATAGAAAAAATTAAATGGATCTTTCTCTTATAGTGCCGTGCACCTATAGTGCGTTGGCCAATTATCTTAAGGCCAAACGTCTGTCTTTTGCAGTATGCGAAAGATCGCCAGTTTTATTTATGCCTGTCCAGTTCTATAGGTTCCGTAGCCACGACATTTGTTTGCGACCTACTCCTCTCTTGCCTTAAATTTTTTCCTCAATGATTAGTAGAGGGATTGCGTATTTTTTTCCTCTCAAAATATGGCTGAGGCATCCAATTTTTCATACCTTGATCAAATTGAGTAGTTCTTTCTCAGTACTTGCTTTTATTGAGACTACCTCGTTTCTCACCCTATTTGTCTATGGTATGCGGAACATTCTTCGCAACGTCCACATTTCGAAGGCCTCCAACACTCCAACTTATTATTGGAAGGTACTCTCAACGTCCATGTTTTCATGCCGTATAACAATATGGACCATATATAACATTTAACCATTCTGGGAGCTTAAAAGGTAACTCAAATTAAAAGTTTTTTTCTTAATTCAGCGGTGTACCATAATGGATGGAAAGGATAAGCGATTCTTGAACAGCATAAAATTGTTTGTTGAAAATTTCCAGTTTTGTAATTAAAATAGCTGTTTGAAAATATCATATTTGAAATCCTTGTGGTCTGAGATATCTATTTAAAAAATAATCAAAATCGGTAGACAGCAAGCCAAGAAGGAGCTACCCCTATCCTATCTCTCATGCATTTTCATCGACCTTTTCATCGACCAGCGCGAAAACAAATTTTTTGTCTTTTTCATACACATTACCATAAGGCTCATCACGCAAAAATTTTTATATAAAAATTAATTGACAAAACAAAAGTATTTGTTTAAAAACGAACCTCTAGTCACTTATAGTTAGGCGGCAAGTGCATACCAACTTTAAGCTACGATATGTCAGCAATTTTGAAATTGATATGTGTAAAACTTGTAATATTATTTTAAACTTGTAATGTTTATTTTATTTATTTATAAGCCCAAAAATTGTTTATAACTTTTAAAAAATTCCAAAGCTCTTCTAGTTACCGATTTCAATGTTTTTTTTTAGAGTTTGTTTAAAAGCTTGAGCTTTTTTTCGACTCTTTATTTGGACCCATCATGATTTTACAACTTTTTTTCCTGACCCTGGACTGCTTTATTTGGTGAAGGTATGGTACATTTAACGCAGATATTAATTGAATTCGTTTACATCACTGCAATAATTACACTTCTTTTTTTAATGTTATATATTGCATTTGGTTTGCTATGAACGTCTAATAGTAGCTTAAGCACTAAATGTGCTGTTCGCCCACCATCTAACAACTTTCTGAATCAACAACCGTAATCTGCCTGCATTTGGCGCAACTAAATTAGTTTTTAAAATTTTTTAACATTTTCAGTAGATTTTAAACTTTATTTAGAATTATTTTATTAAATTTATAATTTAAATGTATTAAAATAATGCGCAAACTTATATTCTTAACTTTATTGCAGAGAACATTTTAACTCATTTTTGTTGTAAATAAAGAATGTTGAACATTTTAAAATTATTTTTAATTCTAATTTAATTCTAATCATACATAATTCTGTCAACAATAATAATATTTTACTCTCGAGTAAAAGTCAGATTTTTTTAAAACACTTCATATACAACTAAAAAATGTTGATACCTGATGATGGTATATATTAGTATATTATAACTATGTGTGTGGGAAAATAAAACTGTTTTTACTATTTTCCTTACAATTTCATCATATTTTCTCAAGTTTATGCGAAACGAAAAAAATAAATAGGCATGATGTTTGTTAAACGACACTTTATGTTTAACTGAACTACCACTGTAGTAGAGGTAAATATTTAATAAAACATTTTGTATAAAGGTATAATGCAAACTGTTTGTTGAATTAAGAATTAAGAATTAAGTTGTGGTTATAAAGGTATAAGGAATTTTATTTATTCTTGAAACTTCAGAAAGAACAAGTAAATACGAAAGTTTACGAATTTCTTTAGAATTACAAGAGAGGTTGAATTTGGTAAATTGTATGGTCTGGTTGAAAGTTTTTTTTGATTGGATGAAAAATAATGATGAAAGCGGATAACGAGCCGATGTCTGGGATGAATGAGTAGATTTTGGCAGTTGTGTTTGTTCGATCGAAAGAAGAAGTCCAGTTTTGAAGACCGTAAAAAGTACCGCAGGTTGTGTTATATATTAATGTTATTTATTAGCAGAATAGTTGAACGGGTGATCGATCAAGTAGAGAGGTTTTTTTGAAAACTCCTTGGAGTCTCGAGTGTCCAGTTGTGTAAGTAACTAGGACAAGTTTTTTGTCCTAGTTACAAGGACAAGTCGAAAAAAGAGATCCTTGGATCATAAAAAGTAGAAGTATTTCAAAAAAAAAGAAAAGGTGGAGAATTGCATCAGGAGAAGATAGGTATGAGCAATGTGGGAAGCAGTGAACAAGAAGGAGAGCAGAATTTGCAGAGTAGCAGGAACACATTGTTGGGGAACGTGGACTATTTCTTTTCTTTACCACACAATCCAGGAAGGAAAAATTTTACGTGTGCAGACATTGTCGATTTATTAGCAAAGGTCAGTCGTTTTCTTTCGTGACATGAATCTATGTATTCATATGAATCTACAAAATAAATGGTATTGATAATTTCTATTGAATCTATGCGTGTATTTTGTTTCTTTCCGTGTCTATACCGATAAGGAAACAACTAAGAAATACTAGAAACCACGAATGAAGGCGATTTATATAAAAAATGAGTCCTGAGATTTATTTTTTGTTTATGTTTTGATTTGCTTAATTAATAAAAATTTTTTTGATTAATTAATTAAAGTAGTTGAGTCCCATCAACACCAAGAGGTTAAAGGCAGATCATAATAATATATATATATATATATATATATATATATATATATATATATATATATATATATATATAATTTAGAGAAAGAGAAAGACGAAAATATAATTATACAAGAATAGAAAAAATAGATATAATGCCAGTGTTAGTCAAGGAAAGAGAGACTACAGGTAACGCTCATTTAATAAACCTTCGCAAAGTGAAGCCAGTTACGAAGTGACCGCCATGCTTTGGTGCCTGTACGTTGCCCATTACTACCTCTCGCAGGGTTACCAGATCTACTAATTTTTTAGTAGATCTACAGGTTTTGACTTCAATTTACTAATTTACTGAAAAACTATATTGATCTACTAAACTATAATATGTAAGGGTAAAATCATATTCAAAAAGTGATCATTATATCAGTGTTCAAATATGAACTTTCAAAAAATCTATTTATTGATATATATCCATTATTCTCAATTTACTGAAAAAATAAAAAATGACCTGGCAACCTTTCTGGTGCCGGTTAAGGCTTCAGTTAATTCCATACAATTACACGTCGCCTCTCTTTCTTTGTCTAAGATGCCAGTACTTCTTTTTGCTCTAGGAAGTTTAAAGCATGGTTTTATTTATATAATAGATTAAATTTCGTCCCTTGTATATAAAATATAAATATTTGATATCTCCATGGAACACGTTTATTTTTTATTCATATCATAAATCTAATATTTACATTTATGGCATAAGATATCGTCTCAATAAATAATGTCAATATATCCGGAAATATGGTGATTCTTACATTTGCTAATTTTATTTTTAACCCTAACGTAGCGACATTGCCACAATTCGTTTTGAGTTATAGCGGTTTTTATGCCAAAAATTGCATAATGCATGATACGGGTCAAAGTTTCAGTAATAAGATTTCCTTTTACTACACACGGAATAGCAGCAATATTTCTCGTTTGATAGTTTGATCAATATCTTTGTAGTGCTAGCTGACATACATAGTTCCATAAAGTCGCTAGTGTTTATTATGTTACCGGTTATGTATATGTTACTCGTAAGCTTTGCCTTTGTCTTAAAGGAATAATAACTTTGAGAAATAAAAAAATAATTTAACTGTAACAATATTTGTCAGCTTGTTTATATAAGATATGATTTATTTTATTTCTCGGGATATAACGCACGACCATGTATAGACAAATAATTTTTCTCGCTTATTATATTTTGTAGTAAGATAAGATGAAATAGATTTTTATAAGACTTCATCAAAAGGTGCGGTAAAATACAAGAACTGGCATTACAAGATAGTAAACAATTTTAAAATGTTATTGATTAAACATGGTTATATAATTTATGAGAACAATAAAAACGATAAAATACTTTTAATTTAGATTTTAACCGAAAAAAAATTAAAAGAATTAAACACCTAACTTTTGTGCGATCTCTTCAAGTAATTATAGCCAAGACTGAAAGAGATACTAGATAGATAGAGAAAAAACTGATACCAAATTGGGAACAGCATCACAAGTAATATGGAGATTATGAAAAATTAAGCATTTAAAAACTTTAAAACACACTTATACTCACAAATCATGTTAGGTAAATATTATGTATGTATTATAACTCAAGCTTTTTGTTCAAGCAGTTAAAGGAGAGTGACTTTAATCCAAATGACACCGTGACTATGGCAAGCTCTGCTGAAAAACTCCAATTACTGCTAAACAAAACAAACAGTTTCTGTGAAAAATGTGGACTAAAAATGAATATAAAAAAGACCAAATACATGATAATAACAAAGAAAACAAATATACCAACAAACGTACATTTGGGAAATATACCGATAGAAAGGGTTGATAAATATAAATACCTAGGAACCTGGATTTCAGACAATAATGATCAAACAACCGAAAAAAGAGCTAGGATAGAAATAGCAGGCAATGCGTTTATAAAAATGAAAACAATTCTCTGCAACAAAGATCTTAGATTAGAACTGAGAGTAAGAGCACTGAGATGCTACGTGTTTTCGATACTGCAATATGGACTTGAAAGCTGGACATTGAAGCAAGAACACATAAATCAGTTACAGTCCTTTAAAATGTGGTGTTACAGGAGGATGCTTACAATGGCATGGACACAGAAGAAAACTAATACGGAAGTATTGCGAGAAATGGGCTAAGAATGCAAAATAATAAACACAATAAAAATAAGAAAGTTACAATATCTGGGACACGTAATAAGAGGACAGCGATATGAACTGCTAAGGCTGATAACACAGGGAAAGATAAAGGAAGGAAGGAGTATAGGAAGAAGGAGAGTGTCATGGTTGAAGAATTTAAGGGACTGGTTTAAATGCAGATATATAAAACTATTTAGAGCAACAGTAGATAAAGTAAAGATAGTGATGATGATATGCAACCTCCCATTGGGAGACGGCACTTAAAGAAGAAGATTGGGAAAAGGCACTTTAATCCATTGGAATTTTCTTATCCCCTCCAAAACGTTATCTCTGTTTTTTATTTTTAGATCCAATTTGTCTAATTGTCCAATTGTTGTAAATTGCAGCGTTTCTCGGAAAAACCTTGTAAGTCCAATTTGTCTAAAATTAAAATATTTGCGTCACTTGCTTCGGAACCCCCATATACACGAATACATACACTTATTTCTCGTGAAAATATCACAGGTTCCATAATATCTACAGATAAAATTTGGTATGTTCTTCTTAAAACATCACAAGTCTGCTCTTTTTCGTCAAAGAAAGTCAGATGTTTATAACATGTGATGTAATTCAGATAAAATAATTCAAGGTGTAATAGGTAATGATTCTTAGTCGGTCGGTATTCTTAGTATGTCAAAAACACATCTCAAACTTGCCGTAAAAGAAGCGTAATGTTCAAACTTGGCAATTTTTAACCATAAGTAGTACAATTCATACGCTATTTTTACTCGAAATTAACTGTGACAACTATCAAAGTCGTCTAGCGCCAGATAAGTTGTATTTAGGATTAAAGGTAAAAAAAATTATATTGCAAAGCATGTAGTATACTCTACTAAATTATAAAAAAATATTTCAGATTGTTTTGTTAATTGGGGTTACCGGCGCCTGTCGATGCGACGAAATGGTAAAAATGAAGACTGTGGACATTGAGGATAAAGAAAATGTAATAATTATCAAAATCCCAGATAGTAAAACACGACAAATTAGATCTGTTACGATATTTGGTCAAAACTACATTAAACTGTATAAAAAGTATGCATCATTGCGGCCTGAAAATTTCACAGAAACCGATTTTTTATCAAGTACCAAAATGGAAAGTGTTACCGAAGCTTCATGGGAATACATTCGATCAGCGCAGTACATACACGGGTCACTCTTTACGACGAACTTCAGCAACACTTTTAATTGATGGAGGCGGAAATCTAGAATGCCTTAAACGACATGGCGGCTGCAAATCAAGCACGGTTGCCGAAGGATATATAGAAGATTCAATAAGAAATAAGAACAATAATGCTCAAAAAATTTTAAACCCTCATGATTCGCCAACATCGGGAATGATTGCTGAAAGTTGTTCTCGACCATCGGTATCATCAACAATTACCAATGCGTATCAAGAGTTGGGAACATTTTTGCACGGTTTCAATTTTGAAAATGCCTTATTAACTAATTGTACTTTTAATATTACTATAAATAACGATGATGTTTAATTGTTGTTAATGACATTTGTATTGTTGCTTTGTGACATGTTTCATATTGTTGCCATGACAACATTTTTCCCTCCGCCGTAAAGAAATGGGAAAAAAACTGCTGCCGACGGAGACATCAAACTTTGACAGGATCAAGTTAGATAAGTAATGTCATCATTATTTGACGTTTGAAGAAAAAAAAATTACTCAAAAATCGTAATGTCGGAGAGTTTTTTTCATTTTCCCAAAAATGTTATTTTGGTCTTATGAGGTTTTTCTTAGAAACGCCTCAATTGTACTTGAATAAATTATAGATAAATTTGTCTAGAAAAATAATTTTAAATAAACTATGAAAGCTGGAGATTTGGCTGTCATGAGGATACCATGGCGGCTATGCCTCCGAACTAGTTTGAGCAAAGAAGCATCCTTATAGAAAAGTATTTTTTTAGTTAAAGTCTGTAAAACCAAAGCTCTTTACTGTGTTTGTTTAGTGAAATTATTAAAGTTTACCGTTACTTGTGAAAAAAAGTTTTTTAGTGCTGCAGCATTGATTAGAGCACGACGAGCTGCAACACTACCAAATCCGCTGGAAGATGCACGAATATGCAAGCCAATAAAAAAAGAAAAAAGAAGAAAAAGAACTATGATAGCTAGAACAATTTGAATAATGAATTCATCTTGTATACGTTTATTGATATTAAGAGTAAATTAGGTACAAATGCCAATTATGTACAAATCTTTTTTGCAATTCAACCAAAACTTTCTTAATTTGTCTGGCTTACTTTATTAAATAAAATACAATACAAATGCGTTTATATATTAATTGTTTTTGACTGCTTGGCATATTAATTAATAAATCATTAATAATGTGGTGAAAGAAAAGAGCATAACTTTAAAATTAACAATTTCTTGTTCTTACTATTATCGTATTTTAGCATTATCCGTCTTCAAAGAATATTTCTAATGAGGAATAAAAAGTTTCCAATTTCATGGTTTTAATTGACTAATCTTGCGTTTTGTATTTGAAAAGAGGTTAATAGCCAGTTAAATATTCTTTCTTTTACATGTTTCAACGGTATTTGTACCTTGAAGGTAATATCACAGAAATTCTGCGAAAGGTTATAGCAATCCTGAAATAGTGTCATCGAAATCAGTACAGCTACTAATGTTAATGTTTTTTTTTTTGGTAGTCTGTCAGGCATCCCTTAAATTTGTGTAATGTTTAATTTATTTTGTTTTCCGATGCCTTGGTTGGATTCTCTCTTAGTTTTGTGTAAGTTTCATTTGTCCTTATAGGTTTGTTTAAGGTAATCTTTATTAACCATCATTATTTTGTTTCTCGCTTAGTACGCTCCTATTTTATTTTTTATGCTTAACGGTTAATCTATCTTATAACTTTCCAATGTATTTTTTCATTCTGGTCAATTTAAGTTCTTATTGGTAAAATTATTTTGAAAGCTTCGATGAAAAAAAAAACACATGATTCTTAGTCCCGCAATATTGTTTACATATACGAGAATATCGAGGTATCTGGGATTTCTAGAAGTCACTTCAGGAGGTTTTTAGCACAGTGAACTAGTGAGTGGCTTTTAGCAGACGTTTAAATAAAACAATTTTTTCCATTTTTAAATAAGTACCGTTATTAATTGTGTGTATTAAGGAGTGTTTTGTTGACACTGATTATTTTCTTACTGAAAACATTCTTAACTGATAAAATTACCTGAACTTACACTATATTTCTCTGTTCATTTACGAATTATCAAATAATTAAAGATAGCTTCTTCGGGAATTGATAATAAAGTCAATTAGAAATACTTCTAATCTTTCTAATCGAATCTTTAAATCAGATTTTTATTTTAATAATTAATATAACCGGCCTAGAGCTTTAAAAAAGTAATTTTATTTTTGATTTGGGCCAAAATTTAACTTTAAAAATTAGTTTATATGAAGTTTCGATTTCTACTTTGGAAATCTGTCTCCGAAACATCATCGTAAAAATTTAATCAAATTTTGACAATGTGCCAGATTTTCATACAGAATTTTCAATTTCGACGTGAATGTTGCTAGACCCATATTGGTTTCTTAATACTGTCCTGAACCTATTTTCTTGTGGCATCTTAATGCGATTTACTACTTAAATTAGGAAAAAGTCACAATTTTAATTTAAAAAGAAGTTATTTGGTGTTTCGATTTCCACTTCGGAAACGTCAAATTAACTAGATGTATATAATTTATACACTTAAAAATATTGGCTTTGGCTTGAAACCTTTAGCCACGTAATTACATATAAATATTAGTATTCATTCATACAGGATTATACAAGAAGGACACTTTTCACGCTCAGGGATTCATCAGAGCGGCTTTATTGTAACAAACAAGACATAAATCACGGATAGGTAGGTGGGCAACATATATGGTAAACATACAAAAAGGAGTGTTCAAGCATACGATCAATTTTACACTCATACCTTTAATTTGATTTTTACAAGAAATATCATAATTATTTTTATACTGTCTTCACTTAATAGAAGATTTACGTTTAATGGTGTATTTAATCCCTCTTTTATCAATTCTTTTATCAGCCACATCCTTGTATTACGATGTAGTGGGCAGTTGAAGAATATTGATTTAAATCAGCTATACTAGTTCCACACTCACATCGGTCTGTTGGGAGAACTCCTATTTTGTGTAGATGTTTCGAAAAACATCCATGATCTACTTTTAATCTTAAGACAGTTGACACTGTGTTTCTGCTTAGAGTAACATCTTTGTAAAATAAATACGGAGTTAAAAAACCTTAAAAATAACTAATTTAAATAGATCTACATTTTGACAGAAATTTAAGGAAGTGAACCTATTTTGATTAAGGATTCATTAATACCAAAATATATGTAGGTTTCTTAGATATTCTACCCTAACGAAAACCGTTACAATAAGTCTGCAAAGAATCACGAAAATGCACCGAAGGAAATTTGCAATGCAAGGGATATACCAGTCAATTACCGAATAGTATCAGAAACACTAAAAGGGTTAAAGAAAAGAATAGCACAGACATAATTAAAGTGGTAAAATATCAAAAATAAAAAAAAGGAAAATTCAGATAATTATACGTTTTACAGCCTAAACAAGATGGTATAGTAGGCGGTACAGTAGACTAGCGCCAAGCTTCATACTTTGTTTTTTGTCTTTCTAAAATTTAAAAAATATTTTTCAAATTAAATACAGTAATTTTATTTTTTATTTATTATGTATGGTTTTATTAAATTATAATACATTAAAATATTTCAATTAATTATTATTTTTGTTCCTAACGCCATCTGTGATCGTATTAACAAAATATACTATTTATTTTTTATTTCTGGCAGAACGGTCAAATATATAGAAAATATTAAATTAATAATAAAATATAAATAAATACTAAAAATAAAATTCTATAAACTAATTAAGATGTTTAAAAATAATAGTATAGTAAATAATTGGATAGCATTTATGAGGTTGAAATTTTGACAATCGTTACGAATCGAATTTTTTATTGACACATATTCTTTTAATTTTTTTACTTCTTATTTAATGTCTGTATTTTGTTAGTAATTTTTTATGCAGTTTTTACCTTAAACCTGCTTAGAATAAATATATGATAACTAGAAACGAATTAATCAAGAGTAGTAAATCGATGTGAAGAACCACTATTTTGTGACGCTACTCGTGACGCCATCCCGTGGGGCTAGTTTGGTGACGGTCGCCTCAGCATTTTTCTATAGAGAAAAAATAGTAGTCACTACAAAATTATTGTAGAATTTATTATCTGCACAGCATTATTAAGTCATTTCTATTTGATGGGATTACTAACAAAAGCAGGTAACAGTTACAACCATTAATAAATAGTCCTTTATTTTGGTCCATTTGTTTATAATAAATACCTCTCGAAACTTGACGACACCACTCAAATAAAAATTACTTTGTAATAATTGATACCGTTTTCTGTGATAATTTGTTGGCAACTATACAACGTCAGTATAGAAGGTTAGCTTCAAAAACTGTGTAGTGAAAAAAACTTAAATATAAGATATATAAAATATTTAAGGATAGAATACGTACAAAATACATACCTTGTAAATGTTATCGTCAAAATAATATAATATAATATAAAAAGGCAAAAGTTGTCAAAGCAAATAATGTCATTGTCGTCAAGAGTTTTATGAAAAATCATCTTTTTGCTGATATAATAATTCCTGTCCTGTTATTTAAGTGAATAATTCAAAAATTAGTGGTTCCGATTAGTATTCGTATTTTTATTTACCCATTATAATTTTTTTCCTCTGTATCTATTTTTTATAGAATATTATCATTATTAATAACATGTTCCACATGAAAAAGTTAGAAATAAACCAATAATAGCCAATCATATTACGTATACATGACACGTGCGTGACTAAAAATTCATGTGAAAAATAATGGCTGGAGAGAAAAAACAGGTGTATTTTTCTTTATAAGTGATTGTTTCATCATGATACGTTCTTTATTAGGTTCCAAATTTATTAAATTTAATTTATTATTCCGATAAAATTATTCGAGAAAAATACACGGACAAAAATGTGGAATAATGTTGGATTTTCGTTATATTTAAATATATATATTTAATAAATGTAAATAATTTTAAATTAGAAAAGTTTATGGATCAAAATAAGTGGCTCACCAATTACGAAGCTATTTAATAAAAATTTTTGGTAGTTTTCATGACTTTAAGTAAAATATAACACATGGCCTAAACTTTTTAACCTTAAACGGTTTTTTTATGAAAATAATACGCAGTTTGACCTAATGCAATATCTAGCTTTATGAAATACAATGTCTAGTGTTCTAGTTCATAAGTGTTTTTTAGTCTAATTATATCTCAAAAAACCTTGATTTATATTAATGAATAAACCAAAAATCTTTTTTTTTAAAGAAAGTATTGTCGTGCAAACCATGATAATATCGATAAAAATTTGGGCTTGGAACTATGTTCCAAGTAATAAATCCAGTACTGGTCTGATACATTGTTCACAATAAAAAAGTTTGCGAACGCTAGGTAATCTACCTTGGTACTTACCACATATAGCAACCTACTGACTTTATCAAGACCAATAAGTACTTACACCTAAGAAGTTTTATATATTTATGCCCAGCACCACCAGAAATTAAAAATACACATGAATTATCTTGTCCAACAACTACGGTTGGACGAGAGAAACAAAAAATTCAATATCATATACATAACATAATATCCGAAAGGACTTATATGCCAGTAAAATATGGTTTTTAAGTATAATATTCCTCGTTTATGACGGATTTGCTTAACAATTTGGAATTAGGTTCTCCTTATCTTCTACTCTACTTTTTGACTCGAGTCTAGGGTTACTTTTACTTGTGGCGTGAAAGCCACTCCTCGGTTGTGAAAAAACATACGTTCAAAATAAGTCCGGGAATTAATAAATTAACTAATTCTATGTAACTTTTGTTTTATAGTGTTTTTATTGTATTTATAGAATTTATTAGGGTTTAAGTCAATACTTTTTGAGTTAGTTGGGAGTGAAAATGTTCATTTTTCAAAAAATATTTCTACGCATCATCCACAGTAGAATAAGAGATAAATGTGAAGAAGACCAGGATGAAACACAATTTGGCTTCAGAAATGGACTGGGAACTCGGGACGCCCTCTTTACACTAAATATATTACTGCAGAAATGTCGAGATCAAAGGAAAGACGTCTTTGCTGTATTTATTGACTATGAAAAGACCTTTGATCGAGTACAGCATCACAAATTATTCACAATATTAAAAGATAATGGAGTTAATAGTCAAGACATACGATTCATAGAAAAGTTATACTGGCGTCAAACAGCGACAGCTTGCATAAACGGAAAATCAACAGAAATATGTAAAATACAAAGAGGTGTCATACAGGTTGTCATACAGGTTTGTATACTATCCCCACTGTTATTTAATTTATATTCAGATAGAATATTTAAAGAAGCGCTGCATAATTTGGAATGGGGCGTGAAAGTTATTGGAATTATGATAAATACAATCAGATATGCAGACCATACAGATATTTTAAGTGATGACATTAATGGACTACAATGCGTTTTAAATGCCATTGATACAGTGGGAAGAGAGTATGGCCTAAACATAAACTGTTCAAAAACAAAACGCATGGTGTTTAGCCGTTTAGCACATCAAGATGCACGATTTTATGTTGATGGTCATATAATTCAAAGAGTGTCCAGTTTTAATTATCTTGGTTGCCATATTACTGAACAACTAGATCCAGATCAAGAGATAAAATATAGAATCGAGATAGCTCGCACAACATTTTTAAAAATGAGGTCATTCTTCTGTAATAATAACTTGCAACTTTAACTTCGAAAGCGCATGGTTAAAAATATTTAAATAATTAAAAATATCCACCATTACTCGTCTAGAGGCCTTTGAAATGTGGCTGCACAGACGTATACTAAAAATTCCATGGACGGCTAAGCTAACAAATGTGGCAGTCCTTGAGAGAGCAAATGCTGCTCGCGAGCTGCTTGATAACATCAAATGTAGAAAGATGACCTATTTTGGACACGTAGTAAGAGGAAACCAATATAATATTCTGCAACTTATTATGATGAATAAAATCGAAGGACGCAGAGGAATTGGTAGAAAGCTGGCCTCTTGGTTGAAGAATATCAGGGAGTGGACAGGAATAAGGAAAGCTGAGCAACTCTTTAGAATAGCTCGAGACAGAGACAGTTTCGAAATGTTAATCTTCAACATCAAGGGGACTTGATAGGGCACGTTAAGAAGAAGAAGAAGTCGGTCAGATAGCCAAGCGGACTGGGCGGCCGGTTTCTCATTCGCTTCACTGAGAGTGGTTCAGCGGATGTGAGTTCGATCCCCAGCTCGGTGTACAGAAAACAAAAAGGCTAATGCAGCAGTTTAAAATCCTAAATGAATCTGCAGTATAGACTAGACTATGCTGGTGTCTGATCGGCCTAAGGAGCAGTACGGCAAGAGATAAGGGCTTGCGTCTCGGTAATACTCATCCATTGATCCCTACCGGAAACACCGGGTATATATATATATATATATATATAGATATATATATATATATATATATATATATATATATATATATATATATATATAGATATATATATATATATATATATATATATATATATATATATATATGATTAAGGATAAGTTTGGTTGCGTTTGGTTAAGTTTATTTTGGTTAGGTTCGATAATCAGCAAATAACCTCATATGGAATCTCATAATTATAAGTTAAATTTATAAAATAGAGTTAAATAATTTAATTACCTTGGAGCTACATTAAACAACCAGTGCAAGTGTCTCCTGGAAGTGAAGATAAGAGTAACAATGGCCAAAAACGTCTTCTTTACATTTGATAAATACCTTCTTCGCCATTCAGTTCCTTTAACCCTTAGAACCCGGACCTCAAAATCTGACAAAACTTAGATCTCTGAATCGTCTCCAAAGGGTGCTTAGAATTCTATATTTGGACCATCTAAGAAGAGTTAAAGATAATTGTTGGATCTCATTGAGCTGCGAAAGGTTTTATGATTGGACCAAATTATACGAAATAACAAATATACCTAATCTAAAAATCATTATGATGGGTAAAGATAAAGGTCGAAGTTTCCCAACGAAAGCAATATTTATGGTTACGACACATAAGAAACTAACTGATGTCAGAAAGTTGATAAGAAGTGCAGACGAAGGGTCTCTGTATATTCGACAACCAGCGTAAACGGCTGCATAGCGTACGACAGGAAAAGAAAAAGATAATGTCCTATGTGAAAAAAAAACGTCGAGATGGAACTGGATACTGGATATCATTAAAATTTTAAATCATAAACTCTATAAAAAAAGACCTGAAATTAGTATTTTCACAATCAGAGAAAAAACCCAGTACTTTCTGCTCCATTTCATATACAGGCAAGATATAAACAAAAACAGCCAAATACATAAAAAAATAACACCAGTTTTTTAAACAAATAACAACTTGGGCAAATATATTAAGAACAGCAAGAACCAAAAGAAAAAGCAAGTACACAGCGGTGTATCCAAACCTAAATGCGGTGATTCCCGAAAAACTTACATCGGTCAAACTGGTAGAACTTTTATCAAACGTGTAGCAGAACATAAAAAAAGTTTCAATAATAGTAAAGGAGACTCTACGTATGCACTGCACCTTCTAGATCATCATTACTTTTTTAATGACGAATTTCAAATTCTTCAAATTCAAAATAAAGTGCTTTAAGCTGTCTTTATTGGAATCTATGGAAATAAACAAATTAAAAAATACAGACATAATTCTGAGTGTCCAACTTGAGACAAATAGTTCCCCCTCCTCACCTTATTCAGTTAAATATTGTAAAGTGTAAACACATACCAACAGTAGATCACTTGAGAAAGCACTCTGGCCGAAACAGCTGTAAGTTTAGTTAGGTTAGTTTAGGTTAGAATAGGTTAAGTTGTTCTAGGTTATCTTGAAGTCGGTTAAATTAGAAAAACGAATCCATTTCACATCGTTAACTTTTATCCCAGCTTGTCGTCGACTTTTACATTCTCCCTCACAGCAGGCTAAGTTTAAAGCACAAAGCTGTTTTTTATTCTAATATATGGTATCCAGGAAACAGATCATAACACTCTATACATATTTGTGATTAGCGTAAACCCTTCGTAAGCAAAAATTTATTATATTTTTCTAAACAGAAACTTTATCTTAGCTTAGAAAAATTTTGAAGAATCCAAGACGACATACTAAATAAAATTTTTCCGAAAGTTCCTTCTAACAGTTTTTTTTTAAATGTAACTTCTTGGTAATAATTAATTCAATAAATTAAATAAATATAAACTATTATTTGTTCTCATATTTACTAAAAAATTGCTCAGTGCTCATCCTTATTTTACATCTGTACTATTATCACCAGTCAAAAATCATGAATGAGTAGGAAGGAATTAATATGAATTAAAAAAGTTGAGGAAGAATGCAAGAAATAGAAATAAAAACTGTAGAAAAGTTATATGAGCATTGATCATATTCCAACAATTAAGAATTAGATCACCATATTAAAATCACATACACTAGAAGTATGGTGAACACAAGAGTGAAGAGCATCATTTTAATATGATCACCTATTATAGAACATCTTTTAAGCATTTGTGCTTTTTTAGATAAGAAAAATTAATACAGCACAAAATAATAAAAGAGAAGGTTATGGTTTCTACACATTTTCTATGGTTACACATTTGGTCCATTATATATATATATATATATATATATATATATATATATATATATATATATATATATATATATATATATATATATTCTTTTTTTAGAAACACTACACATATTTAACAGTTACTGTCCAGACTTACAATTTACAGTAGAATTAGAAAATAACAACTGCATACCATTTCTAGATATGATGGTACACTGTGATTCAAACAACGTTCTAAAAACAGAATGGTATAGACCAATATGAGTATATAAATGTATAAACCAATATGTAGCAACAGGTTTATTAATTACTTTTCAGCACATCCATCTAAGATGAAGACCAACCTAGTATTAAATATGAAAAGTAGGGTTAAGTTTATCACATCCTGAATATAAAACACCCGGTCTTAAAAAACTAAAAACAATCAGGTTAGAAAATTCTTTCCCAGCGAAACTTCTAAATAGACTTATTTTTGGTGTCTCTCAAGTCATCAGGACAAATTAAACAGAAGTTTCAAAAAACAACCAAAATACATTGTACCACTCTTTACCATATATTTCAGGTTTAACAAATAGACTACTAAATACATTTAGAGAAGTACCTAATATCAAAATTGGAACCAGAAATATAAAAACAATATTGAAATTATATACTAACCTTAAAACACCCTTAAATAATAAAGAAAGCTCCAATGTAGTGTACTTTCTACCCTGTAACAATTGTAATAGAGTATATATTGGAGAAACGTCCAGAAATTTGTCCGGAAGATTAACATCTCACAAGAGTGATATTAATCTGAATAAAGTACAAGCCTGTGCAATAAGTGAACATTGTATTACAATGGGCCATACGCCTAACTATGATCAAACAGAAATATTGAGAAGGGAAAGAAATTACAACAAAAGACTGTTTCTAGAAATGTGTTTAATTAAAACTACACAAAACACCTTAAACAAAAGAGAAGACATTGAAAATCTTAGTGCTATATACAGTAATCTTCTTTTAAATAAAAGAATAACAATATAAAAGTTATTAAAAGTTACGCATATTAAAGGGATTATTCCAAGTTTAAATGAGAAAATTTATTTTTATTTGTGTTTTTTCTTTCTTAATTACTTAGTAACATAAACTGTTGCTTGTTTAATAACTGTAATATTATATCAAAATTTGCAATGAAGGTTTGCATAAACATAGACACTTCCTCTGTCAAACTCACCTAAAATAAATATAAAAAATAGAAGAGACATGGAAACCTCAGTAATAAGTTTTGACAGAACGAAAAAGTAAATCAAATTTAATAATGTCATTATGTTAATTAATTTTGCTAATTTTAAAACACAATCCTCACAAGGGTAAGCATATTGAAGATATAACAACTTCATTTTTCTAATGTAATTTTTTATGTTAATTTTTAGTACGTTTTGAAAAAGAGTACAATAAACTCGAAAGCTTAACAAACCTAAAAGAGTTTTACTTAAAGGCCAATATTGACTACTAAACCCAAGATATCCGTATATATATATATATATATATATATATATTTATATAATGGACCAAATATGTAAAAAAACCTTAAAAATGTGAGTTACATTTATCATACTTTGAATCAAAATAGAGGAAAATGTTTTGAATGCGAAAATTCAATTCATTCACGACTAATTTTTGAACCGGTACTTTCGCTCTGTTCGTTAAAGCTGAAGAACATTGTTAAACTAAATAGCGTATAACAGTTTTTGATTAGACATAGTGTTTATCAAAAAATTATATATTTAAAAATTTATGTTTCAAAAGATGTTAAAAACATTATAACAAAATTATTCTTTTTAAAATACATAAATATAATTTTATTTTTCACGATTGTTATAGTGTATAAAAATAAGGGGTATAAAATATAACCGTATAGTATTTTTTATATTATATAAAAAACTTATTTGTCTTATACTGAACTATTTCTGAAGTTCAATGCTCAATTTATATTTTATGAGCCTTCAAATATTTAAAAACACGAATCACGCAACATTTCTAACTTACCTTATCATTACAGGTGAATCGACACGAACACGCCAGCAACAATGCACACATTCGCCAACAGGAAAGAAAAAACCGGGAAAATCCAAAGGACAATGTGTGGAAAACTCGGGAGAAACTTTTCGGAGCTGGATAGGAAGACAGGAAAGAAGCGAATGAAACTTCAAAACTCCCGTTCTTGAACCTAAACTTATACACACGCGTGAAATCTAATCAAGTCAAGTTGAAAGAACTCCGTCTCTTTCTCGCCCCTTGAAAGAAAACGTCACAGAAAAAGAAAACGGTCGAAATTCCTCGAAATTCGCGAGGAACTACACTGTTGCGTATGTGAAAACGCGGGGCGCATGTTCAAAATGGCCGAAAGTGGTGTCTTAGGTATTGGCGGGACGTTGCCACATGTCGGAAAATCTCTCCGGAAAATTGGGAACGCTTAATATTATTTCATGGTAAAAACTGTTTAAATACTACATAGTAGAATCGTATATCCGATCTAATATTTTCTGAGCAGACTAATTTTATTTCATTAATATATAAATGATTGCCACATTAAACTTTATATATATATATATATATATATATATATATATATATAAATATATATATATATATATATATATATGTATATATATATATATATATATATATATATATATATATATATATATATATAATTATAAATATGTAGTGACTGTTCAATTATGTAAACTATTTTTATTATTGGGAAATCCAGTCAATTTATTTTGGGCTAAAAGTAAAATTCTTTGAGCTTAGTCAAGTTTTCGGAAATTTGATTTCCTTTCTTAAGACAATTAACGACGAGTAGTAAGTTTTTTGTTCATATTAGTTTTATCTAAATGTAAACTTCCATTTTTAAATTGTCTTGAGAAAAAAAATAAGATTTCCGAAAGCTTGAATTACGCCGAAGTTTTATTTTAAGCCCAAAATAAATTGTCTACTTTTCTTAATAAAAGAAGTATATAACAATATATTTAAATACTGATGCCATTAATTATTAATTTCTTTTTAACATGTGGTTGGTTCTTTGGTGACTACTATTATTTCAGTTTTCTGAGATGATATTGTCATATTAAATTTTTTTAATTACTATTTAACTGGGAATAAGCCATAATTAGAGATAAAACTACGTTTATTGCCGTTTCAATTTCCACTTCGGAAATCGTTCTCAAAATACAAACAGTAAATTAAACAAATTTTGTTTTTTGTTAAATAGTGAAAAATTTCTTCTAATAATTTAATTTTATCTGACTCATTTATATTGACAATTCAGACATACATTATGCATTTTAAAGTAGACGACTTTAAAATGATATTGCCAATATTGTTGAGTTGCGCTCCTGGGACGTCTTCACTTATAAGACAGTTCATTCGATTACATGAAATCAACTTTAACTTGAGAATATCCGTCAGAAAAAAATCGTAGCATGTAATTCGTCTTTAAAAAGAAAAACACATGACATGATGACAGTAAAATTCTCCTGTTAGTGATTCCATAGTAAATTATGAGGGAAAAACCAGGAAAAAAACCTCATATTACTATCCCGACATTGTAAGTATTTGTTCGTGAATTTAGTTTACCTTCAACAAACATCAAAATTCGGATTTTATATGTTACGTTATTTAAAAAATATAAATGATGTATCCTCTATATGTTACTGACTTACTAATACTGGTATTTTCTTATTAATAACTTCCTCTTTTAATATTGGTAACCAGATCCTACTACATTCTGCCGAGGAATTTGCTACACAATTGGCCTCATTTAGCATAATTAGAGCCGCTTCTTTGATTTTTCTTTTTTTACCATCCGTTTCTTTTAGGACTACATTAGAATTATTCCATTGAACCCTATGTTCATTATCCCATGCGTGTTTACATATTTGAGATCTATCAAATTCTCTATTTTTAATATAAGATTGATGTTCACTTATTCTGACATTTAATGGCCTTGATGATTCACCTTAATAAAACTGATCGCATTCACAAGGTATTTTATAAATGCAATTCTTTGTCCTTTCTTGTTCATTGTTAGGTTTGGTTTTGAACAAAATAGATCTAAACGTGTTTGTTGTTTTAAATGTTGTTGAAATGTTGAATTTATTTCCTATCCTTTTAAGTTTGTCTGACAATCCTTTTATGTACGGTATTGTTATTTTCCTCATATTATTCCTTGTGTATGCTGTAGGATCTCGTTCTAAGTTGTTCTGTTCTATTCGATCGATTGTTGAAAATTCCTTATTTATAAACGATAAAGGATAATCATTTTTTAATAAAACAGATGTTAACAAATGTTTCTCCTCCAAGAACGAATTTTCGTTAGAACAAGTAATTTTGGCTCTATCGTATAAGGATTTAATTATTCCCTTTTTTACATTAATATTGTGATTTGATTTGAAATTTAAATATCTATTGGTGTGTGTTCTTTTTCTATACACCTGAGTCTCATATCCAGTATCATTCTTAGAGATTAAAACATCCAGGAAAGGTAGCGTGTTATTATATTCCTTTTCCATGGTAAATGTTATTGTCTCTTCTTTATCGTTTATATCATTTAGGAATGTGTCCAACAACTCTGATCCATGAGGCCATATTGAGAATACATCATCTACATACCTCCACCATACTGTGGGTTTGAAATTTTTTTTAGAAATGATATTTGTTTCAAAATCTTCCATAAATATATCGGCTAAGAATGTAGATAAACTAGAGCTCATTGATAGACCAAAATTTTGTTTATAGAATTCATTATTTAGTTAAAAATATGTATTATCAGTACATAATGTTAATAACTCCATTATAGCCGATTTGTTTAGTCTTGTTCTAGTTGCCAATGAATCATCACTCTCTAATTTTGTCTTGACTATACTTAAAGTCTTATTTAATGGCACATTCGTAAATAAACTATTTATGTGAAAACTTACCAAAGTATTATTTGAATTAAATTCAATATTTGATAATTTATTTAAAAAATGTTGTGTATTTTTTATGAATGTGTCATTTTTATTTGTAAATGGTTTTAAAATATTTAATAAAAATTTTGATAGTTCACTACAAGGAGAATTCATGGTACTACAAATGGGTCTAAGTGGTATATTCGTTTTATGAATTTTCGGTACTCCATAAAAATGAGGAGTCTTACTGTAATGAGGTGTAATTAATCGTCTCTGATAACTTGTTAAAACATCTTTAAACTTGAATAAAGTTCTATATATTTTGTTTTCCAAAGGCTTTGTTGGATCTTTTGTTAATTTTGTATAAGGACCGTTTATTAATAGATCTTTAATTTTATTTTCGTATTGAATTTTATCCATTATCATAGTTGCATTGTCAATATAAATGAGTCGGATAAAATTAAATTATTAGAAGAAATGTTTCACTATGTAACAAAAAAAAAATTGTTTAATTTACTGTTTGTATTTTGAGAACGATTTCCGAAGTGGAAATTGAAACGTCAATAAACGTATTTTTATCTCTAATTGTGGCTTATTCCCAGTTAACTAGTAATTAATTTACAATGCTACAGGAAAATAGCTTCAGAACAATATTAAATTTTTTTGCTCATATGTTAAATCTCTGGACCAGTCTTTGCAGACTATCTTTATCTTGTGCTATCAATATTGCGTCGTCTGCGTAATTTTATTTCTTTGTTTTATATTCTGTATCCTCTTCCCTTGTTAACGCATTTGATGATTTCATCCATGACCAAATTGAAGAGCATGGGGTTAAATGAATCGCTTTGTCTTATTGGAAGTTGTTCATCTATTCTGACTTCCATCTTGTTGTTTTTCTAGATGTTTTCTATAGTTTTTATAATATTTAGGGGAACTTTTCTATTATATGGAAAATAGATTACATCTTTAAGTCTTACTCTGTCAAACGCTTTCTTTAGGTCAATTAGACACCGAAATACTGGTCTATTATACCCTAATGATTTTTCAGTCATTTGCGTTATAACGAATATTGCATCTATACACGATCTTCCACTACGAAAACCCTACTGTTCAGCTGCTAAACTTATCCTCTGATTTATTTACATTTGTAAAATTTTAGTTATAAGTTTTAGCGTAGTATTTAACAAGTTTATATCTCTGTAGTTGTTTATTTCGTTTTTTGAATAGTAGAAGTAGTTCTCTCGTTCTCCAATTTTTCTGGTATTTTATTATGTTTTATAATTTTATTAATTAATGTTAATTGTTCTGTCATTGCTGCTCCATAATATTTCATTAATTCTTTGGTATCCTGTCTTTAAGTTTTTAAGTATTTTCTGAAGTTCCTGTACGTTTATATTAAGTTCTTTATTTGTGTTAATTTCTGATGTTTCCGGTTCTAGCGTTGTTTGGTCTTCCTCTGCATAGAGCTTTTCTAGGAAGTCAATCCACGTATTCTTTTCTGTGTTTTGGTTATATTAGTCCCTTTACCTCTTGACCTCGTTCTTTGACCTCTTATGAGCGCCATATTTCCTTTTGCAGACCGTAAAAATCATGTTCTTCTTTCGAAAAGCGTTCCAAGTGATTATTTTTTATTTTTCTTACAAGTGCGTATGTTTCAGTTCTAATTGCCTTTTTTGTACAGTTTATAGAGTGTACAGTGTGTACAGTTGTTGTATAGTGAAACTATATGAATTTTGTTTGTTTGCAAATTTTTTACTGTTACTTTCAAAATCATTTTGCCGATAGATGATAAGAATTTCGTTAATTTTGGTAGTAGCACTTTTTGATTTTAAGATTATAGATTCTCATTGTGTAAGGAAATATATTGCCTTTATTGATTCTTTCCTTTTTTCCGTATGAGATTTTAGGTAGCTGATTATTTTCCTATAAATTCTTCTTCTTTAAGTTCCATCTTCTATCGAAGGTTGGAAATCATCATGGCTATGCGGACTCTGTTGACTGCCGCTCTAAAAAGTTCTGCACTACTGCATTCAAACCATTTCTTTAAGTTCTTAAGCCAGAATATTCTTCGTCTTCCCACATTTCACTTTCCTCGGATTTTGCCCTGCATAATAAGTTGTAATAATGCGTATTTTTGCCCTCTCATTTTTCGTCTGTTAATAGTTAATATTATTTTCGGCGTATTTCCTATCCTTTTAGTTATTTCCACGTTTGACATTCTTTGAATACATGATATTTGTAGGATTCTTCTGTAACACCAAAATTCAAAGGCAGTCAACTTATTCAGATGGACTTGTTTTAGTGTCCACGCTTCCAAGCCATAAAGAAGACTAGAGAACACGTAACATCGAAGCATTCTCAGGCGTATTTCTAATTTTATATTCCGACAACAAACAAACTTTTTGGCTTCCTTTTGACAATGACAAGACAAATGACTTTTTAAATGAAATCGTAGGCTTCCAAACCCGGAAGACGAACAAACTTTTTAAGTTTAATGAATGATGTACGTGCTATTTCCATACGTGTCTTAATTTCTTTGGTTTAGTCTACATCTGATGTTATCTATGTTCCTAAGTATTTATAGTTATTAACACTCTCAATTTCAGTATCTTTAATAGTAAATTAGATATTTGCATGTGCAGATTTAGTCATGATCATGCATTTAGTTTTCTTTAAATTAATCTTCAGTCCGTAGTCATGACAGCGTTCATTAAGGCGTTGCCTTACGTTCTGTAAATCGTTGTTGTTATCCGTCATTATAACTGTATTGTCAGCAATACATAAGTTATTCAAAACTCCATTGATAGATATACCTTCTATTGAGTCTGAGAGCGCTTCTTGAAATACCGCTTCACTGTACACATTGAAAAGTAGTGGAGACAGCACGCAACCCTGGCGGACTCCTCTCTGTATTTTGATATTTTTGGTGTACTGGCTGTCAACTTTTACCTTGGCAGTTTGATTCCAATATAAATTAGATATAATTTTCATATCACGACTGTCAATATTTTTGCTTTTTTGGATAATCCTATAAATATGGGCTGCAATTAGCAGTTGGGTCCTTTTTTATTGAATGAAAATTTTGGTTTGTATCTCTTTATCTCAACTATCTTGCAGCGTTGGCTGGTTTTATTTAATTAATCTTTAAAAGATTCGAACAACAATGTGAAATATAATTATATCCTGAAGCTATTTTCTTATGGCATTTTAAAATAACTAGGTACTATTTTAATGAGAATAAGCTACAATTAAATTAAAATAAGATTTTTGACGTTTTAAGTGGAGATTGAAACGTCAATAAACTTAATTTTAACCTTTCATTGTGGCTTATTCCCTTTTAAAATAGGAACTAATTATATTCATGAAATAGAGAAATTGTCTATAAATAAATATCAATCAAAAATACACAAATACTTGAACTATAATTTAGAAAGCCAATATATTCTATACAATAGTTTAACATGACGAATTGTCTGAATAATTTTTAGTACTGAAAAGTTGAAATTGAACTCAAAACTTACTCATTGTACTCCCCGTAATCGTGGCAACGCTGTGCTCGAATAATTGTTTCATTTGGCGTCAAGATTTGGCGGTAATTAGACGTAATTTGAGTCGGTGGATTTTTCAATTTTCGTGGATAATCCATGGCTTGTTAGGGGGTAGATTTTTAAGGGGTGAATTCGGAGCAAGTTCGACGCGGGTGATGGCTACCCACCCCTATGTTTGTATGGAATCATTGATTTTATTTCCAATATGTCTCTCCTACAATGGCGAACATGTATATCGAAACTGTTAGTCAATAATAAAAGTGAAGGAGGATGCAGGGAAGTGTATGGCACAATATCAAAAGAAATGTATTTGTGAAGGTTTGGAATCGGGGAATTCAAATATATACGGAGTGAATTATTTTTAAGATAAACAAAATTAATAATGATTTATTTTATGAAGTCAAAATAAAAATTGTTAAATATGTTACATTGCGATATACTTTATGATTTATACTTTTAATAAGAATTTTCTTAAAATCTGTCCACCAAGGCAGTGGCTTTAAAACCGGCAAGACAAGGTACTTTAGACAAACCTACAAGACCTGTTATTGGTCAAAAATTCAAAATCTAAGCAAAATTTATAATTATATTATTTCTATGTTGTTTATATATGAAATCAGTAAAATATCACATTCTGATTTAATTTTCCATGTATTTGTTACATTTTTTCAGGCATCTATCAATGGTAAATAAACTTCTTTTTTGTTACTAAACAAAAAAGAATTTTTAAACAAAATTTTATTTTTGACAATATAATTGTCAAAAATAAAAAATTTTAAGTTGGTATTTATGACATTGAGGCTTATTTGTAACTATTCAATTTTATTTACAAATTCAATTGGTTTTGTTAAGAAACTTTTTCAAAATTATATTAAAAATTTCAAAGAAACATTTATTTGATTAGCACATTTTTGTATTAATATTTTTTGTAATATATTTTGTAAAATGTGCAGTATTTTTATATACAAAACTAATTTTATTTGGTTTAGTTAACAAAATTTTTTATTTCTAATTCAACTTTGAAAGATATTGTGTATTTTTTAGCAGCTCTTGATAATAATTGTAAACACAATTGAAAGCTCTTAAATATTGGGGAAATCTGCAAGAAAAACTCTAATGAGTATCAATTGTTTCGCCGAACGTTTTCGCCAAAGAGAATTAATTTGGCTTCTTCAGGGCCGAAAGAGAATAAATTATAATTAGCTACCATATATTATCTATTAAAAAACATTATTGGTCTTACCGTAACTAGAATTGTCGAGTTAGGATGTTATAAAACTTAGCTAGTAACAACATAGTGGTGTTTTTTGTTACTATGTGCAAAAAAAGTTTTTTTTAACGTTGGAAATGTATGGTAGCTTTGAACTTAAAACGCAAAGGTTTACCCAAGATTAATCGAAAAACCCAATGTTAATACATTTAAAAGGAAGCAATTCTTTGAATTGTCGGCAATAACTAAATTTTTGATTGTTATAAAGTTTAAATGTGAGGTTCTGTTTTTCCAGAACGCATGTGCTGACAATTCAAGTAGTGCTTTTGAATCTTTATGTCATTAAGATTCATTGGTAAAACCGAATGAAGTTAAATCCCAGTTTGGGGAAATATTATTTTAGAATTTTCTTAATTGAAATTCTTTTTTAATTATAGTATATTGTTCATGTATTATTATAATAGTATCTTATTGAGATGTATCTAAGAAAAGCAAGGGAATGTTACCTTTTTTAGTTAATGAAAATTATTATTAATGTAGGTTAGTTGTTAATGAATATATCAGTCAAATTAGTTATCTGTGATGTTTTATTGTTCTTCGTATCTGATTTAAGTAAGAAGTGGTATATATCGCTTAGATTCTTAATGTCACTCTTAACATTGATGGAGAAATCGTTAAGGAAAATATAAGACATTTCAATGAATTCTCTTTTAAATTTTTTGTTCTCACGGTGGAGAATTGTAGTGTTGGTATAGTCCATGAGATGACCAGTGGAATGGACATGTTTGGCTAATGCACAGCGGTCAGGATGAAGTCGAGAATCACTTTTGTGTAGTGTAATACGTGATTTTAATAATTGAGATGTTTGGCCGATGTAGGAATTGCTGCAAGAGAGGCATGGAATGTTGTAGACAATGTTACTAAGCATATCTATGGGAGTCGTATCTTTTATCTTAGAATCAAGATTATTAGTTGTTAGGGCTGATCTACAAGCCACATTAAGTTTAATGTTGTTATTATTATTACCAAAGCTATTTTCAACACTTTTCAGAATCCTGGTTAACCCCGGAGTGATATCTCTGAAATATGGTAATGAAAAATATTTGTTGATAGGAGTATCCAAGACTGGGTTCCCACTTAAGACATCAGGATCAGCATTGTTAGTCACGATGGAAGGTGAAGTATCTTTGTTGTGGATAGTGTTAAACAAAATCTTATTCACTAATGGTGTAGGATAAGCATTTGATATAAAAAGTTTCTGTAGGATTTGTAGGTTTTTTGTATGAGATGAAGGATCTGATAGTTATATTACTCTATTTTTCATATGTTGTATTAAGTTGACTTTGGTAGAATTATTACGGTAAGAGTGATACTTAAGGTATCTAACAGAATGTGAATTTTGATGTTGTTGTTTTCCCTGATCATCCTTATGTCGAGAAAGGGGACGGACCAATTACCATGTTCCCTCTCTATAGTGAACTGGATGTAGGGGTCATAACTATTAAAAGTATCTAAGAGTTCATCTACCTTGTCATTGGGTACATTGGGTCAATGGGTATAGCCAAAATGATATCATCAACATATTTTTTAATAAATGGAATTTAAAATGATAGTAAATTAAAGTAAGTTGCAATGATAGGAGAAATCATTGCTCCCATAGGGTTACCGAAAGTTTGTTGATAGAATTTACCATTAATAGAGAAGTATTCGACGATGCTGATGAATCTATATATATATATATATATATATATATATATATATATATATATATATATATATATATATATATATATAGAATAGGTATATAAACTTATCTTGTACCTTTTTTAATTCTACGCCAACTCATCCTGGGACTAGTTTGTAAGATTTTATGAGCGAAGATTATTTTAAGGATCTATCTATTAACAGAGAAGCGAACGGAGTTTAAAGATTAAATCACTAAAAATATACGAGCAGAAGGATCGCCAATATGAGTATCAAAGGAAAAAGTAAAAAACAGCTTAAATTAAAAAAAATGGAAGAGCCTCTGGATCAGGAGATATTTACGGGAAACTATTAAATCATAGAAGTAACAAGCTTAATGAGCAATTCTTCCAATCATGTCTTAATGAGAGAGAATTACCTTGTGAAAGCTATCGAGGCATCGGAGTTTAAATCAGGCATAAGTAAAGTATATGGAAAAATTTTGAAATACAATGTAGAAAATAAGTACAAAGATAAAGGAACAAAGAACAGGTGGCATTTAAAGCAGGAAAATTAACCTATACCAAATTTTCCCATTAAACAAAGTTATAGAGAATAAATAACTTTAAAATCCAGAATAAAGCAGCCCCTGACCTTATAAAGCTGAGTATTGAAATATAGCCTAAAATATAAGTTTCTTAAATATTTTTGTTAGGTGGTGCACTATTATATCCATTCTCTGGTGTAGCAGAGCTGGAAACATTCTCCGCCGAAGGTTTATGGCGCTTAAAACTATTGAAAGCTTATTAAATTTTAGTCTTTGTCAAAATTTTTTTTTACCTAGTCTTCCTAAAGTTCTTGGTGATAAGTAAATCCATCAAGCTTAACTTTTTCTACATCTTAAATAAATTTTAAATCAGCAAAGTTAGCATTCAATAGGAACCTTATGCTTTCCTCTTTGGTTTGGGTTAACTTATTTTTATATTTTGAAATAGGTAGTCAAAGAGAATCTACGAGAAATTATTGGAAGAAATTTATAGGAGGCTTAAATGATAGTTTTGAAAATAATAATAAATAGTTCTAAAATAAAATAAGCGATTAAAGGAAGAGAGAGTAATCGAAGACGTAGTACCATCGGCAAGAAACAGAAAAAGCGATTGTAAAGACCATTTTAACAGAATGCCAACCGATCGGTTAACCAAAATTACCAAAGAAAAACGACAAAACATACCTTGGCAATCTGGATGACCGTCTATGAGATGGTACAAGAGTTGGTCTTCCTTGTCTCAACTGCTACTGCTGAAGGATTGTAGAAGACACAGGACAAAATTACAAGATAAGAAGAACAATAATAAAGGACGAAAAATATAAACATACTAAAAAAGAATTTGAGAAGGCGAACGAAAACCCAGGAAAAAGAAAAAAAGGCTTCTCTGGGTGGTGGATAGGAGAACGTCCTGTTTATCTAGTACCAACTTCACTAATGAATGCTATAACCATTGAAAATTTGTCTCTATCTGCTGCTTTTCCTAAAAGTGTCTGTGTGTTCAAGCCTGTCCAGTACAGAATGTTTTGCAGCCAGGATATGTATCGTCTACCAGGAGCCCTTTTCCTTTGGTTTTACCCTTCATAATTGACTCCAACAACTCATACTTCTCATTTCTAAGTATGTGCTCCAAATATGCTGTCTTTCTCCTTTTAATGATGGCCAAAAGTTCTCTGTCTCTTCCCATTCTGTGCAAAACCACTTCGTTTGTAAGATGATTAATTCATGGTATCTTCAAAATTCTTCTAAAAACTCACATCTCAAAAGCTTCCAGCTTTCTTATTAAGTTAACAATAACGGTCCAAGCTTCGGCACCATAAAGGAGAATGAAGTGAAAATAACATTTTACCATCAGATATCAAATTTGCAGATTGAGTCTTCGGTTACTTAGAAATTTCCTCATCGTCAAGAAGGCTGCTCTTAATTGCTCTATTCTTGAGAATGTCCTATGTATTGTTAATGGTGGTGTATTTAAGACGATTAGCATGAGTAGACGCCACTTCAATTGCAGAGGACAGTCGCAGAATACGTGGCGAGAAGCTCTTTACAATCCTCTCTGTGAAAACTCAACCGTGGACCAGCCCAACCCCCTTCTAATGACCATCACGGCTTTAGACCACTGCCATGCTGCTTGGCAGTTCTAATCTGTGGGAGCTTATGTCTTTTAAAGGAGGAGCTATTGTGTTATGTATAAATCAAGCGACTAAATCGAGCAGGCTTTTTATAAAAAATTGGCTCGAGTAAATAAGAAAGATTTTACTTTGGATGGTTCTGATAGTAATGTAGTTAATGTAATGTCGTTATTAGTATTAATATTATTTACTATTCTACGCTTTTCGAAGTGGAAATTGAAACACCAATAAAGTTATTTAAAACTTAAAAAAAAATTGCACATACTTATGCCCACTGAACGTTGTTAATATTAAATGTATGCCCATCCGCCAGTTTAATATCCAAGCGACCATTTTTTACAATATATGCATGCCTAGTATTACAGTTAAGCAGTATAGTTATGTACAATTTTAAATTGAGCGTTTTTCAAAATAGATATTACAAAACCAAAACATCCAAATTAATTTTTTAATAATAAAATGGTTCATTGACATCAAAAATGCTTTTAACAGTCAACCAAACACATAACATGAATTTTATATTCTTGATAAGACACACGTTCTTGCACGTTCCATTACAAAGTCACCCTCCTCAAAGATGCTTTATTGGCAGACCCTGGATAAATTATTAGAAAACCAGGCCACGCTTGAATGGCTTTTCCGACAAATATGTACTTATAGTTTTATTATTATTAAATTTTTCCTAATATAAATAATAAAATAATATTATGGCTGCATATAATAGAGGCATTTCCATAGAGTTTTCGGTATTTAGGAATGCCTATTATTTGTCTTCAGAATGAACTTAAATATCATTGTTTAATATAATAATATATAATAATAATTATTTAGACTTAATTGTAAAAATTGAAAAACAAAATTATTAATCTCTTAAAGAATCACTTAAGACAAAAAATTTCTAGAAAAATCTTCTTCATTCCAACGATTTGTTGATTGTTCCAGCATCACACTTAGCTTCTTATTTTAAAGTGCCGTCTACACTTCTTCTGCCTTTCTTTTTCTAATTTAACATGTATTTGGTTAGTTCAATTTCATTAAAATTTATAAAATGAAAACACTTTTTTCAATTATCTCTAGTGTGGTTTATTTATTTGTATGCATCTACTCAATAAACAAAAATAATATCATTGAAAGAATGCCGAAAAAAACATTACTACACTAAGATAATCCAACATATCTATTAAACTGCCACAGCTAACAGACTATCTGAACAAGAAACAAACAAATTATGCATACAGCGAGGAGTACGGCAAGGAGACACCCAATCTCCAAAGCTATTCACGGCAATTTTAGAACATATGTGGAAGAAGGTAGATCTGAACGAAAATGGTATGAACATAAGTGAAGAGAAGTTCAGTTTTTTGAGATTTGCAAATGGCAATATTGATAAGACGTAATAGTGACCAACCGAATAAAAAATCGTAAACCGTAATATTGCTGTTGGTGGAAAGGATATTAAACAGACTGCGTCATATAAATACTTAGGGAATGTGAGGTTCCATGACTCATAGAATTACCTTGGGCAGCATACGGCAAATTATATTATTAAATATAGGATATTCATATATGCCTCAAAAGAAAAATCTTTTACCAGTGTATGTTAGCTATATTTACTTATAGAGCCAAAACATTAACACTGGCAAAAAAGCTAATAAACAAGATTAGCGTGACTCAGAGGGCTATGTATCCCAGATTTTGGATGTGACAGACCGAATCTCAAACAAAGAAATGCGTCGTACGAAACTGTTACACTATCAAAAGATTCACTCGCTAAAAAGGAACTGGGCAGCACATATTACCAGATTATCAGACAACCAATGAATAAGACATATTGTTTAGTGGAGGCTAAGATAAGAATAATACGGACTAGAAACTGCCGACGAACCACGATCACAAATCACATTGCTTTCTTCAATTATAGGATTAAGTCGGGTGAGACGCAGTTTTTCTAAAAAATTTATACGGACTGTTATCAGGCTACTGCGTCTACACGAAGTTCTTGGATATTTCTATATGACTATATCTTTATCTACCAGGCAGTGTCTATACTTAGATCGACAACACTGGATCTATAATGATGTGGCTTAATAACTTGGCTTGCACACCAAACGTGTTTACACCCAACTCAACCACGCTTTAAGTACGTATTATATATGACACAATAACGGCCACACTGACATACTGGCTACTAACATAAAGCCACATAGTCCCCTCACATGCCGACCGAGAACATGCCTTTCTCAGGAAGAAAAATTAACGTAGATACTGTGCTCTGCTCCCACGTTGGTATCACCTGCAGAGATATTAGTAGGCTTCGTTCAAGAAACAACTTTCTATATTTTGCAAGAATTCTAATTGAAAGAAACTACAAGATAATCGACGATTGCATTGGCGAAAAAATTAGGAGAAGAATATATCGCTTGACATCCGAAATATTCATCTTTTATAAGAAACCTATAGAGTTTCGACTAACCAACATGAATCTGGGCCACAGTGAACAGAATAAGAAAAAACTGTGGCAGGTTCCACGATTTATTTTCTAGGTGGGGCAAAATACCCTCTTCAAACTGCGGTGTTGCAAGACAGACAGTTAAACATCAGTAGAACAATATCCGATCAGATTCTACAATGGTGATCCGTCCAATTTTTTAGTTACGGCAAAGACTTAATCCAATTTATTTGTCATCTAGATGTTTGTTAAAATTAATTATTGTTATTTATTCTTATTAATGTATTGTCCTATTTGCATATACACAAAACTTAACTATGATGTAGACATTATCATCATCGCCTAGCCCTTTGCGTCCACTGCTGGAAGTAGGCCTCCCACATTTTTGTCCATTGTGCTTTATCTTGAGCACTTTTCATCCAATTTTTTGATATTTTCTTGAGCACTTTTCATCCAATTTCTTGACATTTTCTTGAGTCAATCCAACGAGTACGGGTCTTTCTTTACTTCTTTTGTCTAACCTCGACGTTCACTCAAGCAATCTCTTGGAATGTAAGTAGAACATTATAACTTACAATATTTTAATGGATCAGCTTCTGTCAGATACACGTACTCCACGAAAACTCACAAACATTTACTTTTAATGCTTCCTACCTCTTTGGAACCACCAGAGAACAACGAATGTTGGCCTTGCACGCCTGGAAAACAACTGATTATCTTTTTTCTCCCAAAAATCTAGCTAACTCTCATTCTTACAAACCATCCCACTTTTTTCAATCTCCTCCAATCAAAACACGTCATACGTATCTCCATCTCTTCATTCAGAATAACAAACAACAATTTTTACCTACAGTTAGAAATTTCCTAAAAACTATTAACATGCTAATCGGTTTCTACAAATTCTTAAGAACTAACAGATAAATATACTTTCTAAATATTCTATTGTATTGTTTAATTCACTGTATAAGTCCATTTGGAAAACCCGCTCGCATTGTTCATGGTTTCACTAATTTCACTCACTTCACTTTATAAAGAAAATATTTTATGCATATCTTTAAAATTTTGCTTACTACAGGTAATCCAGGATAATGCACTTTCATTTCTTCGAAATTTCTTTTATATCTTATTAGTCGAATTATTTGAATTATTATATTTTGTACTTTGAAATATATTAAGCAAACCAATATTATTTTCAATTTTACATAGCATAAACAATATATATATATATATATATATATATATATATATATATATATATATATATATATATATATATATATATATATATATATATATATAAGAAATACTGGTGACTGTCGATATAAACAAACAACACAGTTTATTAGGGTTGCAGTCAGAATATTGGCCGGGATGTTAAAAAAACACTCTTTTGACTTTTTGTCGAACTTTCAAGACACTGTAAAAGACAATTATGTAAATATTTAAAAAATATCACAATTCTTCAGTGTAACTTACTAGTCGTTGAGATTATTTTTGTAAGCATTGACACTCAACATTTGAGCACTCAACAATTATATATATATATATATATAATATATATATATATATATATATATATATATATATATATATATATAATATATATATATATATATATATATATATATATGAGCAATTCCAATACTTTTCACCCACTTTTGTGGGAAGGGTCTTCGGATTTGCTCCAAATTATAGTATGTTATTATACCATATGAAATAAGACTACAGTTTAAATTTCAGCCTTCTAGGTACACTAAGGCCCGAGAAATCCGTTCTCAAAGGCCCAAAAAAGTCCTTTTTCAGCCTATTTTCAAGAAGCTATATCTCGATGTCCTATAAACCGATTTTAATTCAGAATAGCTCATTTTTTTTTGTTATAATGTCAACTATTTATAAAACAATTTTCAAAATCCTAGATTCCAAGATCCATTGTCGGGGACTAAATTAGTGCGGACGAAATTTAAAGATTTTGGTTATTTTAAAAAAATCATAAATAGTGAATGGCTAATTAAAAATACTTTTGATAGGTCTTATTTAAAAGGTTTTCTTATTACCTTTAAAATGAGAATTGGTAAATTAAAATTGATCTAGTAGATTCAGAGTTAGAGCTGTTTGAAATTTATCATTTTCGTGAAAATCGCGTTTTTTCGAATTTTCAAGCTAGCAGCAAAAAAATCTTTGAACTTTAAGAGTAACGAAACTTGGTGTGATGATAGTTCTTCATATGTACAACAACCTGTAACTCTTTATTTTTTGTGTTTTAGCCATTATTGACCTTATCTAACTGCTTCAAAAATTGAAAAAATCGAGTATTATGCATCTAAAGTAAGCCAAAGTACTCGGCAGTTTTGGCATTCTTGAATCAATTTCACAATACTAACTCCTTTCTGTCAATATACATAATAAAAGAACTTACCAAGAGCTTTAATTTAAGTGATAATAGAATTCTCTGGGTGCTCGAAAACCAAAGTTTAAATTGTTGAAACGTTTTTTATAATTCAGAGTTTTAAATCTGTGAAAAGTCGTTTTTGCCTATTAGTAAGTTTATGTGAAATTTTAAACAACTTTGATTTTGTAGCATGATACTATGGCTTGTAAGATAAAACCACTTCGCAATCGAATTTTGTACGTCGATGCGCATGACGTCAATTGGAGATAAAAGTTAGCTTTAATTTAATATTCTAAAATATATTTTATCAAAAATGCACACATTTATTTGTCAACGTACTAGATAAACGATAAAACAATACTAAATCTGACAAAATTCCATGCAAAACACATCATTTCTGGTGATATTTGTCGCCAAGTGACGTCACACGTGCAAAAGAGATAGACTGATCGCGTGCGCGTGGGTTTATCTTTAGTTCATAGTATCATGATTTTGTAGCATACAGACAACTTCTTTATTATCGAATGAAAGGATTACATATTTAATTTTAAACATTTTATTACCTATTACTATATTATTTTCTTAAAAAATAATACAAGACTTTAGTTAAATTAATTAAATTTACTTAAAAAATAATACGAAAAGTATTTTGATTTCCTGTGAAACTTTGAAACTTTGAATTTACATATTTAACTAGAATATTTCATTGGTAAAAATTCGTTAATTACTTTTTATCTTTATTTTTTGTTTATTTTTATTTCATATAAAAAGTTTATATTTAATTATTAGAACTATTGTAAATCTACATCAATAATTTTTTGTTCTTCAGCAAAAAGGTAAACTTCATTATCATTTGTTTTCCTTCTACTGGAATGTAAGAATGATGCTTTCTAATATTTGGAAATGTTTTAATAGCATTGACAACGCTTTCGCAAATGGCACTCGTATTTTTGTACCTCATTATTTGGTACCCATAAGGCTCTATAATAAATTATAAAATTACTATACAATTATAAACATTTATTTAAGCATTATATTTAAAAAATAATTTTATATAATTACTTTATATTTGTAACATCATTATTGTTTACATATTCATACATCTCACTTGCATTTGTGATTTGTGCTTCTGGATGTGACCTTATACAATGCCGCATAATCAGTCTTTTGATAGTACCGCCAGTAGCATCACAGGGAGATTTCCCATGACTGGTTGCAAAAAAATTGTATGATGTTACGTTTATTCCAAATTCTTTTTCGTGACATATTATATTAGGCAAATGATTCCTAGGTGGAAAATAACAATTTCAAATTAAAGAATCATGATAACATTTTATTATTATAAAGTTAAATATTTATAAATAATTGAAATTTTATGACTTATTTCTGTATTTCTGAGGTGCTCCATCTGAAAAATAGATGACATTTTTGATCCAGCTATATTTCTCTTTAATTTCGGCCATTAATTTTGCAGTAAACGCATTTATTGTGTAAGCGAAATGATCCTTAGTGTCACTAATCATGCAATAATTTACGTTTAAAAGTTGATCACTTTCCTTGTTTTTAAAATAAATGCAAAAAGTGTGTACCGTTGCTTGTGAATTATTGTAATAAAATACTTGAATAGAGTGCTGAATAATAAAAGAATAATTTTCCGAAAAGTCCATTAAAATGATACACGTGTATGAATGTACATAAGTTATTTTTGCAATGACTCGGATATCTTTTTTGGCTGTCTGCTACGAAGTGATGAAAAGTTAAATCATCTATATCTTTACAAAGTTGTGTTTTGAAATATTCTGCATTTTCTTTAAAACTTTGAAGTGAAGCTGAACTGCCTTCCTCTACACAATTTTTATACTTTATTGGTTTCTTTGATAGTTTAATGTCAAGTTCTTTTAGAATCTTTTCAAAAGTTTGTTGCACACCTAATTGTTTTGGACACTTTTTACATTGATTAGTCATACACTTTTCCTCGTCAACAATGAAAACAGCACCAGCTAACAAATCTCTATAATTGAGTTTTTTTGAAATTGCATTTAATTTAAGCTTTATATTTTGATGCTGAGCACACACACACAAATAGTGTGACTACCAGGGTCTGCTGCATGTATGCATTCAACAGGTTTCAAAGCTGCAAAGAATGAAAACGATGGGACCTTTTCACTACCACTGTATTCTTCTTTGAATTTTAAGTACAAATCATGTACCGTATATAACAATAATTTTTTTGTATCGAAATTTTTCTTCCTTGATACATAATAATCTTTTATCTCATTTTGTAATTCCTCGGAAATTATCGAATATTTTTTTTTTAGTAAGTTTTGATATTTTCTGGAAAGCCTGTAATATACATTTATTATGTTATATCCGCAATCATAGTATATATTTATTATATCAAAATATCTTAAATGAAATATTCGTAAGATATTTATTGACTCTAACGTTGGCAGATTACAGAAATGTAGTTATTAACTTCTTTTACTTCACATTAGTTTATTAATGACATTTCGGATCTCTCAATAGACCCTCATCAGGTTCAGAAACATTTAAAATTTCATCTAAAACTTACACACTATTATATAAATTTTTGTTATATTATTGGAAAATCACAAAATACTTTATATATAATATCACCATAGTATTATTTTTTTCAGAGATTTTTGTAAAATAATATGGTAAACCTCTATTGTCTGCTTATTATATTTATTAGATTTAGAAAAATTACTAGAGAAAAAATATTTGTGCACACATGCGTGCACGAATTCGTACTAGCATTATTCCTTGGCCACTCGGCGGTACATTTATTTTGTGGTTAAAAACTGTTTCAATTGCTAATAGATTTGAAAAGTGACTAAAGAAGTTTTCTATATGCTGCAAAATCAAAGTTGTTCAAAATTTTACATAAACGTACTAATAGGCAAAAACGACTTTTCACAAATTTAATACCCTGAATTATAAAAAACGTTTCAACAATTTCGACAACAACTTTGGTTTTCCAACACCCAGAGAATTCTACCATCAATTAAATTAAAGCTCTTGGTAAGTACTTATGATGTATATTGAGAAAAATGTATATTGAGTTAGTAATATGAAATTTATTCAAGAATGGATAAACTGCCGAGTACATTGGCTTAATTTAGATGCATAATACTCGATTTTTCCAATTTTTGAAGCAGTTAGATAAGGTCAGTAATGGCTAAAACACAAAAAATAAAGAGTTACATGTTGTTGTTAATATGAAGAACTATCTTCACACCAAGTTTCGTTACTCTAAAAGTTTAAAGATTTTTTTGCTGCTAGCTTGAAAATTCGAAAAAACGCGATTTTCACGAAAATGATAAATTTCAAACAGCTCTAACTCTGAATCTACTGGATCAATTTTAATTTACTAAGTTTCATTTTAAAGATAATAAAAAAAGCTTTCAAATAAGACCTATCAAAAGTACTTTTAATTAGCCATTCACTATTTATGATTTTTTAAAGATAACCAAAATCTTTAAATTTCGTCCGCACTAATTTAGTCCCCGACAATGGATCTTGGGATCTAGGATTTTGAAAATTGTTTTATAAATAGTTGACGTTATAACAAAAAAAAATGAGCTATTCTAAATTAAAATCGGTTTATAGGACATTGAGATATAGCTTTTTGAATATAGGCTAAAAAGGGCCGTTTTTGGGCCTTTGAGAAGGGATTTCTCGGGCCTTAGTGAACCTAAAGAGCTGAAATTTGAACTCTAGTCTTATTTCATAAGGAATAATAACATACTATAATTTGGAGCAAATCCGAAGACCCCTCCCACAAAAGTGGGTGAAAAGTATTAGAATTGCTCATATATATATATATATATATATATATATATATATATATATATATATAATATATATATATATATATATATATGTACCTAATAATATTATAAATATTATAAAATAGTCTAAATCTATTAAAGTATAGATGTATTGACCAATAATTGATCTGGCAGCATAGCAGTGCTTTACTCATACATTTCCAATTTTCAATAAGGTAATTTAATGTTGAATACATTATTATTATTGATTGCCTATACCTGCTTATGTAACCATATAGGTCCACTCACGCTAATACTCTTGGGTACGGCTTGTTTCTAATGTCGTAATGTATTTTTATGTTTGAGATACTGTTCTTAGGAGTTTTATTATACAAGCGTAGAATATAAAAATACTATATAAAAAAATTAAAACGTGTTTATATAGTAACACCCCAAAAGTCGAGATCATTAACGTAGCAATGAAGGTACTATACCGGGTGTGGTAAATAAATATTTCGCGAAATTTACATCGGATAAAAAAACTGAAAAACACGTGTTAAATATTTTTTAAAGTTTATCGAATAACACCAAACTTAATTTATTCAGAACATTTTTTTGAACTTCTTTTGCGACTGTGAAGCTTTCAGACAGTTCATTTTGGAATCGCACCATTGGTTTTCGTTGGAGATATAAGTTTGAGTTTAGTTAATTACTATTAAACTGGGAATAAGCCACAATTAAAGATAAAAATACGTTTATAGACGTTTCAATTTCCACTTCGGAAATCGTTCTCAAAATACAAACAGTAAATTAAACAAATTTTGTTTTTTGTTACATAGTGAAAAATTCTTCTAATAATTTAATTTTATCTGACTCATTTATATTGACAATTCAGACATACATTATGCCTTTTAAAGTAGACGACTTTAAAATGATATTGCCAATATTGTTGAGTTGCGCTCCTGGGACGACTTTACGTACCTATAAGATAGTTCATTCGATTACATGAAATCAACTTTAACTTGAGAATATCCGTCAGAAAAAAATCATAGCATGTAATTCGTCTTTCAAAAGACAAACACATGACATGATGACAGTATAATTCTCCTGTTAGTGATTCCATAGTAAATTACGAGGGAAAAACCAGGAAAAAAACCTCATAATACTATCCCGACATTGTAAGTATTTGTTCGTGAATTTAGTTTACTTTCAACAAACATCAAAATTCTGATTTTATATGTAACGTTATTTAAAAAACATAAATGATGTATCCTCTCTATTTTAGAGGCTGACTTACTAATACTGGTATTTTGTTATTAATAACTTCCTCTTTCAATATTGGTAACCAGATCCTACTACATTCTGCCGAGGAATTTGCGACACAATTTTCCTCATTTAGCATAATTAGAGCCGTTTCTTTGATTTTTCTTTTTTTACCATCCGTTTCTTTTAGGACTACATTTGAATTATTCCATTGAACCCTATGTTCATTATCCCATGCGTATTTACAGATTTAAGATCTATCAAATTCTCTATTTTTAATATAAGATGGATGTTCACTTATTCTAACTTCAGAACAATATTTTTAGTTTAGTCTTAGTTCACTACCATGTAGTCCTGAAGTTTTTATGATCGATTAGTCTTCTATGTAGTACTTTGTCAAATGTTACCTTGAACGTAATAAGATTATTTATAAGATTTCTCAGCAATTTCCAATATTAACTCACTTCTTTAACACGTTAGGACAGGTATAAAAACACTAATAAAAACTGGAAAATTTGAATTATTACAGTCTTCGTTGGACCAGTCGATATATAATTATCAAACAACTCCTTTAACAACAAATTTAACGAACTCCTAAAATAAAAGATTTGAAGTTTGGACATCCTCCAAAATATTTTGTTTATATCGGGAGTTTTAACGGTTAAGGTTATGATTCAACAGATGAATAATTTACAGAATAAAAAAGTATCTAGCAAAATTTAAAATTTTAGATGCCTCTAAAATTTAACGGAAGTGTTACAAAATACATCCCAGAAGGTGACAAAAGTGTAAAAATTTTGATCTTAAACCATACCGTATCTTATACCATATCTACCACGTCGCGAAACCGGACATATCTTTCTCGTCAATAAATATTTATTTAAAGCGTTTATTGCACGTTATTAAACATATATACCTCGTTCACCGTTTGATCCAGTTAATCCATACCCGAATTCGAATTTGATTGAATGAATAAGTACGCGCTACGCAAATAATGCACTTCGACCATAAATTATCCGAGGAGTGCACGTTGTCGCAGCAGACCTCAAGGGGTTGAAAAATACCTCAGCATTGACGCGACATTATTTACCCTTTGTCCGAAAAAAGGTCGCAAATAGAACCCCGAACGTCTCTAACAATCGAACAAATTGTTCAATAAACCTCATTTGAATATATGCATCAAAAGTAACGGCTGTCGAGGTATATTCTTTGAGCCAGGGACGAACTAGCTGCATGTTAATAATATCAAATTCTTGAAAGGTTTTTATAGAATTCTAATACAATTTAGATTAATAAATTTAACAAAAAATAACCTAAAACAGTATTAACTAGACTAAGAGCTAGTGCTAAATAGGTCAACTATTCTTCTTTTTAAAGTCTTATTTATACACATTCTATCTTCTTCTTCTTCTTCTTCTTCTTCTTCTTTGAGTGCCTCTCCTATCGGAGATTGAATATCATTATGGCGATTCTAATTTTATTTACTGCTGTTTTGAATAATTCGTTAGTGGTACAGCCAAACCACTCTCTTAAATTTCTCATCCAGGACATTCTTCTACGGCCTGGATTTCTGAGTTCTTGGATTTTTCCTTGCATTATATTTTGTACGAATTTGTACTTTTGTCCTCTCATCAGGTGGCCTAAGTATTCAAGTTTTCTCTTTTTTATATTCATGATAACTTCTGGATCGTTATTTAGTCTGTGTATCACCTCTTCATTTTAATTTTATCCACCCAACTTATTTTTAGTATACGGCGGAAGCACCACATCTCAAAGCTTTCAAGATTTTTAACATTCCTCTGTTTAAAAGTACACGCCTTAACACCGTAAAGCAAAGTACTGAATACATAGCATTTTAACATTCTAGTTCGTAGGTGAATACTAATATCACGATTATAAAATAATGTTTTCATTTTTATAAAGGTAGACCTGGCAATTTGAATTCGTCTTTTTATCTCGTGATTTTCGTCACCTGTTTTATTGATGAGGGTTTCCAAGTATTTGTGTTCACTTACTTTTTCAAGTTTTGTACCGATTATTGCGATACTAGAGTCATGTATTGGATTTTTACTGAAGGTCATATATTTGGTTTTTTTGACGTTCATTCTTATGCCGTAGTTGTTACATATCTCATTCATACTTTCAACTAGATGTTGTAGATCTTCCGCTGTTATTGCCATTATCACAGTATCGTCAGCATATCGAATGTTATTTATAACTTCTCTATTAACTATTATCCCTTCGTTTGCATGTGAGAGAACTTCTTGGCATATTTGTTGGCTGTAGATAATAAACAAGAGCGGTGACAATATACAACCCTGTCATACTCCTCTACGTACTTCTATTTCGTCCGATGTTTGGTCTTCTATTTTTATATTAGCTCGCTGATTAAAGTACAGATTTAATATTATTTGTATGTCTTTGGTGTCTTATTTTCCAGGATTTCTTTGAGTTGATTGTGGCGCACTTTGTCAAAGGCCTTTTCAAAGTCTATAAAGCAGGCATGTACTTCTTAACATCTAGACATATCTGTGTTAGGACATTTAAGGCAAAGAGAGCTACCTAATCCTTTTCTGAATCCTTTTCTGATTCTGACATTCTATCTAATTAGTTGTAAAAGAGTAGTAAATGATTGTATATAATATCCTATAATTGTATATAATTTAAATTACATAGGTAAAATGTTATAGAATAAGTGCCAATATTCACTAATTATTAAAAAGCATCTAAAGTAAAATAAGCAACTCAATTTCACACGGAAGTCGACAATTTTCACCACACTGGAAGTAAATACTGCAAAGGATTAATTGCTAATGGAGATTTCCTTTGAAGTTATATCCATATCTTACAGCTTCTAAACTTGTTTCTAATCCTAGAAACAGGGTGTATAGCTATCGTAGTTTATGAGTGACTGGTTTTTCTATTTTTTCGGAATCGGAGGTTAAAGTTTCCCCACATACTTTGGGTAAATTAAATTTTTCCCACATGACTTTTAATAATAAATCAGAATGTATCTTCGATATTTCTGTTTCTATAACAGCTTTGGCTGCACGTATCCGTCAACACACTTACACACTTAACTGTACTTATACAAGCATACGACAGTGTAGCACAATAAAAACGATGGAAAGCTTTTGAAGAAATAAACATCAATGTAACTTTAATCAAGGCAGTAACTCTATAAAAATAACACGAGCAAAATAAAGATATGCCAAAAGATATCCAAAGGGTTTGTGGCAGACAAAAGACTTAAACATGGATACTGTCTGTCCCTGACTGTGTTTAATATCTAATTGGAGCAAGCGCCGAAGACATGGAAGAAAAAATGCAGTGGTATGGGAATTCCTCTACACAACACCTCATTTTACACACCATGCTTTGCAGACGACCAAATAGTAGCTTCTGTTCCCCTTTTTTTGATAATATTTCCCACGATTCTATCCCATGTTTGTCGTGGTCTAACTTTGTTCTTTCTTTTTTGGGTTTTTGCATGCCAAATTTCTTTCACCGGTTTTATATTCTCTATTCTCTGCAGATGACTCAACTAACTAAGATGTCTTATTTCTATATATTCTAATAGCTAATATTTGCAAGTTTTAAACTTTACCACAAAATTATATAGCATCTTAATATATGCTCTTTTAAAGAAGTACAAAAGCAGGAAGTTTAGAACTCTAGAAATAACCTTAATGGCGAAAAGGTACCTAGAGCTTCAAAAAGATAATGAGCATGTTACGTTGATTACAAAATTATTGCGACCACATTATGTAGTAAACCGCAGTATGATTACTACACAGTATAAGTAAGAATCGAAAATTGGATTACTAAGAAATTCACTAGAGTTGCATTTTGTCTTCATCGCTATTTAATGTAGAGGCCGAACACACTATCAGAGTATCCCCCAAGAGCGTTCAGAAGGGGCCAGAATAAATGTTATCGTTATTAATAATATAAGATATGCAAATAATAGAAAAAGAATCATGGATAGTAAAATAATCATCATAGAAGATATGCAGCAAAATCAGCTATATAACAGTATATATTGTTACGAACATAAACAGAGAATGACAGATTATCACCAACCTAAAATAACATTTAATCAAGTTCTAACTATCTAGTTCCAATTATTATTTATTCCCAATTATCTACTTCAGAAAAAAACTAAAATACTACAATAAATTTGTTACTAAAAAGATTATTGATTTACGTAAATATGCTTTCTTCTTGTTTCAGATATCAAAACAACATGAACGAAAATTGGTGCACTCACCAACAACAAAAAATGGAAAAGGAAGAAATCAAATATTGTTCATGAAGAGTCGTTGGCCATAATAATTGAGAAATATAGACTTTTTTGAGATATTAAGTTTATGATTTGGTTTAAAATGGGATAGGAGAACGCATCATTTTCAACTCATTTTACATGATTGCTGTAATACTTTTAATAATATTTTGTTACATATTTAGTTTAGAAAAGAATTAGATTAAAAAGACGAGATTTCTTTGGTGTCATATTTCTTTCCCAACTCCTTCCATCGATCTCTATCCTAAGCAACATACTTCCAATTTCCGTACCATCTCATCTGTCTTCTTCCTTTTCGTCGTCTACCTTTGTAAGGTCTTCAATGTTGTATTGTGGTGTTGTTCTAGTCCTTTTGTCTAGCAGTGTGGCTTGTAAAGCTTTATTAGAGTTTGGCAATTTTTGACAATTTTGTTGTGATATCCTTGATATTTGTTTTTGATCTTACCCAGACATTCCTCTGACAGTAGTATATCTAACATTGCCCCCTCCATTGCTTTTTCTGTTGTGCCTAGTATATTTATATTTTCCTTGGTTGGGGACTAAGTGTAAAATCTATATGAGTTATGATAGAAAGGATTTCTCTTCTTACGGTGCCTTATCCTTAAGGACGTTGGCCATTACATTTGCCCATTTAATCTTATTTGTAGCAGCCCTGAATAGTTCTATAGAGTTCTATGTTCGTCCTTTGCCGTAGGTTTTTAAGCCAAGAGTTGCGTCTTCTTCCTGGTCCTCTTTTGCTATTGACTTTGCCTTCGATTATAAGTTGGAGCAGTTCATACTTCTGATTTCTTATGATGTGACCAAAATATTGTGTTTTCCGTTCTTTTATTATAAGTATAAGCTGTCTTTCCTTATTCATCCTCCGCAAGACTTCCGCATTTGTCGTATGGTTCATGTAGGATATTCTGAGCATTTTACGGTAACACCAGAGTTCGAATGCTTGGATTCTTTTTTGTGTTGCTTCTGTCATTGTCCAGGCTTCAACACCATAGAGCAGGGTGGAGAAAACATAGCACTTAAGTATTCTAGTTCTCAATGAGATGCCCAGATGGCGGTTGCATAGAACTTTTTGCATTTTGTAAAACATTGTACGTGCCTTTTCCAGGCGTATTATCTCTAGTGAGTGGTGCCAGGTTTCATCAAGATTACTTCCAAGGTACGTTGTTCTTGTTACTCTTTCCAGATCTGTTCCGTCAACATTGACCTTCACCCTTCTGTTTTGGTGCTTGCTGATGACCATCGTTTTTGTCTTCTTTGTATTCAATTTCATTCCAAATTCTCTACAGGCTGTCGTTACTCGGTCCATTAAGCGTTGCAGAGCTTCAGCATTATCTAGAAAGGATACACAGGATAAATACTTCGCTCTTCAAATATTAAGGTATCTGAGGTTCTTAAGTATCTAACTAAGATTTCTAATTCGTGACCATGGCAGTCTTCATCTTCTAGTGATTTCCGTACTTTGGTTCTATTTGACAAGTTTCAGAATTTGGCCTATGTGGATTTACTGTGTTTGTTATTGTTTTTTTTTTGTCATATTTATTTTAAGATTGAACTTTTGGGAACTGTCTGCGAGTTCCTCCATCATAGAGTGTAGTTCTTCGAATGTACTAGTTATAATCACGATGTCGCTAGAGAATCTGAAAGGGATTAACTTGTTGTCATCTTTGTTGATGCCATATGTTGACCAATTTAAAAATTTGAAAACGTCTTTTAGAGCTAGATTATCTTTCGCGATATTACGTCGGGCTGGGATTTATAGATAGTTGTACTATTGTTTGCATATAGTTGTGTTTTCTTATATATTAAGTATTAATTGCTAATATCTTGAATGTATTCTACAATTATTAATAGGTTGTTCTATGGCGCACATCTCGATACTGTCAAATACCTTTCCATAGTTTACGAAGGCACCTATTTTTTATATAAAAATATTAAAATGAAACCGGAGAGATTTGGAGAGATCTTTGGCTATCTTTGGAGAGATAATTTGCAAATACTATCCAATATTTTTAACAGGGAATACCAAAATTTTAATTAAAAATACGTCCATTTTGATGTTTCGATCTTCAATTTGGAAATACTTCTCAAAAAGTGTTTTGATATAAAACACTGAAAACTTTGTTTTCAAACTTCCAAAAAATTTATTTTAACTTATTACTACACCTGTTTCAGCTGAATGCCTTTCTCAAGTGATCTATTTTTGGCATGCGTTTACTTTTTTCTAGTCTCTAATGGAATAGATTGAGGAGGAAAGAACTGTTTGTCTCAAGTTGGTCATTCAAAATTATATCTGTGTGTTTTAATTTGTTGATTTCCATAGATTCTAACAAGGATAGCTTAAGGCCTTTATTTTGAATGCGAGTTAGAATCTATGGAAATCATCAAATTAAAAAAAACAGCTATAATTCTGGATGACCAACTTGAGACAAACAGTTTACCCCTCCTCAACCTATTTCATTAGAGACTATAAAATGTAAACGCATGCAAAAAATAGATCACTTGAGAAAGGCAATCAGTCGAAACAGCTCTAGTGATAAGTTAAAATAAATTTTGTGGAAGTCTGAAAACAAAGTTTTTAGTGTTTTATTGTTACATAAAATCAATTTCCATCAAGTTACGGTCGAATCCACAAATGTTTTAAGATAAGTTTTAGTGATTATTATCATAATTTTAATTTGAGATTATGTAGATAACATAAAAATGTCACTAGAAAATACTTTTATAATCATATTTAAAATACATCTATCCTTTTCAAAAGTGTACCCTGTCATTATAGAAGTAGATTTATAAAAATCTCTGTATGAATCCTTTCACTAGGCCTAGCCCTGCGCTGTTTTTAATACCCTACATGCAAATGCCATAGAAACGACCCATGACACTTTCTGAATGATATTCAAATAAGGTCCCCAATATAATTTATCATTTTTCATAATCCGTTTTTGTTACCTGTTCCCAGGTTCTCACACAACCCTTTTTTCACCTTTTTTTCTTATGCAGATGTCTGAGATACCTGCTGACTTCTTTTGCATATGGTCTAGTTCCTTGCAAGTGTCTGATGACGGCCTTGTTCTTCTGCTTTTGTGTACCCAGGTAGGCAGGGACCCTGCGAGATAAAAAATCAATGGGTTTGAAAGTGAGGGTCTTGAAAAAATATCTCAGATGTGATGATTAGGCACTTCTTCCGGTTTTAACCCTGTTTTTATTGCGCGGTCTACGTTATACCAATATAATTTTGTCATTTAAAAATTTTGTAATATATAAAATGGTACAGGATAATACTTTATATTTTAATTTTTGTTAATATAAAACGTGTCAATTAAAATTAAGCTTACCTTCTTTTTAAATTAACACACAACCTTATATTACAACATAGAAATAAAACCGCGAAGAGTATTTTTACCAACTGGCTCATTTATTCTCATCACTAATAAATAAAGTTTGATTTTGATATGAAGCTATTCTGCCCTGTTAAGAATAGAAGTCGTACCTGACGAAATCCCTACTTTGAGATAATCGATGTTTTAGATTTGATTAATTGCCATTAATTGTAATGAACCATTAAAAATCTTGTTACAACATATTTTGCAATATATTTTTTGAGTACAAATTTAATGAGTGCATGCAATTTTATTTCAGAGTATTTGAAATTAGACTTTTGATATATACGACATTTATTCCTAACAAATCATAAAAATAAGGTAAAGTAAAATGTCTTATCTTAATCAAAGTTATAGTTAAACAAAATAACATAAAGTCATAATCAGTTTATTTAATCATCTAAAGTTCCAGGTTCCATTGAAATTGGTAAACTATTCCAAAACGTTTGTCTGCTTTTAGGCATGTGTCCAGACAGTTTGAATATAATTAGTTGTTTTCTTTCAGTCTTTATGCCTATAGAAATGGACTTGGTTGAAGGTTTTGTCATTCCCTGTTTTGTAATCTTTGCATTTATAATGTTTACTTCACTTTCTGTCTGAGGTGAAGCTGGTTTTGTACGAAAAAGTATATTTACCTCTAAAAAAATTTACTTGAACCATTTGGTTTAAGTATGGCCTAGAATTAGTCAGCTAATCAAAAAAGTCAGCTAATTCCATAACAATTACTTTAGCATTACTCGCTGCATTTGATACTGCATTCGAAAAGTCTTTAAAATTGTTCATGGAGCGTTCCAGTTCGTAGTCGAATGAGTCCGCAGCCATAAAGGTATGGGCCGGCTCAAAATACTTTATACTTAATTTTTCAAGTACGATTTCCTCAGAGTTTACAATAAACGTAAAGAAAGTAAAACAAAGCCCAGTTTTTATTTTGAGCAGAGCAATTGTCAAGCCACATTATAACATTTTAGCGTCTCGGTGAAACAAAAAAAAATTATAGAATGTGCTGGCGGGGTCCGGCTATTCCTTCGTGCCATAAAATTGCAGTTGGTACTGTTGGTTTTCTAGAAGTGGCGACAAAAGTTTCATTAAATGCAATTATTCTAGGTTTAAAAATAATCTCCTTAACCATATACATTCTCGGAAGCATTATGACCTAGAATATCAAAACAAAATAAAACATTTATAATTAATATAATATTTTATTACCTTTTGCAAATCCGCTATTTATGAATTACTGACAGTAAAGTCAAGAAAGAGGTATGAATTGGTCTACGATATATTTCAAAAATGAAGCAATGATAAAAATGTACATACTATAAATGAAGAAGTCATTCTTGCGTATCTAATGAAACAAATCTAATATCTTGAAGCCATCAAGCAATTGGAGCAATTGCTCGATGCTTAAGTCCACGCTTAACATAAAAAATAATATACAAGTCATTATCTTAAAAAATAGTAAAAGTACTGACACGACTAACACTAATTTTAATACTGCCACTGTTAATATTCCTAACAATATCAATGTAAATAATTGTTATAATTGTGTTATTAATATTCATAATCAGATTTTTCTCATTTTGAATTCACGCGAGTAACGTTAAAATGTTTAATAAAAGTTCATAAGTTTATCCATATATTCTTTTTAATTTAACAAAACGGCTGCATAAAAAATATTATACGTAACACGATCCAAAAGTAATTTTACAAGACTTGCAGGATTCCAGGATTCGCCTACGGCTCGCCCTGGAAACTTCCTACTCGTCCCGTAAAATATCACTTTCGGAACTTGTTACGTGAATTACTATTATATTCAGAAAATTATTTAAATTTACTGATTAAATTATTTAAATTTAATGATATGTGGTTTCCTATTTTCATTCGTTATTCAATTTACTTTTTTTCACGTATTTGCAGATAAGGAAACATTTGCAATGTTGGTCTTAGTTTTTGTTAAATATACAATTGAAGTCGATTTGACTTTACTGAAAATTATATTTTTAATTGCAGTTACAAAAAAAAACATAAAAGTATAGGATAGGTAAACATATGAAAAATGTTGTTCACTTAACTACATTCATCTGTTCGATATTAAATTATCTATGCTACCTTCATACATACCTCCCTAAGGCCTGGTGGTACCATATAATTTTATTTTTTCTACTTTAATCTAATTTAAACATTCGCTACAGTTGAATCCACCTTTCACTTTTTGAATATTAATATTTTTATGGTATGGCTTTAACATTTTTCTGCAACGTCATTAGAAAGAGGAAATTATTAACGATTTTAATAAAATAAAACAAATCGGTTCGTCGCTGTACGCTTTATAACTTACATGTTGAAATAACTAAAAAAATATAATATAATATAATATAATATAATAAACTGGTTACTATTTAACTGGGAATAAGCCACAATTAAAGATAAAAATACGTTTATTGACGTTTCAATTTCCACTTCGGAAATCGTTCTCAAAATACAAACAGTAAATAAACAAATTTTGTTTTTTGTTACATAGTGAAAAATTCTCCTAATAATTTAATTTTATCTGACTCATTTATATTGACAATTCAGACATACATTATGCATTTTAAAGTGGACGACTTTAAAATGATATTGCCAATATTGTTGAGTTGCGCTCCTGGGACGACTTTACTTATAAGATAGTTCATCCGATTACATGAAATCAACTTTAACTTGAGAATATCCGTCAGAAAAAAATCATAGCATGTAATTCGTCTTTAAAAAGACAAACACATGACATGATGACAGTAAAATTCTCCTGTTAGTGATTCCATAGTAAATTATGAGGGAAAAACCAGGAAAAAAAAACCTCATAATACTATCCCGACATTGTAAGTATTTGTTCGTGCATTTAATGTACATTCAATAAACACCAAAATTCTGATTTTATATGTTTCGTTATTTAAAAAACATAAATGATGTATCCTCTATATGTTACTGACTTACTAATACTGGTATTTTCTTATTAATATCTTCCTCTTTCAGAACAATATAATATAATTTAATATAAAATAGCTTTAGAACAATATAATAAACTGGGATACAAAATTAACCGAACACTTAGACTTTTCCAAAAAAACTGGCGTTTAAAAAAGTTTAAGATATTCCAAATTGAGTATTTAATAATAAACAATATTTAAAAGTCAAATTTATTACAACTCAAGAATGTTACACAGAAAAAACAATAAACAATTAACAAAATTCAAAAATCTGCAAAGAAACAAAAATCATTTTTTTTAATATAATTTTTTTTATGAAATACGATATTTAATAGTGTATTACCTCCGGGAGCCCTAATTATGGCTCTAATTCGATCAGGCATACTGCGGATTAAGGCAGAAAAGTCAATTTGAGGTATTTGCTCCCATTCGTCACGAACTGCTAGCTCCAAATCATTCATTGTTTCAAACTCACTATGGTTAAGCCGAATACGTTGTCCCAGAATATCCCATGCATGCTCTATTGGATTTAAGTCTGCACTCCTTGGGGGCCATGGTAATAAACGAATCCGAACTTCATCCAAGTAATCTCATGTTATTCGTGCGATGTGCGGACGAGCATTATCTTGCATCAGACGAAAGTTTTATCCAACAAATGGGGCAAATGGCATTACATGATCTTCCAAATTGTTTAATACACCGTTGAGGTAAAGGTGTACGTAAAGGTGTACGAGCTATTCAGCTTTGAAAAATACGTAGTCTAAGCTAAAAAAAAAATGAAGGTGCTACATATGCAGGCTAAATGGATGACAATCCAACTAGTTCAGACTGCTGACTACAGAGGTCTCTGCTATTAGTGCTGTTTGTTGCCCAGATGTTTTATAAACATACATACCTGTGTTTATTTACAAATTTCTGTTATTCTGGTGTAGCTTGGGGTTATTCTATTATTGAAGTACTGTGCTATTTAAAATGTCTGACAACGAATATTTCACAGCAATTAAAAACCGTTCAAGGAAAAGTAAAGAATTTGGTCGCATGCAAGATGTAATGAAAAAGTTGAGGTTATGTAGCCATGAGTTAGGACCAGACTGTAAGTGTTTAAGACTTGAGTGCTTTAAAAACATAAGTTTAAGTAAAAAACAAGATATTATTTCCAAGTTCAACCTGCTCTCATCACATCATCACATGACAAACAATCAATGTATCTTTGTGGACCGATAGAATACTGTTCTATCATCCCCCAAAATACGAGGCTGAAGCAGATTTTTACAGATTTTCGTATACATACAAGGTAAAAGTAGCAAGAAATGAGCAGGTAGTAGAAATAGCTATATGTTATAAAGCATTTCTGTCCCTTCACGGACAAAAGAGTGCAGAATTTACAAAAGAACTTAAAAACAACTTTAGTAAATATTGACGCAATATGTAAACTAAATTACGTAAATGACGTAAACTAAAAACACTTTTGGGTTAAAAAAAAAGAATTGCATTTAAGAAAAGCTGCTTCTTTTTAGAAAATTTAGAATAGAGCTAGACTTCAAGGACAAAAAGACAAAACAAAAGAAGCGATTGCAATGGATTTTCAAAAGAATCTACCTGTTCTAAACATTAGTACTTACAATGTTTATTATCGTAGGTCACTATCATTTTACATGTTCAGCATACATAAACTTTCAGACTTCGAATATTTTTTTATACCTATGCAGAAATCAATAACAAGAAAGGAAGAGATGAAGTTTGTTCTTTGCTTTGAAATTTTATTTTTAATCACCTTGACTTAGTAAAAGAGCTTAACATTTTTCAAAACAAAAATTACACCGTTTTCCGTATGCTTCACTACACTGTACACTATACTAAGAGACTTGATAAAATAACAATCTTATGTTTTTTCTAATCAGAGGCCACTCGTACCTCGAGTGTGACAGCAACATGGACTTAATCAATCAAAAATCCGTTGTTGAAACTCCTTCCGAGTGGAACGAAATCATTGAAAACTCCAAATCCAAACCAACATCATTTTGAGTTATTTATTGCGAGAAACAGGAAATATTTAAGTCGTGGACCAAGTTTCTTTCTCGTTTGTATACATAAAGTTGTCCTTTCAAAACACGACCTGTACGGTAACTAAGCATTGAATAAGCATTTAAATAAAGCAAAATACGATATTTAACATTTGAAAAAATTTTGCTCTGTAAAGTCTCAAGCAGATTTTGATGCGCTGCCACATGCTTAAAGCTTTTCAGTGTATTCATTACTAACAATCTTCTGTATTTGTAGCTTTGCCTAATCAAGACAAGCAGATCTGTATGATATTACTTTTGAAAATATAGACTACCATATCTATATTTTTAGTTTCATTTTAAGACATTTTAGAGGACCCTCATTTATTTAGCCTGAGATTTCATGACATCAAAAGATAAATAAATTTATATTTGTAGTAATTTTTGTAAATTAATAACACAAAAAGATAACCTATACGTTCCCTGTAAGTTACAGAATGAATAAGTAAGCAAAATAAAGTGCTCTTTCAGCTAATTATTGTTATATCTAGTTTTAAGACTTAAAAACCTAATTTCTCAAAACTTTTATTTTTGACTCTCAACCTTTTAGCCCTCAGTTCTTCAGATACTTTCCGATTAGTCTGTCGATTAGTTCATTACACAATGAATTATAGACCGTTTATTTACCAAAACTGAAATGTTTCAATTCTTAATTAACTTAACAAAGCCCCAAGTTATGTTGTAAACTGTCCACTGTTCCAGGTTGCGAGACAGGAGAGTAATTTATCTTGTGAACTGAGGTGAGCATTGGATGATGAAAGTGGCGATAAACTCATTAATTTTCTGAAGTCGATCGATTTATACAGATTCATCTAAGTGTAAATTGTATAGTGTCTTATGGGCTCGTGATTTTGTGGTATATATGTGTATTTTATATATATATATATATATATATATATATATATATATATGTATATATATATATATATATATATATATATATATATATATATATATATATTGTATATTTATTTATATTGTATAGTGCAAACCATAACTGTATGAACCACCAATAACCAATTATTATTGATGTGGTCTATAGTAATAAAAAAATAAATAATATAGTCGATGATTAATATAGGATATCTGTATTATAGCAGATTTATCAGATGTTTATTTTGAAATAAATCAGAAATTATAAAATTAACTTATCAGAAGAATTATCAGAAAGAAGTAAATTTTTTTATTTAAAGAAAACTTTTAATATTGTTTATAATATTGTTAAAATATTTTCTTTATTGCCTTATCAATTAATTCCAAAAAAAAAGTTTTTTCATTATTTGACATTTCAGAATCCAGATTTAAACTGGTTAATTTTAAAACTTCGGCAAATCTTGGAAGAAAACAAATTTATTATAAATTTGTTTAACATATTTATATTTAATAAAAAAAAACACTTTAACGATAGATATACATTATTTCATTGTTTATTTTTGAGCATCACTTCTTCATTGATCGTTCTATCTGTTATTGCTACTGATATTTTTGATGCTACAAAATAAAAAGTCTTGGAATCCAATAGCGCAGCTATAATATATGTTTTGTGGCCCAGAAACAAGCTTTTAGCAAATTCAAAATAAGAGACATCATTCATTTATTATACGTAAGAAACCACTAACCATAATCAAAGCTATTGAAGACATATTCTATTAAAAATAAAATAAAAACTTAAAGGTACTCAGTATAAAAACTTAAGGTACAGGTTTGAATCTGGCCAGAATTCTTATAGAGATATCTAGTTGCAGTAGTTTTGTATTATTGATTATTAAATTAAATGAATTAGTCTAAATTCAAAAAATTGTTAAATAATAGGATCCTTAATCTTTTACGCCTCGTTATTCCAGTTATTGGGGAGTAGAGTTGTGTTATAGAGGTAGCACCTTTTATCGGAACGACCCCATCGAGCGTCATATAGACATGGATTTTTGATAACTATTCCTCATAAGACAAATAACTCTCACTTATGACTCCACGTGGCACACCCTGGGCAACTGCATTGGTCTGCAGGCTAAAATAAGTGAGGGTAGCCAGATATGGCGAAAATTACAGGAATAGATTGCCAGTATACGCAATCCCACACTTACTGACCAACAGCATTTTTGCGGATGAGTTGGTAAGTGGAAGGCCACTCTTATGTCCTGGCGCTAAGAAATTGGCACCAAAGGCAAATGAATCAAGTAAATGGTCATCGGCATAAGGATGCAGAAGTCAAGGAACAACCACTTCGTTAAAGATCCAGTTGGATATCTCTAGTATAATCATCACGACAATAAGTACTAAAGAAAAAAAAATACTGATTATGGAAATCAGAGCCCAAGATCCGGCAGGGGAGGAACAGACAAGGACTTTCAGGTTGTTAACCGGCGAAACCCTTGTCAAACATGTATCAACCTGGTAAAATGCATAATATCCTTCAAGAAATGAAAAGAATAAATGTAAATTTATTAGGTGTAAGCGAAAAATGGTGGCCTTATTCAGGATATTTTTCCACAGAAACCGGTACCTTATATTACTCGAAAGGTTAATAATAAGGTAACTTAAGAGTTCGAAATTAAAAGAGGAGCACGACAGGAGTGTGTATTGTCACCACTACTACTATTCAATGTTTCTTCTTCTTCTTATGGTGATTATCCGTTACGGATGTTGGACACTAACATGGCTATTCTGACTTTGTTGACTGCTGCCCTGAAAAGTCCGGTAGTGGTTTAGTTAAACCATTTTCGAAGATTATGCAGCCTGGATTTTCTTCTTCGTCCTGGACCTCTTTTCCCATGCACTTTACCTTGAAGTATGGTCCGAAGTAGGTCATATAATTGTTTATTGCGCATTACATAGCCCAGGTATTCCAGTTTGCGACGTTTTATGGTTATGACTAGGTCGCGCTCTATACCCATTCTATGTAGTACATCTTCGTTGGTAACTCTCTTTATCCAGAAAATCCTCAACATGCGTCTATACCACCACACCTCAAATGCTTCAAGTCTCTTCAGTGATGCTTCAGTTAAGGTCCATTACTCCACGCCATATAAAAGTACAAATAATACGTAGCATTTAAGTAAACGGACTTTTATTTCGTGGGTGTATAAACGTATTTATTTTATATCGTGGCTGTTAAAGATTTTTTTCATAATTTATTTCCGTCGATTGGTCCCACTTTTCGTTTTGCACCCAGATAACAAAAGTTGGTGATTTGTGTTATAGGTTGTTGGTTAACTAGTAATTGCCCAGGTGGTATCCTGTTTTCGCTTATAACCATGTATTTGGTTTTTTTTATGATCAAATCAAGCCCAACTTACTTCTGCCACCCTGGAGACAAGTGTCTGCAGACCTTCAAGACTGTCTGCAAAAATGACAGTATCATTAGCGTATCTTATGTTGTTTAATCGTTCTCCGTTTATAAGTATTCTTTCGTCTGTGTCCGTTAGCGCTAGGTTCATAATGTGCTCTGAATAGGTATTGAACAATAATGGGGACAATATACATCCATGCCGCACACCTCTTTTTATCTTTATGTCGTCTATTAACTGATCCCCAACTGTAACAGCTGCAGTTTGTTCGTAATAGATATTGTTTATTATACGGCGATATCTGCTGTGTAGACCAATTGAATTTATCATTTTCATCAATTCGCCATGTTTTATTATATTGAACGCTTTCTGTTAAACAAAACACACACACACACACACACACACACACACACACACACACACACACACACACACACATATATATATATATATATATATATATATATATATATATATATATTATATATATATATATATATATATATATATATATATATATATGTTAGATCACTAATCACGAGTTTGACTTTTTAAAAAAGAACTTTATTTGTTACAATTTAAATATTAAATAATAGTACAAAATTAAATTAATTTAAAATGACTACAATAACTGGACTGGTCGAAGTTGCAGCTAAGAGTGGTCCCGGCATCTGAGAATGGCAATTTATAGGTTTGGTATGAAGTGCTGAATCGCTGTTCCCATGAATATTGGCCAACGGTTCGTACAAAGTTCTACTGCGTGCTCAGCTGTTTCTATGGGAATGAAATGATGAAATCTGAAGTCGGCGAACTTAAGCTAGTTCAAGGTTAATATTTTCTCATATAACAGCTCCCCTTATTAGTGAAAAGTCAATGCCATTGCTTTGACTTTTACAGAGTAATTGGAGTTTCTGCTTCGCTTTCTTCTTGGACATTGGGTCTTCTTCTGAAGGAGGTTAAGCTTTGAAGTTTCTGTCTAATGGAATTTCTGCGTGGTAATGAAGTTGGAGGCTGATCCTGGGACAGGGATATTGCAATTTTTGGGAATAATTTGGTTCGGTATTTGCAGAAAAGGTATAGAATAACTAGGATAATAATCAGGGATAAAGGTTGATATAGTGAATAAGGGTAGATGTTCCTCAATGAATGATTGGCTCATAATATGGTCCAGTTCTTCTGAATATTGGTCCAATTTGTGTTGTGCAATATTTAAGTCATCTACGTTGATCTTACTGAGTTTTAGTGGTTTTAATTTTGATAAGTCACTTTTTGGCTCAAAATGGTCACAGCATCTGTAGGGTACGTTAACTGGGTGACTTCTATACGTGATATTTGTATATTTCTCAATTTGGTCTCTAGCATGAATTCTGGTACTGCCGATGAATGCAATACATTCGGGAATTAATCTTAAGATTGAATTTGTTTTGATTATTTGTGTAGTGACTTCTTTTCTTTTCTTCTTTCTTCTTTTCTAGATCGGAAATGGTTAGTAACCATAAGTTTCGGTCGATTTCCTGTACATTGTAACCTTGTCCAAGAGCATGGACATCTGGCAAGTTTTTGGTAAGTTGCTGAGAGGTTTCAAAAGCTGGGCTTCACATATAGCATCTGTGTCTATGGGGTACGGAAGAATGTCTGTACACATTCTTTGGTTTTGACTGATTTGTTTGCATTTTTCGGTGTCCATGGGTAAGACATATGAAATTGAATCATCATCTCGCGCAATGTATTTATGAACAGTTGAAAGTATATGATGAAAACCAGTTTGATTATCTAATATTGGTATTGAATATAATTGATACAAGGTGAATATTTCGGGATCAACTAACGGAATTTCGAGAACAAAAACAATTTTTGAATCAAGCTGATAAGCTTGTAGTTTTATTATGTCAATATACTGAGCTATATTTGACATATAAGTGGGTAGAGGCAATACGTTATTTTGTAATGACTGTGAGATTTCTTTTAATGCGTCCAATAAGTCTATGGGCGAAATAATAGAACTATGTAGAATTTGCAGGCGAGAGAATGTGATAGAATTTAGTATATCATTTAAATAATTTTCTAAAAATACGTAACTTTCCATTAAGGACTCACATAAATCTAGTATTTGTAATTGTGCTTGGTAAAAGGAGATGTCATTATTAATGTCCAGAAGTGTAGTCTCGATAGTTTTTAAGTCTTTGTTAAAGGTTTCTTCGTCTATTTGCAATTTTTGAATTGTACTGTTGAAAGTTCTTATAACTGAAGTGGTAACAGATATTTGATTTTTTAGGAGATTTTCAATTTGAGTTTCATCGGAATTTATCTTATTTATACATTTATTAAAGTATTCGCCGTCAGAGGCGTCTAAATTTCCAGTAATAGATTTCCAGATTGTTCCAATACCATCTACTAAACCGCGTTTTAGGCGTTTATTATAAGGTACTGTGTCGGAGGTTATTTCTTTATATTTTAAGTTAACGGAGTTTGAGATTTGTTTTAGCAGACTAACATGTGTCTGTACTTCGGCTTGAAAGGCAAGTTTTCTCGGTGTATCAACGTTAATAAATTTTTCTAATAGGTTTTCCAAAATTCTGTCATTGTTATATATTGTAGTTTTGATAGGGAATAATTCTTTGTAAACAAGTAAAGTCCATTTGTCGTTAGATATTCGTATAGTTCCTTTTTCATGAAAAAATATTCCAATTGTGTTATTAATTGGAGTGAGGAGAATTTGGGATTGGACGATAGAAAGGAGTCCATAGAATCTGTAAAGGAAAATTATTCAAAATAAGGTTTGAGTCTGTCGAAATTTACTTTAGAGGTTTGGTTAGTTTTGGGGTTAAGGATAATTGCGGAATTTGTAAAAACTTCTTGAATTTCGAAAGGTCCATTAAAAAGATTATCCGATTTTGATTTAATTTGGGATTCTTTTACGTAAACTTTATCACCAATTTTAAAATCAGGTCTTCGTTCTGAAATATTCTCGTCAAATCTTACTTTCGCCTTTTCTTTCTGTCTTTCTGTTTTTGCTTTGGCTACTTTGTAAAAATATTCCATGCGATTATTCAGGTCTCGAATATATTTGCTCATTAGTGTTTTTTGATTGTATAGAGTTTCTGGTGGTCGGCCTGCAGTGTGCCCAAATATAAGTTCATATGGTGTGAAACCGTGGGTCTTATTTTTTGTGTTGTTATAGCATATTATTGCATAAGGAAGTATAGTGAAGGGATGATCGTTTGGGTTCTCGGCTTGATTTGCTCTAATCATTTCTGAGAGTGTGGCATGAAATCTTTCCACAGACCCATTAGATTGTGGATGGTTAACACTAGAAAATGTTAGTTTGATGTCGTATAATTCGCATAGATCTTTGATTATAGCATTCTCGAATTCTCGACCGCAATCACAATGAATTCTTAGTGGTGTTCCATAGTGTTGAAAGAAGAGTAGGAGTGTGTTGGCTACTGTTACTGCCTTTTTGTCTTCCAAAGGATAGGCTTGCGTGAATTTTGTCAATTCGTCACGAATAGTTAAAGCGTAGTTCCTAGTAGGGTATTCGAATATATCAATATTTATTCTTTCGAATGGTGTTTTTGGAGTTTCTGTTATGACTAATGGTCCACTTAAGTTTTTCCTGCAAATCTTAACTTTTTGGCAAATTTCACATGCTTTTACAAATTTCTCTACATCTTTTGTTAAATTCTTCCAATTGTATTTCTGCTTTATTCTTCTGACAGTTTCGTTTATTCCTCGATGTAAATTGTTTTTACCACAATGGTATTGATCTAAAATTTGAGGGATTTCGTCTTCGCTGGCTGTTTTAATTATATTTTGACAGATTCTTAATTTTAATTCTTTGTCAGCAAAAATATACGAAAATATCTCTAGGATAGGCAGTTCGAGATTATTTTCGACACAATATATTTTTGATTCATCGAATTGATCTTTATTTGCAAAAAGTATAAGAAATAAATGTGATATTACTCGTTCGGGATCAAACGGTAATGGTATAATAAAATATTTTCGATCTTTTATAGTTTTACTGTGTACAATATTAATTCTTCGATTACTATATTCCATGTTTTCTTCGAATATGTCATCCATTATTTTCTCGTGGAGTTCTTCAAGTTTATTTTGCCAAAAAAATGTAACAATATTTTTGTTGGATTTGTCTAATAAGTCCGTATTCGATGCTTCAATTTTTGAATAATCGATTATTGATTTAGTTCTATACAGTTCGATAAACTTGTCAAGTTCTTCGGACATTTCTTCTATATTTTCTTCATCGTCGTCTTCGTTTTCTTGAGTTTCCGTGTCATCTTGATTCGATGCATGTAATGAGATTTTTGATTGAAAGTTTGCACAATCCTTAAAATGGTTAATCTTTATCCTTGAGAGGGCATCTGCATTTCTGTTTATTTTTCCTGCGCGATGTTCTATTTTATAATTGTATTCTTCGAGCTTTAGGCGCCAACGCGCTAATCGGCTTCCGGGATCTTTTATCGAGAAAAGCCATGTAAGAGGTCGATGATCGGTAATAAGGGTGAATTTTCGGCCAAAAAGATATGGTCTAAAATGTTTGACTGCCCATACGATAGCTAAAAGTTCTCTCTCTATAGTCGAATATTTTGTTTCGGCACCGCATAATGTTCTGGAGGCATAAGCTATGGGTAAATCTTTTCCAATAGGGCCTTGCGATAGAACGGCTCCAATCGCGAATGCACTAGCGTCAGTTGTTAGTAAAAATGGTTCCTCAAAATTGGGATATATAAGTATTGGATCTGAAGTTAAAATATTTTTGAGTTCGTTAAAGGCTTCTTTGCAATCAGAATTAAAAATAAAAGGTACGTCTTTCTGAAGTAGTTTCGTAAGTGGTTTAGAAATTTTGGCAAAGTTTGGAATAAATCTTCTGTAGTAACCGGCTAGGCCTAAGAATGATTTTATTTCTTTGGTGTTCTTTGGTTCCGGGAAGTTTTTGATGCAAGATATTTTAACTGGATTTGTTTTTACACCATTTTCTGTTACAAGGTGGCCCAAATATGCTACTTCTTTTCTTAAAAATTCGCACTTGTCTGGCTGTATTTTTAAGTTTGCTTTTCGTAACCTTTTAAAAACTTCTGTTAGTCGTGACATGTGATCATGAATAGTGGGTGAGTAGATAATTATGTCATCCATATACACTAAGCATCTTTCGTTTTGTATTCCTAAAAGGATGTTGTCCATTACTCTTTGGAAAGTAGATGGAGCATTCATTAGTCCGAATGGCATGCGCACAAATTCGTAATGTCCATTTTCGACGGAAAAGGCCGTTTTCTGGATGTCTTGTGGCTCGATTTCGATCTGATGAAATCCAGACGCTAAATCTAGTGTTGTGAAGTATTGGCATCTTCCTAGTTGGTCCAATAGTTCTGATATTTGTGGTAGAGGATAACGGTCTTGTACTGTGAGTTCGTTAAGTTTTCGATAATCAATAACAACTCGCCATTTTTGTTTTCCTGACGCATCTAATTTCTTCGGTACGACCCAGACTGGACTCGACCAAGGCGAGACGCTTTTCTGGATTATTCCTTCTTCTAACATTTTATTAATTTGCGTCTTTACCTCTTCCTTATGTATTTGAGGATATCTATAAGATTTAGTGAAGATAGGTTTAGCGTTGTTTGTTTCGATTTTGTGTTTGATTTCGTTTGTGAAGGTCAGTTTGTCGCCTTCGACATAAAATATATCTGCATATTCAGTACATATATCTAGAATTAGTTCTTGTTCTTCGCAATTTAGATGATCAATTCTTAGTTGTTCTCTAATTATTCGTGTTCTGTCTAGTACGGGTTCTTCAAAATCATTTCCGTTGTAGGATAGGATTGTCTCGGAATTTTTGAAGGGTGCGATTGAAATGTCTGAAAATTCGATTGTCTTCGGCATTGCATTAGCATTTAGGACGGAAGTTAAGAATTCTCCATTTTCGTCTACATGGACTAATGCATGAGGTAATCTTACTTTTTCTATTTCTTGAGCTGATAATATGGCATCTGTATTTGATAAGTTGCATTTTAATTTGCATATTTGTTCGGTCCGGCTGTCAATGGTAATTCTGTTTGTTCCTTTTATTCGTTTTCTCTCCGGTCTTTCAAGATTTTTGTCTTGATCTCGGTTTTTTATGATAGTGTATTTTTCATTTATAGGGTTTTGGTATTTTAAATTTGATTCCTGTTTAGAATCTGATTTAATTTTTATTTTAGGTTCGATTTGTCTTATTTCTGTAGGGTGTGTCGGTATTTTGTCTTGAGGTGTGTTTGTCTCGTGTCCTACTTTGTGAAGGGTAACAGTTTTAAAATTTGTATGCAACTGTCGGGATTTAAGATCTATTACGCATTCATAATGATCTAGAAAGTCTAGGCCTATTATGCCATCGAAATCAATGTCTAAATTGAAAATAAAGACTTTGTGAGGATTATTGTCAGTGAAGGGAATCAGGACAGATTCTGTTATTAACAATTTTTGATCGGTTATACCTTGAATAGTAACGTTTTCAGGAAATCTATTATGATAATTGCGTGCTGTGTTTTCTTTGAAAACAGTGATTCCAGCACCTGTGTCGATTAAAAGTTTAAAAGTGTTGGTAGCATCGTTAATATAATATAAATTTTTGGAACTCATTGTATGAAATGGGGTTACATGAATGTCTGTTCGGGAAAATTGAGGTCCGGATGAAAGTCGTCCAAGTTGAGTGCTTGAATTTGTTCTTGGATATTCGTAATATCCGTTGAGTGGTTCGTATGATTGGGAGGATGATTTTGATTCGGAAGTGAAAGAAAATTTTGATAATCTGTGTTATTGGTTTCGTAAAAGTTATCAGTTTGTGGATTATTTTCTGTATAATAATATCTGTGTCATAGTTTTCATAGTTATCGGTATTATAATAATTATCTGTGTAATAGTTAGTCGTTATTTCGTCAGGGTATTCGTTTAACACATGTGCCCGTTGGAAGTTTGGGTTTCTTTGAATAACAGATGGACGATTTTGATTTTGATTTTGAGATGAAAAGGAAGGTCTCTGTTGGTTGTAATTTGGATTGTTGGAAGAATATTGATTCCTATTAGGGTTCTGATTGTTTTGATAGTTATTAGGTCCATTATTATATTGGTTTTGGTAACCGTGTGGCCTAGAAAAAGTTTGGTTTGGCTTTACGAAACGTGAAGAGCGGCATTCAGTATTTAGATGACCAATGCGGCCACAATTTGTACATTTTGTAAACTGAGATGAGGGTCTTCTCATTGGTTGAGAGGGTTTAGGAATAGTTGATCTAGAATTAGATTTTTGTTCTTCAAAATATGACAATTGAAGTTCGCGTCTAATACGATTGCTTGCTTCAATGAGATCTTTTGGATTACTAGCCCTAATAATTTGTCCTAGACGGGGTTCTAAACCGGTTAAAAGTGTGTTTAGGGCCATGGTATCGATTAAGTCACATTGGGCGGTTTTTTGATCTGGGGATAAATTTGCTATTTGGATCGAGGCGTGCATTTTTGCATTCAGAACTTGTAAGCGGTTAAAGAAAGTTAGAGGAGATTCGTTAGATAGTTGTCTTAGTCTTTGTAAGTCTTGTATTAAGGAGGTCAGGTCTCTACTGTCTCCGAAATGTAGATTTAATAATTGTTTTATTTCTGTATAGGAAAGTGGTTTTCTAGAATTAATAAGCTGTGCAGCTTTACCTTTGAGTTTATTTTTTACGTGAATCGTTAATAGAACGCGCTGATCGCCTGTGGCCATTTTAAAGGCACAGTCGCACGCATCTAAAAATGTAGAAAGAGAAATCGGATCGCCTTCAAATTCTGGGATAATGGAAAATATTTCCGAAAGCTTGTATGGTTCGATTTCTTGTTGAGTTTGGGAACGTGTCTCGGGCATTTTTCGAGATATTTTGAAACGAAAATGAAAAATAGAAGTATGAAGAAGTATAAAATATATCACTATATAAGGGAGAAAAAAAAATGTGGTGGTATATATAAAGGACAAAAATGTATCAATTTAAAATATCAAATAATATATCAATAAAAATGTATCAAATATATCAAGTAAAAATGTATCAAATATGTCAAATAAAAATATATCAAGAGAAAATATACCAAAAATATAGCAAGTAAAAAAAAATATGTGAATAAAATATCAGTAATTATAAAATAGTATAAAAGAAATATGTCAATAACAATAATTTCAAATATTAGATAATCAACTTGTATTATTTTTTTTGTATCTTGATTAATTGACTTGCAGTATAGTCAATTTCATAAATTATTAAAACAAAATTATAAACGAGATGATTCAAAATCCACTTACATAAAGAAGAACATCGGGACGCCTTGTTCTCTCTGCTCAGCTACCAGGGGCTTCACCAGGTGTTCCTTCCGTAGATTACAGGAGTGAGGTTGTTCGGAGATGTCTTCTTCTTTAAGGGTCGTCTTGTTCTCTCTGCTCGGCTACCAGGGGCTTCACTAGGTGTTCCTTCCGTAGATCACAGGAGTGAGGACTTCCGTAGATTCTTTGTTCCGTTAAGAGATGAGAATCCGCCGCTGCCAGTGAGTATACACGTGTTCTAGCAACGTTTTTCGGATCCTACTGACTTTGCGCCAATTGTTAGATCACTAATCACGAGTTTGACTTTTTAAAAAAGAACTTTATTTGTTACAATTTAAATATTAAATAATAGTACAAAATTAAATTAATTTAAAATGACTACAATAACTGGACTGGTCGAAGTTGCAGCTAAGAGTGGTCCCGGCATCTGAGAATGGCAATTTATAGGTTTGGTATGAAGTGCTGAATCGCTGTTCCCATGAATATTGGCCAACGGTTCGTACAAAGTTCTACTGCGTGCTCAGCTGTTTCTATGGGAATGAAATGATGAAATCTGAAGTCGGCGAACTTAAGCTAGTTCAAGGTTAATATTTTCTCATATAACATATATATATATATATATATATATATATATATATATATATATATATATATATCACAATTCACGTCTCTACATCTTTGAAAGATAACTTGTATTGCAAAAAGTGCCTCTCGAGTACTCAATGCATCCCTGAAGCCTAATTGTGTATTTGTCATGTGTTCTTCACACTTTTTATATATTCTTTTATCTATAATTTTTAAAAAAGTTTTCAGGAGATGGCTCATAAGGCTTATTATTCGATAATCTTCACATTTTTTTGGCATTGGGTTTTTTAGGGATTGTTATAAAAGTTGATTTTAGCCACTGTTGAGAGAGATATTTTCTACTTCTTTTCTAATGTAACTTTTTACTTCGTCTTTATCCATAATTTTTAAAAATTCTGAGTAGAACTCGTCTGATCCGGCGGCTTTTCCCTCCTTAATGTTGTTTATAGCAGCTTCTACTTCCGCTTCAAGAATAGGTGGCCCGGCATCGTCATTTTTGTTTTGTGTGATGGTGACATTCCTATCGTCTTTAAATGTTGTTGTCATAGTTCATCCATATTGTTTTTGGTACTCTGAAGAAATTATGAAAAGAGATCTTGATGGAGAAACAGCGGGAACAAAAATTAACCGAACAAAAATTAACAACATTAGATATGCGGACGATACTATCATAATAGCGGACACTTAACGTGTCGACAACTAAAAAGTTGGAAGCATTTGAACTGTGGGTGTATAGAAGAATTAGAAGATATCATGGATCGAGCATGTAAAAAACAACGAAGTCATGAGAAGAGGCAACAAAAGGACGGAAATATTGGAAACCATCAAGACATGAAAGCTGCAATACGCATGTTATGCGTAATGAAAGATACAACATACTTCAATTAATTATACAAGGGAAAATCCAGGGCAAGAGAAGTGTAGGAACGAGAAGAATCTCATGGCTGCGTAACATGAGAGAATGGTACGGATGCACATCAATCGAACTATTCAGAGCGGCAGCATCTAAGATCAGAATAGCTATGATGATTGTCAACCCAGGTCGCGGAGATGGCACGTAAAGAAAAAGAAGATCCTAGTTATTATAATATGGATGGCCTGACTGCAAAGGGTAACAAGTCATTTTTCGGATTTTTTTTTCTCATGTGATAATAATAGGTTTACCAATGTCTAATACTATGCAAAAGCAAACAAGTCTACTACCACTGAAAAGCTACATTTTTTTACGTGTAGAACGTAATAAGTTAAATAATATGAAAAACTTCATTTGTGCAAAAGGAAATAAGCGGACTTGTTACCTCCTTTACAGTATTTGAATTCACCAAACACTGCCTGGATGTCATGTTTCCAGTTAGTAACAGTACATTTTGGTTTGGTTTGGTTTCTTTTGTCCGTCCTTGTTTAAGACACTACTACTCTGGCAACCATGTCCTCAATGACATGTGCATAGATTAATTCAACCTTGGTGGGATTGTGCTATGGACATGTGCTTGGTGCAATGCAAAGGTTACGTATTGTTGGAGGTTACTTTTGTGGTTAAGTATTACTTCCTCAGATCGTCAATGATGAAATAATTGTAGACGAAAATCAACCCCAAGAAAAAGTTCAAAAGAAAGGGCTCAAAAGGTGATACTAATGAAGAAAGAAAAAAAAAAGAAGGTTATCCCGAAATCAAGGATATGCGTATTTTACGGGGAAAGGTATGAAAGTTGCTGCGTCGAAGTTAGCTACCACTGCCTTCGTGTGGACGTGAAAGGACGTGACAAAATACGCCTAAAAATCAGAAGAAAAGAACAGCTTTAGTTCATTACAATATTCCGATTCAGGGTCAAAGGATCGATGTCTGTAAGAGCTGTTTTCTCACAATATTTCGCAAGACAGTAAAACTTGTATGGACCATTGTCCAACAAAAAAAGGCTTTCCATGCTTCAACAACCACCCCAAATGAACGAGGCAATCACATCCTTGGAAATAAAATATCCACAGACAGAATGGCTTTGGTGCATTAGTACCTTGCATATCTTCCAGCATATGAGAGTTATTATTGTCATAAAGAGACTACTAAAAAATATTTGCCACCTCACGACACGCCGGAGGAAGTTTACAGTAAATATAAATAAGAAGTAGATGACCCAGTCAGTTATTTATGGCAACGCCTTTCGTAACTCCGGAATAAAAATAAAAATCCTAAAAAGGGTACTTCCCATACACGTGACGAAATTAAAATAAAATTTTCATACGCTCAAGCTATCGAGAAGGAATTGGTACTGGAAAGTAGGAAGAATCATCACTTGAAAGCTTTATTAACTTATACAATGAAAAATAGGTAAAGAAATAATAATAAGACTTACTCACAATCAAATTGATTGTGAGTAAGTCTTATTATTATTTCTTTACCTATTTGATATGGACTCACACAAGCAACACATTCATGATTTTTATACAATGAAGTTGGCAGACAAGCAGCAGAGACAGAATAACCCAAACTTTAGTTCAATTGCATTTGATTTACAAGCAAGTGCTTGGGGAACTTCACTTGTGCAAACATCAGGGGCCTTCTGTAAACGACAATTATGAACATTTAATCTGACCATGCACAACATGAAAACAGGAGTCGCTTCATGTTTTCTGTGGTATGAGAATATGGCAAAAAGAGGAGGAAACGAGATTGCTTCTTGTGTGTTCCATGGACTCCACTAAATAGAAAATAATATTTCACATGTCGTTTTGTACAGCGACTCATGAACAGGTCCAAAAATCTGTTGAAAACAGAATTATCATTTACAAAAAAAAAAACAGGCTTACCAACAACCACTGCCACTATCATTGGAAAAAAAGAGACATTTTGTCAATATTTCTGTACCTCTCGCCGGTGTATCATAAATTTTGTCAAGGTCTACCAGCCCAAGATGTTTTGCTCGATCCTTTAATAAGTGACGAAGAGGACTAGCATTTTTTTATTTACCATTTTTTATAATAATACATACACGTTAGATATACCTTTCTTATTAATAAAGTTTTAGTAATAAATTTAATGTATTTTTATGCCTTGACGCTGCTAAAAAAAAAAAGAAATAGTACCTGAGTAAGTCTGTGTAATTGGTAACAAGTAAGGAAAATATTGTGCATTTTGTAACAAGTCAAGAAATTTGACTAAATTGAAAGTTCTGCTATAAATTTTTTTAAAGTTCAATAATAACCACTATGTTGTATCGTTTTCTGAAAAAATATGAAAAAAATTATTCGAAAAAAAACCCAAGAATTGTTTTTTTCGTTTCTTCAAAACCAAGTAATTTGACATGTTACCTTTTGCACTGAGGCCGTCCATATATAGATGCACATAATTTTCTGATTTTGTGTTTTGCGTATTTAGTTATTTTGCTTGATTTTTGTATTAAACATCATATTTTATTCCTAATAAAATACACTGTCTAAGCAGTTTTCTATTCCCATACGATTAAAATTACCATAAAACGTTACCCAGCTCAAATGCAAATATACTGTAAATTCTTTTACGGGCCATAAATAGAATAATAGTAATACTAACGTGTATTTTTAGGATCTAACTGGTAGATAAATACTCGAGAGCAGTAAAACCATCAATGTCCATTGTGCCAACAACCGCACGAGACGCCATGCGAATTTGAATATCGGCGCTGAATGCAGGCCCGCCGCACGGCCACAACAGCCACATCCACATCCATAGCAAGCTTTTCCTCTTCCGCTATCCGCTATCCTATTCCTCGATGCTTTCGTGATTTATGTGGAAGGATGAGTGACGAACGGCCTCGACCAGACAGCAGACCGCCGACAGTTGGCCGATGAACAGGCGAAGACGCGAGTTGCAGATCCGGCTTTAAGCCTTTTTTAGTCGAAGAAGCTAACAAACTACATATTTATTTTTTTAAGGAACATAGCCTAAAAGTGCATTTTTTGGATATATGTGATCCTACTTAAGCCCTCTCGGTCTTTAGTATTTAAATCCATTTAACAAAACTTCAAAAATTCGGTATTACTTTCATGTACTGGAACTTCACTTAACCATAACACTAATAATAGCCTAGAGATGAAATAGTTTGGATAAAGAAACCATACATTTATCTTTCTTTCCTAGTTTAATGACCATTATCCACCGTTTATGCTAGCTACCATATTCTCCTTCGTTTCTTTATTGACAGCATCTCTAAATAATGATGTATTCGATCTTCCGAACTATTGTCTTATATTTTTCAACCGAACCAAGTTTACCTTTGCTCTTTTCCTATATAAATTGATACAAAAGAATTTTGAAATGAAAATATATTTTCATAAATCTTTGACACATATACTGATATTTCTTTTCTTTATTTTGTACAAATTGACAAATTGAATGCCAAAGAGAAGCGTATTTTTTACAGTTATTTGATTTTAACAATGACATTTCAAGGATATTTTATCCCTAAGATTAAATTAGAAAAAAATAAGGATTACTGAAAGAATTTTTGTTATAGTACATAATAATAAACAATCAGAATGCCCACTCTCAGATGCCGCCTTTGAAGTTTGTCAGCACGCGATCGCTATATTTTAGACGAAAACATACACTCGAATTGAGAAATTTGTGACAAGCTACGACAGAACTGTAATTTAATTAATAATTTAGTACATCTGAAATAATTTCATCTATTCTTCAACTAAAAGTACGAATAAAATAGTGCATATTATGTCTATAATTGCCATAAATAAATTACACCAGCTTAATGTTTCTATGCACACCAGATAAAATGTCACTGAACAGCACTGGTTCCGTTTAAAACATGGCTGATTCCATCTGCGCGAACGAGATGAGCGTACTTATTTTTTTCAAGCAGCGGGCATTCTGATTATTTATTATTCTGTGGTTATAGTTTGACAAAACCACACAGTGCTGTTTAAAAATTTAGAATAATTGTAAGTTCGAGATATTATACGTAATTTAAGACTTAATTAAGCAGCAATACCAAGTTTACGCTTTACCTGATAATTTATTGTACATCATTATACATAAATGCCATCATCATACATTATACATTATATTGTATAAACTAACAATAATAAAGTACTTAAACGCTTATAGTTTTTGTCTTATTTTTCAAAAAATTCTTTTTAAATTTTAGAGGTTTGTTTTTAAATAGTAATTTTCAGTGTATGTTTCTGCAGTTTTCTCACAACTCTGTGCAATATAGAATTATTCACGATCGTTTCCTAAACTTAGAAAAGCACAGAACCGTAAATAAATAAAAATAAATATTCAATGGTAACTAATTAAAGCCAACAACAAACTTAAGTTAGGCAGCAATAAAATTTAAAAAAAAAGGATCATATACTGCTAGAAATAGATCGTAAAGTTAGACATCCTTATGTAGGTTTTGTAAAATCAATAATATTTAAAAATATTAAAATTAAATACAGGTGTTAACGACGTGTTTATTGTAATAAAGTAAAGAGATAAGATTAGCAGAAACATTAGAATTATATGTAAGCTATACTGGAAACAAACAGCGAAAGTGAAACTTGAAGCTGCACTGACTGAATACATCCAGATTCGTCATGCGGTGCATCAAGGGTGTATTCTGTCACCATTGTTGTTTGGTTTATATAGTGAAGCCATACGTGAATTATCGTTGGCGAAAGTCAGTGATGGCTTTATAATAAACGGTGAGCCCCTTAATAGCATAGAATATGTTGACGATACCGTCTTTTTGGCGGAAAAATTAATAGAAAAACACTGCTTTTATATGAAGTTGAGGCTTGGACACTAAGACAATCGAATAATAAATCCTAGAAGCATTCAAAATATGGTGTTACCGACGTGTTCTAAAAATATCATGGATGGATCGCATATCAAACGCATCTAGACCAACTAGGAAAACAATGTAAAGTTTTAAATTTAACAATTATCAATATGTTGAAATACTTGGGAAACAATATGAGAGATAAAACATTAAAACTGATAAGGAATATAATGGAGGGCAAAATTAAAGGCAGAAGAAGCGTAAAAAGAACGTAAAAGTTCGTGGCTACGCAATATCCGCCAATAGTTTGGTTGTAATTCAGAGGAATTCTTTATATAAAGATAAAGATGAAGAAGATCTTTCTTTTCTGTGAAGCTCACGTCCAGTTTGTTCAATACCAGTTTACATCGTTAGTTAACATATCTAAATGAAAAAGCGCTGTATATTAAATTATTCTAAATATGAAAAGAAAGAAAACGCGTTCTGTGCAAATTCGACAACCCGTATGGAGGCGAGACGTCTCCCAGCAGAATATCTTCACAGCTTCTCCTGTTTGTGGTAAAAGGCGACTAAATAGAGACACATTATCCTCCTAATCCATTTCTGTACAATAATAAATACTCCGAACTATTATGTGACACCCATATAATAGTTCGTCCCATCATACACGTCCTGATACTTAAACCTATTCTTCTAGTTCTTCTTTAGTCGTTAACCTGATGCAGGTATCGTGATATCATGAAACTATTAGCTAAATTTCCCAATGTTCCTCCACGTTTTTCTATCTTCTACCATTCTAGCACATTCTGACAATGGAGCGCCAATGGTAGCAACAATATGGTCCGAGATCTACCTCTATTTCTTTTGCTTTCTACTTTTCCCTGGATGGTAAGTTTTTCAAGACCATTTTTTCGAAGCACATGTCCAAAATAGCTTATTATTTGTTCTGATATTTGTGTTCTTAGTCTATAGTCTTAAACTTAAACCTATACCTGAGAAGAAAACCTTCCCCAATACAAAAACCAGTCAAGGAAACCACTGAGACAAATGGATATGCGTAGGGCAACGACTACGCATCTTTCTAATATACTGCCATACCAACTTCAAGAAGTAACAGCATCGTGCCGAAGAAATGCATGACCCAATAGGAAAAGTGGGTCTCATGCGATGCCAGAAGGAGATGACGAACCGGAGGGGATTATAGCCTTGGCAGAGTATAATCGCATTGTCGCGCTCTACCGAAGAACACACCCAACTCGTGGAAAGAAAAATGAACAAGTACTTAATAAAAAAGAAGGTAAGTATAAGGGTACGAGAGTCCTTGCATGATATAAGCAAAGAGAGCCTGACGGCAATAGCGGAAGAGAAAAAAGAGATCTGTCGGGAAGAGAAAAATGATGAGGTAAAACAGAAGAAAAAATGCGAAAACAAAGACATGGGCAAAACAATGAAGGAGAATGGCGATGTAACAAAAAGGGAATAGTAATAATGAGAATTGATGGACAATTTATGTTAATAAAAGAAAGGAAAAGAGCTTATAAAAATAAGAATGAAAGTAAAATTAATTTAAACAGAAGTAAAACAGAAAAAGAAATGTAAAAAATGAAGAGATGCATTGATGAGTTAGTGAACCTAACAAAAGCAGTGATAAATACGATGAATGAGATCAGGGAGCCGCAAAGGTACGGAATATATGATGCGAAATGAAAAGAGACATTAGAGGGATAATGTATAGTGCTATAAAGGAAACAGAAAAGGAAAAATATAGAAAGATGCGCAAGAACAACAGGAACCCAAACTGAAAGAACTGTGGGAAAAACTATGAGATGCGTATGAACACAGGTAGAAATAAAAGGCGAAGAGGACCCAAAAGTACAAAGAAGGAGGATGAAGGAATTACATAAGAAAATGGAGACAGCAGAAAACACCCAGAAAATAATTAACGTATTAGACCAAAAATGGCCAGAGGACTTATGAAAAGGTAAATATCTGCGAACAAGGAGTTTTGAAGGCACCAGACGATGGGGCAATCCTAGTACCAGAGATTGCCTCTGTCGTAAGAGTGAAGGGAGAATTTAGAATATAGTGTAAGGGTCCCAAACCACTTCGGATTCTTCTTCTTCCTGTGCCGCCCCCATTAACGGAGGTTGACGACCACATTTCTAAAAGTATCTCTGTCTTTTGCAACGTGAATAATTCGTCTACAGTCATGTTTGTCCAGTCTCTAATATTTCGCAGCCATGACTTTCTCTTTTTACCTATTCCCTCCCTTTGCCATCGACTTTTCCCTGCATGATGACCTGCAGAAGACTATATTTATCATTTCTCAGTATGTGTCCAAGGTATGTAGTGTCGCGTACTTTTATTGTTCTCAACACCATCGCACTTCGGATTATACGTGGAAAAAGATGAAAATGGAGAAATTAAATATAAATCAAATAACAAACATAGTAGAGGAAAATGAAAGAGAAAAAAAATTGTCCACAAACTGAAACAGTTGTATAGAAGTCAAGGGAAGAGACAGAAGAAGAGAAGAGATGATGTCATCATACACAAGCTTAGACAAAACAGACAAGAAGGTGTGGTCCTGGAATTAAATGGATAGAGGAAAATAGCGGAGCAAGTAAAAATGTAGTAGCATTAAGACGAGGATGCGCAACAAGGGTGGAGGCAAAAGGTGGAAGAGCGAAGAAGGGGTTGATGTTGGTATAGATAAGCATGTAAAGTAGTTGAAAAATACAGACAAACAGGAAAAAAGTACAATTTTTATGTCGAAATGTGGCTTTAAGAGTGCGTTACAATTAGTTATTGAGGCATTTTCAAAATTGAAACCGTGCAAAAATGTTCCCGACTCTTGATACGCATTATCGTTCTTATTTCTTATTGAATCCTCTATATATCCTTCGGCAACCGTGCTTGATTTACAGCCCCCATGTCGTTTGAGGCATTCTAGATTTCCGCCTCCATCAAATAAAAGTGTTGCTGAAGTTCGTCGTAAAGAGTGACCCATGTATGCGCTTGCATCTTTTAAATTTAAATAACTAGCTTCTTTTTGGGCTACTGCGCTGATCGAATGTATTCCCATGACGCTTTGGTAACACTTTCCATTTTGGTACTTGATAAAAAATCGGTTTTCTGTGAAATTTTCGGGCCGCAGTGATGCATACTTTTTATACAGTTTAATGTAGTCATGACCAATTATCGTAAAGGATCTAATTTGTCGTATTTTACTGTCTGGGATTTTGATAATTATTACATTTTCTTTATCCTTAATGTCCACAGTCTTCATTTTTACCACTTCGTCGCATCGACAGGCGCCGGTAACCAAAATTAACAAAACAATCTGAAATATTTTTATAATTTAGTAGAGTATACTACATGCTTTGCAATATAATTTTTTTTACCTTTAATCCTAAATACAACTTATTTGGCGCTTCACTTCTTCGCACTTTCTTTGCAGTATATCCTTCGCTTGTTTTTTCAGAAAGGCACGTAACTGTAAAAATTTGCTTATATCCACAGTTTTTCTAATAACTAACTCGGATTTTATCATAGAGTATCGTGACCACATTGTAGAAGATTTCCATTTATTTTCATTTTGCATTATATTAAAATATGCCAGTAAAACGTCTTCGGTAACTTGCCGTACTCCTCTTGTATCGCACCACTCTTGGAAATGCTTGTACGCTAACCGATACTTTATTCCGGACTTGGAGGGCCCCAAACGTGCTACTGCATCATTAGCCGCGGACTCAATTTCGTTTAGGTTTTCCATTTTCGCACTAAATTTGCGCTTGCGGTTGCAACAACAATAGTGTCTTTAATAATTGCAAACAACTGTCAAACAACTGTAACCAGGGAGACGCAAATCCCACCGACGACTTAATTATTTTAATTTCTAACATCTAGACGACTTTGATAGTTGTCACAGTTAATTTAGAGTAAAAATAGCGTATGAATTGTACTATTTATGGTTGAAAATTGCTACGTTTGAAGAAAAAATAGTATACTTTATTCGGCAAAGGAGCGACTTTTCTTGACTTGCTCTCTATTACGGGCGCGTCAAGAAAAGTCATGCTTCTCCGCCTCATAAAGTAATATACTATTTTTAAAATATCGAAATTTATTATTTCTTTATTCTGTTTTTATCTTAAGGTTTATTCTTCCGAGTACCAAAATAATTTTGAAGAAATAAAAATATGTATACAAAAAAATTTTTCTAAAAATATTCCATATATTATCTTACCACATTGGATTGGAAAGTAAAACTCAATCAGAGCCAGCTGTATGTTGGTAAATACACAATATAAATACCTACACGAGACCTCCGCCCCAGAAATTGCTTTTCCTTTCGTTTACCTGCTCCAAGATGAGACAGAAAGGGTTAAAGAGGTTCCCTTTGTATATTTTTTTAGTCATATTTGTAGAATGTAATGAATGTACCTTTTTTACACGGAAATATGAATACGTGAAGATCAGGATGTAAACCTTTAGGGTGAAAGGGTTCAGTGTTTAGGTTTTTAACACAGTGGCGTACACATTTGACCTACATATAATACGTATGATTTAAAAAAATCAGTCACTAAGCGGCTATTACACCACGTGTCCCGAAGTAAAATTTCATGATTTATATACCTATCTCCTTAGTAAAATTAGATGAAACTAGAAAGCATAAATACAAAGGAATGCAACGAATATCGTACGATAGCCTTGATAAGTCATGCTCTAAAACTGTTCTTAAAAACAATCCATAATAGGATCTATAGGAAATTAGACGTAGACATCAGTAACACTCAGATGGGATTCAGAAAAGGGCTGGGTACAAGGGAGGCTTTGTTTGCAATGAACGTTCTCTCACAGATACGCTTAGACATGAACCAAGAAATTTACGCCTGCTTTATTGATTTCGAAAAGGCCTTTGACAAAGTACAACATGAACCACTAAAACAAGTTCTAATAAAGAAAAATATAGACAGCCGAGATATTCGAATTATATGCAATCTATATTGGAATCAAACAGCAAATGTTAAGGTTGAGGGCAGACTAACAGAAGAAATTCAAATCCGTCGAGGAGTCCGGCAGGGATGTATCTTATCGCCACTTTTATTTAATCTGTATAGTGAAGCTATCTGTGAACAAGCACTCGAGGAAGAAGATCTTGGTCTGATAATGAATGGTGAGACGATCAACAATATAAGGTATGCTGACGATACAGTTCTCCTAACGGGAACGCTAGTAGAACTACAATATCTCGTTCAAAGTCTCAATATATACTGTAACAGTTACGGCTTGAAAATTAATTTGAAAAAAGCTAAATTTATGATAATCACGAAATCAAAGAACATCAGAGCTAATCTTGTAATAGACAATACAACGATTGAGCGTGTGCCCTGTTATAAATATCTAGGTGCTTGGATCACAGGCGATACTGATCAAACAAAAGAGATTAGATTTAGCATAGAAATCGCTGGATCAGTCTTTAATAGAATGCGCAAACTCTTTTGCAATCGTGATATCAATATAAAGTTACGAATACGAATGCTGCAGTGTTATGTCTTTTCTACCCTGTTATATGGAGTTGAGGCTTGGACACTAAAACAGTTGACCATAAAAAACTCGATGTTTTTTATGGTCAAGATGTGGTGCTATAGGCGTATTCTTAGAATATCATGGATGGACCGCGTCACTAACACGCAAGTACTCCAAGCTTTAGACAAAAGATGCGAAATTCTAAATGAGATAAAAACTAGAAAGATGGAATACTTGGGGCACATTGTGAGAGGTGAAAAGTACGAACTTTTAAGAAACATCATGCAGGGCAAAATTAAGGGCAAAAGAAGTGTGGGAAGAAGAAAAATATCGTGGCTTCGTAATCTACGTGAATGGTTCGGGTGTAGTTCGATTGAACTTTTTAGGCGCGCTGCTAACAAAGTCGTAGTGGCCATGATGATTTCCAATCTCCGCTAGGAGTGGTACGAGAAGAAGAAGAAGAAAAGATAACAAGAAATAAACTATTAATAAAAACTATTTTCACGCCAGTATTCACCATTGATATAACTAACATATATCGTACTAATTGTATTTACAAACAAACTTGTTTGTTTCAATATCTATGAAAATTTTTGGAATAGGAAATATGTCCTAAATTATATTTAGCATTTGTATTGAGTTATCAAAAGTTTCTAAAATTCCAAAAAATTTTTTTAATTTCCATTTTAAATTTTTTTATTTCATAAATAAATATTTTGTTGCTTCTTATCGACTCTGATAATTTCATAAAGATCCGATGATTGTTGAGAACTTTTTTACTAGAAATCGTAGCACTTAAAAAGTTTTGATCACCTTTTACGACAAAATTTGCATTAGAGATATATCATATTACTTATAGGAATCAAAAGAAATGCCTTCGACTTTGCTAGTAATATTAGCTATAATATCTTCTGTCTATTTTTACTCTTATACTTATATTCAGTATGAGCTTTCTACTTTTAAAATACTATATAGATTATTCTATAGTTTACCTAAAGTCATCCCCCGACCTATAAATTCATCCCCGTCACTCTCTCTGATCTTATCCCTATGAGGGTTAGAGTTTGGTCCAAAATCTAAGGTCGCAGACCTTAGTATTGGTTGTGTATAATGGTTCATAGCAATATAAATACTAAGTGATGAATTCGACCGTTACTTGATGGAAATTTATTTTATATAACCATAAAACACATATTTCATAAACTTACCCATACCGATACGACTATACACAATTCATAATCATTCAAATTAGTAGTTCCACCAACATAGATGAACCCAGTACTTCTTTTCGATTAGATATACGGACAAGATATCAACAAAAATAGCTAAACACATAAAGAAAGAAAGAAATAACACCAGCTTTTAGAACAAACAACAACTTATATTAAAAACAACAAGAGCCAAAAGAAAAAGCACTTACACAGTGGTGTATACACACTTAAATGCGGCGACTACCCAAAAATTACATCGGTCAAGCTGGTAGCACTTTGAATAAACGTACAGCTGAACATAAAAGGGCTTTTAATAATAGGAAAACACATTCTATGTACTCACTTCATCTTCTAGATCATAATCATTCTTTTAATGATGAATTTAAAATTCTTCACATCCAAAATAAAGGCCTTAAGCTTTGTTTATTAGAATCTATGAAAATTTACAAATTAAAAATACAGACATAATTCTGAATGACTAATTTAAGACAAACAGTTCTCTCCTTCTCGAGCTATTATGGTAAGACTAGAAAGTGTATACACATACCAAAAATAGATCACTTGAGAAAGGCACTCTACCGAAACAGCTGTAGTAATAAGATATTATAATAAATTTTGTAGATGTTTTGAACAAAAACGTTTTCAGTGTTTTATTGCTATAAAATATTAATACTCCTTACGGATATACATTTTTTAGCTGTCTTAAGTATATAAGGGTGAGAGGAATTTTTTCAAAGTACTGCCCCCGAAAAGGAAGATATTTTTGAGAAAGTTGGACAGTTTGATTACTTGGGAGCAACGATAACAAATGGAAATGGAGAGGCTCAAGAAATCGAAAAAAGAATGGCTAAAGGTATTTTAAGTTTAGCGTGGAACTCTAAATAAAATGCTGAGATCTAAGAAAATATCTAGAGGAGCCAAAAGAAGAAGATATACAATGGTTAACCGACAAGCGGTGCTTGATATTGATGATTGTTTGTAAATAATACTTTGTAAATTTGAAGAGTCAATTGAATTGACTGAATTTGTGAAGTTGAAAAAAGTAATAAATTTTTGTTTAAAGGATGACTTATTTATTCATGCAACGATATTTCTGGATGCAATTTCTTGAAAAACAACTACAATAATTTAATAAGATACTTTACTTGAACTTTCTACGTACCTATTAAGATTCTTTCTTTGAAATTGTGACGTACAAACTGTCAGAAATTCTGAAAAAGAAATGGATACTATTATTTTAATATTAACTTAATAGGTACCTAATTATTTATACTCCAGTCGTCAGAGATGAAAATGCTACTGAACCTCTAAAATCGATACGAACAAGAAAAATCTCTAAAATCTAAATTTTGCACAGAAATCTCTTCGTAAGAAGGGAAAAACGGAAAAAATCGATTTAGCAAAAATCTATACGCAACAGAGAAAAATGTTAAACGTAGCTGGGATAATTTTAATTAAAAATGTTTATTAGCACTTTCTGTGTAGAATGAACCGTTCTCTCAAAAACAACGCTTGAAGCTACCGGCGATTTTGAATGTCATTTAAGAGCGGGAAATCGATTTTAAATAAAATTTGTATCAACTAGACGATAAAAATTCTGAACTTAATATTTTATAAAGGTATTAATTAAATAAACGTTGCGCGATTTTTGGCATTTTTTACGATTCTCATACCAGATACATAAAATTTATCACTTTTATTGGCCGGTCACTATGAATTTTCGATTGCTAGAGCCTAATCTTTAAAACACATATTATGAAATTTGGGTTTTTAGTTTTGGTAACATGTGAGAAGTTTGATATATGCATAAAAAACACTATATGAGATTTTAAAACTACTTATTTTCGATTACACAAGTATGTTTTTTGAAACTAACCAACTTTATCTACACATTCCATCGAATGCCGTCTTCGTGGAGGTATTTTCTGTGACGTGCGATTGTTTGTAATTTGGAAGTTTGAATTGTGCGTTTTTTAGGCATATTTCAAATGGTTCATATTTGTAGCCAAAACTCAAAATCGAAATTTCACAAATTCGATAATTTTTATTGATCTCGTGAAAAATGTTTAAAAGTGACAAAAAACTCTCAAAGTTTATTTATTGAACAAATTTATAGAAACTGACTTTATTTGTTGCAAAATACAAACATTGCATACAATTTGACTTTTGTCGATAGGATACTCTAATCAAAAGATCGAATTTATACTTTCGAGTAGATACAAATTTTAATTAAAATTTATTTGGCTCGCGTGACTGACATTCAAAATCGCCGGTCGCTTCAAGCGTTGTTTCTGAGAGAACAGTTTATTCTAAAAAAAAGTCCAAATTCTAAAAACATTTTTGTTTAAAATTATTTCAGCTACATTTTTCATTTGAAACATTCTTTTCTACGGCGTACAGATTCTTGTTAAATAGATTTTTTCCTGGTAAATTCCTTTTTCCAAAGGTCCCCCTTACTAGGTGGTTTTAGGAGGAAAAAGTAGCAAACTTTTTTGTATATTATTTAATGTCTCCACATTGACCTTCTCTGCAAAACTTGGCTTGTTCGTATGATTTTTAGAGGTCAAATGTCTGACAACTGGACTATTATTCCAAATTAAACATTATGTTTGGTGCAACAGCTTCCTTTAAACCGCTTTTAAAACGAATTAAATCAATGCCTTATAGATATATTAGATAGATGATAGATTAAATAAAAATACAAAATATATGCAACCAACCAATAAAACTAACTTTATCCACGGCATATAAAGAGCTTCAAGAGTTCAAAAAACTCATTAATAAGCTTTGTATTAAATTGCTTTGATTAAGTTTTTAGTTAGTTTCACACAACTAGTGTTGCCCAAAATCGATCTTGATCTTGCAGTTTTGGTCTTGTTCTTGCGTTTTTGCAAGACCAAGACCGCCTCAAAGTTTATCTTTGAGAAGATAAACTTTGAGAAAACTAAAATTATAACAAATCTCGTAATGAGTGGAAATATAACTATTGACAATAATACCATACAACAAACAGACACTTACAAATATCTGGGACAAGAAATCAAAATAAGCAGAGACAATCAAACACATGAAATACAGAGGCGAATAGGTCTAACATGGGCAGCATTTGGCAAATTAAGCCATATTCTAAAAAGTTCAATTCCCATGTGTCTCAAGCGAAAGGTTTATAACCAATGTGTTTTACCTGTACAAACTTATGGAGCAGAGACTTTAACACTCACGCAAAAATCTGCGAATAAACTTAGAGTTACACAACGACCATGGAACGTGCAATGCTGAACGTGAGCCTTCGAGACCACATAACAAACCAACAAATCAGGCGAAGATCAGGAGTTCAAGACGTCATCGAAAGAACCACGACGCTTAAGTGGAACTGGGCAGGGCACTTAGCCAGAACACAAGATGGACGGTGGACAAGACGTATTATGAAATGGAGGCCTAGAAATTATAAAAGAAGCCGAGTACGACCACCGACTAGGTGGACCGATGACATTAAACGTGTAGCGGAAAACTGGCTACAAGCGGTCCAGTGTAGAGAACACTGGAAAGAACTAAGGGAGGCCTATGTCCAGCAGTGGACGCGATTGGCTGATTGATGAAGACCGCCTAATTTTAGCAAGACCAAGACCAAGACTGACCTTGAAAGATTTAAGCAAGAACAAGACTAAACCTGCGAGACTGCGTCTTGCAGTTAGGACTGAATGTCGTTTTAGCGAGTATAGTAGTTCCGGTATATTTTTAAAGACTCTATAGATTTCCTGAATTTAAAATAATTTCTTTTGATTATCATTGCTTTTTTACCTATTCTTTATTTTTCCAAGTTATTTTTTTATTTAAAAGTTGAGCTAAGACTGTTAAAAACATTTTTATTATTATTATTATTATTATAATATAAGCGAGGGCAGAGGAACTAAGTCCCTATTATGCCCAAAAACAAAGAAATTTCATTAATCACCTACTAGTAAATAACAAAAATTACAACTAAAAGAAATAAAATTACAATTTTTGGTTTAAAAGAAAAACAATATTTTAACTATAATATAAAACTGTCGAGTCTGTTTTTGAACGAGTTGGTAGAGGAAGCGGAGACAATGTTGTCGTTGAGGTTATTCCAGCACTCAAAAACTCTATTTGGAAGAAAGTTCTGTCTTTGTCTTATAGAAAAATTTTCTTTCTTTAGTTTGTATTGATGACCTCTGAGGCGTTCATCTTGGTTTATGATAAATATTTCCTCGAGGTTTCCAAAATTGAATTTTAGTATTTTGAATGTTGTAATTAAGTCTCCACGTTGTCGGCGAAGTTCAAACGTAGTGAGGTTTGCCATACTAAGTCTTTCTGCATAAGACGGTCTTCTCGGTCCCAAAGAAATTCGAGTGGCTTTTCTTTGAACGTTTTCCAACAGAGTCTTGTCTCGAACCAGATCGGGATACCACGTTGGTCCAGCGTATTCAAGTATGGGTCTTACGTACAAAGTGTAAAGTTTGCAAAATAATTGCATTGAAACTCCCGAAAAACACCTCCGAATAAGATACAGTCTGGAGTTTGCACGTTTACAAATAGAGGTAATATGATCGGACCAAGTTAGGCTGCTGTTCACAATAACACCAAGATCGTTATACGAAAACACAGATTCTAATGGCTGCCCGTTAACAAAGTACGGCACAAGTGGGTTATTTTTGCCAATTCGAAGCACTACACATTTTTCCGCGTTTAAGGGTAGTAACCACTGGGAACACCAAGTTAAAATAGAGTCCAAGTCCATTTGGAGGGTTAGCTGGTTTGTGTTTGGATTGGCATATATTTTTGTGTCGTCAGCGTAAAACGATATTTTACTTGAGACATAATAAGGAATATCGCTGGTGTAAACCGTAAAAAGCAGAGGTCCAAGGACAGAACCCTGAGGCACTCCACTTTCCACTAACCTGTCCTGTGAGAAAGATTCTCCAACTCTAACTTTGTAATATCGATCTGTCAGGAAATCATCTATCCAACGAAGTAAAGTACCGCGAACTCCGAAATGTTCTAGCTTATGTAGAAGTCTGCGCTTAGGTACACGGTCAAAGGCTTTAGAAAAATCTAGATAAACAACGTCGACCGGCTGCGAACTGTTAAGGGATGAGGTCCAGTCGTTAACACAGTGTAGGAGATTAGTTAGAGTAGAGCGACCAGAGACAAATCCATGTTGTTGTGTTGGAATAACATGCTCCTGGAGAAGGAATTTGGTCATCTCCTCGGAAATAATGGCTTCCATAACTTTGGCAACTACTGGCAGCAAGCTAATCGGACGATAATTGTTGGGGTCGAGTTTGTTGCCTTTTTAAAAATAGGGGTAACGGAAGCTAATTTCCAACTAGGGGGTAAGGAGTTTTGGATGAAAGAGGTTTGCATAATTAACGTTAAGGGTATTGCAAGCGTGTCTGCGCACCTTTTTAACAGTTTTGGTGTTAAACCATCTAAACCAGGTGAAGCGGCCGTGCGAAGTTTAATTTATATTGCTTTAATAAGTGGAATATAGTTTGTTATCTTATTACCTAAATAATCCGTGCCCTTGATATCTGTATGTGGTTTTTTGCCACTTACCAATCTTTTTTAAGATTTCCAGATCATATATGGGGAATCCCTTTCTAGGCAGATAATGTTCTTTAAAATACAGTCAAGTTTATGTCATTAATTTGTTCTTTTTATTTAACCATGTTTTAGCACATGTAAGTTTATTAAATGAACACAATTATTAAAGAAACAGATTGACTTCCGTGGTGCATGATAGATAGCTGAGTTAGTTAGAGCATAGGTACGGATCGCTTAGATCGTGGCTTCAAACCCTACCTGGTGTCAGTTGTTTAGACATTTATTAATTTGGTTGGTCTTTATTAAGGCTATATTAACTCAAGCTTAAAATGCACTTGCTCTGTTACGTTGTTTTAAGATTTAAAGTAAGGTTTAATCAATAGCAATAGGCCAATGGGTAACTGCAAGACTTGCAAGACTCTTGCTGCAAGACCAAGACCAAGACCGGGAGTGCAATACCAAAACCAAGACCAAGACCAGGTGTATTGATGCAAGACCAAGAACAAGACCAAGAACAGGGCAACATTACACACAACAGTACCTAATTAGAAAAAAAAATTCGAGATTAAAAAGTGCTATCAAATCGCGTAGAAAAACTTTGGTATGACGGTGATATTTAGCGCAGATCTTACTGTGATGTGCCAAGATCTTGACAATGCATGGATACAAAGAAATATTGCTCTACTGTTAGAGGAATGGAGCTACCAAAGCTAACACAATAAGGCAAAAAATTTAGGTAAAATATGTTTTGAATCATTATCATTATCATTCTCTCTCATGTTGCCGACCAAAATGTAGCTTCGACTATTTTTTAAATAATTTTAAACTGTTTGTCCTTGTTTAGTGTAGTGTTATGTACAACTTTATGTTTAATTTCATGTTTATGACATTCTGCGATTGTTGGATAGCCCAAAATTGACGAAATGTCCTGAAGATACTCTAGAAAGCGAAAGTACTTGGGCAAGATTTAATTAATAAAACTGTGCTCGATATCTGCCTTTAATTTTATCAAAGTTCATTTATTCGAGCATTCAACCTTATATTAACATTACCATTATCTTCACAACCCAGATTGAACCTTGGCTTATTCAATCAAGTATCTGCGACTTCCAGTGGTTCCAGAACCGGAGTTAATTTTATAAACATGTCATCTCTGCCAACAACCTTTCATGGTAACGCGGCTATCTTAGTTGATTTTTTTAAAACGTAGCACTCATTAACCCGTAGTGATTAATGGTGCAAGAGAAAGAGGCATCAATTATGACCAAGTTCGATTCTGCTTCACGATATAAATCTAAAGGTAACAGTGTTTAAATGAATATTTAATTACTATTGTAGTTTCTATTGGTGCAAAACTACTATCAAAGTCACTTTAGTTTTCTAAACATATACATAATTTCTTGGTAAACGAATAAATATTGATGTAAATGAAGTTGTGTATATTCCTGATTTTAGTATGTATGTAGACGTAGATACATGTTTAGTAGTTATTACCTGTCTTGGTTATGAAAAGCAAAACAAATTATATACTCCGTATAAGGCGACTATTCTAATCTATAGTTTTTGAATACATTATCCTACTCTAATAGTAGTACATTTACTAGTATAAAGATGTTTTGGTATTAAGATAAAACTTAATATCGACTTTTCAAAAGTTTAATCATTCCACCAAAAGTGAAGCTCCGTCTTTCATGACTGTCACGATGCACAATATACCATCTTGAAATAAAACGGCTGGCCTTCCTCACCTTCTTCCATGTTGTGGTGAATCATCATCAACCTGTATGCGTCGTCTTGTGGACATAGGTCTCTCTTAGTTCTTACCATCTGTCTCTGTCTTGTGCGGCTTGCATCCAGTTATTGCCAACACGCTTTAGGTCGTCGGTACATCTAGTTGGTGGGAGTCCTCTGCTATATATTGCTTCTTGCCTTGGTCTCCACTCTAAAATACGTTTTGCCCATCGGTGAATAGTTTATCGTAAACTACAACTAAGTACACTAAACCAAACACATACTTAAATTGAAATTTGCGGCTTAGATAACAATAGAAAAAGTCTTTAATTAAAGGATTGCGAAGAGAAAGTTAACTGCAACTATCTTTTTATTTGTGAACCTTTGCCCATTCACTCGTGGATGTAGTTTTCTCCCAACTGCTTTTATCTTTCTCTGCCAGTCTCTTACACTGTTTGTTATCAACTCTTGGTCTCTATTATAGAATTCTGTCATCATCGTAACAAACTATGTAACTGGCCCATTGCTATTTCATTTTTATCACCTTATTCACAAGGTTCCTTCTATCTAATCAGCCTTAAACGCCCACTCTTGGGCATAGGCCTACCCCGTAAATCTCCATTGGTCTCTATTTTGGGCGATCTGCATCTAGTCCTGTAAATCTCCATTGGTCTTTATTTTGGGCGATCTGCATCCAGTCCTTTTCTGCCGTTTTTTTAAGGTCGTCAGTACATCTCATCTGCGGTCTTCCTCTTTTTCTTTTTTTTTTCCCATGGTCTCCAGTGTAGAATTCGCTTATTCCATCTTTCATCTTTTTGCCGGAGAGTGTGACCGGCGAAGTTCCCTTTATGTTTTGTAACCTGTCTTGATACATCGTTCACCTTTGTTTTTTCTCTGATCCATGAGTTTCTTTTCCTGTCCTTAAGACCGATACCCAGCACCTGTCTTTCCATTGCTCTTTGTGTTTTGGATATCCTGTCGATGTTTTCCTTCGTGAAAGTCCATGTTTGTGAGCCATATGTGATAACTGGTAAAATGCACTGATTGAATACTTTCTTTTGTATATATTGAGGGAACTTTTTAATTTTTAGAATATATGATAGTTTATCAAATGAGGCCCATGCTAGTCTAGTTCTTCTTTTTATTTCTTCTGTTTGATTGTCCCTGTTCAGCTTTATTATCTGTCCTAGGTATATGTATTCTGTCACCTGCTCTTATTTATTCTGTTTGACTACTATTTCTAATTGGTCTTCTTGGTTTGTCATAGTCTTGGTTTTACTATAGTTCATCTCTAGACCTACCTCTGTCGCTTTTCTATCTAGTTCCTCAACCATCTTCTGTTACTCTTCCTTCTTATCTGTTATCAGGACTATATCGTCTGTATATCTCAAGTGGTTCAAAAGCTCTCCATTTATTCTTATTCCGTATGTATCCAATTCTAATTGTTTACAAGGTTCCTTACTCCATTTAATTTTGTTCCTTCCAATTTTGTCTCTCACTAACATTATAAACTTATTTTGCTCTACTACACTCATTTTTAGGCCAATTGTTTCGGATTTAGTTGTTGTAATATTTCTTTGAATTATTTTCTATTAAAATTATGTAATCAGTTAAATGAAGATTGTTTAGGTCTGTTGTTAAGTTTTTGATTCACAGGAGCCTTAAAAATACGACATTGACTTAAAGACTTTCTCATTGATATAATTAAGGCATTTGTTTTATCTTCGAAATTCAAAGAACCAAAATCACTGTAATTTTTAAACCTGGGAAAAAAGGTAATTTACTTAAGAACTATTGACCTATCACCTTCTTCGAACCTATCTTCGAACCCTATCACGACTCTAATACTAACCAATATAGAATAACAAGTAATGCCGAGGTCAAAAAGATATATAATGCTAGCTATGCCATCCAAGAAATTAAATCCGAACGCCTGTCCATATTATGCTCTTTAATAAGTGCCTTAGAAAGGTAATATTGGAGGAGACCCCAACAGGCAGAAGATTCTTAGGACGCACATGATTGTGGTAGAGATAACATATGACCACACATTTGAAAACAATGGGGCTACACATCGACCCAATAATCATATACGACCGTGTAAGGTGAAAGAACTAAAAAAAAGACAAAAATAAAAATGTGCATAACAGCGCATATATATATAATATATATATATATAATATATATAATATATATATATATATATATATATATATATATATATATATAAATATATATATATATATATACAGATGTATACAGATGTATACTGTATATCTGTATATATGTATATATACAGATATATATACATATATATATATATATATATATATATATATATATCTATATATATATATATATTTATATATATATATATATATAAATATATATATATATATATATATATATATCTATATATATATATATATATATATATATATATATATATATATATATATAAAGTCAAAGGTATTAATATCTGGATATTAAATAAAGATGGTGTGGCAAAAGTACAATATTTTGGTTAGTTGCTTTTTAAGTACCAATTGATTTTTAAAAATTTTTCATATGGAGATATTGGTGGAATTATAAACACCCCATTTTATTGTCGAGCAATAGGAACAAATGGGATGGTGGAATAGCATTAAGATAAACATAGTGGCGGATAAGTAGTTTTTAGATGAATTTCTTACCTTTTCTATTTCTCGTAATTCTGGTGTTTTTAGAATATTTCAAGTCGTTTAGATAGTCACTTGATTATAAACATTATTTGGATACTATTGAGAAGTTTAAACTAAACAACCCAAATTATCCGTGACTTTCTCTTTAAGGTACTTGTTTATTTAGCATTTATTATCTGCAACATAGAATATTACAATAAAATGATTTTAAAATTTACTAGCATTAAATATTTATCATTTCACACGAGTTTAAATAACTAAGATTTTTTTAAATAAAGTATTTTTTTATTTTAACGCACAACGCGCCTGAAGGCCTAGGGCAAAATTACATTATATATATATATATATATATATATATATATATATATATATATATATATATATAAATATATATATATATAATACAATTACATAATATAGATATTAAATTGTTTTACAGATCGCAATTTCTTTATATTATTTTATTGTAATGAGAACGATATAGCTACTGTATTCGTGTGTTTTCTTCTATTTTACTCATTTTCCCTCAATTTTTTTATTTTTAAGTACTTTAAATCTTCCTCCACTTTTGTCGCCTTCTCGTTCTCATCTTCTTGGACCATTTAACCTTTTGTGCTGCACAAGCTTAGGCATTCGATCGCTTTGCATTCTTTCCACATATCCTAACCATCGTATTTCTTTGTGATTTGACAAAATTGTTGATGCTGTCTTCTTTATAAATCTCCATTAATTCTTTGCTGTTCCTCTTCTTCCACTCTGTTCAGTTATTTTCGCTAAAGATGTATCTGATTGTTTTCTTCCCCGTATCTGTAATAGTTCTTGCTCCCTTTCATTTGGTACCCATGTCTCACAGGCGTATGTTGCCGTCGGTTGTTCTTGCACTTTCTGGATAGGTATTTTGACTTCATTTCTAATTATTGACCACCCAACTTATTATTTCCTTTTACTATTCTGGCTTCCAGCTCATATTTTCTCTCCGTTTTTCATCTACCATGATACCCAGCTGCTGATTTTTTTTTATCCTTTCAATTTATACTTCATACTACCTGCTATATTTACTATAAACTGATTCTCTTTATTTTTGATTATTGCTCCCATGATTATATATTTGGTTTTAGTTTAATTAATATTTACACCATACTTCAATGCTTCATTGATAAAATTATTCGCTTCTTCATTTAGTTCTTTGATAGAATTGTTAATTGTTCTGTTCCTATTCCTGTCTCAGACTATAACCAACTGAAAATTCTTCCGAAGTCTGACCTTGCCCAGCATTGCACATTTCGTGTTAGAGAGAGCCAATTTTATCATCTTCTTCAGCTTTTCCGGGTTTCCAAATACTTCTTCTTCTTTGTCAACTATTTTCCATCCACTCCTGAATGTAGGTCTCTCCCAATTGCTTCCATCTTTCTCTATCTTGCGCCAATCTAATCCACTGTTTGCCTGCCACCGCTCTTATGTCATCTACCCATCTTTTTTGAGGTCTTCCCATGCTTCTTGTTGTCGTCCTTGGTCTCCATTCTAGAATTCTCCGTGTCCACCTGTTGTCATTATATCGGGCTACGTGACCTGCCCAGCGCCATTTGATTTTTGTAATTTCTTCCACAATATCCCTAATCTTCGTTATACATCGTATCTCGGTGTTTCTAATCTTGTCTCTTAGTGATATTCCAAGCATGATTCATTCCATTGCTCTTTGCGTTGTTTCTAATTTTTTGGCAGATTTTTTGGTAAGTGCTACTGTCTCCAAGCCGTAGGTACAAACAGGTAGTATGCATGTGTTATACACTTTTTTCTTTAAGTTTATAGGAATGGAGGTGTTTTTCAAGATATGTGCTAGTTTGCCGAAAGCGCCCCAAGCCAGTTGTGTTCTTCTTTTAATTTCAGCATCTTGATTTGGTTTTCCTAGTTTGATAACATGACCTAGATATACATAATGTTCCACATTTTCTATGGTATGATTTTGTATTGTTATATTTGTCTGGTCTCGGCTCAGTATTTTTGTTTTGCTGTAATTCATTTTTAAGCCTACCGCTCCTGAAACTGCATTTAATTGTTGTAACATATCATTTAGTTCTTGGATATTATCGGCTATTAAAACTATGTCATCTGCGAATCTCAAATGGTTTAAGTATGATCCGTCGACGTTGATACCCTTATTGTTCCATTCCAGTTTCTTAAAAATATCTTCTAGAGCAAGAGTAAATAGTTTGGGAGAGATGGTGTCTCCTTGTCTTACTCCCCGTTGTAGTCTTATGGGATTAGTTTTTGTGCTTTCGTCCAGTTTTATATGCATTGTGGCATTTTCATATATGTTTTTAATTATGTTAATGTATCTTGAATCTATGCGTGCATTTTCTAGAGATTCAAGCACTGCCCATAATTCGATGGAATCGAATGCTTTGTGGAAATCGACGAACGCCATATGAATTGGAACATTATACTCGGTGCATTTTTCTATCAGTGTTCTTACGGTGTGCAAGTGGTCTATGGTATTAAAATGTTTTCTGAATCCAGCCTGCTCGATAGGTTGATAGAACTCGAGCTTATGTGTTAGGCGGTTGGTTATGATTTTAGTAAGTAATTTATACAGATGTGATAGCAAGGATATTGGTCGGTAATTCTCGATGTTTGCTCTGTTTCCTTTCTTTCTTTCCAAATACTGCATGGCTAAATATAATTTCGTTCTCTCCAACTTGTCCTAAGCTTGCCAGAATTCTATAAATAATATAGTATATATATATATATATATATATATATATATAATATATATATATATATATATATATATATATATATATATATAGTATAATATAGTGACACACATTTTATAACACGTCGCCTTAATTTCTTTTAGGGCAAATATTTGATCAATTTTCGATTTGTTATTCCCAAATTCGGCTCGGTATTTTTCGGGGATGGTTTCCGTCTATTCATTTAGTCTGTTTCAATACGTGGTTTCTAATATTGCTATGCCCATATAGTTGTCAAAGCTCAATTCATCACTCTTCTTATATAGTGGACATATTCGGGTTTTCCCAATTACTTGGCATGTTTTACTTATTCCAAATTTGTTTTAATATTTCATAAAGTCTTCTCTGTATATTTTCTCCTCCTAATTTGGTTATCTCTATGTAAGTTTTTCTTATTTTTAGACTTTTATTATTTTTTATTTTTTGTATGGTTGTTTTGACCTCTCTTCTGTCGGAAATATCCTTTTCACCCTGCAAATATTTTTTTGACTACTAATTAGTGTTTCATCTTTGATTTTCATATAACTGCCTTTTTCCATCTTTTTGACTTACTGATTACTTTCATGGTCTCAGTGGAGCCATTAGAAAGATTAATTATGGTATGATAACAGCGTGATCCAGCATAATTTGAGGAAGGATCACGACAGGAGCAATGCAACCAATTTGTGGCAAGAATGTTAGAAAACTCTGAGGAAGTTCGGGGTGAAGGATTTCTACGCAGGATACCGCTTTATAGTATATCCCAAACATGTACTGTTAGGTTTATGTCGGGGTTGCTTGGTGGCCAGTCTAAAGTTATAATTTCCACTGTGTCAAGATACTAAACTACAACTGCAGCCCCTTGGAGCTAATCACTCCTACATTATTAAAAAAATAGATAAAAAATCTTGTGAATGATGCAGATGTAACGATATGTTCATCAGAAGTCTTCAACACACATGTCAGCTTGCATTAAGAGAAGTTATAGGTACATACACAAACTATGTACCTATGTGAATATTCTTAATTTTTAAATTTTGTGCATAACTTAACTTAAACAAACTTAACAGTTGCACAACATTTTCAATTTTGTGGAAATCAGCAAATCGTTTTTTAAATTCCAAATCAAGTTTATTAATAAAACGTGAGAACTACGTAACATCAATATGTTTATTACTATCACAAACGGATTTAGGGAGAGGAAAATGCAAAAGTTCTGCCTTAATATCCTCAGAAAAAAGTTCAATCTTTTTAGAAAAACTTCTAATATCACAGAAGTTCACAAACAAGTTTTCTCTTGCATTGTAGTGTTGAATTCAAGAAGTTTAGATGTCTGAAGATATCCGCCAAAAATGCGATAGTTACAACGTTTTCTGTGTCCAAGAGGAAGCTCAAAAGATCATTTACAGCTTCATTCAGCATCAATAGCTGCAGCAGCATCAATATATAGTTCAGCTCAACAGGCCTCAAAGGCCCAAGGCTTCAACGGTTTTCTTCCATTTCTTTCTATCTTGTGCTAAGTTTTTCCAATCTTGTACCCGCAGCGACTTCAGATCTTCTTTTGCCGACTCCAGCCATTCTTCGGGGGCGGCCTTTTTCTTTTTGTACCAGCCTCCGTGTTTATTAATTCATTGGGAACTCTTCCTTCCTTCATTCTTGCTATATGTCCGAGCCATCTTAATCTTTGAATTTTAGCGAGTCTTGTTATTTTTGGTTGCCCATATATTTGCATTATTTCTTCATTCGTTCTTCTTCGCCATTTTGTTCTAAACCATATTCCCTGGCCATTCTCTCTATTGTAGTAAAGATTTCTCTTAATTCTGAAGGTCTCCTTGTTATTAAGGTAACATCATCTGCATATGCTACGCATTGATGCTTGTGATGATATATTGTGCGTCTAGTGTAGATGTTACATTCTCGTAAAATCTTCTCTAAGATCAAATTGAAAAAATCTGTTGATCACGGGTCACCTTATCGCAGACCTTTATTTATTGATAATAAGCTATCCGAAACCCGTTCTTCTAACATGAGTTTACTTTTAGTATCATTGTGTGTTCATTTAGTCAGTCTTACTATTTTTGGTGGAAATTCAAAATATTCTAGTGGTTCATATAAAATTTGTTTCATTGTAAAAATTTGGTCTATTACCGATCTGTTTGCTCTGACACCTGCTTGATATTCACCTAGACAATTTTCAACTTTTGTTTTAATTTTATTTCTAATTGATATGGCCAGAATCTTATACACTGTATCTTGTAGAGCTATTGCCCTGTAATTTTTACATTCTGTAACGTCTCCTTTTTTATGCACTGGACATAAGATTGCTTCTTTCCACTGATTGGGTATTTTTTCTTTGATCCACACTTCGCGTATTAACTCAGTGATTTCTTCTTGCACCATTTCGCCACCTTCTTTTAGAAACTCAGCAATGATACCATTTTCACCAGGTGCTTTGTTGTGTTTTAAGTTTTTTATGATCTCTATAATTTCTTTCTTGGTAGGTACTTCTTCATTTACATCTGGGTCCTTTACTTCGTAATGTTGTAGTTGCATTTGTTCTCTTTCATCTTGGTCGTCCGTACATAATATGTTCTCGAAATAATTGGCCCATTTTCTTAATTTTTCATCTGTTCCACCTAACAGATTCCCCTCTTCATCTTTATAATATCTTGATGTGGTTTTGTACTGGGTTCGGTCTCGTTTTATTTCTTGGTAGAAATTCCTGACTTGTTTATGTAAAAAATCTTCTTCAATACGAACTAATTTCTGCTCTAAACTTGACCGCTTCTTCATTCTACAGATCTTCTTTGCTTCCCGTCTTTTTGCGGCATAAGCTTTTTTACGCTCTTCATTATTTTTTATTATGCTATTTATTCTAGCTTTATTTCGGTCACTAATGGCTTTCTTATAATCTTCATCATACCAATCCGTTTGTTTACATTGTCTGTTTCTTGATAATACTGAGTCGGCTGCTTCTTGAATTTTTTCTTCTAGTTGTACCCATCTGCTTTCTATATCATTTACTGTTGTCTGGCTTTTCAGTTTCTCTTCAATTTGCTGCCTGAATTTTTTCTTAACTTCTCCCTCCTGAAGTAGTGCACCGTTATATCTTTTTATTTTTTTACAACTAGTGTTAATAATTGTGGGTATTATTTGCTGCATTTTAACTTTCAACAAAAAGTGGTCCGAATTTGCATCAGCACCTCTGTAACTTCGGCTATCTTTTATGGCTAAAATAAGTGCTCATAATTCGCATATTGTGTTCGAAAGCAAATTCTATTACTCTTTTTCCATTCAGATTACTGTCTCTGTGATTACTTTTTCCCCCTGTTATTTGTTTGTATATATCCTCCCTGCTAATCTTGGCATTCAAATCTCCTACAATTATTTTTATGTCATATGATGGTATTTTGTAAAACATATGTTCTAATTGTTCATAAAAGCTATCTTTAACGTCTTCATCTGTATTTTCTGTTGGTGCATGCACATTTATAAGGGTTACTTTTCTATATTTTCCTATTTTACATTTTTTCTTTCTTATTTTACATAATCTGCTTGTGACTGCCTCAAAATCTATCACCAGATGGGCACATGTTTTCTTTATTAAAAATTTCACCCCAAATACACGTTCATTGTCTCCACTGTTGAAAAACACTTAGTTTCCCACATCCATGGTGAAATTTCCTTTTTGCTTAGTTTCTTGTATAGCTGCAATATCTAGCTCATATTTCTCTAACGTATCTGATAAGTTCTTTAGTGCCCCTACTTTAAAAGTCACTCTAACATTCCATTGTCCTATCATCATCCTATTCCGCGCTTTATTCGTTTCCATATTTTCCTGACCACTGTGCCTATGCAGCAGCATCAATAGTGGACAGAAATTCTTTTATGTTTAGTATTACGAGTATTTCTATATAGTATTGGTACTATATAGAAATACTAGTGCATTTTGAAAATGTAAAGATATTTATTTAGATTTGATTATAATTTTACACTATACTTTTTTTATTATATTTTTACTTTAACGGCGGACCGCGGTCCGCCATTTGGTGGCCCCTGCCCTAGTCATTTTAGACCTATTACGTACTCTTTTATACTCGTAATTAAAATAGGGACAGTAAACTCAAAAGCAAAATTAATCGTTTACCTACGAAAAAATAACAAGCTTTAACATAGCGGAAAAAAAATTCTAAACGGAATTAAAATTGAACTTTCTTCGTTTGTTTGTATATTTACTTTTCTGTATATTTTCAGGGTCTTTTGTAATAATAATTTATACTTTCATCATTTCTAAACTAGCGCCACCCTTCTACCGAACTTTCTTACAGTATCAAAAATTAATTCTACCAAAAATATACTGTCTACTAAAGGAAATATTTTTGTATGCGATAATAAATAAACTAAAAGGGCACGAAATTGCATTTCTTTCTTTTATATCACCTGTGCGTACAACATGCCTTTTCAGTCCCACTGACAATTCATCTATCAACTACCTGGCTGACCCAAATCGATCTGATTCAATCCAAAAAGGTTTTATTATAAATTTCGATCCCCATTATATTCCAACTCAAAAGTTAACAGCTCCATAATCGAACAGTTCAATATCCTTTCGAACTTTCACTGATGGGTAACAGGTAAAATGGTATCAGTAGGATGCCACCGATAGGGTTTTTTTATATTTAGTATTTGATAGTATTTGAATAAAAGCGAAATATATTATTTTTTATGTAAAACATGATTTCTCAAAATTGGAAAAAAAAGAGTAAAAAGCAAATAAACAATAAGATGCATAACATTAATAAGTTACACCATCAAGAGGATTTATTACATAGAGATGAAAAAAATATTTAAAAATGTAGGCATCATTACTTTTAAAAAAAATTTTTTTCAAAAGAGCAAAACAATTTTCTTTTTTTTTCGTTTTCTTCGTTTTTCTTGTTTATTTTTTATCTTTGTTAAATATACCCTCTTTACATCTCTATTACCCTAAACACAATAATACAGTAAATTTTAAAATCAAACTTTTTGGACTAGATAATATTAATATGCACTAATTTTTGTAATTAATAAAAGTAAAGGTGATAGGTAAAACTGCAAATTAAGCAAGTACTTATACATTGTTTGTGTAGTGCGGGAATTAGGTATCACGTATCACGTAGATCAGAGTGGGGGTCGCGACCCCCTGGTGGGTCGCCATGAGGTACTAGGGGGGTCGCCGAACATTTCCAAAATAAGACAAAAGCACCACTTTGTTAGATCATGTATTTTTGTTTTATCAATGCCGTAAATGGAAATTATCAATTAATTATCAGACGAAATATAAAACTAAATATTAAAGTCCGTAAAATTAAAAGAATAAAACAAAGTCAAATATTATGATCTTAATGAGAGCTATGCACCTTTTCTATGAAACTAATCTTTCAAATCTAGGCTGTGTATTTGAGACACACACAACTATATAATTTTCAAGTACGAGACGATTTCTAACTCTTGTTTTAATGGCAGTCATAGACGAGAAACTTAACTCACACAAATATGATGTTACAAATGGAACCAAATATTTTACAGCTTCACTCGCCAACTGGGGGTTTTCCTGCATCTTTTCGGTCCAAAATTGGTCCGAGTTTTGGGAAAAAAATTGGAGCTTCAACATTCCATCACTTGATATTTCAATAAGAAGTTTTTCTTTCATGTTTATTGGTATTTCAACATGCTGAAAGGAATCGGCTAAAAACGGATTTAGTATCCATCTGCAACTGTCGTAACTGTTTTGAATTTCTTCGGGGAAATAATCACAGAGCAATATTTAAATTGAGCAAAGTAACATGCATGTCGGCAAAAACTTGTTCAAAATTTGTAGCACTGTAATTGGGTACATTTTCCATAATTTCCTGAAGGCACTGAAATGATTCGAGTTGTTTTTTGCTAAGTGAGGTCGACCATAAATCGATTTTTCTTAGAAACGCCTTAATTTTATCTGTGGCTCTAATTATATTAATGTCGCGACCTTGTAAATTACTGTTCAAAATATTTATTTGCTCGAAAATATCAGCAAGGAAACCTAGTTTCAGAAGCCAAATAGGATCGGAAAATTGATTTTCATATGGGGACTTCTCATCTTTCAAATACATTAAAAGCTCTGCTCAACCCTTTCGCTGCGGCAGAAATTACTAGTAGGTACCGTGTGTGCGGCTCACTTTTTTCTCTTAAAAATGAATATATTTATATATACAAGTTTAGTTTTATGTTATTAAGACTCTATAAAACCATATTTGTAGGTTTGCATAAATTTTTTTTCTAGACGCACATGCGCGGCATCCGCATATATGAATGATTTTATTGAAATATGCGGAAGCCGCACATATGGGTCTTCACGAAGTGATTGCAAACTATTTTTTTAAAAGAAACTTAATGTTTATTTGCAACAAATAAAAACAGATTTCACAAAATATGGAGTCTATTATTTTCTATGGTATTCCTGAAAACATACTCCTAGGCAAAATCCTGGTTTCCTTCATATTCTAGACAATTGTAAATACTATCTTCTCGTATCTTTTTGGTAGAACACATTCGGCATCTTTTTCTTAAACTTTTACCGCATTCATAGGTGACATCAATTTTTGAAGGTGTGTGTTCAACATTTTGTATCCTTTCTTTTCCTGGAGATGGAACTTCTGATAACAACTTTTCTAAGATCTCGTGTCTAAACTTGCTCAGTGTTTTCTTTTTGCCATAAAATTTATTATATAGGATATGAGAATTAATAAGTAATAACTGAATGATACGCAAACTTATTTTTTTATACCAACGTAATCTTTTCCACTGTTAACTTATTAGGATTTCTCACTTGTATAATCTTACGTTTTTTTGTACTAGAAGGTCCAGATTTATTTAAATCTGTCATTTCAATATAATGTTTATACACCGTGAGTATATAACACGTTGTCCTATCGAAAAAAAAAAATAAGATTATAATGGAAAAAAAAAACATTGAAAACTCAATTTTTACATTCCTAAAACGGGACGCCATCTCGAGTGTAAAATAAAAATCATAACGAGAAACGAAAGTTGTCTAATAATAGGTTGAATATCTAGCAATATGCTGATAAAATGCTATAAACTTATATGCTATTCTACTTTTAGAAAATATGATTATAATCATATGTGTATAGACGCCGCACATGTGCGTCGTCCGCATATGGCTAAACTTCGCTACGCCGCACATGTGTGTCGTCCGCAGCGAAAGGAGTGAAATACTCTTTTTAAGACGTTGCCCCTTGAAAGCCACCTTACTTCGGTATGATAGAAAAGATTTTCAAATAAAGCACCCATGTCTTCGCAATTTTTTTTAAAAATACGGGTCTGCAAAGCTTTTTTTCTCCATGCGTCTGGTATCTTGCAGTGCAATATTAGTTTTTGTATAAGTTTTGTCATCACTAGAGTTGATATACTTTCTCCTCCGTGTTTTAGAAGCTCGTTGGTTATTCCGTCTGGTCATGTTGACTTTCTATTTTTGAGTGAATCTATGGCTATTTCTACTTCCTGAAAACTGATTGCTATTTCGTGTCTTAATTCAGGTACGTTATTGTGTTGACTATTATTTTCCTTTCTTTTAAACAGTTCCGTCAGTTATATTTTATATACGTTTGCTGGTATGTGATTGTATTCCTTCAATTCTGATATTTCTTTTCGTTGGTTTTTAATGAATCTTCATATTTGTGTACGATAGAAGTCGCTTTCTATTCTTTTTGTAAACTGTTCCCAGTGTTCATTTTTTGTTCTTCTTACCAACTGCTTGGTTTAGTTTCGTATTCTTTTATAGGTGTCTCGGGATTCTGGAGTATTTGATGTTTTGTACTTCGTGTAGGTCTCTCGTTTTTCTTTGCATTTCTCTTTTATTCCTTTTCTGAACCATGGCGTTTGTTGTTGTTTCTTTTATTTAGTAACGAATATGTAAGGGAAGCTACATCATAACTTCCTAGCTAACTCAAATCGGTAATTTGACTAATACGATACGTATAATACAAAATATAGTCAATTTTCGCTTATATCAAACATATATTTGTGTGTGAAAATATTACCCATATTTTGCATTTTATGGAAGTATAAATAAATAAATTATTTTGTAAATTTACTTTTAGTTCCATTTTTATGTCTATATTCTCTGATTTATTGAGAGAAATGCTCGCTACTTGAACTGACTCTCAAAGACAGAGTTAAAAACGAATAAATAAGAAGAACGACAGGCGTTACAGATGTTATAGAGCGTAAAGCATGGTTGAAGTGGAACTGGGCAGATCATGTGGTCAGAATGTGGGCCGTGGACCTAAAAAATTACACGAGCTGATACTAGAAGCAGAGGTAAACCATCTACACGATGGACAGAAGGGACCAAAAGAATCGCTAGTAAATGGATTGAGGATGCTCAAGACCGACAGAACTCGAATAAACTTTCTTCTTCTTCTTTCAGTGCCCTGTCCGATTATCGAACGTTGGCGATCATATTGGCAATAATAACCTTATTCACGGCGGCTCTAAATAAATTAAAGGTGGTTTCTTGATACCATTCTCGGAGATTTCGTAGCCAGGATGTTCTTCGTCGGCCTGGGCCTCTCCTTCCGTCGATCTTACCCTGTATTATGAGGTGTAGAAGGTTATACCTCTCTGGATGTCTCATTACATGACCGAAATATTGTAACTTCCGAATTTTTATCGTTTTTGTTATTTCTGTGCTCTTTTTCATTCGATGTAAAACTATTTCATCTCTTATTCGATCAACCCAACTTATCCGCAATACTCGTCGATAAATCCACATCTCAAAGGCCTCTAATTTTTTCATTAATGTCTCTGTAGTAGTCCAGCTCTCCATACCATACAGCAATGTGGAGAATATGTAGCAGCGTATTAATCTGATTTTAAGATTTAACGTAATATCTCTATTAATTAGAATTTTCTTTAATTTATAGAAGGCGGCTCTGGCTTTTTCAATGCGTATTCTTATTTCTTTATTTATATCCCAGTTATCGTTAACGTTTGCACCCAAGTAGGTAATATTGTGGACTCTTTCTAACTCTATTCCATACGCTCTGATGTTCGTTGGTTGTAACTCCGTTTTGCTGACAATCATAAATTTTGTAATATAGTATTAAATTTTAGCCCATATTCATCACATGCTTCGGTTACCCTATTTATAAGTCGTTGCAGGTCTTCTTCATTGTAGGCAATAAGTACCGTGTCGTCTGCATATCTGAGATTAATGACATTAATTCGAATAAACTAGATGAGACCTATATTTAACTATGGACGCAGAAAGCTGGATGATGATGATGAGTTTAGATGACACTTAGTGCTAGGACATTTCCAGTCAAATCATGATTCGATTTTATTGTATTTTAATAAATATATTCTTTGCAATATATTGAGACACCTAATGGTAGTTTAATATTTTTAACTACATTTTATAATAACAATTTTTTACAAAAAAATGTTTTTTTTTTCGAATACAATAATTACCCACATCACATTTGATATATTTAATTGTTATATTAAACACCGTTTTGAAACATAGGTCAACTACTCCTACAATTTTACAACTCCCTTACTTTACCTCAACTTTACACAAAAAACTAAAAAAGAGTTTCTATGGTTCTACTTTTTTAAATATTTTCTATCTAATAATTTTTGTTCCTTCGTTTTGTTTGTTTTTATTCGTTTGTGCTGTTCTTTTTAGTGTTTTTTATTTCGTTTAACTTTATTTTGTTTTTGTTGTATTAATCTTTTATAATAACAACATTAAATCTTTTCTTAATTTCTGCTAGCATGTTTTATAGATTCGTTTGTTAGTTAGTAAGCTAAATCCTAAATAATCTGCAATAAATTATCTGCTTTGGGTAGAGACACCCTGTAAAAGTTCAAATATATCTTATTCACAATATGGGTCTGTCGCGCCATCTATCCGTGAGGGGCGAGGGATTCAAACGCCGTCAGGGGAGTATAATTGATGGTTCGAGTCCGTAATGGGGCTGAAAACGCGCTTGGAAAGTAGTTTTGATCATATCCCTAGCAGGTTAAAGGTGACCATACACGGATGCATGAAATTCTAGTTCAGAAAGAAAATAAAGTAACTAATGTGTAATCATTTTAATCAGCCGTTCGTGTGTAAATATGCTGTTAATAAAATAATGGTTTTATTGATACGGAAAATAATTATTATTTATTTAATTTTAATTTATGGAGTATTTAGTTTGTTAAATTAAAATTACTTTTATTATTGTGTATTTATAATTTATATTTAGTATATTTACAAGGTGGTATACAATTATATCATGACTTTAATTGTTGAAAGTAAGTTTTAGAACTAACTATTATTAAATTACTATAGTATTACTAAAAACACAATATTGTGGCATCTTGTCAGTAGATCAACTCCAATTGTGTAACTATAAGAAAGATAATAATGACACTCATTCAAAAAAAATATTCTGTGTAAAACTATGTCAATATTTATTTACACAATAAAAGGAAAACTTATTTGCAGAATAAATTCGATTATAATTAAAATATAGATTATGTTCCAAGAGCCGGACATGATTTCTAGATCTCTCCTGTAGCAAAAGCTAAATAACAAAAAATATCTTTTTTCAAAAAGAACGCTTTCGATCTGGAAATCGAAAAACTCAAATAAGCTTTGTGAGTATATTTTTGACAGCTGGTTTATTATGATGAAGTGATTTAAGTGATCAAAGTACTTTTAGCAGTTGTTCGCAAAACGTTTCAACCTCTTGATGTGCTTTGTCTGCTGCGAGTGCATATAAATGGATGATGTTAATCTTAAATGGTTTTCCCGCCAGTTGAATTACAATGATTTGTTCAGAGAGCTATTACGTTTATTATTGATTTCTTTATTTTGTTTTTTTATATATATATATTCCGACTGTGTCTGTGTTGTGAATCGTAGTTTGTATATACTGAATAGTAGAACTTGTCTTCTTGATATATTCCGATTTCGGTTAATCTCGTTTTATTTATTTCTTAAATATCAAAATTTTGCCGTTTTATTTTTTTTAAGGATTTATCTACTTTTCTGGCTATCTATAGCGTACAATTTATGATGAAATTCTACTTCTTAACTTTCTTATGTTAAACCGTGGGATTATTCGCACCCTCTGGTAATTTTACATCTGCCTGGGATTAAGGCTCGTTTTTTTTTTAAACTTTTCTTAGCATAATAAAATTCCATTGGCAATATGACTTACCAGAGAGAAAAGGATTAGTTGGGTAGTCTTCTGTTGCTTTCCCAACTTTCAATCTTCTCCGAACATGGAGTATACTTCCTGTTTTAAACCGTTTCTGTGCTTCTTTACTACGCCTAAAAACTGGGACTGCTACTTCCTCTATTGACATCAAACCGAAAGTTTTCTATGTATTTACTGGTTTCCCTAAGCAGGGGTCTATGTTATTTTCGACGAAACTGTGTTTCAATTGTAACCTAGTCTAGTCATTAAGTTCAGCTTCAGATATCTGAAAAACGCTCCCAAAAGCATTTAGTCAATGGAAAATGCTTATAAATACTGTTATCTATAGCATGGGGTTTAAGGGATAATAGTTTTATATAATACATTTACCTAATTGTCAACTTCACCTGCATCTGGAGCACAATCCAAGATAACTATGAAGACAGACAAACTAACACGCGACAGAGTTATTGCCGGTATAAGCCGTCCTTCATTTACTAGTCAACCGTTTCGAGTGGAGAAGCTAATTAGTGGTAGAGCACGTGTTTGTCTGAGGTAATTTCTGAGAAATTTACCGTTGATAGAGAGTCCCGTAGTGCACTTTATCCAGCATTTTGTCACGCGGGATGGCGCAACGATTTTTGCTGTGAGACGTCTCTCATGTTCCACAAAAACTGCACTTTTATTATTATCACAATGATTTATTAATTAAATAATACAAGCATTACCTTTTCAACGTAAAAATATTTATATAAATTAAAAAGTTTTTTTGTTTTATTTTTTAAAAAACAGTTTTTCTGTACATTTTAAACAGAAAATTTTAAAATGTTTTCGACAATTCTTTGTGAGTTATTGCGATGCACGCCTGATATGCAAAAACTGTTTTGGTTAAGGTCCTCTAAATAAACTGCCAGCTGACAATACAGCAAGGACACTAGATGATAGTACCTGTGAATATAACTGTGAAGGTGATATATAAAAAGAACTTTCTTTTACTTACTTTTTGCTGTGTCAGTACTTTGAAACAAGAAACGAGACGAAACTCAGAGTAAGTTTAAAAAATTGAAAAATGCGCCTTAACCTGGAAGCAACAAGTAAATTTGATCTTCTTCTGGGTCCTCTAGTGGCAAAAACAATCTTAAAATATGGTCAGAGATTTTGTTCCAGCAGAAAGGCTCTTCTCCAGAGCTGGCTTGGCTAAGAGGAATAAAAAAAACGCCTCAGCGAGGATTCAGTTGTTGCTATCCTTTTTGTCCATTACGTGAAGACTAAAATTCACCATTAAATACCTGGAGAAATCAATATTGAAAATAAAGACATCCCAATTAACCCCAGCCTTTTTCATGGGGACTCATAAATAACTAAACTCCAGTAACTTAGGTTTTAGCATTAAAAATAACAATACTATTGTGGCAAAGTTTAATCATCTGTTGTATAAGGATGATTTGAAATTAATGGTGTTCACTCGAAGCCACCAAGATCAGAAAACTGTAGAAATTTTCTCAAATGATATCAGAATATACTTTGGACTAGATAACTGCCGTATACTAAATTTAGTCAAACGAAAGGTTCAGAACAGAGGTTTCAATATGTAATATGGGGAAAACATCGAGGGAATAGGTGAAAATCATATGTACAAATATCTCGGAGTAGAGCAAGCACAAAAAATTTACCATATACTAATGAATACTTAACTAGCTATTATCTTAATAGCTTAATAGCAAAAATTTGTTTAAGACATTAAATACGTACACCTGTTTCGCGCTTAGCTACTCATTTGATATTATAAAGTGGTCAAAAACTGAAAGTCTTCAGCGAACAGCAAGAACATTTCTCATCAACGCACACAAAGATAATCTACACAGTCCACTGAAGAGAACAACTTCAAATTTATGGAAAACTTTTTCTAAATGTTTTTTTTTTGTTCTTGCTAGTGTCAACACATCAATAGCGTACGCTATGCCCTGTTCCCTGCTATTGAAAATAGTCCTGTTTGGGCTTATATTTGACCTTCTTACGATTTGTTCTAATACTAGGTTAAATAAATTCCTTGATAGCGGATCCCCTTGTTTTAAACCTCTATTCACTGTGAATTGTCTTGAAAAGCTTCCTTCCATTGTTCCACTTTTCTAGTGTTTCTAATGTTCTCATGGTCTCATATCGCATCGTTCGACTTAGGGAGTCATATGCTTGTTTAAAATCGATAAACAGTATATTATGTAATCCTAAGTTTTGTTCGTAGCTATTATTTTATATTAATTTTAACATGCTTATTTGATCAGTAGTTGTTCTTCCTGATCTAAAACCTCCCTGATGTTCTCTAATCACTTTGGTATCATATTTTATTACTCTTTTCCTAATAATTTTTGCAAGTATTTTATAGACTACTTCTAATAGCGCTATACCTCTATAGTTTTCGCTATTCGTTTTGTCTTTCTTTTTTATGGATAGGGCAAATAAGAGCACTATTCCATTTTTTCTGCATTTCTCCCTTTTGTCACATTATTAGTGTCAAGTGAAATATCCTTTCCTTCAATCTTGTATCACATTCCTTAAAAATCTCAGTTGAGATACCACTTTCTATTACACTTTTCTTATTTTTTAGGTCTCTTATAATTTCTTTGAGTTCATTTAGAATTGGTTCCCTTCTTCATCTTCTTGCCAATTCTCATTTTCCTCAAGTTCCTCTTGTTGGTCTGTATTTAATAGATCTTCGAAATATTCCGCCCATCTGTTTAATTTTTCTGTTGTTTCACCTAGAAGTAAACTTTCTTTGTTTCTGCAATACTGTGGATTATTCTTTGTAGTTTCTCTGGATTTCTTAACTTCTTGATAGACAAACCTCTTTGTTTGTGTAGGCTTCTTCTGTTTTTCAGTTGCTTTTCTAGCTGTTCTCTTTCTTTTTTTCTGCAAATTATTTTCAATTCCGTTCTTCTTGACACATAGTTTTTGATCGCATTTTGGGTATTTTCTTTATCTCTTTGTAGTTTTGCCGTGTTTCTTCTTGTCAAAACATTCCTACATTCTTTATAGAAACAGTCTTGTCGACTTTTTATATGCTCTCTTCCCATACACTTTTCCGCTGCTTCCGACATGGTTGTCTGTATGGTCTACCATTCTTCATCTATATCTTGTTTGACTGGATTCTCTAATTCTTTATTTATTTCTTTCTCTAGTCTGTTTAAAACCTGCTTCTCTTGAAGGCGCTCTAATTGGTAATATAATTTATCTCTTAACAGGATTTGGTATTATTGGTAGTTCTTGTTTTAGTAATTCGCGCTAGTATAACGTTTAATTCCGTTTTTGGGGTATCACTATTAGATTTTTATTATGCTTATTCCTTTCTTATATCGCTTATACGAATAATACTACACAAACCAGAAAATTTCATTATTAAGTCTAAACATTAATAAATAATTTGATAATCATATTTATGTGTATCATTCCCATAAGAAATTAGAATATTTAACTTAACGTTTATGAAAGCACATCTGGAGTATTTATAACGCCCACTTAAAAATTTTTTAATACATTTTAATAGTATCCCTTGTCCAATTACAAATAAATTATCCAGTACATGTATGCATAATGCATATAGGTAAGAAATTAAGAAATACCTAACTCGATAAGTCAACGAAGTAAAACAACTTAACAAACCCCATCATTATACAACGACTAATAATCAACCAGTTTATTTAAATTAAATAACAAACTTCCTAAATTATAAGGCACCGTTTTGATTACTCGACCACTACCTATTAAAAATTACGGGGACAGTTCAATAAATTCTTAGTACGTAAGAATATTTATGTAAAACGTTATAGATTCTGTTCTGAAGCTACTTTCTTGTAGCATTTGAATGCAATTGAAGAATAGAGCTTCTTTATCGATCTCATACATTCAGTTGTATAAAAATCCTAGATGTCCGGAGTAAACGACATAGAAAATTTGGATAGTTTTAGAAAAATAACAGATGTCCGTGCGGTTTGTTGTAAAATCAACACTTGTCCTATCTTCTATGGTCATCGTTAAGCGTGAATGATCTTGTCTATAAATTTATCAGTTGTGTGCGTTCTTTGTTAATAACAGGTAATGTTGTTACAAATTCGAACTACAGATCAAACACGAAAATGGAAAAGAAAAGTTTATCATAGGGAAACCATAAAGCAAACTAAAACATATGAATTTGCTCACAAAATGCATAAAGGTGATAAGGATGTTTTAGCCCGAACAACAGGAAATGACTATAGGTAAGTATTTCGATAATAAAAAGTTGTTTTCTCAATGCTTATGACATCAATCTTGGTTGTAGGTGTAAAAGTTACCGATGCTTCTATGTAATAATACAGGAACAAAGTTCTGACTCACTGAATAAGTTTAATATTATGAAGACCAAAAATAAGCAGGATTCATATTTATCAAGCCTCATTAGCGTTACTTCTGTCCAGATACGAGGCAGTCGTATTCCACAAGCTGCTTTACCTAACCACGGTACTACTAGTGATAGTGGAAATGAAGAGACAAACAAAGCTCGACATCAACAAGGTCCACCACATGTAGCTTCTTTTATGTATAAAATTGGACTACCGGGAAACGGCGTAAATATTTGTGCCAAAGCTCGCCGGAGTATTTTCGGTGTTACTGAAATGCATATCTGTCGAATTAGAAATAGCTTAATAATGAGTGATGTTCTCCAAAAAATGCCCTGGGCAAGCATACAAATAGACCTAAGAAGACACACCCTGCTGATATAGAAAATAGGCCCATTCAAAGGCCGCCAAAGTCATTATACACGAAGACTGGACAAAAAGAAAATTTATCTACCATAAGAATTCTGCTTCTTCTTCTTCTACTTCTTGGATATCTTTCGATCTCTTTAATTCTGAAGCTGCCTCTGGTTAATTTTCTGGGAGGTAGATTGCCAACTATCCCTCTATCTTTTAGATGGTCTTCCTGGAGGTCATCAGAGTTAAATGTAAAAAATATGTATAAAGCCATTAAAGAACTTCACCAACAGTCCAAGGTTTCTTAATTTATTTATTATAATATGTATTATTTATATATTTATATATTATAACATATTTCAAACTCGATTTAACATTATCTATTTCTTACTCCAGATGTGACACCTGTACACTTTATGATGAAACTGAAACCCAACTCAACTTACCGAATATCGATGAATCAACAAAAAAAGGAACTGCTTCAAGTGATAAATTTTCATCATGCTAAAGCAAAGGCATTTTATGATATAAAACGAAAAATTAAACATAAATGTCAGCATAGTAATGATATATCTGCAATAGCCTTTCACTTTATGCAAAATCTTCTACCCAATTTGGCTAGAAATAAAATTTTCTACAACAGAGATATTTGTTACTTTACATTTGGTGTACACGACATCGGAGGCAATGGTATCCATATGTATACCTATCACGAAGGAATGGCTAAACGTAGTCAAAATGAAGTAACTTTCATGATATTTTATTATCTAAAAGATATGGTTTTTCTGTGATGGTTGCCTGGGTCAGAACAAAAACATCTTATGCGGTTTTTATTATATATCCTGGTGCATGTACTGAAATTAGCATCAGAGATAACACACGTATACCCAATACGAGGACATTCATGTCTATCTTGCGATAGTGACTTTGGTCTCATTTCTCGTACAAAAAAGTAGTTGTTGATGTTCCAAAAGAATGGGATGATCTTATTCGGCAGTCAATTTGCAAAGTGGTTAATGCTGGGAAAGAAACTGAGTGGTTTCTTATGAACGAAAGTTTTAAGGATTTATTTTAAAAAAATTTCATTGAAACCAGAAAGAATGTACCCAATACCTGAGAAGTATCCTGGACAAGTTTTAATATGACAAAGTTATTTGGACGTTCCACACCATTGCTGAAAAAACAACACCAAAACAAATACCTCTGAATCCAAATAAAGCAAAAAATAAAAAAAGTCAACCAAAGTTTCGCGATCTAGTAGAGTTAAATATCTCAAGAATCCTCTTAATAATAATTTATCTTAATCTAGAACCAGAATCCTGGGAACCAAGGACCATACTCCGGTCTTAGAACTATTTAGCGATGATAATAGCGGTGGCGGCAAACAGACATAGAATTTTTTGTTGTCTACGATATTACATCATACATTTTCTTATATATTTTGCCAAGTTTCTACCGATTTTGGTTTAAAATATTAATAAAATAATGTTTTAAATATTTTATTTGACTGCTGATTTAATTCCTTGAGCATTTGCTCCAGTTCCTTAATATTTGTACTAAATAGTACTATGTCGTCCGCTAAACTCAAATGACTCAAATGTAAGTCATCAATGTTTAGACCTTTTTGTTTCCAGCAATAAATTTTATACATGCAAAATACAAAAAACGTCTGATTGTTTCTAATACAAACTTTCAGAATATTCAAAATTAAAACAGTTTAAGTTTTAGCCTAAGGAAAACTATAGCTTACTATTAAAAATCTTCTACAACCCTCGTATGTTATGAACCAAGAGGAGAGTAAAACGAAGCAAGGGGAGCACTATTAGGTATAAAAACAGCACTTATTTATAAGAACTACATATTAATAAAATACAGTAAATCATCTGTTTCCTGATGATGGTATCCCATTGAGTGGGCATAGGTAGCAGGTGGTTAGGGTCGTTAGTCATAACTTATTTGGTCAATACAGGCAACGGTCAGTCGACAAGATGACTTATATCTTCGGTAAGTAATAATTAATTAATAATTGGATAAAGTAATAATTGTGCAATATTTATACAGCATATAAAATAGCTGCTATTATGTAATTTAAACGGTCAATTCTCTAAACACTTTCTCTTTAATAACCTATTTAAAGGGAGCTAAAATAGGTATCCAATAACTAACTTATAAAATTATTTAAAAAATACATTAAATCTTCTTCTTCCAGTGCCGTCTCTACTAATGAAGGTAGGCTATAACCATTGCAAATTCGTCCCTATCTTCTACTTTTCTTAAAAGCGTCTGTGTCTGTTAAATTCGGTCCAGTTGCGAATGTTTTTCAGCCAGGATATTTGTCGTCGGTCAGATAGCTCAGCTGGCTGTGCGGCTGCCTCTCATTCGCTTCACTGTCGAATGGTTCAGTGGATGTGGGTTCGAGCCCAAGCTCGGTGTACAGAAAACAAAAAGTTTAACGCAGCAGTTTAAAATTCTAGATGAATCTGCGGCTTAGACTAGGATATGCTGGGATCTGATCGGCCTATGGTGGAGCAGTACGGCAAGAGATAAGGGCTTGCGGCTTGGTGATACTCCTCCATAGATCCCTACCGGACGGGCGTAATGCCTAAAAAAACCGGATATATATATATATATATATATATATATATATATATATATATATATATATATAATATATATATATATATATATATATATTTGTCGTCCTGGACCCCTTTTTTCCCTCGATTTTACACTTCATAATCGGCTGCAACAACTCGTACTTATCATTTCTAAGTATGTTCCCCAAATATGCTGTCTTTCGCCTTTTAATGGTGGTCAAAAGTTTTCTGCCTCTTCCCATTCTTTGCAATACCATTTCGTTCGTAATATTATGATCGGTCCATGGTATTTTCTAAATTCTCCTAAAAAGCCACACATCAAAAGATTCCAGTTTTCTCATTAAGTCAACATTAACAGTCTATTCTTCGACACCATAAAGAAGAATAGAGTGGATATAACATTTTACTATCTGATATCGGATTTGCGAATTGAGTCTTTGGTTACGCAGAAATTTCCTTATCTTCAAAAAGGCTGTCCTGGATTTCTCTATTCTTGAGCGAATTTCTGATTTCGGATTCAGATCTTCCATGATCCAGACTCCTAAATATTTCATTTTGTCCACTTGCTCAATATCTTTATTTTTTATCTGGATCCTTGTAATGACTTTGCCCCTCTTACTAATAACCATGTTTTTTGTTTTCTTTATATTTATTTTAAACCAAACTGTTCCCCAGTATCACAAATTGTGTTTAGTAACGTCTGCAGGTCTGTCTCACTTTCAGCTATAATGACTGTATCGTCAGCATAACGGATGTTATTTATATTTTCACCATTTATCTTGATCCTTCTGTACAGTTTTTAACTGCTTGCGTAAATTACTCTTCAGAATATATATTAAATAGTAATGGTGAAAGTACACAGCCATGTCTCACTCCTCTACTTATCTGTTGCGAATCCGTGCTATTTCCATCTAATGTTACCACAGTCTGTTGGTTCTAATAGAGATTTCTCACTATGCTAATGTCATTTTTGTCGAGTCCTTTTCTCTTTAGACATTCCATTAAAATGTTATGTTTAACTTTGTTGAAAGCTGTCTCGTAGTAAAACGAAAAAAGGCAGCAAATATTTGATTTCACGCAAACAAATCCTATGTATCTGTTGATATGTATTTCGACCTAATACGTCTCATCAGAACAGCTATTCATAGGAGTTCTCAACGTGAAAAATCAATATTTTCTGCCCTTTAAGAAGCAACAATAACATGGCTTCAATACAGACGCGCTAGCGACATCTAATTACAAAATCCGTAAAATAGTTTCGAAACACAATTCAGATTTCTGCTTATAATCTGAGCCTTCTAAAAATTGCAAGGCAAACAGACGTTGATAAAATTTACTCACACAGAGTAAATCGGATTTACTCTGTGTGAGTACTAGAAGCACAATTCGCTAAGGATTTCTGCTTAGTTGTAAAAGACATGTCGTGGAATGCAAATTTTAGATTCCCCATATCCCTTTTAACATCTTTTATCAACGTCTGTTTGCCTTGCAATTTTTAGAAGGCTCAGATTATAAGCAGAAATCTGAATTGTGTTTCGAAACTATTTTACGGACTTTCTCGTAGTCTATAAACACAACAAAAAGATCTTTTTGTTGGTCTCCACAATTTTGGGCAAGAATTGTGAAACTATACAGAAATGTGACATTAAGCTGATTAATCTATAGTCATTACAGTGTTTGGGGTTCTTGGTTTTTGCTAGCCGATCAAAGGTCGATAGCAGTCATTCTGTAGGTTCCTCACCAGATTTGTATATGTTGTTAAAGAGTACAGTTATTGCACTTAAATTATCTTCGCCTTAAAGTTTAATCAGCTCCGTATGAACTTCATCTGGTCCAGTGGCTCTGCCAGATTTTGAGTTGTTTATAGCATGTTGGACTTCAGATTTTAATATTATTGGAGCTTCCCCTTTATCAATTTGTGTTGGTTCTATTATTGTGTACATGAAAAGATCTTCAATATATTTAGTCCATAATTGTTTGATTTCAATTGGGTAATTAATAGGTTTATTGTTTTTGTCGGTTAGGTGTATTTTTTCGTGATTTTATAAATAATTCTTTTACTTTTCTTATGTAAATTATAATGATCATGCTTTTTCTTCAATTCTTCATTTTCGATGCATGTTTTAATTTATGGTAATTTATGTTTTCTCTGTACTTATTTGGGTTTTTGTTTCTATATTTTCTTTTTTGTTCAATGATTTCCAGTAATTCTTGAGTCATCTAAGTTTTCGGCTTCCTGTTTTCTTTTGTAGAGATTCTTTCTGTGTTTTTACAACAGAATCTTTTATTTTGCTCCACATAATGTTTACATTCTCAGTATTTTTATTTCTGATGTTAACTTCTTTATTTATTGATTAATACAAGTTGAAGCCTCAACACGGATTTCATTTATCTTGAGTAACTGAGTATACATTAAATGGTTTCAAAAAATAAACAATTTTATAGTAAATTTTAACGATGGTAACGACATAGCATTAAATGGTGTAAGAGCTTCAACAAATAATATATCGGGTCAATTCCATCAGAAGGTCATTAAAATTATTCTTATAATTATATGCATATAGAGCTTCTTTTTGAGTTGTATCAATTAAAACAGTTGAGTTTCTTTTACGTCTGTAATTTTAATTTTTCCGCAGAAGCACGTTGGCTCAGTAATCCGGGCACTATGTTCGGCCACGCTGAGAAAATATTCTGATTCGGATTTTTGCATAATTTAGTCTTGAATAGTCTCTTTATAAAAATTTTCATGTGCCAAATCATTGTTATTAATTTTTTAAAACATTTTTTAAAACAATTTAGAGAAATCAGTTTTTGTTTCGTACAATATTTTAAGTATTTAGTATTATTTTAAATAAAAAATCACTCTTGATATTTTTCTCTTAAATTGATAGATTTGTAGTTATAGGCGATTATATGTTACAAAGTCACCAATCAGCAGAAGAAGTATCGAACGACCGCGCAAAAGATGGAGTGACAACCTTCCATAGAGGTATTAATCCGCCAATGAACAAGCAAAATTGCTTATAAATGGGAAGAAAAAGAAGAAGAAAATTATTTCTTACAAATCCTTGAAGAGTTTTGTTTATTTTACTAGTGAAATTGTTAATTTGTCCAACGCTGGATATCTTTGAGCACTCAATTGTAGAAAATCTTAAAATAGGTTCAGATTAGGTATATCTCTGTCATACTTCGTACGTCTGTAAAGATTTTGTAACAATGCTCTTAATGCTGACTAAATGCTAATTAAATCTAGATTATACTTAATCTCTGTATGCCTATTAATATGGGGTATCTGTTAAATTGGCGTAGGCCAGTATTTATATTTAGAGTATTATTATCCAAAGCGGAGTATTTAATATTGATTGGAAAGGTATATGGGAATTCGATGTCGAGACATCTTAGGCAAAACCGAACTCGCTCATAGTAATTTTTATGTTTAATACTGTTGGCAAAGAACTTATATATTCATTAGTAAATATGTTTTTTAATAGAGGTTTGCTTATGTTTAAAGCTATTGACGTTGAGTGTCGCGCAGTTAAAGAAATTTGGCGATGATTTAACGAAAGCTTTTAATTTTGCTAAAAGGTGAGGCATAAGTCAGCCTAATGAGCCACATGCTGTAACTGTTTCTTAGAGTCATCCATGGAAGAATTTATAAGAAGTGCGAGGAACAAATATCGGACAGACAGTTCGGCTTCATTAACGCAGTGGGTACCAGAGAGGCACTTTTCGGAGTACAGATACCTACTGATTCAAAGATGCAGGGACGTTAACTGTGACGTATACGCGTGCTTGATCGACTATGAAAAGGCATTTGACAGAGTTCAACATCAAAAGATGATAAACATTTTAAAAGAAGCAGACCTGGATGACAAAGACCTCAGAATAATTTGAGAACTCTACTGGAATCAGACCGCATACATGAAAATTAACGGAGAAGAAACAGATCACATAAAAATACTACGTGGAGTTAGACAGGGATGTATCCTATCGCCGTTGATATTTAATATGTACTAAAATTTTTAACTTTACGGAATAGACGAAGGCATCCTTCTAAATTGTGAAAGAGTAAACAATGTTAGATATGCCGACGTCACCATGGTGATAGCAGATAGTTTAGAGGGACTTCAGAGGCTAATGGACAGAATAAACGAGTACAGTCAACAGTACGGACTAAACATTACTACCCACAAAACGAAACAAATGATTATCAGCAAGGAGAATATAAACGGGGCTCATCTATACATTAATGGGACGCAGATAGAGCGAGTAAAACAGTATTGCTACATGTTAACTATTATAAACGAACAGTGGAGCAATGTACATTAAATAAAGTGCCGCATAGGAAAGGCAAGAACGGAAAATGAGACATTTGAGATGCAATGTTTTCTCTGTGTTGTTGTACGGGGCGGAGACATGGACGCTTACAGACACCACTATTAAAAAACTTGAAGCATTTGAGATGTCGCTTTAAAGAAGAATACTGAGAATATCATGGACAGCAAGGATCACGAACAAGGAAGTTCTAGGAAAAATGAAGAAGGAACCAGAGATTGTGTTTACGATCAAACGCATAAAATTGCAATATCTGGGACACCTTATGAGAAATCAGCACCGTTTCGCCCTGTTGCAGTCTATATTGCAAGGTAAAGTCAAAGGTAATCGAGGACCCGGTAGAAGAAGAATATCATGGCTGCGGAATTTAAGAACATGGTTTAAGAAAACCTCAACAGAGCTGTTTCGAGCCGCAGCGAGCAAGGTTATGATTGCCAATATGATTTCCAACATCCAAAACGGATAAAAACCAGAAGTCAAAGAAGAGGCATAAGTAATCACCCGATGTGTTTTTGCTGTACTTTTTTTTTAATGAATAAATTTTGTTTAGCTTGTGACATTTTTGTATTTAAAACGTTAGAATTTATTTCCTTAAGTCGTGAAAATACGCCGCTAGAGCTCATGATCATACTAGCCCATTTTATGACGTTTGGCCATCCATCACTCTGGCCTGAACTTCGGGCGACAGGCTCCCGCATTAGGGGCAAATAATCTTTTTAAGGGTTTCAGTAGCCTGGGGCTTGTTGATATACACCCATGACTTCAAAAAACCACATAAAAAGAAGTCAGGAACAGTTAAATCGGGTGATCTGACCGGTCAGTGCAAATCACCAAAACGAGAGATTAAGTGACCCAGAAATAATCCCCTTAAGTGTTTCAAGAGTCTGGGGCATGACTTCAAAAAACCACATAAAAGAAGGCAGGAACAGTTAAATCGGGTGATCTGACCGGTCAGCGCAAATCACCAAAACGAGATATTAAGTGACCCGGAAATGCTTTCTTCAGAATATCGGTTGTGACTCGGGCAGTGTGCTCCGTTGCACCTCCTGTTGAAACCACATGTTCTTCAGTCCCAATTCATCCAATTGTGGAAGAAAAAATTCGGTAATCATGACTCTGTAGCGCGCGCCCTTCACAGGCGTTCTCAAATAAAAATGGCCTCATGTCTTCTCCAGCGTAAACAGCACACCACGCAAAAACTTTGAGCGGAAAACCAGAAATAATAATTTAGTTATTATCGCCTTCCTCTTCGTCGAGATTCAGAATGCCTCAAGCTTAGTTTAGATACGTTTGGCGGTCAGTAGCTAACATCCGATACACTGTCTGCACTTTGCAAAAAAAAATAATCTTCCAGTCGTTTCCAAAAATTCTGTGTAGTGACGGCCGACGAATGCCCAACTGCGTGACATCTCGTCTTGTTAAGGTTCCGGGCTCCTCTTCTACATCTTAGACAACAGTAGCGATATTCCCAGCAGAATGGCTGCTCTGAGGCCGGCCAGCCTTGGAAGCATCTCTTGGTATTTAATTTTCTTTAAGGCAAGTGGTAAAATGCCTTAGTATTTGTCCAGTTGGTGTCGGATGGCCAGGAAATCTGATTTCTATTCTGTGGTTTTTTACTTTACAAAACCGAATTGACATTTGGACCCATTTGCAAAAGTAGCGTTTTTCCATAGGGTGATTACTTTTGCCCCACTTAGTATACAAACTTTTTACAGGAGATCATAATCAATTCTTGATCTTATTAAAGTTCTGTAGACTGTTACGATGATAAAGCGTTAAGTGCCTATTTGACAATATTCTCATTAGATTAAGTTTCTTATTACACGTCAGTCATAACTGCCTGTGTTTTTTCCAAGAAGCTATTTATAAAACCACACGTCTAAGAATTTTTCCCAAAATTGAAGGATAGCGATATATTCTTCTTAACATGCCATACACCAAAGTGCGTAGGCGACTATGTCATTACTAGAATTCTGTTCTTGGCGGCGTGACACAGCTCACCTGTATTGTGTATTCCTGTCCATTCTTTAATATTCCTTAACCAGGACAATTGTTTGCGGCCGGCTCCTCTCCTACCTTCGATCTTCCCTTGTAGGATTAACTGTGGTATTTCATATTTTGCTCCTCTCAATATGTGCCCAAGGTAACCAATCTTGCGTTTTTAAATTAATTCAAAGAGTTCTCTTTCCACGCCGGCTCTATTAAGGACGTCATCGTTTCGAACTCTATCCACTCAAGGTATGCGCATCATTCTTCTCAATGACCACATTTCAAATGCTTCAAGTTTGTTAATAGATGTTTTTTTCAAAATCCACGTTTCCATGCCATAAAGCAAGATGGACCATATGTAGCACTTGACCATTCTGTAGCGTATTTCGAAGTTTAGGTGTTGATTACATAGGAGCGGTCTGAATTTCACAAAAGCTTGTCTTGCCATTTGTATTCGGGTTTTTATCTGGTGTTGTGGATCTGATTGGTCATTGATTGTGGTGCCAAGGTATTTAAAAGTTTTCACGCGATTTATACGATTGTCACCTATGCATATTATCGGGTTTTCTGGAGGGTTTCTGCTAATGACCATATATTTCGTTTTCAAAATGTTGACTTTGAGGCCATATTTTTTACCTATGCTATTCACCCTATCAAGTAATAACTGCTGATCTTCCAAATTATCAGTTATAATCACTGTGTCGTCCGCATAGCGTAGCGATATATAAAAATTTTAAATTGGGATTATTTATAAAGTTTTTTTTTTTTTAGAGTCTGTTATATTCAATAAAACTGTTGAAATTAAACTAATTTCTTAGTTTTTTACTTAAACGACCAAATAATCTAATATATACACATAAACGTGTTTTAAAGGTTTTATAATGTTTTTAATTATGTCAATAAGTTTAGGGGGGTCCCATTTTTAGTTTCCTATTTTTTGGAATACTGGTTTTTACATACATAAAGGCAATTTTCACGAATATTCTATGACTAATTTTTATAAAATATTGTATTTCCAACATGTTTTAAATACTTTCCTTATGTCAAAAATACTACGATACAATATTGTGTTGTTTCCAGAGACTCTAGGTCCAATAAATTGTCTATCCCGGATCTTCTTCTTCTTCAGATGCAAATCCACTAATGGATGTTAGCGATCACATTTTCCATTAATTCTCTGTTTCTTGCAATATGTATCAGAGATTGTATGTCGTTAATCCCTGTCCATTGCCTTATGTTTCGAAGCCAGGACATTTTCTTGCGTCCCATTCCTCTCTTGCCTTCAATTTTACCCTCGATTATAAGTTGGAGGAACTGGTATTTTTCATTTCGCATGATGTGACCTAGATACGCCGTTTTCCTTTTCTTGATGGTTTCGAAAAGTTGGCGTTCTTGGTTTATTCTTTTAAGGACATCTATATTTGTGATTTTCGCTGTCCATGGTATTTTTAGGATACGGCGATAAAGCCACATTTCGAAAGCTTCCAATCTGTTTATATCCCGCGTTTTGAGTGTCCAGCCCTCTACGCCATATAGCAGCACTGGCCATACGTAGCACTTAGTAAACCTTAGTCTCAGTTGAAGATCGAACTCTGAACAAGTCAGTACCTTCTTGAATTTTACGAAAGCTTGTCGAGCTTGCTCAAGGCGACATTTTACTTCCCTGTCCGATGCCCAGTCTTCAAAAAGCCACGATCCCAAGTATTTAAATTTACTCACTCTTTCTACGGATTTACTATTCAGTGTTATGGTGGAGTTTTCAAGTGCATCCAAGTTTCTGGAGATGATCATGAATTTGGTCTTTTTGGTATTAATCTCTAGTCCCATTTGCTCACTGTATTCTCCGATTATTCTCCCGGATCGGTTTTGTTAAAATCTATTTTGTTCAATTAGAAGTTAATTTGAATTTTATAGATGGCAAATGATGCCTTGAGTTGATAATTTTTTCTAATGGCTTGGCCATTGCACACGTTAGGCTTGTCTATAGAAATCGATAGGTATATAGAAAATAAACAGATAAGTAGTGGTGCCGTGGCCAGATGAAGTTAAATAATAATTAAAACATGTATAAATAATGTTTACGCTGAATATATACGATAGGAGGAGAGAATTAGCAATACTCAACTCGGATTTAGGAGTGGCTTGGATACGACAGTAGCTTAATTTAGTATCCAAGTTCTGATCCAGAGATGCAGAGATATAAATCGAAATGTATACATCTATGCAATAGATTTTGAAAAGGGTTTTGACAATGTCCGACATAACAAAATTCTATAAATATTGAAAACAGTTGGATTGGATGATAAAGATTTGCGAATAATTACAAATTTGTACTGGCATCAAGTGGCAAGAATAAAAGTTACTCAAGAACTGTCGGATAAAATAAATATTTAAAGAAGCTCTAGTGGGGACAAGAGAAGGCATTATTGTGAATTGGTTAACCATAAACAATATTAGCAAAGAAAATAAAGCAAACCTGTGATTAGTATGGATTCAAACTCAACGTTAAGAAAACTAAATATATGATAATTTCTTCTTCTTCTTAAGGTGCCTTCTCCATTACTGAAGGTTGGCTATAAATACAGGAAATTGCTCTCTATCTTGAGCTATTCTTAGTATTGAATGTGTGTCCATACTTGTCCAGTCTCATACATTCTCCAACCAGGAGCATTTTCTTCTTCCTGGACCTCTTGTTCCTTCCACTTTCTCTTCCATTATAAGTCGTAGTAAGTTGTATCAAGTTGTATATGATAGTTGGTAAACAAAATTATATACAGGATGACGGTATAAAAGTAGAAGATGCTGTACTGGACAGAGGAGAAAAACTCGTGTATTTCGACAGTAATATCAATGAAATTTGAGATCCAACCGTAGAAATTAAACACCGAATAGAACAAGCCCGAGCCACTTTTGTAAAAATGGGAAAGGTACTTTGCAGCCACGATCTTAGTATTGACCTTCGTGTTCGAATAACATATTGCTATCTTTACAGTGCTACTGTATGTAGTGGAAATGTGGAGTTAAAGTGAGTCGATGCTTGAAAGTCTTTGAGATCTGGGTACACAATCGACTACTAAGAATAATCTGGGTCGACAGAATTAAAAATGAAAAGGTTCTTAGATGTTTGAACCAAATAACACAACTGATCAATACAATAAAGAGACGCAAGCTAAAATACTTCGATCACACTATGAGACACCCTGAAAAATATGAATTTTTACATCTGATAATACAGGAAAAGATACATATTGTTCTGGAAAAGCTATTTTCTTGTGGCATTGTAAATTAATTACTATTAAACTGGGAATAAGCCACAAATAAAGATAAAAATACGTTTATTGACGTTTCAATTTCCAGTTTGGAAATCGTTCTCAAAATACAAACAGTAAATTAAACAAATTTGTTTTTTTTTTGTTTAATTAAAAAACAAACTTTGTTTAATTTACTGTTTGTATTTTGAGAACGATTTCCAAACTGGAAATTGAAACGTCAATAAACGTATTTTTATCTTTATTTGTGGCTTATTCCCAGTTTAATAGGAAAAGATCCAGGCTAAACGTGGTCCTGGTAGAAGAAGAACATCATGGCTGAAAAATCTACGACAATGGTACGCAAAATCGACTGCATCCAATGAAAGTCGCGATAGCGAATATGTATCCAACGGTCATGGAAGTAGAAGAAGAAATTTGAATTTAAAAGGTAATTTTGATATTAAAATATTAACTATATTTTGCGGTTTTGTGCAGTAAAAAAGAGTATTTTGTAATTTCATGCTGAATTTCCTTTATCTTATGCAAATATGTATTTCAAAGACAACAGGCTATATGGATCATAAAAAAGGCAATGAATTTGCTTAGATCGTGTTTCAATAGTATAGTCATAGTCTATTGAGATGTTCACTGTAGGAAAAATAAATGCAAATGTCCCTTTTTTTATGGGAATACTTAATAGTTAACGGTTATGATCTGTCTTTTTATAGCATTTTTAAATATTCTTCGGCGTGTTCTACAAAGATGTACAACTTAACTATTCTGTAGACCCTGCAGATAATTAAAAGTAACTCCCTAGGAGTAGCCGTACATAAATCAATGCCAATACCCGTTTCGTTTCGTTTACAGCGGACGTTTCGAGATTATATTTCGTCTTACCTGGTCTTTTTAATGCAAATTACCGAAGGATTAATCACTATGCTAATTGGTTTGCTACCGGTGATTCATTAGAACGATTTATCAAATGGGTACTGACAAAATACTAGTATACCAGTTGATGTGTTTGATTGATCAGAGATCAATTTTGGCATATATATAAATAAAGTGAACATAAAGATCAATTTCAGTGTCGGGTTTATCAGTTGTTGAAGCATATACCTGTTTATAATTTACCTTTAAAAAAAATCCTCTCAACATTAGACGGCATTTGGATCGTTTCAGCACAATTTTCTTAAACTGTATGTCCATTAGAAAATATATGACGTAGGAGGACAAATTTAACAAACTTTCCAATTTTGAAACCGGGAATGTTGTTGACATACGCCTGCGTCGAGCAGTTGTTGAAATTTTAAAATAGCTACTATTTAACACGCATAATACACGTATAACTTAAACATTGTAACATTTTTTTTATTATTAATATACCAAATTATTTCTAATTCCTTTTACCCCCGTGCGATACGCCGATGATTAGGAATCCCCGTGTTTACGATAAGAAAATATTATTGTAGACACCAAGCTGAAATGGAATTCCCTAATTAAGAAAGGTTTTTACTCCTTCCGTCTTAATACTCTGTATGAAAAGAACAAATGCTTTCCGGTATGCAGTTTCTTTTTCATAAATTGGTAATTTTCGCCGAAGGCCCGTTCTTTTGACAATAATATAATCCTAAGGATTTTAATATTCTCAGGTCCAATTGTTAATACCGATTATTTTACCTCAAACTTTCCAATAGTCGTTAAGGCCTTACCTTCTGAGAAATACATACGACTGTCCGATGATTTTAAGTGGGGGATATACCTTCTTCTTTTTTCTTGGATATTTGGTGAAATTTTTAGGGAACCAACTGACTTCTCGGTGGGCTCTTGTTGAGTGAAGTGATATCTCGTGATGTGCTTTGCTCACGATATTTCTTATCTTATCGTCGCTGTGAATTATTTTCTAAGTGTGTGTACACTTCATATTTGAGTTTTCTTTCCTTAGACTATATTAAATTATATATGGTTTTACACTACCTTTAATGGTTATTAAATTCAGTGTTTAGTACCAGAAAAGTATTAAATTCAGTGAATTAAGCTGCCTTCGTCAAGATCTACTGTAAGTAATCTTTATCTACAATTATCTGGACGAGTAATATGGTATGGTATCATATCACCTGCCATTATCTGGACGTATTATCTATATCTTCACCTGTAGATTGTAGATTTTTGAATGTAATTGAACCATTCAAGAAATTTCTATAAATATTACTTATGAACATACAAGTCTCAGTTTTTTATTAAACAATAGTGCGAGATAGTTAATTGACTTAACCAAGTGCGGTTTGGTTTATGTTTTCATTCCTGTAACCTTTTTGTTTTTTTTTTGTAAATTTAGAGTTAAGTAATTTTTGCTATCTTTTGTATTTCCTATAATTTTTGTTCATTATCTTTCCTATGATATCTCGAGATACGCCAAACTATATTTGTATATGATTGCCTTATATATCTTGGTAAAGGTATTTTTTTATTACATTATTGCTTAATTTTATACATATATAACACCATTTCATAGTTTTGTATTTTTATTACCTGTGTTGTATTTAGCAGCATCATAATTTTGTGTTTAATATATTGTTATTGTTTTATACATGTATTTTATTTGTCAGCTCCTAACAAGTTCCCTGATAAAATAATGGCTCTGAACAATTACTATCTTTAAATATTACTATGCTTTTGAACTGTAGAAAGACCAGGTTGATTAAGTTTCGTAGGTAAGTAAGTGTAATACTTAATATATTTATTATTTGTTTATATATTGCGTTGACCAGATTTATTTGATAATTTACTGTTGGTATCTTTCCTTGGGTTTGATCTCTGAACCTAAATATCTTTTCTTATTTCTTTTCTTTTCTAAGGTTTTCTTAATTTTCTCCTTAACCCCAAAAAATTGAATGGCGCCCTGTTTCTATCTTCTCTTATCTTTGGTAATTTTACCCATCTATCTTTTTGTTTATTTCTGTATCTTTTCTAATATCTCTTATCCTATCTTTACCTATTTCTTCCGTTGGATCCATTCCCGGTTCCAAAAGCTAGTTTCGAACCCACGACTCGCTCTCCACCAGCCATCTAGCACCACCCAAAAAAGATTTCCGAGGTTATAACATCATGCACTTACTTGTGAATCTGCAAGGGCGAAAATATATTTGTTTATTGCTTGTTAACTTAATGAAAAAAATGTTCATATGTAACAAGTTATGAGGACTAAAAGTTCGACTAAATTTTCGATTTACGATGGGACTAGTTGTAAATTGAAATATTTAAATTTAATAATTTATTTATAAAAAAATTGTTCATAAAAATTGGTATCACTTTTTGAAAATGGTGACTTACATATTCGTATTCATCGAAAAATTTTACAAAAATAGAATAGATTTTAACATTTGGGTAGTGGCGCTATAGTTTCTTACAAGTTTAGTTGATCCGGTGTCACAGACTAGGTAGATCTTAAAAATAGAAATAGAGGATTTTTTCTTTTTTGTTTTGTAGGAATTTAGAATAGGTAAATATATTACGATGTTTAAGTAAAAATAATAATTTAAACTTTATTAAACTAAACAGAACAATTATTTGAACAGATATTGAAAAAAAAATATATAAAATATTGTTTATTAATTCTTCCTTAAAAATAAAAATAAACAAACGTTACACAATAAATATATATACTTAAAAAATGTTAAATTAACATAAATTCAACAAATAGCTACAAAAAACAAAACAATATACTTTTAATATAAGGTTGAATGTTCGAATAAATGAACTTTGATGGTACACAAGGCAAATATCGAACACAATAATTAATCAAATCTTGCCGAAGTACTTTCGATCACAAGATCATCGTCAGGGGCATTTCGTCAGTTGTGGCCTATCCAGCAGTAACAGAATGTCATAAATGTAAATTGGGACATAACAAATACACTAAACAAAGACAAACAAACACTTTAAAATTTAAAATTGGAGAAGCTACATTTTATATAGAAGATTCTGTCTCCAGCTTCTATAACAAATGTAGCTTATCCAATTTTAAATTTTAAAGTGTTTGTTTGTCTTTGTTTAGTGTATTTGTTATGTCCCAATTTACATTTATGACATTCTGTTACTGCTGGATAGGCCACAACTGACGAAATGCCCCTGAGGATGATCTTGTGATCGAAAGTACTTGGGCAAGATTTGATTAATTACTGTGTTCGATATTTGCCTTGTGTACCATCAAAGTTAATATACTTTTAGTTGCCTAAAGTTCTAATATACACCTGTGATATGCTCTAAACACATAAATGCATTGCATTTGTAGCAGGAAAAACTAGTTGTCTATCGTTTCTCCAGCTACAGTAGATGCATCTACCAGCAGGTAATGGCATTTCTTGATTTTCCGGTGCTACACTTTGAGTTATTTCCAGCATTTTCAGCTTCAGCGTCCTCTGAAGATTGCTAAGAGCAGCTCTCCTATTCAAATGTGGATCAACCAAGGCGTTTGCTAAATCTTTTAACAATTATCATCGCGTCTAGTTATTGGGACATTTTTAAAGTGTAAAATACTTTTGAATCGCAAACTGCAAATATCTTGATTCTGTATTTACTAAGTTGTGAGGAAATGTACTGACGGAACGAACATTTCCTGAATGTCCAAATAAAATACCCACTCCGGGATTTGAGTACATATTTTGCAATGACCATATCGCGAGCAAGTCTCACAACATTTTGATTCTTTGATATTCTCGTGTTTCTTAATGAAAAGGGAAATATATGTAACTTATTATATACAAATTGATAAATACTGATGTTTTATACGCCACGTTACTTTAAAGTCAGTTACTTTTTTAAGCAGTGTTGAATTGTTTAGTATATGTTATAACATTTTTTATTTTACAAGTTTAATATAAAAGATACTTAACTATCTTTGTACTGTGTTTTTATTATATAAGACGAGTAATAATTCAAGTTGAAAATATAAAAAGAAAATCCCAGCCAATTAGGAATTACAAAAAGCTTCCACGTATGATAAAGTTCCAAATTGAATAAATTCCCGTCTATATCCCTCTTTTCCATTCTGAATGTTCCGAGGACTCGTAAACTCCAATTAAATATCAAGGATTGTAAGTAGCAGCAACAGCAGCAGTCAGGAAAATCCCACCTGCACAGAAATATGTCGTTCTCCCCAACTCATTTAAACTTTTCAAGAATATCTGGTCGATTTTTATATATTATAGAAATGATTGCTTATTCCATAATTGACATGGAAGCGGATTTCAGGAGATAAAATATTTTCTCTCTTGGTACAGTCTAATTGGAGACAAAGACGTAACTGCAGGATAGTTAAAAGGTTTTTGTTTCTGCATAAATAATATCGATTTATATTAAACAAAAAATACATAAACATATAGAAAAGAAGGTAAGAGATTTTACTCAAATTAGATTTTTCGTTGCCACAAACAACGTGGTATAAAAAATAATGTAGAAATCAACATGGGACAGTTAGTCTACAACTAAGTTATACAACTAAATTAGATTTCTATTAGACCAGAAAATAAGCTAGATTTACATAGATCAGGAAATAGTTCTAAGGACCATTTACTAGTGATAATAAACTTGATAGGAAAGTCTACAGCATACTACAACTACAACTATTAGCACTAATATTTGTGTCAAATGTCAAATTGCTACACTAACCCAATCCAATACACAGTACGGTCGCGTTAATTCGAACGGAATCGGGAAAACTGGTTATTCAGATGATTGCATCATTCGGATTACCTATGATTATTTTATTGGGAGAAAAAAAAACTGCAAAAAGACAAGCAAAATGACTAAAAATGCTTTGTGTATATTAATAAAATATATAAATATATACACATTCTTTAATAATTACATATTATCTATATAAATTTCAATGGGGAACAGTAAAAAATCTGTAATTTTTTTCTGGACACCAGTTTCAACGTGCTGATCAAACGCACTGTCTCTTATACGCCTTAGCATCATGATCTCCTCGCTGCTATTGAGGTTGTCTTCTACCTAACTGATGGCTGTGTTCAGGGCTTTAACTGCTTCAGCAGCAGAAGTTTTTGAAGCAAGTGGTTCATCATCGACATCCTCCTCTTCCGTTTTTTCATTTTGAATAGTACAATTTCTTCAACCGTGAGAATTTCTTGGGTGTCAATTTCTTTGTCATATATCCCTTATGCCCATTCTCGAACCTCAGACTCAGTAAGTATTGTCGTGTTGTCTTTAGCCAGCTGAGCGACAAGGGGGCGTAAAATGATATATTTTTCGTTGGATAAAGAGTCGTCAACAGTGACTAAGTTTAAGCTTAAGTTTTTCCAAGAAAGTTGAATCAAACGTTCACAAATGGATGATCAACAATTTGTCAAATTGAAAATTATGGCCTTGATAATAACTTTCTTTAAAGCTACTATCAGATCCATTCCCCTTTGCTCGTCAGCAAGAATGTTGGAGGATAAAGCTTTGCGGTAGCGCTGTTTTGAGTTCTGGATGATGTTCTGGTCCATATGTTACGATTTTAAATGTTATGACGTATAGAACTGTAAATATTTTATGACTAATTCTTTTTTATTGATTCTCGTAATTTCTAGGTTAAAATCTACCTGACACCCGTTGGGTCCCCTTCGCTATAAAACGACAAATAAGAGCTTTCTGGAATCGCACCAATACCAGTTTTTAGATCATTGCCGCTGTGTCTACGTCGAGAACGGCATCGTATTTTCTACAACATTCTGTTTACCAGCTGGTTTCAAATAAATAACGGAAGATTTTCATTGAGCAGCAGTCGAAAAGAAGATCGCGATCTCGCGTTAAATTGTATCGAACGCAAATAAATTATTTGTAATTATTAAGTGTAAAATCTTTCATTTTACACTTAATAATTACAAATAATTTATTTGCGTTCGATACAATTTAACGCGAGATCGCGACCTTGAAAGATCGCGTAAGAAATGAGGAGATACGCCGACGAACTGGCGTAGACCTTATTATACTGCAAATCAATAAACAAAAGTGGAGGTGGGCTGGACATGTTGCTAGAATGGAAGACGGAAGATGGACGAAGAGATTATTGGAGTGGAGACCAAGAGCCAACAAGCGAAGTCGAGGCAGACCACCCACCCGATGGACCGACGACCTAAGGAGAATAGAAACAAACTGGATTGCAGCAGCTACAGATAGAGAGAACTGGAGACGTTTGGAGGAGGCCTATATCCAACAATGGATGTGAAAATTCGGCTGGATGATGATGATGATGATGATTAAGTGTAAAATAAATTAGTATAAAATAAAGACTTTTGATAAATTATCGTGAGTTTTAATAAATTAGAATAAAGACAATAAATTAAAATAAAGACAATAAATTAGGACTAATAAAATCATTATACATAGTTGAACCATAGCTGTCATGTTGCATGGTAAGAACACGTCAAAAATTTTACCATCTTCACTACGAAGTTCATCAACGGACAGTTGTCCAGCAGCAACACTGCCTCCTGAGAGAGGTTCACACGTGCGAGATGACGACGAATATCAGAAACGAATTCAGTTTTGTATAAATCCAAGAGCAAATCTCTTATTACCCATTCACTTTTTTTGAAATCAATACCATACGGGAAGATCAACAGATTTAAGGCTTGTTAGCCGTCACCATAACATGCAAATGAAGTTTGTGAGTTCCTGAAGCATGTGCACAAGACATAAAGGTGATTGTTTCTTTCACAATTTTTCGACCAGGAACGTTCTTTTCTTAAGATGACACCAATGTGTGACAAAATAACTTGGCCAGCTAAAATTCGAAAGGGTTCGATGCCGTCGGCATTACTCGAAAGTGTCTGATTAGTAATTTTGTGATGTCTAACTCCATGACGTCATTTGAAGTTGTACAACGAACCTTTACATGCGCTATAAGCCTGTTGATTTGGTGACATTTCACGATGGAAATGACGGGCCTTTTCACACAACAGTTCACCACTCGCCGAAACATGCGTTCTCCGCTTTTGTACGAACCATATTAGGAACGCACTTTCTACCTTCGGATATTCGGGGGGTTTGATGTTTTTTTTTTCCTGGATCGCTTTTCGTGTTGCTGATGAACGTTTCGATCCTTTCTTTGTTCTTATTAATGTCCGAAATGGTAAATTTGCCAATACCGAATTGTTTTGAAATAAAAATATAGCTAGTAGGTACTTTGCTATATTAACTTGGGAATTTTGGTCTTTTGATTCAATAGTTACAGTCACGTATGTCCGTGGAGCCATCGTGATATAAAAGCACTAAGAGAACTAAATAATGTGTAGGTGGGAAGAAAAGGAAAAACTGATGTTCGTCACATTGATTCACGCATTGAAATACGTCGTAGAACAAAAACAACAGACGCTACCAAAGTAATCACATCGCTTGAATGGAATTGGGCAGTACACATAGCCAGATTATCTCACAACTAATAGACAAAACGTATTTTCGAGTGAAGGCTATGACAAGAAGCTTGCGGAGAAGAGGCCGCCCAGCAATCAGATGGACTGACGACCTGAAGAGTATTAGCAGTAACCGAATTCAAGCCGCACAAGACAGAGACACACAGTGGACGAGTACAGGTTGATGATGATGAATAGAAAATTTAGGAATCAGAATATAAACGATTGTATGGTATTTATAAAAAACAACTAGTCTATATAAATTCTGATAAACACTCTTAACTTAATTTTTATTAGGATTGCATCAGGGTGCTAAGCCCGTATATATTCCCATTACTATTGCAGGAGAAACAAAAATAAAAACTGGACTTCATTAAACCACAGATGAGGTAATAGGTAGAGAGCAGTAATAATAAGCATACTGAAATCTCATCCCCAACTATACATTTAATTAAGATTTAAACAGATATGTAATGTCTATGTAAGGCCCTTTATAAATAAAAGTTTTATTAATTTGTTACCCTTTACAACAAAAAAAAACTAAGAAGTGTTGCCAAATGTGTTGCTTTATTTGTTGTAGAGAAAAGCTTGAATAAAATTTTATTGTTAAATGAACTATAGTCCATTTCCACCATATTGATAGCACATTATGTATGCAAATCCCTAAACTGTTGATACGGGTGACTCAATGAAGAATATATATTTGTCAACAAGTTTACAGAAGTATATAGGAAAACAATTTTAAATTAAGTATGACCATCAGGTATAAAGGTTGAAGCAGAATAGAATACAATAGTTTTAAGGGTTACTAATCCCTAAATAAAGTTGCCAGTGTCGGAGTGATGGAGACTAACAGGTACTAATGAATTTGCAAGAAATGTAAAATGTTTGTTTTATTGGTTATATATAAAATAATTTGTTACCGTAACAGGGGTCGATTTGTAAAAAAATGAATATTATTTTAATCAAATTCCATTTCAGATTCACTGCTTTCTTCAGAATCTAAGGAATCTTCAACTCCAATGTTAATTATTACCGGTTCCAGCACTGCATCAGTCATATTATTCAAATTCCACATTTTCTTCTTCCTTGTGAGCATGACTTACAGCATTTTTCCAATTTTCTGGAGTTACTTTTGATAAAGAATGTTTTAATAATTGTTGTAAGTCTTCTAATTTAAAAGTTTTGTTGTTGCGTCCGACTTCACCCTTTACTTAATATTTTCTATCGGATTCAGGTCACAGTGGTATGGGGGTAAACGTAAAATAATTACATCACGGTTTAATGCCATTTCATCAATTATATATTTTTTATAAGCTGCTTTATGTTGCCTTAAAATAGGTAATAATTCCTTTTTTGTCGAATTCTCCTTGTACTCAATTGCGTGTTTATCCAACCATTCGACTATCTCTCCTTCTTTCCATGCCGTTGTTGGCAATTTTTCTGCTAGTCTTGAATGGTAACTAGCATTATCCATGACTATGACAGAATTTTTTGGAATTAAATCCAACATTTGCTCAAAATATTCTTCAAAAACGTCAGCAGTCATTTCCTCGTGGTAATCTTTGGTTGATTTTGAGGCAAAACTTAATAATTCACCATTGACAAAACCGTATTCGTTTCCAATATGGGTTATTATGAGTCTGCGTCCTTTTCCAACGGGAATATTGTTCATTCCAGTAGATACACCTTCGATGAATGCCTGACGGGAACTTTTCACATTTGTGTCAACCTATAGATATAGTACAGTCTGACCTTCATTTAGCCAAGTCTCGTTCAAATAAAAAATTGTTTTCCCCTCTTCTCGGTACTTTTTAATGGTTCTTAGATAATCTTGTCTCCAACATACAATGAAATCTTTTTCAATTAAAACGGATTTTCTTCTATTCTTTTGCCAACGAAATCTCATCTCTCTCAATAGTCCCCATAATTTCTTATTGCTTATGATTGGTAACTCTTCGTTTTCTCTAATTAATGTTTGGATTTTGTCCAATGTTGGAAATTCTTTGTTAAAAAAAAATGAGTGGACGCTGCGACTTATCATGTTTTTATATATTTCTTAAATTTCCAAGGGTTTACTCCCTCCACTGTTCTTGGGAGATGAAACAGTTCCTCCTTTTCTTTCTTTTAGGAATCTATAAATTGTTGCTTCTCCAACCTCTATCATATTTGAACACATGTTAACGATTTCACGAACATTACTTAAAGGGCGTTGATGTACAAGTGCATCGTGTACATTTAATATTATATTTTTCTCTCTTAGACTGAAGGCACCTTTAAAACTACACTTAACCGGGATAAAACCTGTTGTCGACTGGTTGAACCTGTTGTCATTTTTAAATGCAAACAATTTCTAATTTATATTATGATAAAGATGCAAACAATTTCTAATTTATATTATTGGCATAAGCTGTAATGTGGCATAAAAACTACCTAAACTATCATTAGTGAAGCCTTATCAGTAATTCCAGGTAATCGTTCAAAGAAGGTATTCTTTTTGTGTCAGGCGAAACCCTGTATAGAAAACAATAATCACCTTTAAATTACTGTTTACATTAATTTATTTCGTGAAACATTGAATTCTCTCGTTAATCACCCGTGTATAATTAACAATAATTGTGTGGTTTATATACTGACGTTTTTTACGCACAATAAAGGTATAGTGAATTTTTTAAAAGATAATGAATTGTTGAGAGCATCTTAAAATATTAATTTTTTTATTTATTTCAAAACAAGTATAGGGTGACGCCTATGGTTTTTTTGACCTGTTGCTGTTGAGGATTTGCATACATAATGTGCTATCAATATGATGGAAAAGGCTATATCTGGTTGTTTTCTTGGGATATAATCTTTATAATAAATACAGCAACTAATAATTAAAATAATTTTTATTGTTTATATAAAATATAAAATATGTACATATATAGAGATGAAGATGAAGAAGAAATACAACTAAGCATATTTTTCTATCTACCACATGATAAATATTTTCACAATTGAGATTGCAAAAAAATTCTTTTTATTTTCATTGTAATATTCTAAATTTACAAATTTATATTCTCTATAAATTATGAATAACCTATTTATATGTAAGTAACTTGCTTTATATTTGATTAATATGGTCTATTGGTAGAAATATAAATTTAATACATGAGCTGCCTAAAACAAAGCAAGCCACTACACTATACAGATAAAATATACAACTTAATAAACAGTAGCAAATATTGACTAACTGAATGGTGATTAACTATGTTTTGTAACAATACTTAATAAAAATACTATGTGCAATTGTAATATCATTTATTATTTCAATATTACACTATTCTTTTATACTAAATCAATTGTGTCATTACATTTATTATCCACAACCAAATTTAAAAGATAGAAAGACACGTATGTGCATTACATATAATTATATAAATTGTTTTTTCAAATTAATGAAAATAATTAATTTAACATAAAAACAACAAATTAAAGGAACGCATAGAGCTGTAATATTAAAAAAAATGTGAAGGTTTACTACTGAGTAACATCATATTACTTGCAATTATTTTTGCTTCAATTCGTTGATGGATCTGACAAGATGTTCTCAGTCCTCAGAGGTGCTCAATGCTGTTTTGATTTCGGGCCACAAAGTTTCTACCGGGGTCAAGTCGGGACTGTTGGAAACCTATTCTAAAAGTGGTATACTAAAGTCATTAACCAATTTTAAACTCTTTTTAAGGTATGGCAACCTGCACTTTCTGCACTTTCTGCACTGTTCTGAAACTTTGTTCCTTAATCGGCAAAAGAGATTCTTCTAAAATGTTCAAATATTTGTTTATATATTTACAATCCCATTGATAAGATGCAACTTTTTCATACCTTTAAACGACATGCTTCCACAGATCATAACAGACATTGGAAATTTGACTTTTTCCTTGAACCAGTCGGATGCAAAACTTATGCGATAAACGTGACTCCTATCTCCAACACACACTTTAAAGCTAGACTCATAACTCCATTATATTGAACCCCATTGTAAATGTGTTCCATCTTTATGCTCTTATGACAATTATATTACCTATTTTCCTTTTGTTATACTGTTACAAGTGGGTTGTTCTTAACCTGAAACAAAATGAAATATTTTAAAAACAATTCGTACTAATTTTTTCTGCTATATAATTTACTTTGTAAGTCATCACTCTAGCTTTACAAATCCTACATGGGTCCTACCCTCATCAAGAATTTCTCTCCAGTCGTCCATATCCATCGCCTTTCTCCGCCAAGCACGTATTCCCATTTTCTCATGTCTTCTTTGATGTTATCAAGGAACATTGTTCTTTCTCTTTTTCTCTGACCAATGGGTCTATTAAGGAGCGATTTTCTAGCTGGGTAATTTTGTTCCATCCGCATTACATGCCCTATCCACCTCACAGGTCCTATCTTAATATGTTTTACGATAACAGGGTCCTGGTATATTTTATAAAGTTCAAAGTTGTATTGTCTTCTCCACACTCCATTGTCATTCACTGCTCCATAAATTCGCCTTGATACTTTTCATTCGAAACATGTTTTTATTATTTTTTATGAACATTATTTTCTGAACAATATGTTAGGACTGGGCGTATTACTGTTTTGTATAGTTTTATTTTTGTATTTCTCGATATAATTGTGGAATTTAAGGAGGAGATTCAGCCCAAAATAGCATCTGCTGGCCCAAAATAGCATCTTTATCTGGGATATTTACTATTCTGGATGATTTGTTTCTGGCTAGTTTTTTAACTGCTTCTTTAACTTCAAGAATCGTTGGTGGTTCCTCTTACCTCTTGTCTGTTTCCCTTACCTTATACCCCTACAGTTGTTCTAGATCGTCAAGTAAGCATCTTTCTGTATGCATCATTGTATCAATAATAGGATCAATATAAAAGATCTCTTCAATATATATCACAACTTAATAAATTGAGTTGTTCGTGAATGCACTATTGACCGACAAACCAAGAAAAGGTTAATAGTAATTTAGAAAATTCGTTTTGAGTGTATTGATTAGTTAAGGAAGATATTTTAGGATATGATATAAAAGAATGCGAGAGGTTTGGTTTTGGAAAAGAACACAATTTGAAGAGGAGTTCGATACGAAATTTGGAAGAGTAAGGTTGTTTTGATTTTCTTTGTACAATTAATAAAGAAAAATTAATTTTGTTGTTTGTTTTTGCCGGTTTGATAAAAAGTAAATAATGGGAAAAGTCGTTAAGTTTTGATGGTAGCAGCTAAGCAGTGCAAAGCAGATATTTTTAAACAAATTATCTGATTTGCAGAGTTGTAAGCAGCATTTGATTTTCAATATTTTATTTCGAAAAGAGATACGTACTTTCGGCTAAAACCAACCCATGAGAAGATCCCTTAAACTAGAAGAAGCAGGATTTTAAGAAGATGAGGCAATGTCAAATTTGATGATTAAATTTTGATTTAAAATTTTTAAAAGACGGTCAAATGGAGAGAGATGTTTTAAAAAGTTATCTGTTTGTGAATAGAAACAGTTTTTCTTATTTGATTCCTAGAATTAAAGAACACATTAGAAACATATGATCTGTATGTTTGGAATTTTACAATTTCTTCTTCTTTTTCTTAGGGTGTTGGTACATTGTTGGTCGCTATACGGAATAGCTGTGTTAAGATTTTTCTATACCATGCTCTCAGATTCATCCAGGTTCTTCATCCTGGGGTCCGTTTTCCTTTAATTTCACCTTGCAAAATGCATTAGAGTAGCTCGCATCTGCCTTGATTTCTCATTATATGTCCCAAGTACTACAGCTAGCGGCTCCTTACGATGTTGACGAAATCCGCGGTTGTGTTCATCCTCCGCAATACTTCTTTATTGGTGACTTTGTCTGTCCATGGTATCTTCAGGATCCCTCTGTATAACCATAGCTAAAAAGCCTGAAGTTTTGATAGAGTTTCCGCCTTCAATGTCCACGTTTCTACTCCGTACAGAAGCACTGAGTACACGTAATATTTAAAGAGCCTTATTTTTGTTTCTAGGGTGAGGTCATGGCTCACAAAGCTCATATTCAAGAATGCACTTTTTTGTCAATTTAGTTGTCATAATTTTGATCATTACAAAATTTTATTCATTTTATATAGCAGGTATATGAATATTGTATTAATACATTATATTGATAAATTTTGCATTTATGTATAATATATAATATGCAATATATGTATTTTTCGTCTTCTTACTTGCAAATATTGCAACTACTATGAGGCTGTGACATAATCCGTAGAATACGCTGATAATGATTATATATATATATATATATATATATATAATATATATATATATATATATATATACATAATAAACTAATAATATTATTAAAAATGAAAATGAAGAAATTAAATATTATAGTAGCAAATAATATGTACTGACTCTCCGTCACTGAATCAGCTCTATCAGAATTTAAGGAATTGTTATTTCTTACTTTGATGTCTGAATTTTGCAGCATAATGAGGACATCTTTATATTCGAGTTTTATTGTTAGTCGCATTGTTATGCTCTTCTCAAGAGCAATTACATGATGAAAATAATGAGCGAAAACAATTTGCCAATCTATTGTATAATGAAAAGGTATATAATACTTATATTTCTAACTATATTTTTCATTTGCTGTTTTAGGACTAAAAGGAGTAAAAGAATAATATATAAACATTGATTAAAATTTAGTATAACACTGTTCGTGTTCACGGTGAAATAATAGACTTTTGTTTTTCTTGATCTATTATATAGAAAATGTTAATACTTTAATGTATAAAACAAATATTACTAACGAAAAAAAATCACTAGGCAGATCACCAAAAACCAGGAAAACCTCCACAGGAAGCTTCTACATATAGGCTCATTTCACTGTTACCTGTCATGTCTAAATTATACGAAAAATTACTCTTAAAGAAACTAAAACGGATTATAGAGGAAAAAATATAATTTCTAATCATCAGTTTGGGTTTAGAGCAAGCCACTTAACGTTAGATCAGGTGCATAGAATAACAGATAGAGTAGAAAAAGCTCTAGAAGAAGAAAAAACTTGTTTCGCAATTTTCTTCGATGTAACGCAGGCTTTTGACAAGGTGTGGCATGACGGATTATATCATAAAATGAGATGCTACTTACCAAAAAAATATTCTGAACTACTAGAATCATATATATCCGACAGATAGGTTCGTGTTAAATATGAGGGAGCATATTTAGAATTAAGAGAAGTTAAAGCTGGAGTTCCACAAGAAAGTGTCCTGGGGCCAGTGCTATACCTGCTTTATACCAGCGAGATTCCATCATTAGAACCTAACACAATTGCAACATTTGCAGACAATTCATACATACATTCCAGCAATTGGACAAAACCACGAGGATGCAGCTATCACGCTACAGAACTCTGTTGAACAAATTAACATCTGGACCAGCCGATGGCGTATCAAATTGAATGAAACAATATCTGTTCATGTCAATTTTACTAACAAAAGAGAACAACATATCCCAGTTAGTATAAATAGAAACCAAATACCTTATGCAAATACGACAAAATATTTGGGTATGACATTAGATTTCAAGCTACGTTGGAAAGCACATATTAAGAAAAAAAAGGAGGAATTAGAAATTAAGTTCAGAAAGATGTACTGGTTGATAAGAAAAAAATCCACTCTGTCTACTTATAACAAATTGTTATTGTATAAGCAAGTCCTTAAACCGATATGGACATACGGAATACAGCTATGGGGCTGTACAAAAGAAAGTAACATAAAACATATACAACGATATCAGAATAAAGTATTAAGGAACATCGTTAACGCTCCATGCTACTTCAGAAACTGTGAGCTTCATCGAGACGTCCCGATGGATATGGTTATCCAGACAATAAGTAAGTTTGCCGAGAGTCATGAATAAAGGCTCTCCAACCACGTGAATGTCGAGGCCATCCAACTCTTAGACAACGCCAACCAGATAACAAGACTTAAGAGAATGAAACCGTTTGAGTTAGTGCTATAAGTAAGTAAAAGTGAAAAAGCAGATCAAATTGCGGCTAAAGTGTACACGTTAGCTGGTAGTATTATAATGTATTAGAGCCTAAGGAATATTGCTGAATCTTAGATAAGTTTCTTGTAATATTTGTATATAGAACTAACTTGCTTATTGATCATATTGAATGATCAGATAGGAATATTCATAAGATTCCTGTTGGAGTTTTAATAAATAAATAGAAACTAGGCAGATGCTTACTAGTTATTTTATTGCAAAATCAAAATAGTCAGAGCTAATAAAGCATTTGGAACGCCAATGATACACGCCTATCCAGATCATCCACATAGGCCTACAATTATACTCCCTGTGCTTCAAGGAGCAAAGTCGAGTTATTCACCAGCACTGATCACAGGAGTAAACAAGGCATTCCTTCCTGTGGCCATCTCTTAGCTCTTTTGGGTAAAATCTCTTCTCTTTGCAGATCGATTAAAATCAGCCTATTTTTCAGTATTGTTTTAATTTAGTAACATATGGTAGTGTTTATTTCTTTTTATAATGCTGCATGATAAAGAAAATGTATTTAACAAAACGCTATATCAAGCAATAATGTCAGCCCAAGTATCTACAGATCTCGCCAAAAATTAAAAGTAGTATGATTTCGAGAAAATGAGGAAATCACTACCGCAGATAACCAGTAACCTAGTTTATTCCACATATTGAGTATCCAGAAACAAATAATGAGGTCAGAAGGTCGCCCAGATTGACATCCAGATGCCCATCCCATAGTCCTACTAAAAATACTAGTAGATCTTTAAAATATTGATTTTCCACAACTGTTCTTCAGTTGAAGGAGCAACAAGTGATTAGTAAAAATAAAATAAAAAAGTTAAGAGAACAGGTGCCAATTTCAAAGAATGAGTTAAATGAACAATTAGAAGAATTCCAAGATGCTTTGAAAAAATTACAGGTTTAAAGCCAATATCAGCTTGAAAAAAAGGTAATATAACCAAAAATGTAAATCACCAGGTAAACACCGTTAAACAGGAAGAAGATTATATTATTGTTATACTTTCCTAAAAAACATTAAAAAAAAAGCCAAAACAAAGATAATGGAGTTAAAAGTCATACTAGAATGGCTTAAAAATAGAGTTAAACCTATTTGACAGGAAATAACCAAATAAAGTGGAACTATAAATGAGTACTGGGCTCAATGAGAATCTTTGTATCTTTCCAATGGTCTATGATATCGGAAGTGGGAAAGTCCCGATGGAGTATGTAATCACACATTAAAAGTGTGTTGCAAGAACTTCATAGTAGCCTTTTTTTCTGGAGGACATTTTGGAGGTAGAAAAACACTTTCCAGAGTTCGAGACAGATTTTAATTTCTAATTGTTGCTGAGATGTAGAATCTTGGTGTCAGAAATGCGATTTATATAATGGTAAAAAACGCCCTAGAACAAGAAGTTGTGGTAAAATGGCACAACATCTTTTTAGAGAGTCTTTTGAACGACTTGCAGTGAAAATTCTCGATTCACTTTCCATGACACAGAAAGGGAAAAGGTATCTAATGCTCACAATGGATTATTTTATAAAATGGCTTGAAATTGCACTCCTTCTTAGTCAAAAAGCAACTACAGTAGCGAAAGCAGTCAAGCTACTCAAGCAAATTAATTTACTGTTTGTATTTTGAGAACGATTTCCGAAGTGGAAATTGAAACGTCAATAAACGTATTTTTATCTTTAATTGTGGCTTATTCCCAGTTTAATAGTAATTAATTTACAATGCCACAAGAAAATAGCTTCAGAACAAGATATAGTCATATCTAAGAAGTTCAACTTATTGTCAGATTCTGGTTACAGTGTAAAAGAGATGTTAGGATGATCTTAATAACGATCATCCAGAATCTGTAAGGCATCATCTTGGGTTTTCTGTATGACAGATATACAATCATCAACATATCTTGACCAAAAAACTATTTTGTTGTTGTTGTTAACAAATTTCTGTTCTAAGTTGTCTAAGAAAATATCAGCTAAAAAACGTGATAATGGAGAACCCATCGCTAAACCTGTTGGTTGTTTATATATATTTTTATTAAATTGGAAGAAGTCCTGATATAGATAAAATGTAAGCATAGTTAAGATGGCATCTTTGTCTTTTGCTGACATGTTGCAATTGTTTAAAGGGTTGTGTACTAAAGGTTCAGTTTCACCACTTGGTACAGAACTAAACAAATTGGAAACATCAAAAGAAACTAAATAAAAACTCTCTTCTATTTTAATGTTTGTTATTTAAACGTTCTATTGGATCTAAAGAATTTGTAATGGAGAAATTAGGTTTAAAATTAGTGATAGACTGAATTGAGTTGTAAATAATCTCTGAATAGAAACTGAAGTGGAGGACCTTATGGGACAATTATGTTTATTGATTTTAGAAAATCGATATAACCTACATAGGTATTATAGGATATTAGATATCGGTATTAAGATACAGTTACATATTAGAGATTATTATTTTTAAGACAAATTAAGATTATTCGAACGTCTATTTATCTAAAACACTCGTATATTTCTCATTTGAACGTGAATACTAGAAAGCAACTGAAAATTAATATCTTCATGAAGAGTGATAAGGGGTTTTCAAACCATAATCATTTAATTTTTCATTTTAATTCACGAACATTAACTATAATATATCATAATAAATTCCCAGAAGAAATAATAAATATCAGATAATTAATCAAATTTATTACCGACTTCCTACATTCAACAAAAATATTAACCAGAATTAAACTTGTACTCGAAGACATCTACATATTAAAAAGCTGTAATCTAGATTTAACTCCCCGGGGTATTCACTTAGAGGCAGAGCAACCAAGAAACCCATTCTTCATCAATCACCTCCACCTTTATAATTAAAATATCGTTAAAGTATCCCTCCTCCAGTAGGTGAGCACCTAACTTTCGACTTCCTAATTGACCGACAAAAAGTACCCTCGTCGGCGTGAGCAGCGTGTTCTGATGATTTCCATTACCATTAATTTTATTTTTTCGACCGACTGAAAAAGTCAAAACTGTAACTTGCAAAGTAGGACAGCAAAAAAGTAATACGAAGAGGTTCAAGTAAATGAGAAAAATATCTCTTTACTAATTAGTTGTTTGATATAAATAAAAGTGGAACACACGAATATCAAATAGATGGAATAAAAATATGTAAAAGTTATTGTTAAACATAGTAAGGAAAAATGTAGACTAATTCGATTAATATATATATATATATATATATATATATATATATATATATATACACTTTACAAATTGCAGTTTTTACATAAAGAAAAGGAAGAAAAAAGTGACAATAACAATAATAAATAAGTAAGTAAATAAGTAAACACTGACACAGAACATATAAAATTAAAATTTTTAAAATTAAAGTCGAAGGTTACATCCTCGAAGCCAATTTGTCGCCTTGGGAGTAAGTTTGTGGATTTCTTGAAGGCTGCCAAAGAACTTGGTGGCTGGACACTCGAAGACGATGTGGTTAATTGTTTGTACAGCGGCGCTGCATTTGTCACATTCCGGGCTGGCATTTATACCCCATTGATTCAGCGATTTGTTACAAATTCCATGACCAACTCGTATTCTATTTAGGTTGCACCATTCACGACGGGGAAGAGAAAAGCCGTCTGGTTTGATTGTGGGGTTTTCTATCAGATTGGAATTTCTGATGTCTGGATTCCATTCGCCCATCCAGTGCTCTTCGGTAGTGAAAACAGCCAATTTTGTAGCAGTTCTAGTAGGTGGATGTCTGGATTTCAGTCTTAACTGCCTTTGGTGTAGTTCAGCGATGTCTGTTTTTATCGGTAGTTCTGGGTTTTGTTGGCATTTTTGAACTAGAGTGTTGAGTGCGGCTAGTCGTCTTGTTGCTGGTGGAGCGATGTTGCTTAAAACTGGAAGCCACTGGGTTGGTGTGGGCTTTATAGTTCCCGTTATGTGCCTCATTGTTTGATTTAACTGGGTATCTATGACTTTTGTGTGATGACTGTTTAGCCAGACAGGAGCGCAATATTCTGCAGTAGGATATACTAAGGACAGCGCGCTCGACCCCCATGATGTATTTGCTAACTTATGTATAATATTATTGCGGGTCTTAATTTTTGCTGAAGTGTTTTCCAAATGCTTTTTGAATGTTAGGGTACGATCTAGAGTTATGCCGAGGTATTTTGGGTTAGCACTGTGCTTTAGCCTGGTTCCATCGCATTCTATGTTTAGTCTGTAATTTGCCTTGTTGTTGTTAAGGCGGAAAGCTGTTACTTCAGTTTTCGATGGGTTTGGTTGTAGGCTCCATTTCTTAAAGTATCTGTTAACAGTGTTTAGATCTGCTTCTATGGTGGATTGGGCACCCAAAGCCATGTCATCGGCATAAATAAATTTGCGCGAGGTGGTAGTTGGTACATCTGACGTATAAATATTAAAAAGTAGAGGAGACATAACTGACCCTTGTGGCAAGCCGTTTTGCAGGTTTCTGAAGTTACTATTTTTCCCATTTAGGTGTACTTAGAAAAGTCTGTCACTTAGCATTTGGTTTAACAACCTGTTGAACGCACGGCACGGTAACATCTGGTATATTTTTTATAAAAGGCCCTCCTTCCACACTGTATCGTAGGCGCAGGTCAAGTCTATGAATGCTGCTACTGTTTTCAGTTTCTTTTGGAATCCGTTCTCAATAAATATTGTTAAGGAGAGGACTTGGTCGCCACAGCTTCTTCCCGGCATGAATCCAGCTTGTTCTTTAGGAATATTTGACTTTGTAAAGTAAAATAGTCTCGTTTGGATTATCCTCTCGAAAATATTGTAGCAGACGCTTAAAAGAGCGATTGGTCTGTAGCTCTCAGGTAATGCAGGCTCTTTCCCAGGTTTAGATATTGCGATGATCTTACTTTTTTTGAAGGATTTTGGAAACTTCTGCTTAGTTAGTATTTGATTGTAGAATTCAAGAAGCCACTTACTGGCATTCGGACCAATGTGTTTTATAAATTCAGGATAAATGTTGTCAACTCCTGCGGCTTTACGAGATTTCATTAATTTTAGAGCTTCCTCAAGTTCTTCTGGTTCGATGAGCTTCATTATCGGTAGGCTTTGCTGTTGAGTAAGTTTGGCTTCTTTTAACTGGGATCGGACTTCTCTTTTATGATCTTTTTCTATTACTGGTTTTGAAAGGTTGGCTATGCGTTTGCCTATGTTTTTCTAATAATTAAGTATTATTAATTCGATTAATAATACTTAATGATAAAGATCAAAATTTTATGCACTGTTTTTTTTTAACATTTTGACATTTTTAAATAAATGTAAGAAACTATGAGTTAAACCTGACGTGGCATAGAGCGTACATAAAACACTTAAAATATAAATATTATGTTTATATGGGATTAATTATTACAATATGCCACAATTATTGGTTCTAATGAATATCAAATTTTTACCTAACTAGTATTTGACGATTCGAGTTCCACTCCGGAAATGGTTCTCTGGAAATAAAAAAGATTATTATTATATATTATATATTATATATTATTTATAACCAAAATTATCATATATCACATAAAATATTATGAGTTATTTGAAATTTGAGATACGTCGCTTTGATCTTGTAGACTGCAGCATGTAAATGGCTGAAAAAAAGCTAAGGGTGATGTTTTTACCCTATTTACCCTAGGAATATCAAATTCTGATTGATTTGTATGCTCTTTCGTGTTAAATGTTTGTAAAACTGTATCGTAAGTGTGATTGTGTAACGTAAATTGTAAAATGTTGATTTGTATTTTGTGTATTGCGTGTTGTATATGTATTGTGTATAAGATTGTAGGTAATGTTGTTTCGAGCTCCTGTAACTCCGCTATTATAGCTTATTTTTATGAACGAGAGAGTAATTAGCATAATTTTAACTGGTACCTCCGACCACTCCATGGGCGTGCTCAAGATTAATTGAAAAATTACTTTGAATAATTGTAAAAAATAAATGAATTATTTCAGTGTTATAAAGTGTTATGTGTATGTAAATAAAAGTGACCTCTTTTATCACACACCATATTAGAACTGACTGGCCTACATTAAAAAAGGTTTTAAAAAATTCACATTTTTTTTTAATTTTTAAAAATTACAAAAGGGAAAAAGAGTTTTTAAAACCGTCTAAGGTATGTTAAATAGATGAATAAAAATATTAATATAAAACTTACAGCTACTTGTTACAAATCCAAATCAGATTCAGATGAACTTTCAGAACCAAGATTTATAATAACTGGCTCGATCATTTTATCAGTAATATTGTCCAGCTTCCACATTTTTTCCTCTTCTTTAATAGTGTGATTTACTGCCTTTTCCCAGTTTTCAGGTTTTACATTATTTACGGCCTCCAAAAACAACTGTTTAACATCATGAATTTTAAAAGTGGTATTTTTTCTTGAAACTTCACTCTTTATATGTGCCCATACCAGTTCAATCGGGTTTAATTCACAATAATATGGTGGGGATCTAAGTACTGTCATTCCACGATTTTTGGCAATTTCATCAATTTCGTATTTTTTAAATTTTTCTTTATGAAGGGCACACAACGAATAAAGTTCCTTTCTTATAGATCCGGGATGGTACGTAATATTTTTTGAACTCAGTCAATTCTGCAAGTCTTTTTTTAACCACTTGGTTGTGGGCAGTCCTTCTATAAGTCTGGAGTGATAACTTGCATTATCCATTACTATTACACAGTTCTTAGGAAGAAGATCTATCATTTGTTCGAACCATTCTTGAAAGACATCAGCGTTCATGTCTTCATGGTAGTCACCGGTACGAGTTGATTCAAAAGTTAATAAACCACCTTCAACAAAACCGTCTGAACTGCCAATGTGTACTATTATCAGCCTGCGTCCCTTTCCTGATGGTGGGTTTAAACCAGTAGATAAGTTATTTACAAAAGCGTGCCTTTCACTTGTAACAGTTTCATCCTGCCAAAATTTATTTGGTGTATGACCCTCGTTGATCCATGTTTCATCAAGATAAAATATTTTTCTTTTTTGGTTTCTCATTTCTTTTATGGTTCTTAGAAAATGTCTTCTCCATATGACAATATCGCTTCTTTCTAATAAAATAGACTTTCTGGGATTCTTTTTCCAGCGGAAGCCTATTTCTTTTAAAAGTTTCCATAACGTACTTCGACTCATTTCTGGGTAATCCTTATCATCTCGAACTGAGACAAAAACTTTATCCAATGTTGGAAATTCTTGTCTAAAGAAGAATTCATGCACTTTCCGTCGAAGTCCTCCTTCTTTAAAATGATATTCTATTTGAAATTTTGGTTTCCCTGGAGCATTACGTGGCATTTGAAAACTACCACATTTCTCTTCTTTAATAACTCTGTAAATCGTAGATTTCCCAACACCAAGTGTACTGCTAACTAACTCAACGGTCTCATCAACACTTTCACATAAACGTTTGTCTGTAAATGATTTAAAACAATTAAATATTAATGTTTTTTCACTAACTGTTAAAGGACCAATTTTTCGGCGTTTACACGACACTTTCAAATTTTTCATAACACTAGTATACACAATAAACTGCACCTTGCAACTGAAGTACCTACTTTTAGTGAACTGTTAAGAATTTTGAATACGCCACTTGGACCTTCCTACAAAATGGAAAAACCCACTATCACATTTTCTGTGGAATAAGTTTAGAAGGTAATTATATAGTCAATTACTACGGTGAGTGTAGAAACCGTTACTAATTATATTAAAGTCAGAAATATTTCCAGCAATAAAACTAGCCAAACTCCAAAAAGCGGTAGGTCCTGATGACATACGTATATGAAGAAATATTAAAACTCTTGGACCAGGGAAGAAAAGCGAAATGTAACAATAATCATCAAAATATATAAAACAGCAACCCTCACGCAAGATAGGTTGGAATCAATATTTATTCCAATACCCTAATAGAATGGTTCCCATAAAGTCTCCCATTTTAGATTTTCATCAGACTAATGAGCCATGCTTTTATAATAATTGGTAATGTTACAAACGTCACATGTTTGTTATTTTTCTTTAAATAATTATTTTATTTAATTTTCTTTTAATATTATGAATCTATTAACTTTATCTTTTATTTTGGTATTTTTATTTTAAAAATAAGTGGCGCCCAACCTGATGTTTTGGTTGATTTGTCCTAGCCAAATCAATTTTTCTGATGTTCTCATACCTGAGAGAGAGAGAGAGAGAAAGAGAGAAAGAGAGAGAGAGAGCTAAATGAGGCCTTATAATTGGCTTTGAAAGAAAGTTGTGTTATTGTTCTACATTGACTTACAACTTTCGGAGGTTGTTATATTGTTACACATTGGCACCCAAAGATTCTGATGGGTCGTTCGATTAATACAAATTAACTTGTAAGTTATTCACTAACAAATATACATAAAATTTTCACAAAACTTAGCGATGAACAGTTCGGGTTCCTTTAAGGGTTGGGGACCAGAGAGGACCTCTTTAGTATTCAAGTGCTATTACAAAAATGCAGACATCATACAAATACTGTCTATATGTGTTATATAAGGAAAATACGTTTAACCGAGTAAACACACCAAACTCATTAATCTACTCATTAGACAAGGTTTATACCAACGAGATATTAATTTCCTTGAAAATCTGTATTGGAAATGGGCATTTCTAGTCAAAACAGGAGAAAACGTATCCAGTAGTGTCCTCCAAACGAGACAAATGCGCCAAGGGTATGTTCTGTCGCTTCCTTTTAACGTTTATTCTGAAAAATTACTCCAGAGATCATTATAAAACATTCGAAAAGACATTAAAGTTAACAGAAGGCTGATCAACAGCATAAGATATGTCATCCTGGCGAAACCCTCGGAAAGCCTTTACACTAGTAAAACACCAGTAAAACAGAAACCATTTTAAGGAAGTAAAGATCCAAATCTACAAGTTAATATTCACATTTATAACATCACCATAAAAGAAGTCAATAAAATTAAATACCTTGGCTCATGGATAAAAAAAGTATAGACCCTGAGGTTGTACATATATACATATACTATATTTCTTTATGTGGTACAATGATGTGGACAATGAACCTAAGTGCTATGAGAAGGTTGGAAGCCTTTGAGATGTGTGTGTCTGGAAGATCTACTGAAAATAGTATGGATAGACATGTCACGAACGAGGCAGTATTACTTAAAATTTGCTATGGCATAGAGCTTCTTAACATCATCAAGAAGCTCAAAACCAGCTATCTAGAACATGTGTACCAGGAAAGACATTGAGAGCTCTTGAGCTTGATAATGGGAGTGAAAGTTAAAGGAATCAGATAGTCTTTTGTCGGCTCAACTCCATCCAGATGGTTGGGCATTTGCACCCGTACCATAAACAAATTTTTTTAATGTGTTTTTTGTAACGCTGCATTTTAGATTTTTATTTTTTGAAAACTTTCGATGATTTGTAACTTTTGAAAAAATGTTGTATTGTTTCACCACTTTAGTAGAAATACTTCATACATTTTTGACCATAGCTCAGAAGAAGGCTTTGTAAGCCGAAAGCGCTCAGCTAGAAATTAAATATTTTACACACTTTTAAAATTCTTTTTGTTTCCATGTATTAAATAGTTTTTCTGATTTGTTATTTGTGTATCTTACAATAAAATATTAACTGATTAGTTCAAATAGTTCGATATTCTTTTCTTTTCTTCTATTATTGTGTTAAATTGTCTTTTTTATTTGCTCCAGTTTTTGTTGTTTGTTTTTTTTTTTGTTAATATTTCAATTTCTTATTTCATTCTTGCTGATTTCTAACTATATATTCAGTTTACACTGAAGTAAGTATAAAACATATTTTAACTGCAAAAAAACGCATAAACTCATTTATTAAATTTGGCAACGCGGCAATCGATCATCCTCGATGTAAGACGCCTACAGTCATAGATGGAATAGCAATAAGTGGGTGGCCCACCCCATCGCCGGGGCAGGGGTGGAAGCCGAATTAGGGATCAAGCCGAACAAAAACAGGGGAGTCAAAATATAAAAATAGCTGCCGCCATTTCTCCAGATATCCATGCTTCGCCTCATAACAATGCGGTTGCGTTCGTGTCAAGAGCTGGAAACTAACCGGTTACTTTTATAGATCCGTTAATTTCTCACAAAAAGCTTGCATTCAAATAAAAATATTAAAAAATGAAATTCAAACACTGTATTGGAAAATTGTTATGGTAGTTTAAATATTTCTATACGCCTAAAGAATTTATATTTCACCAAAAAAAGTAATAGATATTCTCATATTTCACTTATTACATGAATGTAATTCACTAATTTTCCAATAATTAGTATCTTTAACAGTTCTTTGATGTATGTCTCAAGATTTAAATATCGGGCTCATAGCGAAGTATGCCTTATGATTAGGATGATGCCTTAGAATGATTCTTCCGCTAAGCTCTGCATCGTCAATGTTGTCCCTTATGATGTTGAGTCCTAAATAGATACAGCTATCTACTTTTTCTAAGCTGTCAATTGTCAGGTAGGGTCGTGTTGCTCTCTCCGATTAACTTTGTACTAGAATTTCAGTCTTTTTTGCGTTTATTGACGGGCCTATTCGTTTAACATGTAATTTAAATTACGTGTACGTATTCTTATCTAGAAAAGTAGAAAAATATCAGTATTTGAGAACTTTGATCAATGAAACCAATAATCATACTGTAGAAATAAATAGGCGAATAGAGATTGCCAGATCAGCATTTATACGAATGAAGCCATTCCTAACGTGCAAAAATCTAAATTTGGAGATCAGACTACGTACCATTCGCTGTTATATATTTTCAATATTAATATATGGAGCTGAGACTTGAACATTAAAAAAATGTAATTTAAAAAGAATCGAGGCCTTCGAACTCAGGTTATACCGCAGAGTATTAAAAATATCATGGACTGATAGAATTACAAATATAGAATTAGTGGAGAGGGTTGGTAAAGAAACAGAACTAATCACCACTATACAAATCAGAAAACTGGAATACCTAGGCCACGTGATGAGGGGTCCAAAATATGAAATTTTGAGACTCATAATACAGGAAAAGATTCAAGGAAGAAGATTTGTTGGCCGAAGACAGAACTCATGCTTAAAGAATCTACGTGATTGGATCAATGCAGATCGATTGATTTGTTTAGAGCAGCCAGTTATAAAGTAAAAATAGCCATTATGATTGCCAACCTAAGTAGGGAGACGGCACTCTAAGAAGAATTCTTATCTGTTGTTTTAGTTCAGCTCATGATATTTATACCATCTGCATATGGTGACAGTTGAACTGATTTATTAATAAGTATTTATCTTTGCTCTAATGATATAAAATAACTAAATTTCCTAACACAATAAGGTGCTAGTAGTGTACGACTTCAATGAAAAACTGACAGACACAAACCACCACGAGGCGAGATGCGCTACATCTAAAGCCCAACATTACTATAGATAAAACAATTAGGAAGTCAACAGATTATACCAGTGACACAACAATAACGAAAAGTACACAATTTAACGTTTTAAGACGACTCCAATATCATACCTAAAAGTATATAGGAGATGAAAATAACATTCAACCTGATCAACGTCAAAGAGTAGCTCAGAACAAGTCATAAAAATTAATATAAGCGAAAAAAATATATCGTAACGACAGTTAAACTCACGATCAAATTTAATTACAATGTGCAATGAAAAGATCATTAATAATCATGAAAGAAACAGACATGAAAAAGTAAAAAGTCAAAGATACAGTTTTCATCTATCCTTCTTTTTCTTGTAGTGTCTATCCGTTTCGGACATTGGCGACCATCATGACAATTTGTATTTCGCAAACTGCAAATGAAGTTACATGAAGAACTGCAATCTTCCCTAATGAAGAAAAATGTAAACCTCTTAGTAGAATGAAGTAAGCTTGTGTTGCCAATACTGTAACCTTGGAAACCTTTTTCGGATGGTGCTAGGAAGGTCACCAATGGAGATACTGCGGACAACAACTAGAGCAAATCATGGGTTCGAAACCAGTTTTTGGAACCGGGAATGGGTCCAACGGACGAAATAAGTAAGGATAGGACAAGATAAGATATATTAGAAAAGATACAGAAATAAACAAAAAGATAGATGGGTAAAATTACCAAAGATAAGATAGAAAAAGGGCGCCACTTAACCTTTTGTGGTTAAAGAGAAAATTAAAAAAAAAAAAACGAAAAGAGATAAGGAAAGATATTTAGATTCTGAGACCAAATTCAAGGAAAGATATCAACAGTTAGTTATTAAATAAATTTTGTCAACACACTACATAAACAAATAATAAATATATTAGGTGGACTCCGTCTTACCTACACCTTACTACTTACGTACATCTTTTTTTTTGGACTGAGGTGGAAAGGTTCTAAACCGACTAGGGATAGATGTCCCTAGTACTGTTGGATTCGATCCAGAAAGGAGCACATGCTAGGACATAGCATCCAAAGTATGGATTATATGCGCCACATGCACCCCTGACCAGTCGCCTACCAACTAAAACCACCCCTTCTTCGGACAAGGCACCCCCGGACGAGTTCAATTGGTGAACGAAACATTGAGATGCCTTGTGCAGTCTGAAAATTTGGGAAAACATTGTAAAAGGGTTCTTACCTAAAACAATAAGAAGCGCTTAAAATGGTATGCAGCGACGATATTGTGGGGAAACAAAATATTGGGTCCTAAAAGGTGCAGGTGTGTTTAGCCTGACAAGGAAGGAATGTGAAATAAAAGAGGCATGAGGTAGTAAAAACTACGTACGTAATATAATTACAGATCTGGCTGTAAAAGTGCCGTCTATTCCGTCGTGCAGCCGAGTTGTAAAGCACTTATGACAGCGTATTGTATAATTTGTTACCTCATCCACCTTGTTCCTGTGTCGCTCTTTCTAGCGTCTCCTTTTTCTTTATAATTTGCGTAATTATGTCGACAGTAACATCGTAGGATTCTTTGTTCTGCGTCGCTTTCTGTATGAGATTGTTGGGCGTTATCGCTCCTAGCCTTGATATTAGGTTATTCCGTTCTCTTTGGAAAGTAGTGCAAGCAAAAATGCAGTGTTCTGCGTCGTCTATGACGCCGCAATTTATACACAGATCATTTGTTGTCTTCTTTATTCTATACGTATACGATCTAAAGGAGCCATGGCCGGTGAGAAATTGTGTAAAAAAGTAATTTAACCTACGAACCTACATTTAGACCAAGTTACCACATCAGGGATTAACATTTTGGTCCATTGTGCCTTCTCCGTTTGTGCCTCCCATTCATTTTGCCATATTTGAAGCATATGATCTTACTTCGGATTTTATTTCCGGTAAATGACCGTTTTCTCTGTTATATAAAGTATCTCTTTCTTTAGCTAGGAGGTGAATGGGGAGCGTACCTGTTATGACCTGTAGGGCAATCATAGAAGTAGTCCGGTATGCGCTTGCTACCTTTAGTAGAGGCTTCCTTTGTGCCTTTGCAAGCAGTTCCCTATACTTAGCCATTCTCAAGGCTTCGTACCATATATGGGCGCCGTATAAGAGTGTAGAGTGCACAATCTGAAGGTACATTCTTCTTTTGAGGGCACTTGGACCACCGATATTTGGCATAATTTTTATTAATGCCGCGGTTCTTTCTTCTGCTCTATGGACTACTTTCATCAGGTGCTTTGTAAATCTTAGACCTGTGTCTAGTTGGATGCCCAGATATTTAGCACAGTACGTAGGCTCTATACTTGTACTACCTACTACAAAAGCCAGGTTTGGGCGGGCTCTAGGGCCTTTCAGGATCAGAATTTCTGTTTTTCTGTTGCCAACTCTAGATCTTGTTTCACCATCCATCTATTGACTTTTCGACAGCTTCTGTTGACTAACATTTCCAACTCCAAGTTATTGTTACACTAAATGAGTAGAGCTAAATCGTCTGCGTATGCAATAGCTTTGGTCTCTGCTCCATAGTCAATTTCTAGGATTTCATTATATAAAGTGTTCCAAAGGATTGGTCCTACTAGGGATCCTTGCGGTACGCCTGCTGATATTTTCAGGTCTTTAGGTTTTGCAACTTGGACATACCTTTCATTGAGGTAGTCCTTAATTATATTGATCAAATAATCTGACACGTTTGCTTTTTCCAGTGAGGTGCTAATGTGACCCCAATTGGCTGAGTTAAATGCGTTTCTCACGTCAAACATCACGAGGGCAGCCCATTTCTTTCTCGTCCTTTTTACAGTGTCAGTTATTTCTTTTACCGCATCGATGGATGATCTAGATTTTCTGAATCCGTACCGTTTGTCAGATATACTTCCATTTATCTGTAAATCATCTTCTAGGCGATTTTTAATAAGATTTTCATAAAATTTCCCCAGGCTGTCTAGAAGGCAGATCGGCCTGTATGAGTTGGCAGTCTCGGGGTCCCTGTCCGGTTTAAGTATTAACGTCAGTCTTGCCTGTTTAATCATAATGGGAAATATTTGCTTCTGGAGGAGTTCATTAAAGATGCTCCGAACCATCTCAGGATTTTTCTCTATGATGATCTTTATCGCCTCAGGAGGCACACCATCAGGACCAGCTGCTCTTCCTAATTTAATACTTTTTGTCGCTATTGCTATTTCTTCAGCCGAAAAAACAACAGGTCGAACGTTGACGTTATTTTGAGTGAACTGTTGTGGGGGCTTAGCAGGAAATAGAGTATTAGCTATTTCCTTCCGTTGTTTTGCACAAAGGCTGTATGGGGTCTCTGTTCTTAATGTTTTTGTGGCAATTCTATAAGCTTCGCCCCATACATCATCTTCTAGTGCTGCGCATAGGTTATGCCAGCAGGAGTGCTTCGCCCGTTTAATTTCTCTGTCCAATTCTTTTTTAGCTCGCTTGTAATTTTCAGTGTGTTGTGGAGTCCTATACCTTTGTGTCGTACGCCTGAGCCTAAAACATTCGGAAAGAGGTTAATCTTTGTAAATGGGTATATTTATTTAAAAAACCCTTAAAAGGGCCACATCAATAAAACAAACGTTTTCGGACCACACAGTCCATCATCAGGTTATTAAAATCGAAAATGCTAGGTCATAATGCCTGAGCCACCAAAATATTAGGGTAAAAACCCTTTAAATTACATTTAGTTATGAAATGTTGTACATTGTGTTATAAAATAATTGTGATGTTCAATATTAAATTAAATTTGACTAAAGGTAACACATGGCTCAATTGGGTTCCAGAGCCGGGTGAGAGGGTACCTCTGCACTCGGAGAACAACGTGGAACTGATTCCGGTTCTCCGAAAGAATCCAGAATCAGTTCCACGTTGTTCTCCGAGTGCAGAGGTACCCTCCCACCCGGCTCTGGAACCCAATTGAGCCATGTGTTACCTTTAGTCAAATTTAATTTAATATTGAACATCACAATTATTTTATAACACAATGTACAACATTTCATAACTAAATGTAATTTAAAGGGTTTTTACCCTAATATTTTGGTGGCTCAGCATTATGACCTAGCATTTTCGATTTTAATAACCTGATGATGGACTGTGTGGTCCGAAAACGTTTGTTTTATTGATGTGGCCCTTTTAAGGGTTTTTTAAATAAATATACCCATTTACAAAGATTAACCTCTTTTTGTTATACGTGGTATACAGTCAGCTACAGGAATTTTTCCTTGTGGATTTTTTTAAAACATTCGGCTCTCTTGCTCTAGATCTCATCGTTCCACCAGTATGGCACTGTATACGTGACGTTTTCGGTACTTACGTACACCTACTTATCTACGAAACTTAATCAGCCTGATCTTTCTCCTGGTCGAAGGTATATTAATAATTTAATGTAATAAGCAAATATTCAGAGGTATTATTTTATTAGGAAACTTATTAGGAATCGAGAAATAAAATTCATGGATAAAACAAAACAATATATTCAACAACACAATGAAATAGGCGGCTAAATGTAAACATAAGTAAACAAAATGCACCATCAATTAATAAATGGTTGTATACATAGAGAAATAAACAGTATTATGATCAAGAAATACCTGTAAAGATACAATATAATAAAATCATGCACAAATTAAATTAACAGCGAAGAGAGCCTGGTAGTATTTAAAAAAAATTCAACTAAAGCTAATAAAGAAATCTCTCTTCTCTGTTTATGGGCTTATCTCGAGATAACGGGTATATTAAATTTAAAAATAAATAGCAATTATAGCAAATAAAATAAAATTAATTGAATTTAAATTTAAAAAAAATACAAAAAGATTACAAGAATTCTGTAGTATAAAAATGAAACCAACCCGCACTGGCTTGTAAGTTAAATGTCTGTCTCGCACTGTTTTTAGTTTAATTATTTGTTCTTAACAAAAAAAAATTGTTAAGGATGAGAGAGTCCATCCGCATATCTATTTGCGCATACGGCCATGGGCGTATCAGCAACAGAGGTAAAGGGATTAAAAATTATTTACTATTTTAATTAAAAAAAAATGATACAATACTAAAAGAAAAAGTTAGCAACAAGATTATTCTAACGTTAGCGGATTAAAAGAAAGTCATAGCTACATCATCTACAATTATTATATATAATACATATACAACACACAATGCATAAACATATAATACATAAACTTAAAACAATTTTCCTGCTATATGATGGCTATATGCCTACATGACCAAGGCCAAGAAAGTTAACCGTCAATTTATAAAACGATAACCGCCAAACAACTTGATTATAATATTTATATTAATAAAACCGTTTACTTTTTTAAAATAATCTTTTTTGAAAACAATTTGAAATCGATTTGTCAAGTACCAATTTAATTAAAGAAATGTTATTTTTAAACAGTGTTTTGAGCAGTATTTTATCGTATAATGTTTGCGAAATGTTCAGGTAATAACGTGCTACAACAAATTGAAATGCGACTGCAACGCAACTGCAACCACGGGAGAAGGCTCGAACAAAATAAGTTTTAGACTGATTGGTAACCAGTTTCAGTCGGATGTTCTAATCTCCGTGGTCACTGGCCCTAAGAAAATGAGATGTTCTAATCTCCGTGGGCACTGGCCCTAAGAAAATGAAATGTATCACAATTACAAAATACAACAAAATTATATATGTAAGAGGAGGTAGAAGGTAGAAAAAGTTAACCAATACAAATCTTGGTATTATTGTCTAGTATAATTAAAAATATCAACAATGCAGAAATAATGAAGACAATTAGACAATCTGTAGCATATTCCTTTCACCCTGTATATCATGGAAGCTTAAAAAGATTCCTAATCTTTTTACGTTTCTAAGATTAATAACCTAAACATTTTGGAGGCTGTTTATAATAAGCAAATTGCTCTTTTGTTTGAGATCAGTTCCGCCTATAGAGTTATAGAGTGTCTTTATGTCAACTTCGACCCGATTGTGACTTTACCGATTGTGACCCTAAATTAAATTTAGGCGTGTGATACGCGAAGCTATCAAGTGACAACCAGGTACTCACTTTATTTTTTTCTTCTTCTACTCTTATTAATAGTAGTTGAGTTTTATTTAATTATTTTTGACTTCCACTTTGACATTTTTAATTAGAGATTTCCTAAAAATATCTCCTCTAATTTATCTTAACGAATTACTTTTGAGTACCGATTTCGATGCTAACTCTTAAATAGGCATTTCTTTTGTATTGAGGTTTACCTTAAATAATTTTATTATCTGGACGTAGGGATACTTTATTTCTTAATGATGTTAACGTCTTTTATATAAATAATAGTGCAAGATAGTTAATCCACTTAACCAAGTGCGGTTTGGTTAAATTCTTATGTTTTCATTTCTGTAACCTTTTTGTATTTTTGTAAATTTAGAATGAATTTTTGTTATCTTTTGTGTTGGTTATAACTTTTATTTTTTTTTTTTTTGCTGTAGTATCTCGAGATACGCCAAAGCTTTATTTGTACATGATTGTATTATATATCTTTGTGAAGGTATTTTCTAATTATATTACTGCTTATTTTTATATGTATACCACCATTTTATAGTTGTTGGTGTGCTTTTATTACTTCTGTTGCATTCAGCAGCGTCATAATTTTGTTGTTGAATATATTGGTATTGTTTTATATAGGTATTTTATTTGTCGGTTCCTAACAAGTTCCCTGATAAAATAGTAACTCTGAGTATTTGCTTTTTAACTTTAAATATTAATATACCTTTGACCAGTAGAAAGATCAGGCTGAATAAGTTTCATAGGTAAGTAAGTGTAATACCTAATATATTTATTATTTGTTTATTTATTGTGTTGACCAAATTTATTTGATAATTAACTGTTGGTATCTTTTCTTGGGTTTGATCTCTAAACCAAAATATATTTCCTTATCTCTTTTCTTTTCTAAGGTTTCTTAATTTTTTCCTTAACTCCAAAAAATTGAGTGGCGCCCTGTTTCTATCTTATCGTATCTTTGGTTATTTTACCCATCTATATTTTTATTTATTTTTGTATCTTTTTTAATATCTCTTATCCTATCTTTACTTATTTCATACGTTGGACCCATTCTCGGTTCCTCAAGCTTCCTCAAGCTAGTTTCGAACCCACAACTCACTCTCCACCAACCATCTGGCTTCCCTCCGCAGTGTCTCCATTGGTGACCTTTCTAGCACCATCCAAAAAAGGTTTCCGAGGTTACAGAGTTTAACATAAAATGCTGAGTTCTCATATTGGCCAATTACGAATAAAATAAATAGGAATTTTTCCACTTATGCCAGCGTGAGAAAGAAAGTAATTAGCGGTCGATCAAAGATTGGAATTTGGATGAAACAGTTTTAGCTGGTGGGAGAATGAATACTCGCGAAAGAATTAATTTTGTCATCTGTTGAGTTCGATATAGAAAACCGTCAGGGAACGATGTGTGTAGAGTCCAGCTCAGGCTTGGGCTGTGTGTTTGTTGTACCGCAGTTGAGTACGTATCATGTAAAAAAATGAGAAAATTATTTTTGCATTGCAAAAGCTCAAGTCGTACTGCACTGCATTATTCCCCTATGTAAGTTCAATTTAATTTTAAAACTTGTCAAAATGTTTGGAGATATGATTGCAGAATGTTTTCGTCTGGTGAATTAAAGAAATTTGCTCTATTTCACTTAAAACTTTTATTAAATACTTAGTGGGTTTAATACTTATACGTCTACTACCAATCATATACAAGATATTCATCAAGATCATCAACAACAGATTAACAAATGCATTAGATCCTGCACAGCCAAGATAGCAAGCTGGCTTCAGAAGTGGATTCAGTACCCTGGATATTATACATACTCTTTGAGAACTAATGAGTAGTGCTAAAGAATATGAAATATCGCTAACAATAACCTTCACAGATTTCGAGAAGGCTTTTAATTCAGTGCAGTGCACCATTTTCTGTATAGGTTATGTTCCTCATTTTTTGTATTCTGTAATAATCTTCGTTTTTTTTTGTATACAATCCTAAAGTTTGATGTGCAGTATACTAGTGATCAAGTGAAATTGTTATACTTTTTGTTCGGAGAGTTTGTGTGAATGTTTGTTAATAGATAGTAAGAGATAATAATAATATTATGATAATTTTGCTACAACTGAGGTAATATCAAATTATTTTTTCTGTATTATTATAAATTCACCTTTCAGCTTTACCCAGTAATAAAGATATTCCATCTAATTTGAGAAATATTTGTTTAATACCTAATTTGTCTAAATTTACATTTGTTTTTATTTTGTCGTTTGCTTTGTTTCATTTATGTGTACCTTGCTAATGTGTTGGAATTCTATTATAATTTTTACCTGGCACCTTTAAGAAATAAAAATTGTTCATTTGTAGCAATTATTTGTTAATTATTACTCTCTTATAATCTTGCTTTCGTCTGGTAACTGATAAGAAGCTAAATCTCACAGAATTGTAGAGCGAAAATATAAAGTAAATGTATTTGTTTCTCCTTCGTTTTGACAAGATATGCATTTTGCTTAATTTTTTAGAGAGGTTTAGCATATCTATCATTTTTTTGGAATCTTTTTTAAACCAATCTTCTCATATGTCAAGTGTCGAGATTTCCTCGTCCCTAGACAAAGGACAAGGTGGCTCCGTTTATTTTTCCCTCTCTTTTAGAACCAACTTCTGTCATTTTCATTGGTACGTTTCAATTCTCATTATTCATTTTTTAAATATACCCGATCCCAGATCTATAGCCTCACGTTCCAAAGCTCACCGTTGTGTCCTTCATAACACCTGAGCGCCAATTTGCAAGGTAAACATACTTGCACGTGGATTTTTTATTTCTCTTTTGATCCCCCACTTCCCATTCAGACAAGTATCGTTACAAAGCTAAAGAAGTATTTAACCAATTGAGAACAGTTTTGCGCATTAGTGACCTTAGCTTACAACTAAAAGTAAAAATATTGTGCTTATTGGTATTTTTATTATTGCTTTAAAGAATGGAGGCCTGGACTTTAAAAAACCAAATTAAAGGATAAAATGTACATTTCATTACAATCCACTGTGGTTTAATTCCATATAAAATAATATTTAATATAACAGATATTCTTTATATCACCACTTCCACCTCTAATAAAGTTCCTTATATACGTTGGATATTACATGCACAGCCAAGACAGTTTTATTAAAACCTATTTGTATATACCGCAATAATTCATACTTATATTTATCGTGGAAAATTGGTTGGAGGAACTCACTTGCCTGGGAATCAGAGGATATATTAAATTTTTGATAGTCGCGTATATTTTACTGGAGAATAAAATTTTACCGTTTTTATGTTTCATTTAGTCCGAGCTTTCTTTTTAGCAAATATTTATATAGCTGTTTACAATATATATTATTGAAATATTTTGAGACTTAAACAATATTTTAAAACGAACGATCATCGTGATCATTCTCAGCGTATTTTACCGAATATGTTACAGCCTCACTTACATGGTCGTTCTTCATTTCGGCCCATGATTGTTTAATATTCGCTTTTCCGTGCCATGTTGTACTGGCTTTCTTATGTCATAGTCCTATCTTAAATTTGGACGTCTTCTTGGTTTCTTGACGCCTCTTGGATACCACAGTGTAATTCTAATGGACCATCTATTGTCAGTTCTTCTTGCTTAATGTCCCGTCTACTGCCATTTTTAAGATTTATTTCTGTGGATTACATCAGTGACCTTGGTTTTCTGTCTGATCCACTCTATTCTTTTTCGATATATCTTTCGGAACGATGTCGTCTGCAAATCTTGGATAGCTGAGGTATTCTCCATCAATGGGTAGGCTCTTGCTCTGCTAATTGATTTTGCTGGATATATTTTGAAAAGTTGCAGTGAAGAGCTTTACTGATATTGCGTCTCCTTGTTGGACGCGTCTGGTAGTGGGAAATTATGGAATGTTTTTATAAATTTTTACCTTTGCTTTTACCCTATATATTTGCCAAAGTCCCTATGTACGGTTTGCCAATGCTCTGGTTGTAACGCATTTGTTACTCTGTTGTTAATGATCTTTGTGAATATCTTTTATATGATTGGTAGTAGACTTGTGTTTACGATCAAACGCATAAAATTGCAATATCTGGGACAAGTTATGAGAAATCACCACCGTTACTCCCTGCTGCAGTCTATATTGCAAGGTAAAGTGAAAGGTAAGCGCGGACCCGGTAGAAGGAGAATATCATGGCTGCGGAATTTAAGAGCATGGTTTAAGAAAACCTCAACGGAGCTGTTTCGAGCCGCAGCGAGCAAGGTTATGATTGTCAATATGATTTCCAACATCCGAAACGGATCGGAACCAGAAGGAGAAGAAGTAGACTTGTAGATCTGTAGTTCTTGATATCCTCTTTGCCACCTTTCTTATGAATTATAGGTATTATTACTGTATTTCAGTGATCTGGTATGCATCTTGACCTTAAACAGTTCGTTAATAAGCCCCTTAAGTTTTTTCAGGTTTTTTGCTAGGGTATATAAGTAGTTTCACAGTTATGCCATCTATTCCAGCTGTTTACCGCTTTTCATTTTTATAATTGTCGATTCTACTTCTTCCCGAAGGACTTCTGGTATATATTCTTGGGTACTGATTGCTTCTATAAGTGTTTCAGGGGCTTTGCATAGTTCGCTGTAAAATTTAGTTACATGTAATATTTTATTTCTGTCTGTAATTTTGGTGTTTTCGTTGTTTAAAGCAATGATTTGCTTTTTCATAAATGCTTTCCTTGTTTTCTTATAGTTTTTTCTGTTTTTAATTATATTTTCAACCAGTTTTTCAGACTGTTCAGAAAGTTCAGTGTATGGTACCTATTCTCTGTATGTTGCTATTTACTTTTATTTCCCTTTTTTGCTTTAGAATTATTTTGATTTTATCAGACAGTTTACTATGTTCATTTTGTTGTTAGGGCCTTCAATTTCTTTGAATTTATCAAGGATGATTTTCATGAATTGAAAGATGTCGATTTGGTCATGTAATCTTTCATCAATTGTCCTTTGGCAGCAATCTAAGATTTCTTTTAGATTGTTAATATTTATACCCGTAACTGTTGGTTTTAAGATTAATGTGTCTTTGTATTTTGTGAGTGTACCCAGATATCATCCTTATATTTAAGTAAATCAGGCTCAAGAAAACCAGCAGATTTGATCATCAAAAAATTGGAACAAGCAGGCTAAATAAAGCTCCTATCAAAAATCAGAATCAACTTCTACACTTCCTTAAACCGACCTTTATCACAGGAAGTAAACTTGCCTAACAATTATACCAAATGACATTAAAATACTTTTGTTGATAAATTTCTGTACCAGACATTTAATAAAGATTAAGTTAAACATTACAGAGGGATTAATTGTTAAGAAGGTAATTCAAGAAGATAAATGGACTGTACCATCATCGGCTGTGATGGTCCATCGAACCCGAACATCACAAACACCAATGAGGTAAGTTATTACTACAGTTTGCCATGGAATATAATTTATACATAATAAATGTAGGAAACAATCCAATTTTTTAGTTTCACTATGAGAGCAGATTATTCATGTTAACAGTAAACTAACGCTATACAATAAAGAAATTCAGAAAACATAAAGGAATTTATGGAGATTACAGATATGTCGGCATACTCTTGAATCCATAAAGTCCTGGCAAAGGATGGGGCATTAAAAAAGTAGGTTTCCTAAGACCTACGAGGATGCCAAAGAAAAAATTGTCATAAAAATCTCATAAACACATACTTCCCGGCTTCAACAATTTTTAATGATGCCGATAGGCGATTTAGACAAAAGATTGGCTGGACCAAGTTCTACAGATTGGAAAATAGCCGCAGCAGTCACAAAACCAAGCAGAATTAGATGGGCTATTAATAAATTTTAGTATACTTGCCTAAGATACGTAAAGTTACAGACCTAACATCAAAGCTAGACTAATAATCCTATCGTCTTCTCTATTAAAAACGCTGAACAGTCTTCAGGATAGGTGCATAAGAGACGAAGTGCTAAAAGATAATCCTTTAATGAATCATCAATATGCATAACAACCTTCTCAGGGTTGAATGATCTAAATAGGTTTATCTTAAAGTAAATGAAATATAAAAAGATATCAATTTCCGATTTTTTAGATATTGAAGGGGCATTTAATATTACTAGCAAATCTTTGATACAAGCGATCAGTGGACGGGGCACACCTGCAGTAATACGCATATGATCAAGTGCATCCCTTGAGAATAGTAGTTAAATATCCACTATAAGTAAAGCAACCATCAAAACAAGAGCAGGTGAAGAATGTCTACAAGGACATTATCTTATGTTATCTCTACTTCTACAACAAAAACAAAAATAAAAAACCTACAGAAGTTAAAACACTTTACACTTGTATTTTGGTATAAAAACATATAGTTAAAACTTTTTAAAAAAGTGTCGTCAATATTTATGTAGTAGCATAACGTTTTCGATCTGAAGAGATCATCCTCAGTGCCTTATGTAGTTGAAGCTAACAATAAAGTTGTGGCTGTGACATCCATATATGAGTTTACATTAATTCAAATTTTAATTATGTTGTCACTCTAGGTCGATAACATTGGATAAAATTTATTACTTTAGGGACTACATATGCTCGATATACACACGTGGTACTTGTCAGTTAAAACGACACAGGCCAACTGCTTCAGTTGGTCTGGTATATTTTGGTTGAACCACGTGGCAAAGATGAAGGATGAAAGGTAAATACGCAAGTTAACCCAATAGAGACCAAAAAGAGATAAACAAAACAGAGGAAGACCACCTAAACGAAGGCAAGATTTTTACTTTAAAAAATAATGGTTCTATACTACACAAGACCGTGCACTTTATATATATATATATATATATATATATATATATATATATATATATATATATATATATATTGTTATGATGTGTAAAATTGAAAATATTATTGATTTGCTCTTAATATATTTCAAAGGACAAAATATAATAATTCAAATAATTCAACTAATAAACTATAAAAGATATTTCTAAGAAGTAAAAGTCCATTGTCCTCGATAGTAAACAAAATTTACAGATATGCATAAATTATTTTCTTTGTAAAATATATTCGATTGACGTGAGTGAGTGTAGTGAAATCGTGAACGCGAGCGGGTTCTCTAAATAGACTTGTACGTCGATACAGTGAATAAGACAATAGAATAGAAATATTTAGAAAATATAATTCTCCGTTAGTTCTTAAGAATTTGTAGAAACTGATTAACATGTTAATAGTTTTTAATAAATTTATAATTGTAGGTAAAATTGTTGTTTGTTATCTAAGTGGTAGATGGGGATGAATGTGACGAACTTTGATTGGCGGAGATTGAAAGAAGTGGGATAGGTATGAGGAATGAGAGTTTAGCTAGATTTTTGAGGGAGAAAAGATAATCAGTTGTTTTCCAAGGATTCAAGGCAAACAGTCGTTGTTCTCTGGTGGTTCCTTAGTGGTAGTAAGCAGTAGAAGTGAATGTTTGTGAGTTTTCGTGGAGTAATTTTATCTGACGGAAGCTGATCCAATAAAATATTGTTATACTTTTCTACTTATATTCCAAGATAAGAGGCTAGCATCATTTGAACGATACGTCCATTTGAAGGAGATCATTAAAGACGAGAGGCTCGCAATAATTTGTTGTAAGATTGCTAATTACCTAGGGGACTGCTAAGAATAGATGGTGTAGGCTACAAGGAACAAGGATTTGGACAACTCATCATCAGAGAGATAGTGTTTACCATTCGTCAGTTTGTCTCTATTAACAACACATTTTTAACAATTGCTTTAAAAAAGATAGGAATATTTTGATCAGGAGATTTAGAACAACAATCTTTACTATCTAAAATCACTATGCTAAAACACTTTCAGTTGTTTTAGCACAGAGGTACCACCTACGTTAAAAATTCTTGTCTCAATAATGTACTAAATTATTTTAAAACCTTTCATTAATCCGAATCTATTCCGGAAATCTTTTCCGAAAGAAAAAGGAGGGGATGACCGATAACATACTAAACCTTATTCAGCAAAGAAGAAATTGTAAAAATAAAGATGAGACTCAATATAAAGAAATATATCAACAAATAAGATACGAGGTTAAGCGAGCATAAGAGGACTGGATGGAACAGAGATGTGGGGAGATGGAAGACTACAAAGAAAACATGACGAGTTGAATATACACAAAAAACTTAAAGAAATCACCTACACTCAGAGAAAAAGAACTTCTCACTTTATGAGAAACTCCAAAGGAAAATTATTCCCGACTTAAAGGAAAAAAAGGAAGAATGGACCAACTACATAAAAGAGCTCTTCCTGGATACAAGGCTACCACTTATAGCCACAGAATATACGAATACTGGTCATCAAACAAAGCAAAAATGGTAAATCTTTAGGCCCTGAACAAATACCATCAGACTGGCTTAAACTTGTAGATGACGGCAATGCCTCAGAACGAATAAACATTTATAACCACATATACGAAACTGGAACACTGCCACAAATATGGTTGGAGTCTACATTTATCCCACTTCCCAAAAAACATCATAATGTAAAGACTTTAGACTAATTAGTCTCATAAGTCACTCTCTCAAGCTACTTCTTAGGATAATTCTTAATAGAATTAAGCAGAAATGTGAAGACACAATGGGAAATAAACAATTCGGTTTCAGAGAAGGATTGGGAACAAGGGAAGGTTTGTTTTCAATGCTAGTACTACTTCAACGATCATGGGAAAAATAGAAACCAATTTACGTCTGTTTTATAGATTTTGAGAAGGCGTTTGAAATGGTTCAACATGGTAGGCTATTTGAATATCTAGAAATAATTGGAGTAGATGATAAAGATCTGAGACTTTTACAACATCTATATTGGAATTAAGAAGCTTCTAGTTTGGTAGAAGGCAAAGAAACAGACACAATTTGTATTCAAATAGGTAATAGACGGGGTTGTGTGTTGTCCTTAACTTTGTTTAACGTTTACTCAGAAATAATTTCATCAGAAAAAGTATTAATAACATCAGATATGCAGATGACACCGCAATCCAGGCTGAAAGTATCTAAGATTTTCAATTCCTTATAGATCTAGTCACTAGAGAATGCTCTAATAGCGGACTAAGCATAAATACAACAAACACAAAGTTACTTGTGGTTAGTAAACAAAAGCTCGGAGCTATACAACTAATTGTCAATAATGAACCGATAACAAAAGTTAACCATTTTAAATATCTAAGATGTTGGATAAACGAGACACTAAATCCGGATGAAGAAATTAAAACTCGTATAGAAATTGCCAGAGGAGCGTTTATGAAACTTAGATCTATTCTGAGCAATTCTCTTACAGCTGAGAATTAAGTTCCTAAAATTTTATGTGTATCCTGCATTACTGTATGGATGTGAAACTTGGATTATAAAGGTTAACATGATAAACAAATTAGAAGCCTTCCAGATGTGCTTATATCGTAGAATGCTTAGAATATCATGGGTAAAACACATTTCAAACAGAGCAGTCTTGAATACAGTAGGTCAAGGTAAATGTGACTTAATAAAGATGATAAAAAAGAGAAAACTTAAATATCTGGGGCATATAATGAAAGGAAGCAGATACAGGATAATGCAGTTGATACTCAACGGAAAGATCGGCGGAAGAAGAGGAATTGGTAGAAAGAAATACTCATGGCTCCGAAACCTTCGTCAATGGACTGGCTTATCAGCAGATGAATTATTATATACCGCTCAAGATCGAGAACGATATCGGCAAATCGTCATGGAAACTACCCACGCCTAAAACTTGAGCACGGTACTCAAAGAAGAAGAAGATAAATCCGAATGCTATAGATAATAGCAGATATTCATCTTATAATACGATATACGAGAATGTAATATGTAAAAAGTTATACATAATAATTATTTGTTTATTTAAAAAATAAACATAAAGTTTCCTACTTGGTTAATACAAAAATAAAAAATCTTATTACGTAAATCGTAATTTATAGATTCATATATTTAGAAAATACTACCTCGATTCTATCTAAACGTAATACCACTCTAATTTTATCGCTAGTTAATTTATGTATAGGTATGTTTAATAGACCAATTTATGCACAGTACAATCTAATCGGCGTATTCGAGACCTTTTACAATGTAATTTCATAAAATTTTATTGATACATTTATAGGTAATGAATTAACTGGTATCTTTTACTGGCGAAAGGCAAACCTATAAAATTAACTTTTATATCCCTTTATTTGCATTTGTGAGGATATAACGACACTGCAAAAGATAATCGTTGTTTTTAAGGATGTAATCGTTACAATATAACTAATAACAGATGGAGATTTAGTCTTTGGCCTTACAGTAGTAGAATGTTCAATTAATGGGATATTTACTTTGATCCGTACATACACATATGCATACGGAATACGGATGGTAAGTATAATAAAACTAAACAAGTATAAATTAGATATCTTGATTGACCTTAACAGAATATATTATATTAATAAATAATAGATTTCATTATAGTGAAGCAAGAAACTACAAAAAAGATTGAATATGTAAAAGCTCTTAGAGGAACAGAGTGCGAAACTGACCATCATCTCGTTCATGTCAAATGTTACTTTCCTTTCCTGTACCAACAACTCACGTATACTGTTTGGTAAAATACCCAAAGTTTGGGTACTTTACCCAACTACAGCTTGTACAGCTTACAAGAAAATTCAAAACTTTCTTTCCTATACAAAACTACGTCCAGCCCATAGGTTGAAAAATCTAGCGTATTGTTATGCTTCAGGCATGCACCAAGAAATCATAAATAAAATATAGAAACTGAATTTAAAGTTTTAGAACCCTACCGAAAAGACAAAGAAAGAGACCTCTCTGGTACACTCCTGAAATTAACAACTTAGTAAAAGAAAAAAAGTGGTACATTAGATGGTACTTTAGACTAATGCGAAGCTTCGTACTATGTTTTCTGTAGTTTTGAAATTTAAATATGTTTAAAATTCAATAAAAGAAAAACTATTTATATTATTTATTTATTATTTTTATAGACTAATAAAATTAAAAGTTTACATGTTGTATATCGGACACTCCTCGTCGAGTAAATGGACTCGTCCAACTGTTTACTGTGAATACTATTTCGCAAAAAGCCATATTTAATATGTGCTGATTTAGAAATCTCTTTCAAAGTATAAATACGAAAATTGAACTTAAAATGTTTTACTAATAAATCTTCTTTTCGTTCTTTAATACAATAGTTGAATTCTTCTTCTTCAAGTGCCATCTTTGCTCCGAAGGTTGGCAATCATCAGGGCTATACGTATTTTCGAAACTGCAGACCGAAACAATTCGTTGTTGCTACAGCTATACCATTCCCGTAGATTCTTTAGCCAGGAGTTTCGTCTTCTTCTTATGGACCTTGTTCCTGCTATTTTCCCTTGCATAATTATTCGAAACAGTTCATATCTTTCGCCTCTTGTAATGTGTCCCAAGTATTGCAGTTTTCGTTTTTTGATCGTAAATATGACTTCCTTTTCTTTATTCATTCTTCTCAAGACCTCGACAAAATAGTTGAATTAGTAATTGTAAAAATCCGACATTATGTTTATATGAAATTATTTTAAAACAAGAAGGGCATAGAAATAAAATTAACGCCCAATTTAATAGTGGCATCATAAAGTAAACCTTAACTAATGTTCTCTTGATACTGGGGGACACGAAAGGAGCCTTCACGTAGATTACGATCACATGTGAAAGCAATCGGGAGTCCCCTGAAAACGAGTAATGTCGGCTAATCCTTTCAACACCGGTGCACCAACACAGATGCAAACTCAACCAAAACGGTCCTTGTCAAGGCCATAGATTCCACATCTTTAAGATATCAAGTAGCCATCGAGATCCTCACAGTGGAACTAAAATCTTGCACGGTAACGTCTACAAACACCATCTACAAACTACCCAACATTGACTTTGTTTTTGAGGAACCAGATAACTTTCAATCACAGCAAATAAAATTGATACTGTGTGACTTCGCAGTATCGCGTGGGGATATAACGAAACAGACTTTAATGGTGAAGAACTAGAAAATTGGGCTGAAAATATGAACCTAAAATGAATGAAAATTGTTCATTTCAAGAGAAAGTTTAATTTCAGTAAAGCAAAAGAAGTTTCCCAGCTAGAGCCGTGTTCTGATCCATACGATAAGTTTGTACAAATCGTAAAACAAATATCATGAAAATATATTTCTAGAGGCTGCCGAACCGAATACATCTTCTTCTTCATGTGCCTTGTCCGTTCCAAACGTTGGCAATCAACATGGCTATTCTGACTTTGTTTAAGGCAGATCTGAATAGTTCAGCAGATCACAATCCGAATCATTGCCGCAAGTTTTGGAGCCATGAGTGTCTTCTCCTCCCTGGACCCCTTCTGCTGTCTATTTTCCCTTGAACGATCAGCTGTAGTACTCTATATTTATTATGTCTCATAACGTGACCCAAGTATTCCAACTTTCTTTTCTTTATACTTATTCCTACCTCTCTCTTTACCTATCCGGCGTAGTACCTCTTCGTTGGTCACGTGCTCAGTCCAGGATATACGTAATATACGTCGATAAGCCCACATTTCGAAGGCCTCTACTTTTTTCATCAATGTTGCGGTCATTGTCCACGTCTCCATTCCATATAACAAAACCGGAAATACTTAACATTTCAAAAGTCGAATCATGAGAGGTAGGGTGAGGGTTTTAGAGGTGAAAATTTGCTTCATGTTAGTGAACGATGCTTCTGCCTTTTCTACTCTTATACGTATTTCCTTCGCTTGATCTCAATTTGAGTTAACTGTTGTTCCCAAGTAGATGTACGAATCCACGTGTTCAATTCTTTCATTGTCTAATATCAGTTGCTGTGGTGGTTGTTGGGTTTTGCTTACTAACATCCATTTGGTTTTTGTGATATTAAGTCTGAGTCCGTATTGTGCACTTGTTTTTTGTATCTTATTTATTAGACAACTCAGTTCATTCATGCTACTTGCTAGAATCACAGTGTCATCAGCATACCTTATGTTATTAATTATTTCTCCATTTATCTTTATGCCTTCTGTGCTTTCCTCCAGCGCTGTCTTAAATACTTCTTCTGCTACCGAATACATAGCGGGGCTAAATAAAGAATCTAAACCCCTACTTAAAAGATACGAGCAGCTATATGAAGACGATCCCTTTTCGGAAGCAACCATAGAGGCCGGGGAGGAATTGCTACATGTGATATCCGCCAATAGAACGGACAGGTGGTGCAAGCTGGTCACGAGTCTAGACATGAAACAAAGCAGCAGACGCGATTGGAAATTAATTCGTAATCTTGGCAACAATCCCGTCGCACCGGCACCCAATTTGACAAAAGTCACGCCCGATCAGATAGCCCATTGTCTCCTGACAAATGGTAAGACGACATCAAGGAAGAACAAAGTGAAAGTACAACGAAATATCGACGAAGAAGAGGATGTTCTAGCCACCTCCGTTTGTCTGGAGGAGATGAGAGGTGCGGTCCACCAAATGAAAGATAATAAAGCGGCTGGCCTAAAAGATATACGAATAGAACAAATAAAGCACTTTGGACCAAAAACCCCAGAGTGGCTCGTAAAAATGATGAACTGTTGCGTCCGTATATTTCAAATCCCCAAAATCTGGAGGAAAGCTAGAGTGGTGGCCCTCTTTAAACCAGGAAAGGATATGGCGGATACAAAGAGTTTCAGACCTGTCTCTCTTTTGTGTCACCTTTTCAAGTTGTTCGAAAGAATGATATTGAACCGCATCACTGAATCTGTGAACACTAAAATTATTCCTAAACAAGCAGGATTTAGACCCAGAAAATGCTGCTGCAGTCAAACTCTTACTTAATCTCACCCAACATATTGAAGATGGGTATTAACGGAAAGAAATAATAGGAGTAGCGTTCATAGGTTAAGGTCATAGTTTCCGACTAACAAGGTTAATGAAATGTCTTTTCCAGAATAGACGCTTCTACGTAACGCTCCAGTCCAAGAACAGTCGGTGGAGGAATAAAAAATAGACTCCCACAGGGAAGTGTCCTCGCGCCATTGCTATACAACATTTACACCAACGACCAACACAAAAACCAACAAACAAGACAATTTATTTACGCGGATGATACAGCGGTGGCAGCTCAGGGAAGTACATTCAATGAAGTCGAAGTAAAAGTGACAGATGACCTAGAAGACTTAAAAGTATACTATGACAAAAACCATCTGAAACCCAATCCTACAAAAACTCATGTGTGTGCTTTTCACCTTAGCAACAAACATGCCCGAAGGACACTGGTAGTGGACGGCGTGGTCAGATGCTGAAATACAATGAGTCGCCAAAATATCTCGGCGTACGTCTGGATAGAACTTTGTCTTATCGATATCACTGTCAAGATATCAAGAAAAAAGTAAGCGCCAGAAATAATATCATCCGCAAACTAACAAACACAAAATGGGGAGCACAACCACACACTCTCCATACTTCTGCCTTAGCATTATGTTTTTCTGTCGCCAAGTTTGGAGCACCAGTGTGGGAAAACTCTGCTCACGCTAAAAACGTCGTTGTTGCGTTAAATGAAACGGTTCGTATAATATCTGTCTGACTGAAACTGACACCTATCGAAGAGGTCTACTCTTTAGTTGTAATCGCTCCACCTGATAGAACGAAAGAAGCAGGAGACGGATCAAGGACACCCCTTATATAACCACAAAGTATAGCCAAGTAGATTAAGATCTCGGAAAAGCTTTCTGAAAAAATCACAATCACCTCCTGAAGAGCCAAAGACGCGCCGAATACACCTATGCCAAGCGTCAGCTCCAACATTTTTTGCTACCTCAGAGGAAATGGCCACTGGACACAATCTGCCATATCTCACATGGAAAGTGCTAAACCGACTAAGAACTGGCGTTTCACGTTCTGCTAGTAACCTGAAGAAATGGGGATACCAGGAGGACGATACCTGCGACTGTGGCGCGATTCAGAATAGTCACCATCTACTATCAGGCCCAGAGATGAGAGAGACCTGCACAGAAGAAGACCTATTTTTAGCAAATGACAGGGCCATCTATGTGTCCAACGATGGAAACACAAAATTTAAAGCTGTTGGTATTCCGGACACGGAAAGTAAGTAAGTATTAGGTTTTTTTAAAAAACCTACAGCTATTATCAGTATTCAAGATAAACTTAAGTGTTTAAGTTAGTAGGTTGATAATTGTGTTTCTATCAATGTTGCTTTGTTTTTTTTTTTTCAATATAAGGTTATCTCTTGGTGTACGTTAATTTTTGCGTAAAGCTGTTTATTGTTATTAATTATGACTGTATCAAAAAGAAGTCGTTCTTTAAATTTCACAAAAAAAGAAACTTTTATTTAATGAGGAAGTATGCAGATGTAAATCAATTATAGACACCAAGAAACAATATTAAAAAAAAACGTAAGTTTTAAAAGAAGAGAATGATCGATAAAAGGACAAAGAAAAGAGAGAAAATGCCAATTATTAAAGAGATATTAAGGAACTAGAAACAAAAATCAAAATATTAAAAATTAAATTAAAATTAAAATAAAAATATGCTCAAGCAAATTTATAATAAATTGTGTACAAAAAGTGTTGTTTTAGTGTCCTTTATACAGAGTGTTTCAAAAAGGTAAGTCATAAATTAAAGCACGCATTACGGGGGCAAAAATAAATTAATCGAACTTACTTTAGTACAAAAGTGTACACAAAAAAAATTAAAGCCCTTTGAAGTTGCAAAAAAAATTGTTTTTTTTTGCAGTATCTCCTAAATTGCTTAAAATTTTGTAATAAAAATAGGCACGTTACTTTCTTGTTCTGAAAGCATGTTTCATACAAAAGAAAGAACAAAATCTAAGCGCACAGAAAAATTTTAATGTGGGTGTGCAGCCCTAAATCCCCCCAAACTTTTGAGTACGTTTAATTTAATCGACATTTGACTGGTGCTAATCTCAAAGAAGAGCTTAGAGAGGTCCGAGGTGTGGTTACCAGCGTTTGGACAGTCAGAAGGAGACTGAAAGCAGCCAACCTAACACCAAAAAGGGCAGCTACTAGTCTCAAGCTAACTGCAGCCCAGAAGCAAAGACGACTAGAGTTTGCTCGCGAACATCTGGATTGGGACGACTATCAATGGAGTTAGGTATTATTCTCCGACGAAAGTAGGATCTGCCTATATGGCAACGACAAAAGGCGGATTTGCTCAATGTTGCATATGAGAAATTGTGTCATATGGAGGCGGTTCTTGTATGTTTTGGGCAGGCATTTCCATGGATTGGAAAACCGAGCTGGTTTTCGTGCCTGGTAGAGGACGTGGAGGAGGTTTAACGGCGGATCGTTACATCAGAGATATTTTGGAGGAACATGTAGTTCCATACGCGGAATTTATTGGTAATGCCTTTATTTTATTTCATGATAATGCACAATGTCATACCGCACGAGTCACCACCACCTATCTGACTGAGATCGCTATACCTACAATAAATTGGCCTGCGTTGAGTCCGGACATAAATCCAATAGAGCATATTTGGGATGAGCTTAAACGAAGGGTCCGGAGTAGAAATCATGCACCAAGGAGCATAATGGAATTGATAGCTGCGCTTAATGATGAATGGAAAGCAATGCCTTAAGAATTTATTAGAAAAGTTATCCAATCCATGCGAAATCGATTAGAAATAGGGGTGGTAATATTAGATACTGAAAAACAAAAAAATTCATTTTGTAATTGATGATTTCTTTGTTCATTAGGTCTTTCTTGGAATAGTTCCAATGATGAATATTTGAGAAACTCTGTTCGTATTGCATTACTGTATATTGCTGTATATACTGTATATTACTGTATATTACCGTATATTGCGTTACTGTTTTCACATTACATCTTGTTATTTTCATACTTCTTACAGTAAAATAGAAGGTGTAATCTCAAATATCGCTTTTAAGTCGTTTGTTTTGCACTCAAGTGTATTTTTTTAACCAAATATTGTATATATCGTTATTTATATCCAAATGAAATTATAAAACAATGTTTACAATGTTAAAAAAATATTTAAAAAATAATAATAATATTCTTGTAACATCTAGGTTAGGTTAGGTAAAATGGTAACGTGATAGAACAAGTAGAAAAATATCAGTATTTGGGAACTTTGATCAATGAAACCAATGATCATACTGTAGAAATTAACAGACGAATAGAGATTGCCAGATCAGCATTTATACGAATGAAGCCACTCCTAACGTGCAAAAATCTAAATTTGGAGATCAGACTACGTACCATTCGCTGTTATATATTTTCAATATTATTATATGGAGCTGAGACTTGGACATTAAAAAAATGTAATTTAAAAAGAATCGAGGCCTTCGAACTCTGGTTATACCGCAGAGTATTGAAAATATCATGGACTGATAGAATTACAAATAAAGAAGTACTGGAGAGGGTTGGTAAAGAAACAGAACTAATCACCACTATACAAACCAGAAAACTGGAATACCTAGGCCACGTGATGAGGGGATCAAAATATGAAATTTTGAGACTGATAATACAGGGAAAGATTCAAGGAAGAAGATCTGTTGGCCGAAGGCAGAACTCATGGTTAAAGAATCTACGTGATTGGTACCAATGCAGATCGATTGATTTGTTTAGAGCAGCAAGTTCTAAAATAAAAATAGCCATTATGATTGCCAACCTCCGTAGGGAGACGGCACTCTAAGAAGAAGAACATCTAGGTGATCCCAGAGATATATCACTTTATGCAATTAACGAGTCAAAAATAGATATAATGCTTAAAAACAGTTTATTCAAATTTTGACTATTTAAGGAAAAAAAAAGATAAGTCGTATAACAAAACTCAAGGGTGCGATCCAAAATACGAGGAAATTCGATCATTTAGTTACTAAATGTTAAGGATATGAGCCAATAGAGTGGGAAACTATTATTAAAAAAACACGATTTTTGCAATTTGAGAATTTTTAAGTTAAAAATAATTATTTTAACAATAATGATTTATAGCCCGTAAGAAAATAGATGGAAAAGCATACATCTAACTATCTGATTTTGAGGTAAGGTAAAAAAGTCCGAAAAGGATAAAAAACGTGGTATTTTCGAATTTTGTCTTTATGAAAGAGTTAAATGAATAATTTTACAAAAAAAATGTGTTAATGCGAAAGAAAAAATGTTGAATTAACAACTGAGTTTTGAGGTTATCTGCAAATAAATGAGTAAAAAACGGTTTTTTTTTTATTTTTCGATGCTTTTCGCTCAGAAATTGAAAATTTTGTCTTGGCCATTTAAAAGAACAACAAAAAATACATAAAAAATTACTATTTAAAAGTTGGCCAAAAATTATTAACATAACCTAAAAAATTATTGAAAATTTCAATGACTTTTTCTGAGCTCAATTTTCAATATTAAAATTTAAAAAAATCAGGCTATTTTGTATTCAAATGAATGTTAATTCATCTTCATGAATGTTTTCAGATTTATGAAAGCAAAATTGGGTACAGAAAAAAAATAAAGTCGAAAAAACCTTCTTTTTAGATTTAAGAGGTTCTATGGGCCCTAGAAAGATAAAAATTTGTATGTTTTTTATTGAAAGCACAAGACGCGGTGCTGATCGGTGCGGGGGCACTTTTGACCATCTTATCTCGCTACAGCCATTAGATTTTCATCATCTTTTCAAATGTAGAATCCATTCTTAAAAAATCTAATGTGTGTTAATAAATGTAAAGTGTGTTGTTTGTTGTCGGAATATTTTTCAAAAATTTTTTAATCCGATTCTGGGTTTCATAGAATTATAAATATTCTAAAATATTTATTATCCTCATATCATATATCATATTATAAAAGAGATAATTCATACCAAAACAGCTAGATTTATTTGAAGAACATAGTTTGTAAAATATAATCTTAATATGAAGTATGACATACTCAGTATAAAGTATAATCACTTTAATATCAGTGATATTTTAAATATTGTTTATATATAAAAATTAATAATATAGCACGTTGACAGAGCCACCCCCTATAAACTACTTCAAATAAGAACCAAAGACTCATGCAATCACCTCTCCTGTCACACGTTGCATGCAGGCAGAACCGTAAAAAGCGGCCATTTTTACTCTATTAATTATTTACAAACTCGCGGTTTTTTAGTAAAGCGCATGCCCGCGTCCACCCCTAGTTGTTGCTGTGACAACCCCGCGAAACAGTCGAAATCAGGGGTAAAAAACACCGCCAACCCCGAATACATGACCTAGGGTCGCCGCTTCGAAAACACATGTGTTTCCCTGATAAACTTATTTCTTTTAAAAATGGTCGACTCGTCGTTGGATTATGGGGGAAAACAATTAAACGAGTGATTTCGCAACGGACGCCACGTGCGATCGGGATTTGAGGTGGGGTAGCGGTATGGTTTCGGTTTTTCGGCTCGAAAGTTTTAATATATAGTATAGCGTACATGAAATACACAACCGTTTAGTCGTTTCCGTATACAACAAATTCATATAATAGCCTAACTGTTTATTATTCTATAAAATTGTCAATTGATCACGTTTTATTTAAAGAACTTAACACGTTTACAGGACAATCTGGATAACTAATGAAACTGACACAGAATTATTCCTACAATAATTCTTAAAATATCATTTTAAATAAATTAAAGTCACATCGACAATATTAAAATCGAATAAAATTAACAACAATTCTTCGTCCTCATCCAAACCAAACAACATTCATCCTATATACATCGAAAATGTAGAATTGTCAGATAAAACTCCATCTATAAATAGTCTAGTACTCCCTGAACTAATGGATACCGGTGAAACAAGTAAGAATATTATAAAACGAATATAAAACTGAAATAATAAACCCCCTCTTCTACTCTAACTGAAAAAAAAACGAAAACAAATTTTGCAAACCAAAAAGACCTTCAACAAAAAAGATAAAAAACACAGCAACTACCAAAAATCCAACATAAGAGACTGACTTTGCTTTATTAACAACTCATGCAAAAGAACTATTTAACAACTAAACTCTAATTCTTACATAAGATCAACTAGTAGATTTTTTTGAAATGCAACAGGATCCAAAGATCCATTAAGTATATCAAAAAAGGAGCAGATACACTTTCGTCCGGAATATCGTAATGAGTTCAGTTTTACCTTAAATTTTTACCTGAGGAAATAACACTTTCGTCCAAGTCAAATATTTTTGCATAATATACTTTCGTCCGGGGGTCGAGCTCCGCGGGGATCAATCCCATAATTAAAAAAAAAAGTTGTCTTACTGCGTTATAAAATTTATTATCTTAGATTGGTGAACTTCATTTACTTACAATGTAAATAGAAAATAATAATAAACTTACTTAAACACTAAAATAATGGGATGTATATTTAACATATTCCAGCCTAGTACTAGTTTTTTTATTTAAATTTTCTATTTTACTTTTCAAAAATTTGTCACGAGGTACAGTTTTATTATTAGGTCTGTTACATTTATGAATATTTTGAATTCTAATGTAGATCTTATTTTGATATTAATTGATAGCCTCTAAAAACACGAATATATTCGGATGGTATGTATTAAAGGATTTATGTAAATGTGAATGGAAATATTCACGTTGTTCTCATAGTTTCTGATGATTTTGCAGTCCAGAGTATCGGTGGAAATGTTGAGTTTTCATCAACATACGTCTCAACTAAATAATCAATAAAAGCATTCAGTTCGACACTCTCGGGCATAATTTCATCATCATCATCAATGACGCTACAACTCTTCGTGAGTCTTTGCCGCGTTTACTATTTCCTTCCATGTTCGTCGGTCCTGTGTCAATAATTCCCATTGTCGCACTCCCATCTTCTCTAGATCTCTGACTGCATCTTTTCACCTTTTTCTAGGCCGTCTTACAGACCTTCTTCCATCTGGCCTTTTCCAGAACACATTATTTATAAGGCGATTGTCATTACTGCGTATCACATGTCCTGCCCATCTGAGTCTATTGGCCTTTATATATCTGACTAGATTTTCATTTCCGAATAAAGACTCTAGCTCGTTATTGTATCTGCCCCTCCATTCGTTTGTCAAGCTATCAAGGGCCATATATCATTCGAAGAATTTTACGTTCCCATACCAGCAATTTATTTACTTCTCTTTTAGTTATCCTCCATGTTTCGCTTTCATACGCGACTGTTGGTCGTATTACGGTCTTATATATCCGGATCTTTGCACCTCGTGAAAGAAGTTTCGACTTCATCAGATGTTGCATTGCAAAGAATGATCTATTCCCTCCTATTATTCTCGTTTCAACTTCTTGCTCTAATTTGTTGTCATTTGTGATTGTTGCTTCTAGATATTTAAATTCTTTAACCACTTCGAAGTTGTGATCATTTATAGTAATGTTGGCATAATTGCCATCAGATCAAAAACTAAACAATCACTGACTTCTTGGTGATCTAGAAAAAGAAGACCAAAGCAATGACCAATCCATTTTCCCACTTCAGTTCTGTTTTTGTAATCATTTGTTAAGTCAAGTTCTTGAATTTTACGCCCCCAAGCCTGCGAAAGATGGAATCTACATCCGATTATTTTAAATTGACCCCAAACTGATTTAACAGATTTATAAATTGATTTTTCAAAATCAATGACAATATCTTTTGGAAGAAAATTTAAAGTTAGCTCTGAACATTTGGTCTTTATCAAATTGAAACATGTTTCATCTGTAGATGATAATGTATCTGGCATTAAACAAAATACTAGTGGAATGTAGTGGCCATTGTAGTATCCATGAATTGTAAACATTTAATAATACCATTTATTTGCAGTATTTAAATGTACCAACACTTAAATAAATGTGTGAGATTTGTCTCACAAGATATATTAGTCAATTTTGCACTCTTATCATTTACCAATAAAAATTTTTCATTTCTAGACGTGATGATAGGGTCCTCTAATTTTTCCAATGATTCCAGTACTTCTTCTAACGTTATTGGTAAAACTGGGAGTAATTTTCTTCTCACATTATAAATACTTCGTTTCATTGATTTCAAATTCATAACCCTTTTGGTAAATTGGTATTTTTCTGGGTTGAGTACTTATATGTTCTGTAGCTTAACGCTTAGCTGCTACTCTTACAAACTGTTGTTGAATTCAATTGACCTCCAGACTTTTATGAGAATGATTTAAGTTTTGCCTTTAAGATAGAATTGATAGAAATTAATACATCATCCCCTATTATGAAGACGGCAGCGTTACAACCTTTGGTACGACATCTTTAGCGTGATTCCTCACTTTTTAACTTTTCGGCAAAATTAAATTTATAGTTATTCACGAATAAAAGAGGAGCACCTCTTTTCGTTGCACTTTTTTTCAACACCATACGTTTATCGAAATTCTTCATAACGTTTCAAGACTATAGCAATATAAGTATAAAGTAATGTTCCAATTCATATAGCGTTTGTCGATTTCCATAAAGCACTCGATTCCATCGAATTATGGGCAGTGCTTGAATCTCTAAAAAATGCACGTAGAGATTCAAGATACACAAACATAATTAAAAACATATGAAAATGCCACCATGCAGATAAAGCTTGACGAAAGCACAAAAACTAATCCCATAAGACTACAACGGGGAGTAAAACAAGGAGACACCATCTCTCCCAAACTAATTACTCTTGCTTTGGAAGACATTTTTATGAAACTAGAATGGAACAACAAAGGTATGAACGACGACGGATCATACTTAAACCACTAGAGATTCGCAGATGACATGGTTTTAATAGCCGATAATATCCAAGAACTAAATGATATGTTACAACAATTAAATGAAGTTTCAGGAGCAGTAAGCTTAAAAATGAAATACAGTAAAACATACCATAGAAATGGTATGTTTAGCATGTACAGCAATACAAAATCATACCATAGAAAATGTTGAACAATATGTATATATAGGTCATGTCATCAAACTAGGAAAACCAAATCAAGATGCTGAAATTAAAAGAAGAACACAACTGGCATGGGGCGCTTTCGGCAAACTACCATATATCTTGAAAAACAGAGCTTGGAGACAATAGCCCTTACCAAAAAAATCTGCTAAAAAATTAGAAACAACGCAAAGAGCAATGGAACGCATAATGCTTGGAATATCACGGAGAGACAAGATTAAGAAACACCGAGATAAGACACAGAACGAAGATTAGCGATATTGTGGAAGAAATTTCAAAAATAAAAGGTCACGTAACTCGATATAATCACAATAGATGGACACGGAGAATTCTAGAATGGAGAACATGGACGACAACAAGAAGAATGGGAAGACCTCAAAAAAGATGGATAGATGACATAAGAGCAGTGGCAGAAAAACAGTAGATTAGATTGGCAAGATAGAGAAAAAATGAAAGCAATTGGGAGAGATCTACATTCAGGAGTGGACGGCAAATGGTTGACCAAGAGAAATATAGAGAGATACCAGGCACCATTTTATTGAAATAATACAGCGATTCGCTCAATTTAACAAGAAATTGTTCAACTGCATTGATTTCACGGCCCAATTGTCTTATCTTTTGTGGTTATTAGCAGTTTTTTCATGGTGTCCCATTATTTAGTTGTCACTCATTTTTACATAATTTAGTGATACTTATGATAATACATAGTAGGTTATCTGTTTAGCATTATACTAATAAAAAAATAATAAATTAACCGTCAAACGTCTGAATTTGTTATTTATTTTAATTTGTCCCACTATGAACGATATGAAAAAATAATTGTTCTTGTATTATATAAATTTTGATTATAATTACTTTATAAAAGAATTATTTTTTCGCCAAAAAATCTGTCAGTAGCAACATTTGTATAGATCGAGGTTACACAGAGATTGACAAAATATTTTACTATAACGAACTTCTTCATTTTTCGGATTATAATATTCTAAAATTATTATTAATTTATGTACTCAACAAACTATGTTTGATAAAATGAACACAATCATAAATTTAGTACTTGAGCTACTGAAACAAATCAAAAATGTTAAAATATGGTACTAAACTTTTTGTGTAAAATTAAAGTTATACAGAATATCATTTAAAAATAACAACCGCAAAATATTTAAACAAAGACAGTTTATTTAATGTGTCACGGGCATATAGGTTCTGAAACTACTTTTTACTGAAACCTTGTAGTTTCAGTAAAAATAGCAGGTTTTCTTCCTTCTGAAATGCATTTTCATGGAGCACGTGCTTCGGATTCTATCATATAGGAATTTGATATTTCCTTTGTTATGTTTACTTTGTGGTTGACGTGGTAATTTAAATATCTGTTGGTGTGGGTTGGTTTTTGTAGACTTTGGTTGCAAATCCTGTGCCTTCTTTGGTGATTAGCACGTCCAGAAAAGGAAGTAAGTTAATATGTTCTTGTTCCAGAACTTAATTAATTTTCCTTTATTATTGATTTCCATCAAAAATTTATCCAATGTTTCTGGTCCGTGAGGCTAAATGGAAAACACATCATCTACATATCTTCACCAAACTTTGGGTTGTTTGTCTTGTTTGTGTACAATGTTGTGTTCGAAATACTTAAAAAATATTTTTGCTAATACTAAATGTAAGAATAAGACCACGTCTAATTCAAAATTTAACAATATTAATAACAATTTTAATTGGTACAAAAAAATAATTCACTTTTTTTTGGGACGTGCTAATCAATAAAGAAGACACGGGATATGCAATTAAAGTATACAGAAAACCAACCCACAAAAACAGATATTTAAATTACCACTCTAATCACAACTTAAACATCAAGAAAGGAATTATCAAATCCTTATATCCAAATATAATAGAGTCCCAAGCACCCGCTCCAACAAAAATTCATTTCAGACAGAGAAAAACCAGCTAACAAAGGGTTTAACCAAAAATGACTATCTATTGTAATTTATCAACAAGGAATTCCACAAAATTGAATAACAAAACAACAACACACCACAAGCAATCCAGAAACACGAACAAGAAGGAACTCAAAGATGAAAATAATATAATACGTAAAGGGCTTATATAACATTAAAATAGCGTTCAAACAACCACCACACTGAGATATACCCTGTCCAAAATTGAAGCCAGCACTGAATTTACTGACTGAATGCAACAATTTCTACGTGGGAGAAACTGCAATGAGCACAATACATCAAGAAGAGAGACTTCGAGAAATACCAGATATTCAAACATGCCTCTGACAACAAACACAGCCAGAATGGAAAGATGCATCAATAATCATAGAAGAAACAAACATAAAAAATAGAAAAGTCAGCAGCCCTCATCCTACTTAACGAAGAAAAATGTGTTTCATACCCATTAGCAAAATGTAGCAGGGTTTGGTTGTCAATACTAAAAGAAGAAGTCAACAACAAAAATATACCAAAAATAGCGGAGTAACAGGAGGTTGAAAAACATCACCTACAATCTTATGCACAATCTTCTTCTGCGTAGGCCTCATGGCCCATTGTATTCTGTCTGCAACAGTTCTGAGGAGTTGTATTGTTGTTTTTCCAGTACATTGCTTTAAATTTTTTAACCAAAACGTGCATCTTTTTCTCGGTCGTCTTTTTCCTTCCAATTTTACGTATATAACCAAACGCATCAACTCATATGTTTCTTTTCTGAGTATGTGACCCAACTAGGTTTTTTTTTGTTCATAGAGTTAAGTATTTTTTATTCTTTTTTGACCTTTTTTAATGTTTCCGTATTTGTTACATGTTGTGTCCATAATATTATAATATATCCTTTGAGATATATTATCTCAAAGCTGGCAAGTCTTTATTGTGTTATGTCTGTTATTGTTTAACTTTTTATTACATTACACTGCTCTTATCTTATTGAAAGCGCTTCCGACTATCTCAATCCATCGTTTTATTTCATAGCTGCGGTCCTATTGTTCATTTAGCTCACATCCCAAGTAATTGTATCTGGGTACTTTCTCTAAAGCCTTTTCTTTAACGTAGATCGTTTCGTCTTCAATCTTGTTCTCACTGACAATCATGATTTTTTATACTACGTAGTGCGATCAACCAAAATTTGGAACCCTTCTCTGCTCTGGAAGGTTTATTGTATCCGCTGCATATCGGAGATTATTCACTAGTGTTCTATTAAATAATATCTCTTCATTGAAATCTTCTAGTGCCTCTTTAAATATCTCTTCTGAGCACCTATTAAAAAATAAATGGAATATTACACATTCTTGTCATACTCCTCGTCTGATGATTCTCGCATTCCGATCATTTATTTTAATTAATAATAACATCTCTGTATTGATGTCTTCTAGTACCTCTTTAGATATCTCTTCTGAGCTCCTATTAAAAAATAAAAGGGATATTACACATCTTTGTCGTACTCCTCGTCTGATAGGTATCTTGTTAGATTTGTTTAATGATTTTCGCATCCCGATCATTTATTTCTGTGTTCCGCAATATGTATGCCTTCTGTGTTGTATTTTGTCGAAGTCAACGAGACATACGAATACGTTACAGTTGATATCTCGACACTATTCTAAGTGTTTGTATAGTAAATAATGCCTCTTTAGTGCCATAGCCTTTTCTATATCCGAATGGGTTTCCTGTTATTCTATTGCGAGTTTTTTGTAGACATATTTATGTATCACGCCTAAGAATACTTTGAAAACATGGTTCATCAAGTTGATCGTTCTATATTCTTCACTGCTTTGAGTTTTTTGGGTATTGGACGAACTCAGGTATTAACCATTCTTTCGGAATTTCTCCAGTATAGTAAATTTCATTGAATAATTCTATTAGTATATCAATGTTCCCTGTTAGTAGTTTTTAGATTTCTTCAGGTATTTCATCCGGTAGCATGGCCTTATCATTTTTTATACGTTGTAGTGCTTTTTAGTAATTGTAGGTCCATTTCTACCTCTTGGTTCTATTGTCTCCATTTTTTCGTCAACTTCAAATAACTCTTTTACATATTCTTCCCATCTATTTATTTTCTCTACACTTTCAATTATTACTTTGTTATTTTTGTCCATTATGTTTCCAATGCGTATTTTTTATATATGCCAGCTATTTCTTTAATTGTTCTGTTTAAATTAAAGCTGGCATGTTTTTTTTTCTTTCTATTTCTGCACATTTTTCTGATTGCCCCAATTCTTTCGCTTCTTTGATTTTTTGTCTGATTGTTCTATTTATGATTTTGTGTTATTGTTCGTTTTTATTTATGTATTCCTTCCTTTCCGATATCAATGACTTTATTTCTTGTTGGTTTTAGGGACTATATCTCTCTCCAGTTGTTGTATGATATTCCTCAGCATTTTTGCTAATTCTCTCCATCTTTCTGTAGCGTTGAGTTGTCCTTGTCTTTCTGGACTTCCTTAGGTATTTGTTCTTTGATATGGTGGCAGAGGTCAGCTTTTTTTATTCTTCTTAGATTAATTCCAGGTGTTTTGGTTGCTGTTTTAATTTTCTTTAGTTTATTTATTTAGTATTTATACACAATACATATGCAGTGCACCATACCCAAAACACAATCCACGTGACACAATTTTTATGTTACACAATCACAATTATGATATTATTTACACAAACAATAACTCATAAAATACCTAGGGTACAACTAGGGTACAAATCCATAGATTTTTTCAGTCATTTACATGCTGCTGCCGATAAGTTTGATCACTAATCTTTTTGAAAACGATTTCCGAATTGAAATTTGAAACGTCATACACTAGTTAGTTAAAAATCTGAGTTTCATTACAACCAATAATTGTGGTTTAATCCCATGCAAACCTAATATTTACATTACATATTTTAGATATTATGTCTTCGTTTTGGTCGGTTTTGTTTCAAAGAACAGAATTGTTCAATTTGTGCTTTTTGATTATGACTACTTCTGCTACCGGCAGTTCTACGGAATAATCGTTCTATTTTTAAGTTAGTAAACCAATCATTTTCCTATAAAATCTGGTGTTTCACAGGGCAGCATTCTTGAACCAATATTATATGTACTATACACAGCAGATCTACCCTCCACTAATGAAACCATCACTGGCACTTTTGCAGATGATGCTGTCATCCTTGCAGCCGACGAAAATTCAATTATAGCATCTAATATTCTACAGATACAACTGAATGAAATCGAGACATGGTCTTACAAGTGGAGAATTAAAATCAATGAAACAAAATCAGTCCAAGTGACTTTTACGTTGAGAAGAGAACCGTGTCCCCCAGTTTTACTTAACAATATCCAACTTCCCCAGTCCTCTAGCACTAAATACCTCTTAACTCAAAACTCACCCGAACAGAACATATTCTTAAGAAGCGGAAACAAATTGACCCAAGAATGAAAGATCTAAACGGGTTATTAGACAGAAAATTGAAACTAAGCCTTGAGAACAAAATCCTTGTATACAAAACCGTCATAAAACCTATCTGAACGTATGGAATCCAACTCTGGGAATGTGCGAGCAAATCAAACACAGCCATAATTCAAAGACGCCAATCAAAAATATTCCGAACAGTAGCTAATGTACCTTGGTATGTGTCAAACTTAACACTTCATAAAGACCTATGAATTCCTTTCGTACAGGATGTAATCACTAAATACAGCACGAAGCACCATGAAGCACTGAAATCACATAGTAACCCCTTACTCCAACTTCTGCTAGAACACCAAGCCAATAGGAAACTTAAATAGAACTGGTCAACTGACCTGAAAAACGTGGTCTTGTCACTGGAGAAGACCTCACCACGTCAATAGGAATCCCTTGTTCTGCAGTCAGCAAATTAGCTTATATGTATATGGATGTATATTGTTTACAGTAAGGGTGACAGGACTGCTTCCTGTGGTAATTCAGCCTCCGGAGTTCCGAGTTCGAACAAAACTTGTCCTGTTAAGCTGTTTGTTTGGGCTGTTAAGCCGTTGTCTTCTAAGATTATTTCTCGACGTTTCGCCTACACTAGGGGTTGGCATCTTCTGGAGATGTTACTGCTTTGCTTATAAACTAAAAATGATGTTAGCTTCGCTTGTAAGCATCATTTTTAGCTTACAAGCGAAGCAGTAACATCTTCTATAGAACTTTATTTGTGTTTTGACTGCTATAGATTGTATCATAATAAAAAAAGTTAGTAAAAACTTATACGCGAGACTCTTAAAAAATAAGAAAGCTTTGTATTGAATCAAGATTTGAACATACTCTAATAAATGCTAAGAAAAAGCAAAGAATATAACTGTATTTTAAAAACAAAAAAATAACGCAATACATTTTCTTTTAACTTAAAAATGGCAATTAAATAAACTTGAACACTTTAATTAAATGACGAAAAGTAACCCCATTTGCCATAACTTAAAACTTTCCGATGAGTACATTTTCTAAAATGTCGCCGGTCTCGTAACCTAGAATCCCCTTCATTTAATTCACTTTTCACGAAAACGTTTTCCGTTTCGGTAAATTACAAACTTCCAAATCTTACTGCAGCCATAATTAGAGTATTTATCCTCCCCAATTAATAACTTTTTTATGGAAGTTGAAATTAGTGCCCTCAGCTCCTTCAGCTACAAGCCAGTCTACAAATAATAATTGGTCTGGCTGAATTATAAATATATAAATGACGGTCATTATCTCCCTATTGTGGTTTCGTACTTCATTAATTAATTATTATTCCGAATGATGTTATATCTTCAGGGCTAAAGTGATTATTTTTCATTCTGTCACTTACATAATACATTTCTTTTACGGAGACTCGTTGCGATGTTACCGCTCTTTTAGCGATTACTCTTTGGGAATTAGTGGTAAATATTGATTCTCTTAACAATTTGATAACTTTTTATATGGAAATATGAATTGTTGGCATTATAATATAAAAGAAGTATAGCATTTTATTTATTAAACTTTTAATTCTACATTAAACAATATTTTCATATTTTTTACTTTTCTTGTATCTCTTGGCAGGGTCTACTTCCCTAAAATTATTTCTCCATAAGTTTGTGTTTTGAATCATACCAACATTAATCATTTTTATCGATATGCCTTGTTTGATACTCCACTCGTCTTCTTCTACTACTACTACTCCATTAATATGTAATACTGATCCTAAACGCTTAAACTTTTACTTTTTACAATCATATCACTATCTTATTTCTAATAGGGTGTTCTATATACTTAATTTTTTGTACTTTAATCCTTCTTCTTATTCCTTTCCAGTATTGATCTGAAGCTATTTTCTTGTGGCACTTTAAAGTAATTACTATTGAAATGGAAATACTTACAACTATACAATAAACTTACTTTAACCTTTAATTGTGGCTTATTCCCATTTAAATAGTAATTCCTTTCCAGTATTTTCAGAAAACTCCAAATCACCAGAATCTCTCTCTTCAATCCTGACCCCCCAGGGGGAGTGTAGTGGTCAGTGTATAAGTTCCATCAGCTCTGCTTGACCATTTGCAAGGAGGGCTGTGTCATCTGCGAAACGTAGGTTGTTTAGTTTATGACCATTTATTGAGATGCCCTTTTCCCATCCTTCAAGTGCTCTTCGCATAATATACTCCCCATATATGTTGAATAATTGTGGAGATAGTATACATCCTTGTCTGACACCCCGTTCTGGATGAAACTCGTTCGAAAGTGTGTCAAGTACTTTAACTGATCCAGTAGTGTGTTCATATAGTTCAGTTATAAGCGTAATTAGATGTTGTGGTACGCCTACTTCTTTTAGTATTCGCCATAAGTGTCTCCACTTGACCCTGTCGAACGCTTTACGGTAATCTATAAAACAGATGTATAGTGGGATGTTGAATTCCCTAGATTTCTCGATTATCTGTCTTATATTCAGCAGGTGTTCTCGAGTGCCTCTACCTTTATCACCAGAATATATTAAACAAAAAGACAAAGAGACTATTTACATCAATGTTCAAACTCATATTCTGGCTACGATATGTTCACGATACACTCATCATTTGGCCCCATAGCATAGGATACTTTGGTGTCTTTTCAGACCCATCTGAATGGTATACATCCTATTATCCAGTTCATGCTGTGTGGAAACTAATTTATCCCTACCGTTTCTCGATATTATCATAAAGACAAACCAATCCCATGGTTTTCATTACTCTGTTTATCGAAAACTCACCCATACCAATCGCTACTTGCATGCCAACTTTCAACATCGTCCTTCACAAATTAATTCAGCTACTAAAACACTTGTCTTCAGATCAATACACCTTTGTGATGATGCAAGTAGACCCTATGAGCTCTCTAGTTTAAAACAAGCCCTCATCGAAAATGGTTACCGCGAAAATCACATTAATAAGAGCATCCACAGACTACAATCTCCCACTCAATCTTAACCCAAAGACTAAGGCTCTTATCAGATGAAAGTATTTCTTCCTTACATCAAAGGCGTCGCTTCATTTCTTGTCCGATCAATCAAAGACAACATTTTAAAAGAACAACTTGGAGTTTATGAAATTCCTTGTGTAGGCTGCCCCCGATCCTATATAGGCCAAACAAATCATAAAATCCAAAATAGGATTTATGAACATTTAATTTTTATATTGTTCTGAAGCTATTTTCTTGTGGCAATTTAAATTATTACTATTTAACTGGGAATAAGCCACAATTAAAGGTTGAAGTACGTTTATTGACGTTTCAATTTCCACTTCGAAAATCTGAAATTTCTGAAAAAAAAATTTCTTTAAATATGCTATTTAAGTTATATTTTTTGTGAATTCTCTGTTTTAAACATGTTTAAACCTAAAATGGATGAAATAGACATATGTTTTGCTATTTTCTTAAATTTGTTTGCACGTTTATTACAACTTACAGCAAACCTGTTACAAAGAGGACTTGAAGGAAGTTATGATCTTTTTTTATGTTTGTAATGTACATTTTTGAATTTATTACATTTTCTACTTTATATTTATTATATTTGCTATTTTAAATATACTTTGTTATGTAGTGAATCTTACTATTTTTTTTTATTTTTATGTTATTTGCGCGTTTCTTATACCTGTTTCCGCCTAACTTCCGCCTTAAATCCACCTACTTTCATTCAGTCCCTCTTCTATATCATTAGTACGCTATTTCTGTTTTTGTTTTTTTCTGATTTTAATATCTAAAAACAGTGGTAACTACTTTTGTTTGTCCAAGTGTGTGAAAATTTGAACGTTAAAGGGCTATTATTGTTTCATACGGTCAATAAACCCTCAAATATGAAAACCGCGAAGTACTACCATTTAAAGAGGTGCGTTTTTGAGAAAGGGGTGAATTCTTCTCTATGCACTAGGGTGTATTTGGATGAATGGTATGCAACAATCGTTCCTATACATCTACAAAAGTTTACACTTCTTTAAATGGTAGCACTTCGCTGTTTTTTTTTTTCATGCTTGACCATATGAAACAATAAAAGCCCTTTAATTGTAATTTCTATTTTTTTGAACATAATCAATAGCCTATAAGTCCATATAGCTTTTAGTATGACTTTAGAAGTATTTTGTCCTCCAATAATAGTTGTGATTTTTGCCAAGTAACCAATTCATTTGTTTAAATTTTATATTTAGTTTTTTTTTTTACTTTAATGCGTTGCTTCAACGAAACTTTTGGTCCAAATGCAACTCGAGATATTTCAGTACGTCTCTAGCAAGAATAGGAGCGTTGTTTATACTAAATTGTAGACATGTGCGTCTTCTTTTTGTAAATGTGATTTGTGTTGATTTCTGTTTTGTTGACTTTAATTTTCCATTTTTTAACCAGTTCTGTTTCATTGGCAAAAGTAGCCACTCTGACATCATCTGTAATACATATAATATCAGCAGTAAGGATTAGGTGTAGGAAGGAACCGAGAACACTTTTCTTAGGAACTCTTGATTGGATTAAGTAATAGATTGAGAATTCTTTAGTCATTTTTACTTGTAACGAACTTCCGCTGATGTATAACTTTAAGATAATGTACATGTCGCTAGGCAGTAAGCATTTTAATTCATATAACAAGCCGTTTTACCAAACATTGGAAAATACTGAGGCACACATAGTCTTATCTTCCAAACTTTTCTTGATTTTATTTAGGATTCTGTGACATTGTTGTATTTTGAATAGTTTTAACGAAAACGAAACTGTCTACTGTACGTATATATTTAACGGAAGTCTTTCAAATATTTTGGATATCAAGGGCTTATCGGATGATAATAAGAGGGTTCTGTAGGTAATGTAAATTGCTAACCACTTATTAAAATATGAGCATATTTTCACTGGATTGAAAAATAAGTTAACTGCATTCTATTGTGGATAGTAGTAAACTTGACAAATGCTTTTCTGAATAGACGTTTTAGGATTCTTTGATCGCCTAATTCGTCGTTTGGGGCTTTGTGAGAATTTGTGTTTATTACCATTTTAAGAATCTTGCATGTAAAAAATGCTTTTATTGGAGGTGAAAGTTGAAAGGGTGCATCTAGATATTTATTAACTACATCCTTATTTATGTTTTAACCTTGAAATTAATTATTAATGACAGTCTCTTCAATCTATTCTAATTTAAAATGTATAGAATTGAATAAAAGTTTAAGACTATAAGTTGCATATTTTTACATAAGTTTTTTAAACGTCTCCCTTGTGTTTGTAATCTTCTGAACAGGATGTTCTTTTAATTTTTACTCCTAACTTTTTTTATAAAATACGTATATCCATTCTCCAAATTATATATCTAAAATTTTGCAAACGTAAAACCCCTTTAAACATGGGTTATGAAAAAAATACCCATAATAACCGCCTGACGAACATAGAAATTATTGTGGGAATAACAAATTTTTAACAAGATTGTTAAATTGAAAAAATACAGATGTAATTAGATCCTTTAATACCTTAATTTAACGGCCTAATAACCTTTATTGTCAATTCAGTAATTAATAACCATACTGAGCATGGGCCACATGCAATCAGTTGCACGCGATTTTAGGATCCATTTGCGAAGGTTGTTACTTTTTGGAGAGGTAATTTTCACGAACGATTTAATCCCCTATTGAGCAATCGATTTCTTCTTTAGTAAAACAATTTATTTGTATTTGTTAAATTTTAAACTTTTTGATTTTCTTTCCTGGCATTTCATTCTATTCATTTCGATACACGGTATTAAAATTATTTGACAATTTTTAGTTTGTTGGTCTGTATCATCTTTTCTCTTTCTTTCTTTCCGTTTACACTTTTAAGCTGATATTTGTTTTCTCTTTCTTTGTTTAATGCCCTGGCCACTCTAATCATATTTCTTCTTTTCGATTTTGAGTTTAAAGCAGATTTTTTTTTTGCTTACCTATATTTTCTATAGTACTGGATGTTATATTCTTTTCAATCTCTACTGTATTTAGCCCTTTATTTTTGGATTTTTGTACTCAAAATATCCAATTTTAATCTAACCTAACCACTTTTCCTAAAATAAGCTTATGTTTCATGAACATTGCCAAGAACTGGAAGAAGTTGAGAAAACAATGACTGTTTTAAAATGCATCAAGGAATTACGGAACCAACAGAATGAGAAAAACAGAATCAAACTTGGAAACTAAGAGATAAAATTGGTGCATTTATAATAGATATAAACCAGAAAATGCAGAGATGGACACAATATTTAGCACAGCTTTTTTAGACAAAGAGAGAACAGAAGCAACAGAAGAATTTTTAAAGATGATACTGGGCCTGATATTATACTAGAAGAAATGGAATATTAAATGAAACAAGCTTAAAGTGAATTACTTAAAATTGTAAATACCTATTGAATTTATTGACCTTCTTTTGGATCTATTAAATACCATATACAAAACAGGTGTAATACCTAAAGAAAGGCTCCAATCGACATTTGTACTGCTCCCAGTAAGCCAATGCAAAGGAGTGCAATAACCGTAGCCATAATTAGTTGTCTTGAAATTTGTTTTTAAAATAAATTACAATTAATTGTGTTATTCTACATAAGAAATTAGGAAAGATCTGGGAATACCAGATGCATAGTTTCTAACGAGTGTTCTTTTACAAAGATGCCTAGTTATGAATCAGGAAGTATAAATATGGCTGTATTATTGATCTTAAGAAGCCATTTGGCAAAGTGTAGCATAATTGGCACAAATAAATTTTGTTAAATAAAAATATAGAGAGTGAGATGTAACCTCTATTGGAATCAAACAGCGAAAGTGAAAATTAAGAATAAACTAACTGAGAATATCCAGATTAGCCGTGGGGTGCGCCAACATCGTGAAGGGTCGTAAGCTGCAGTACTTTAGACATATAATGAGAAATCAAGGCCGATACGAGCTACTTCAATGCATTTTGCTGCAAGGTAAAATTGAAGGAAAAAGGGCCCCAGGATCAAGAAGAAGTGCGCCAAAAATGTATTGTATCACCTTCTTTCTTCTTTCAGTACTTTGTCTGATTATCGAACGTTGGCGATTATATTGACACTTTGGAACTTTGTTTATGGCAGCTCTAAATAAATTAGCGGTGGTCTCTTGATACCATTCTCGGAGATTTGGAACCAGGATGTTATTCTTTGGCCTGGACCTCTCCTTTCGACGATCTTACCCTGTATTATGAGGTATAGAAGGTTATACCTCTTTAGATGTCTTATTACATGATTGAAATATTGTAACTTTCGAAAATTTTTATAGTTTTTGTTATTTCTATGCTCTTTTTCATTCGATGTAAAACTATTTTATTTCTTATTCGATCAACCCAACTTATCCACATTATTGTTGATAAATCCACATCTCAAAGGACTCCAATTTTTTTATTAATGTCTCTGTAAGGGTCCAGCTCTCCATACCATACAGCAATGTGGAAAATATGTAGCAGCGTATTAATCTGATTTTAAGGTTTAACGTAATAGATCTATTAATTAGAATTTTCTTTAATTTATAGAAGACGGCTCTAGCTTTTTTAATGCGTATTCTTATTTCTTTATTATTCTTTATTTATATATTTTATCACCATTGTTGTTTTTTATACAGTGAAGCCATCTCAGAATTAGCGTTGGCCGAAATCAATGAGGGCCTAATAATAAACGGTGAACCAGTTAATAACATAAGATATGCTGATGATACCGTCTTTCTAGCGGGGACACTAGAAGACTGCAATACCTTGATCTACCATTAAATATACTCTAGTGAGAGCAGAAAGGCAATAAATTAACATAGAAATATATACAACCAGATATACAATGTTAAATTTATTCAAATAGTAATTAAAGACATAATTTATAAGTTATATACTAGATAATATTATTAAAAAATAATTATATGAGGGTATTTTTGAGAATTTAGCATAAGAATTAAGTTTAAGAAGTTTTTTTTATGTTATTTTATTTAATATTTAATATGTTTAGTCAGCCATGTGCATATTCAACCAAACATACACTGTAGTGTCAAAGTCAAAAAGTTATTTATTTTTGTAATGTTAATTTAGAATATAATTGTGGATGTAGAATAGTAAAAATATATTTCATATAAATGTTTAAGTTACATATAATAGTGTAGTTCTGATCTGGAGAGCCTAAAGTCAAGTAAATTGTACATAGAAAATTCTCGAAATGTCAATAGGACTATTTGCATAATACATCACAGACAGAAAACGATTCCATTTATTCCAGAATTTTCAGATAGAACAAATAGAATGATTCGAACATTATCTATTGCTAGATTATTCTGGAAACAATGAAAAAGAGATAAAAAGCCATGTAAAAGCCATGTAATTTGGAGGAGCAGTTATGAGGTAGTCAGTCAGTATAGTCAGTTATCAGTATGATCAGTTATCAGTTAGAAGTCAGTTAATAAAGTGATAATTCAAGAATTTAGTTACAAGAAGATTATTAATTGAGTTAAGTGAGTTAGTTAGAAGAAATTAAATCAGTTACAAGATTATTATTGAGGAGTTAGTTATAACAATTCAAGGATTATTAAGTCAATTACATGTGATTATTAATTACAAAGAATAATTAACAAGAATTTATGAGGTAATGAAGAGATTATTAGCTAGAAGAAGGTATTGATTAAGTTAAATGAATTATTAAGTCTAACACAGTTGAGATTAATTATTACTACAGTAATATAGTGACAGTTTGAAGTTAATTCATTGAAGTAAGCATTCAATAATACAACCACAAGATCCAGTATATTTGACAGTACATTATATGGAAATTACAAGGATTTAAATTTATATATTTATATGGTGAGTGGAGATAATTAAGAAGGAACATATTAGAATAGTTAAATAACCAAGGCTGAGTAAGAAAATATCGAGTGGTGATAATAACTTTAATTTTGGAAAAACTTTAGGCGTTCAGTGAAAGAAGGTACCAAATTTTGTTAATAATTTAATAATTGTAAGAATTTCAAATTTTAGATAGATTGTTTTAAATTGACATTGCTAATATTGGATAGATCGGTTTGTTTCATAATAGTTATAATAAAGATAATTTAAAAAGTACTTACAAACTAATTCTTTGAGAACCGCGATAAAAACCCTATACTTACATATATCATTCAAATTTACTCATAGCTCACACAGAAACAACACATCATAACAATACATTGCAACGATTATGGTTTAAAAATAAATTCGAAGAAAACCAATTTCATGGTAAGCATTTACAAAAGCAAAAATCATAAAAGTTCAGCTAGTACAGATAATACAGCTTGAGCAAATATCTTCGTACAAATACCTTCTAGCATGGATCACGAAAGATACTGATCAGACAAAAGAAAAAAGCTGCCACATGAAATTGCACGGTTAACTTTTAACAAAATAAGAAACCTTTTCTGTAATCGCAATATCAATATAACGCTCCAGATAAGAATGCTTCGATGTTAAATTTTCATTACCCTTTTGTATGGGGTGAAGGCCTGGATACTGAAACAATCCTAGACATTGAAAACCTGGAATCATTCGAAATGTGGTGTTGATGTTGATGTTGGTGTTGTTGATGTTCGAAATCGTGTTGTTGAAGTTGATGCAAGTCGAAACAACTAGGAAAATAATGCCAATGAAAAGTTTTAAATTCCATATAAATCAGGAAGTTGAAATTCTTGGGGCACATTATGAGAGGTGAAAAATATGAGCGAACAAGAAATATAATGCAGGGAAAAATCAAAGGCAGAAGAAGCGCAGGAAGACTTAAAATCTCGTGGTTACGCAATTTCCATGAATGGCTTGGATGCTTTTCAATTGAACTATTCAGGCTCGTAACCAACAAAATTATAATTGCTAGAATGGTTTCCAATCTCCGATAAGAGCGAAAGACAAAGAAGAAAATAACCTAACCTATCGATTCCTGTTTTACATTATTAGCAATACTTTTTAGTGTAATACTGTCATTGCAATGTGTAAGAAATATTAGAGAACTATAACAAACTGGCCACCTCATGGCCACGTTGCCCCACCTCGCAGTACAAAGTGGCCGTTTGGTAGGGTTAAGGTAAAAATATGTATCTAAAAAATTTACCGAGATAAAGTGAAAATTAAAATTGCCTTATGTAGCTAAGTATATAGGATACCGTATGATAATATATAGTGTATTTCTTATTTGGTTTCTTCAAGATAAAAAAAGTTATCTTTAGCACGACCACTTTGCCCACCCTTCCCCTACTTATTTCACAAAATGTTACTGTTCACTTATTATTTTTAGTAGAAAAGCTTCTATCTAATCTATCTAATTAGCCTTCTTCGGTCCATCTTTGGACATAGGCCTCCCCAATCCTTTTCCATTCTTCTCTGTCTGTCGCTACATTCATCCATCTAGAGCCCACGTGCTTCTTGATATCATCTGCCGATCTCATTTGGGGCCTTCCTCTGCTTCGTTTATATTCCCACGATCTCCAACTTATAAGAATTTTGTTCCATCGGTCTCATTTTTGTCTTATATTGTGTCCGGCAAATCTCCATTTCAATTTTGCAACTTCTTGTGTAACATGCATCACTTTTGTTTTCTCTCTTATCCACTCGTTTCTCTTATTATCCATTAGTCTTATGTGCAACATTTGTCTTTCCATTGCTCTTTGGATTGTTATGATTTTGTCCATGTTTCCTTTTGTAGATGTCCACGTTTGGGAACCATAAGTAAGAACAGGGAGTACGCATTGATTATATACTTTAGTTTTAAGATGCTGTGGATATCTTTTGTTTTTAAGAATGTAGCTTAGTTTGCCAAATGCCGCCCATGCCAGTCTAACTCATCTCTTGATCTCTGCTGTTTGGTTCTCTTTGTTAAGTTTTATAGTTTGACCAAGATATATATAATCCTTAACTTGTTCTATTTCATCTTGTCCGATTCTCATTGTGATGTCTTCATCTGTATTTGTTATAGTTTTGGTCTTGCTATAATTCATATTAAGGCCTATCTTTCCAGCTTCTACGTCCAGTTCTTTCATCATTTCAAATAATTCTTCTGTTTTATCAGTTATCAATACGATATCATCAGCGTACCTTAGATGGTTCAAGCGTTGTCCACAAATTTTTATATTTTTTCTTCCCATTTTAATCTTTTAAAAGTATCTTCAAGAGCCTGATTGAAAAGTTTCGGTGATATTGTATCACCCTGTCTCACGCCTTTATTTATTTATATTAATTTTGTTTCTTCATATACTTTAATTGTTGTTTTGGCTTCCTTATATATATATATATATATATATATATATATATATATATATATATATTGGCTATTAGTTCCGTATATATTAGGTCAATTCTGCTGTTAATCAAAGAACTTTTCACTGCCCAATGTTCGACTCTGTCGAAAGCCTTTTCGAAATCTATGAACGCCATATATAGAGGAATGTGGTATTCATTTGCTCGTTCTATAAGTATTTTCATACTTAGTAAATAGTCACTTATGCTGAATCCCTTTCTAAAAACAGCTTGTTCATTCGACTGGTATCCATCGAACTTTGTCGTCAATCTATTGGTTAAAATTTTTGTTAGGAGTTGATACATTACATTGAGGAGTGTTATATGACGGTAGTTTTTTTTATATCCGCTTTATGCCCTTTCTTGTGTAGGATGATGGTTACTGATTCCTTCCAGTTGTTTGGGATTCTTTTTTCTTTTAATATCTTGGTAAAAAGGGAATGTAGAGTATTAATTACCACTTTTTCACCATATTTCAGCATCTCTGCAGTTATTTCATCTTTTCCAGGCGATTTGTTGTTTTTCATTTCTTTCAATGCCTTCTTTATTTCTGATTTGCTTATTTCGGCCTTCAGCTCTGAGTTGGCATTTTTTATTTTGACCTTAAGTTGCTTTTTAATTTCTTCTGGTGGTTCCTTTTTTGTTTAATATAATTCTGAGTAGAAATGGTGGATTATATTTATGATGTCATCTTTAACGTTCGTTTCTATTCCATTTACATCTTTTATTTTGTTTATTTCAAACTTACCTAATTTCGGCCTTAAGCATTTCATATTTTTGTTGTTTTGTATTACTTCTTCTATTTTTATTTCTTGTTCTTTTCTCTTATTTTCTTTTATCATTCTGCTTATTGTTTTATTAATTTCTACATATTCTATAGATTTCCTTTTGCCTTCTTCGTTCAGCTTCCTTCTTTGCAATTTCTTTTCCTGATGTAATCATTGTTGCTGTAAGTATGTTGTCTATTTCGTCTATATCTATATCGTCACTGTCTAGTCTTTGGGTAAGTTGTTCTTTTAATAGGTCTTTGTATATCTATTTATATTGCCCTAGTTTGTTTCTATCTACTAGATTCCAGTTTCTACTTATTTTTCTATTCATCTCATAGTTACCGTCAATACTAATTTTTGCTCTAACCATCCTGTGATCGCTACTTGTTGTGAATATGTTAAGAACTGTTACATCTTTAATGATATATCGTTCCGTAGACAGTATGAAGTCGATCTCATTTTTTGTGGATCCATTAGGGCTGATCCATGTCCACTTTCGTTGGGGCTTCTTTTTGTAAAAGGAGTTCATTGCGTATAGATGCTTTCCTTCTAGGTAGTTTATCAAAGTATCACCTCTGTCATTTCTCTGACCATACCCGAAATCTCCTATTTTAGTTTCTTCTTTGTTTAGTTTTTTACCCAGTTTGGCATTGAAATCTCCAATTACTAGTGTAAGATGATTTTTATGTTCTTCCATAGCCTTTGATATATCTTCATAAAATAGTTCGATATTTTCTTCATCATAAGCTGTCGTGGGGGCATATACCTGGATAATTTTAATTGATGTTCTTCTTATTTTAAGTGTGACATAGGCGACACGATCTGATATACCTTTGATAATTTGTACGTGCTTACTTATAGATTTATTTATTATAAATCCTACTCCAAATTTACTATTCATTTCATTTCCCTTATAATATAGTAGATTACCAGATTTTAGCTGTATTCGGTTTTCTTCTTTTCTTCGAGTTTCTGATAGGCCTATGATATTCCATTTTATGTTTGTTAATTCTTCTTCCAGTTCATGTACTTTTTCATCTGAGGACATTGATCTAATGTTGTATTGCTCCTATTGACAGGTTGACGGGTTTTTTTGATTTATGTTGTGCTCGTCTTAGTGGGTTTTTGTTTTTATCAATCAAAAGCGAATTATTGCCTCCCCCAGATACCGTGAGGCAGACCTTTGAGGTAGAAAAGGTTATCAAATATTACATAACTTTAATATTTATATTATAGTTATAAATAATATTTTTTAACAATATATTTTCACACAAAAGCTACTGGAAACGGCAGAGATGATGGTAGTGAAAAGAATTACAGGAAATACGCTGAAGGATCAAAAGGTCAAAACGAATGACCACTAAAAAGAAAAAAATAATGAAATTACCACGTAAACAGAATGATAGAGACCCGTGTCGTTAAAATAGCAAGGGATAAATCACCAATCGGACGACTGCGCAAAAGATGGAGTGACAACCTTTCATAGAGGTATTAATCCGTCAATGAATACGCAGAATTGCTTATAAAGAAGAAGAAGAAAAAGAAAAACAAGATATTTAGTAGTCCTTAATTCTTACTTCTGTCGACAGAACATATTAATATGTCATCTGTATAGATGACGTATTTCTAGCTAAAAGTATTTTTAGCCCGTAGTGATAGACGTGACGTATCTCAGACGTACTCGTTTTTTAATTTCTGAATATTTTTTAAATCGCTCACCCGACCGATTCGAACTATATGTATATATCCGAAATATATGTGTATAAATAGAACGACACGAAGAGACAGAATAGGACAAAATGTGACGATCAGTACCTTCAATTACGAAAGAGTACAACGTTTCAAGTATCTTGGGGCCTTAATCACAGCTGAAAACGATGTCACTGAAGAAATAAAAGACAGAATCCAATCTGCAAACCACTGTCTATTTGCACTGATAAGCTCATAAAATCAAAAAATCTCACAAGAAGTTCAAAAATCAAAATCTATAAACCCATTGTCAGACCTGTAATAACATACGGATGCGAAACATGGACCATGGCCAAAGCAAACGAAGAAAAGCTCAGACGCTTTACAAGAAATCACCACAAACCAGTATAAGGTCAAACCAATATCGAATTAAAAACACTCTACAACGATGCCGATATTGTCCAAGAAATTAAATCACAGCGACTCTGATGGGCAGGCCACGTGCACAGACTGCATAACGAAAGAGTTGTAAAACTGGTATGGGAGGAGATTCCCACAGTCAAAAGACCACTTGGACGTCCCAGAATGCGATGGAGAGATAACATCCAAGCAGATCTCGGGAAAATGAACATTCCATTTGACCCTAGGTTGATGGAAGACCGAACAAATTGGAAAAAAGTTGTACTAGCCAAGTCAGCCAAGACCCACCCAGGGTTGTAGCGCTACGTGATGATGATGATGATGACCGATTCAAACTCAAGTGTAGTTTCGTCTTGACCTGAATAAAGACAATGTAATATCCAGTACCTGCGACCGGTCGTTTAGTTTTTATTACTTACTTACTTACTCCGTGGCGTTACAACCCTTCGTGGGTTTTAGCGGACTCGACAACATGCCTCCACTGTTTTCTGTCTTGAGCAACCTCCATCCAATTCTCCACGCCCATAGTGCTTAGGTCTCCTGCTATATTATCTCGCCACCGGAGACGAGGGCGTCCGCGTGGTCTCCTTCCAGTTGGGACTTGCTCCCACACCAGTCTTACTGTTCGTTCGTCAAAATGTCTTCTGAGGTGTCCTGCCCATTGAAGTCTTCTGGACTTTATTTCTTTTATGATGTTGGCGTCTGGGTAAAGCTCTTCAAGCTCTTTATTAGTTCTTATCCTATATTGTCCTGATGCTTCATCAAGCACCGGACCAAAGATCTTCCTTAGGATTTTTTCCCCAAACACGTAGTCTCTCTTCATTTGTCTTTGTTATCGTCCACGTTTCGCTTCCATACATCACAACGGGTCGTATGATTGTTTTATAGACCTGTATCTTCGTACGTCGTGTTAGTTGTTTTGATTTTATAAGGTTTTGGAGGGCAAAAATACATCTGTTGCCGGCCTGAATCCTGTTGTTTATTTCTTGTGATCCGTTAGTGTCTTCAGTTATTGTTGTTCCAAAATACTTGAATTCTCTAACGCGCTCAAAGTTAAAGTCATCGATGGTAATGTTCTGATCGATTCTGTCTCTGCTCTGGTTATTGCGGCTCGTATACATATATTTCGTCTTGTTTTCGTTGATTTGGAGCCCCATCTTCTCTGCTTCCTTCTCAAACCTTACGAAAGTCTCCTTCATCCTTAATCGCGTGTTTCCTATTAGATCTATATCGTCTGCAAATGTTAGTAGTAAGTTTGGTCCTTCTCGATGAAATACTGTATTCGGTTTTTCGATTCTTGCACTTCTGATTGTGTGCTCCAGAGCAAAGTTGAAGAGTTGTGGTGAAAGTGCATCTTCGTGTTTTAGTCCATTGTTTATTTCAGATATCTCCGAGTATTGTTGTCCAACTCTCACCTTACACCGTAACCGTTCCATACACATCCGTACCAACCGGACTAGTTTTTTTGGAAAGCCAAGTTCCTGCATCGCTGTCCACAGTCTGTCCCTACATACTCTATCAAATGCTTGTTTAAAATCTATGAACATCTGATGAAGCTCACGATCAAACTCCCAGCATTTTTCCATTATCTCCATTTTCCAATTTATCTGTTTAGTTTTTATTGAGTTATAAAATATTTGTGAGGTCTTCCAGATCTTACGTCTGTAATGAAGTGTAATTTTTGAATTTATGATATGATTTGATTCCTAAATTTTTTTAATTTCTCATTCTATATTTTTTGTATCATTCTTACCATTTTGTTGTTTACTCATTTGCTCTTAGTATTTTTCATAGGTTCTGTCTAGTCGTATAAATTAGATAGTCTTAGAAAATCTTACATTTTACATGCGGTGTGTTTATATAAAAGACACTAAATTGCATTTGGGAATAAAAATCAAAAACACGTGACCTGTATACAGTCTCACGTGTAATGCAAATTACTTCTAACAATAGAACCGCCTTTAGATTGACCTTTGAAAACTTCTTCTAAAGTTCACAAATCATATGGATGGCTTAGGATGGCTTATCAGTATTCTCGTCGCTTACAACTAAACCGTTTATTTAAATTTGAAGGAAACTTATAATGGAAGTTACATGTAGAGGATTATGTAATATGTAATAAAGGCATTTCAAAAAACCAAATCAAATATATAAAATAAGGTAATTTAATTATATATATATTATTTGGTTTTGTTGTTTCTTTCTTATTCATTATCGCTCTCACGTCTCGTATCTTAGTACTTCAGTTTTTCTCTACCTATTTTTATCATTGTATTTTTTTCTCCTGACTTTTGACTATGAAGGTAGTCGTCATACCTCAACGATCTTCAAACAAATTTTATTCGTGATTTGTAAGCAGCAAGCAAACAATTTAATTAAGCCCTTTCCCCCCGAGAGCACTTTAATGCGTGATAGGGGCACAAGTATCAGCCAAATGCTCTTCATATGGAGGTCCTGGGTAATAGAACCCTAACATGGTTTCTTAACCGAATTCAAAACTCAGGACAGCGCCTTCTTGCTATATTCCTTGTATCCATTTGTAAGCTGTGGTTTGGAAATGTTTCTTCCTATTTCATTGATGAATAGTGAGTTCCATATCTCCTGTGATAATCTCTGCCACAGTTGCCGGCGAAGTAACTTTTGTCGATGATATCACTACCTACTGCCTTTTGCTACCAAAATAAGTCCCTCGATAGAGGGAATTGACTGAACATTTTAAAATAAAATAGGCTACGCAAGGGAGACACTCTCTCCTATATACTGTTCAATCTGGCTCAGTAAAAATAATACGTGTGTCACAAATCACAACCATCGGTTTGTTATATAATAAATTAGTAAAAAACGCTGTACGGCAGGCGTATGAGGCATTCAAATATTCAGCTACAAAATGAGTTTAATAATAAACACCAACAAAACGAAGTATATGAAAATAAGCACGCAACCACAAATCATACGCCCGCTCGTTATAGAAAACGACGTCGTAGAAACTGTGTTGGGCTCTTTTAGACTCAATTTTCTTAAATCCACAATTCTATCGAGAAATACAAAACTAACACTCTACAAAACAAAAATACGCCCAGTAATAACATATAGTTTAAAAACCTGGACTCTAATAAAAAGTAATGAGAGGATGTTTTAAAAGAAAAGTACTAAGGTGAATCTATGGAGTAGTGAACGACAATGGCGTGTAGAGAAGATGATACAACTTCAAACTTTATACAATATACTAGGAACCAAATATCATAAAACATATTAAGATAGGGCGTCTAAAGTGGATAGGTCATGTAATGCGGATGGAGCAAAATGACCCAGCTATAAAAAACAAATGTTCGGAGAAGAGGAAGACGCAGAACAAGGTTTTTTGATAACATCGATGAAGGTATGAGAAATATGGGAATAAGTGCTTGGCGGAGAAAGGCGATGGATAGGAACGGCTAGAGAGAAATTCCTGAGGACGCTAGAACCCATGCATGGTAGTAAAGCCAGAATGACGATAATAAATTTCAAGTTTTTGAATATTATCATATTTATAGATATTTCTGGATGATCCAGACATTTGTTGAAAGTACAATGTTATACAAGTATTCCTTTGCAGAAGTCCATCATCATCATCATAAGTGGCTTGACAATCCGTTGTAGATTTTGGCTTGCTCTCAAAGAAGTCGCCACTCCTGTCGATTCCTGCCAACTGTAGGTCTTCTTCCACATTATCAATTCATCTCCTTTGTGGTCGTCCTGTACTTCTTGTGCCCTCTGGTTTTTAAAATTATAATATCTTCTTGTATTCGCGATCTGATATTCTAATAATCCAGCCCATCTTAGTATCTGCCCTTTAGCGAATTTCACGATACCTGGATCGGTGTATAACTGATATAATTCAAAGTTGTATCTTCGAGGCCATAGCCCATTTTTATTTACGGCCCCAAAAATCTTTATAAGAATTTTTCTCTCAAAAATACCAAGAAAAGTCTTTCATCATTTTGAGATAAGGTCAACGTTTCGGCCCCATATATCAAAACCGGTCTTATTAAGGTTTTGTATATATTGAGCTTTACTGCAAGTTTTATATTTTTATTTTTTAAATGTTTCTGGAGACCGTCAACATTTCTGTTTGATATTGCTATGCATCTTTTCATTTCGTCGCTTGTCGTGTTTATTGCGTTGACTAGCGATCTGAGATATGTGATTTCTTTGACTTGCTGAAAAGTATAGTTGTTAATTTCAATTCTCTGTTGGATATTTTGGGGCTTTTTAGAAACCAACATATATTTGGTTTTTGTTTTCGTTTACCACAAGTCGTAATTCAATTGCCGCATCCGCAAGTCTTGTAAAACACTGTACCATGTCTCTCATACTTATGCCCACTGTAACTATATCGTCAGCGAATGCGAGAATTTGCGTCGATTTAATAAAAATAGTTGCATTTATTCTAATATTTAATTGTCTGATTGCCTTTTTCAAGGCAATATTAATCAGTAGAACGCCAACGCATGTTTTAGACCATTACTAATGTCAAAGAACATAGAGTTTTCTCCTTTAATTCTAACGCATAAGCTTACGTTTTGCATTATTAGTTAGATCAACTTAACTAACTTAAGTGAGATCCCAAAGTCTATCATTGCATTATATAATGAAGTTGTTTTCACACTGTCATATACTGCTTTGCAGTCGACGAAGAGATGCCTATGTTCTTGAATTTGATTTGTAGTTAACTTTTCAGTAGTAAATCCTCATTGATACACAAACAATATCCTTTGTAAAATGTTTAAGTCTTTTAAACAATATATTGCCAAAGATTTTAGACGCAGATGCTAACAGAGTAATAATAGCTCTATAGTTCTTACATTCCAGATGATCACACTTTTTATGCAACGGACATATTACTCCCTTTAGTCCCTCTTCTGGTACCAATTCATTCTGCCATATAAGTACTATTAGTTTATAGATTGCTGCAAAAAGTTGATGATCATCATCACTGGCTCGACAACCCTTTTTGGGTCTTGGCCTGTTCCAGGATTCTTCTCCATTCTGATTTCGTTATCACCACCTTCTTTATACATTTCCAATCATTGGTTCTTGCGGCTCTATTGTCTTTGGATGTTCGCTGAAATGTTGTAGCCTTCTATAAAGAACTGAGTTTTTATCATGTAGTATTTCACCGTTAGTGTCTTTATAAACTTTTAATCGTGATTTTAATTTTCGACGGCTATTATTGAAGGATTTGTAGTATTTTCTAGTTTTATTTTTATCGAATAAATTTTGTATCTCATTGAGAGTATTCTGTTCGTATTCCCGCTTGTTACGTCGATATATACGTTTTTCCTCTCTTCTATATTTTTTTTCCATGTACAACCTGTGTCGATTATTTTTTGATATGCTGCGTTTTTTTTATTTGTGGCCATTTCTGACTCATAATCAAACCAATGATTTATTTTTTCTGACTTGGTTTTACCCAATATTTCAAGCGATTTCTGTAACACAATGTCTCGTATAGTTGGCTAATGTCTTCGTCCTCTTCTAAGTTTTCTGTCCTTTTTTGATCTTCTGTGGGCTGTCTATCGACATTTGCAATGTCGGAATCTTTAAGTTTATTAATATCGATTTTCCCACTTTTCCCGATGATCTCCTTTTTTAAATTGGATCACTATTTATGTTTGCTCCTCTAAAAGACCTAACATCTAATAACTTAGAGCAGTGTCTGACATCGATGATTATATGATTTATATTGTTAAAGATAATAATAAACAATTTCGCTAAAATCAAATATGAAGTATGCATTGAAAACAATATTGAATGTGCACCAACGTGTCTCCCTCCTTTTTTACCCCTACTTCGTCTGATATATTACCACAAAATTAAACAACAAAAACTAACTAACTAACTAACAGCATAAAATAACTATATATATATATATATATATATATATATATATATATATATATATATATATATATATATATATATATATATATATATATATTTATATATATATATATATATATATATATATATATATATATATCCGGTTTTTTAGGCGTTACGCCCGTCCGGTAGGGATCTATGGAGGAGTAGCACCGAGCCGCAAGCCCTTATCTCTTGCTGTACTGCTCCACCATAGGCCGATCAGATCCCAGCATATTCTAGTCTAAGCCGCAGATTCATCTAAAATTTTAAACTGCTGCGTTAGACTTTTTGTTTTTCTGTACACCGAGCTGGGGCTCGATCCCACATCCACTGAGCCATTCGACAGTGAAGCGAATGAGAGGCAGCCGCACAGCCCGCTGAGCTATCTGACCGACATAATTAAAGCCATTATTTAGGTATCTAATGACTGGCATAAAATAACTACAAACGAATAATTAAAGCCATTATTTAGGTACTTTATCCAGTACTCTACAGTCTTATTTTAGATTTTCTTTTTAATACTCTACTAGCCAATTATTCGCCCAGTTGTTTCATACGGACATACGGACTCTACATTAGCTGGAAATAAATAAGCTGCTGGTATTTGAAAGGTTCTTTGGATGGAATTTTGAGGATAGTATTATAAAATATTTTAAATGAGGCATAGCTTATAAGAATGAGGAACTTTAAATAATAGAAACAAAAAACTGGACATGGCTTGGTTTGACATATTACAAGAAGAAAAGAAAATACCTACTGAAGAAAGTGGTGAAGTTCTAGATAAAAAAATAGGCTAAAAGAGCTGCGAAAATTAAATTGTAAAACTGGGAGGACAACGAGGCAATAGTTTAGAAGACATAAAATATTTCTCAAAGCACCATTATTTTCAATTTCATAATTTCAAAAATATACACCTGTAATATGAACAGTTAAATAAGTTACATTATTATTATTATTATTATTTTTTTTTCATTATTTGCAATTTCAATAATCTGTTAAAAAGAGATTTAATTACAATGGGCAACCTTTGGTAAATTAATAAACGGATCGTATATTCACCTTTACAAAAACTAATTTCTTAAAGAGAAATGTTGAATCGATTCCCTTCAAAATATTTTCCATAAATATGTCACTCTAAATTTTCCGGAGAACTTTTCCAAAGCCCTGGTCTTGGATCGTAAATTATAATTTGTTCCACAAACTCTTACGAACAATGGACACTTTTCTTTCGGAGTTTTGACATACAATTTGCTTTCAAGTTAAAATATAATTACCTGTATTGTGAAATATCATTGGAAGAGTATACAAAGATTCGCCAGTAATATATAAACTGGATGACACATCTATGGAGTTTTCATAGGTCGGTCAAACTGACTCAGTTTGTCAGAAGTCACATAAGTTACATTTTTTCTATCCAATTTTTGTTTAGTTTATTAAATTTTATAAAAACACACAAAGTACAAAACGTTTATTTGTTGTAAAAAATTTGTGTTTATAATTTTTTTTTATGTTTTGTTTCGAGACCCTTGTCAAAGGATAAGATGATTTTTATATTCTTGTTTCTTCATATTTGTATCTTTTGATTCTTGTCCCAGATTGTACCGTTGAAAATCCAAATTTATCCCATTGGGAATCCAAATTTGCCCCCAATTTAGTTCCTCCGCATCTAAGTATAGAGCCCCTTTTATTCAACATTCGGCTGGTGCCAAGGTCAACATTCAATTGATCTGATTAACAGATTTATCTAATTTATTATGAATAGTTTTACTTCTGTTCTCAGACAATTCGTGTGATGTTACTTTCAAGTTAAGAAAGTTTATTTAAAAATCCAAGAGACTGAATACGGTTATGTATTTTTTAAAAACTTCTTATTATATATTATTATAGTGCATATTTTATTACAATATTGAATATTTATTGTTAATTAATATTTTTGCGCAGTCTTTATTTTACATGTTCAAATCAAAATTTGTTAACTAGACATATTTTATTCCTGTTGCCTATTTTCAACAAAGGTAATCCATTGGACAGTAGACTTGGTAAGTGAGTACAGTTCTTATGTTTCTTATGATAACTTTATTGATTTATGATTACTTTATTTTATTATTCTATTTGATTATTTTCCTTAAATTCTTTGTGATATTTGATATTTTGTATATATTTTAATATAGTGAATTGTAGCATTTGTTATTTTGATAAAATTTACATTTTTCTGTTTATTTTCTGTGGCGCCCTTTTTTGAAGAGAATTTGTTCTCTACCCTGTGTTTTTTTGTTCTGTATATATTCTCTGTTGTATTTCTCACCTCTATGAACGAGTACGTACCTAATTAAATGTCATGCCAATGATTTCTTAATGTTGAAAGAACAACAGTTAATGATAAGTTAGTAAATAAATATACAACATCGAAGCTGACAAGGATCTCAATACGGCGCGTCCCAATGGCAGATGGGGAACACCCTACAGACATGTGGGACAGGTGTAAATGGTGTTAATCTGCGGAGGAACTGAGAGTATGGCATAGGGCAGCAGCTATGTCATTATAGGATCGGAGCGGTAGAGAAAAATCTCTTTACCGGTCTGATACTAAATAATCACAGGCAGTAATTATAATTTAACCATTTGTAATACTGCGAAGTAACCGAACAATTACCGATAAAAGTAATCTCCCATTTGTTGTTTAACAGCTACGGGTGGAAGAACTGACATGTAGTAGGGCACTGCATTGCCCTTGAGCTGAGAAATTGACTCCAAAGGTGGAAGAGCTAAATTAGCCAACGGCATTAAGATGTGGAAAGCCACGGGATGACTACCATATCAAAGATACGTAACTTTACGTATTTTAACGTAGACTGGAGGCATTTGAAATGTGGTGCTACCGACATATGTTGATCGTCTCATATATACACCACACAAGTAACATAACTGTACAAATTTACCACAAATCTATACATTGTTATAACTTTTATTTTTATTCATACTTCCCTTATTTCTAAACTAGGACTAGTACCTCAAAACCAGTCCATTCTCGGCCCTGAATTATTAACATCGAAAGACAACCAACAAGTTCCTTAAAAAGATTTTAGTCGCCAAGCAACCTTCGTAAGTAAAGGTCGGACAATCAAGAGCCTGCGACCAGTCATTCCATTTCTTAATACACTATTTCCCTATTATCTAGTTTTGTGATCAGTATTGTTGGCAGTAAGTAAATGTGATAAAAAGGATTAGCAAACTTACATCTATTTTCAACTTCTCAATTGGTTTTAGTCGCGGTGTTCACATAACGTGCTGCGAGTGCATATAAAACGATTTGCCGATCCAACAACGGTTTGAATATCGCATAAACATTTACTGCTATTTAGAAACAATAAACTTATATTGATATTTTCTACATTGATACATGACATTTTTTACAGTGCTATAGGCTATTTTTTTTTTGTTAATAAAGTTACATTTTATTTTACCAATTTAATGTTAACCCCTGTCCCTTATTAAGAAAACAACCTTTCAGGTGCTGGATTTTCCAGCAAGTCCTTCGTAGCTAAGGAGTACCTCAGAAGCTTTGTGCACTAAAAAAAAATTTTTCATCGAACCAGCAAAGTTCGCTAAGGCGAACTCCTTATTCGTACAATAACTATTCTCCAAAGGCTAAGAACTATTTAACAGCATTTACAAATCTGGTATCATACCTAATGAATGGCTAGTAACAACAATAATAGCCATACCCAAAAAATCTAATGCGAGACAATGCTCGGAACATCGCACCATCAGTCTCATGTGTCATATATTAAAGGTCTTCTTAAAAATCATTCATCGGAGAATATATAAAAAATTTGGAAGTTGACATCGGACCCTCTCAATTTGGCTTTAGAGACGGACTAGGAACTAGAGAGGCACTGTTTGCTTTTAATGTTCTGACACAACGATGTTTAGACGTAAATCAGGACATATTTGTGTGTTTCCTAGACTATAACAAAGCATTTGATACAGTAAAACATAGGCCACTGATGCAAATACTGGAAAATAAAAATATTGATACAAGGGACATGCGAGTGAAAAGGAATCGATACCACAAACAAGAAGCTACAGTACGAATTAACAGCTCGATATCAGATAGAATACAGATCAAAAGAGGTGTTCGGCAGGGCTGTGTGTTGTCTCCAACCTTGTTCAATGTCTACGCGGAAGAAGTTATTAAAAAAGCTCTTATGAACGAAAAAGCCGGAGTAAAGATCAACGGTCACCCCATTTGCAATATCCGATATGCTGATGATACCGCGCTCATAGCAGAAAATATTGACGACCTACAGAGATTACTAAACAATAGTGGTGTGCAAGTAGTGTGGCAAGTGAAGAATTTGGTCTGTCACTGAATACAAAGAAGACCAAATTCATGATAATTACAAAGAAAAGTATCAATAATATCAACTTACATGTAGGACAGAATCTCATTAAACGAGTACAAAATTACAATTACCTCGGAACAAATATTAACGAGTCAAACGAATACACCAGAGAAATAAGAATAAGAATAAAGAAAGCCCGCAGTGCCTTAAACAACATGAAACAAATATTGTTCTGAAGCTATTTTCTTGTGGCATTGTAAATTAATTACTATTTAACTGGGAATAAGCCACAATTAAAGATAAAAATACGTTTATTGACGTTTCAATTTCCACTTCGGAAATCGTTCTCAAAATACAAAACGATTTCCGAAGTGGAAATTGAAACGTCAATAAACGTATTTTTATCTTTAATTGTGGCTTATTCCCAGTTAAATAGTAATTAATAAAACAAATGTTTTGTAGCCGAAACCTAAGCCTAAAGCTGAAAATATGAATGTTTAAATGTTATGTTTTCTCGGTCCTGTTATATGGGGTGGAGGCGTGGACACTAAATAAGCAATGTATGGGTAAGCTGGAGGCATTTGAGATGTGGGCGTACCGAAGAATGTTAAAAATCTCCTGAAAGGATAAGATAACTAACCAAGTTGTATTAGACAGGATGAACAAACAAAAGGAGGTCGTATTGAGTGTTAAAATTCAAATACAATTGTTCCGAGCGGCAGCCTCCAGGGTCAAAATTTTCATCATGATAGCCAACCTTCGTAGCGGAGATGGCACGTGATGAAGAAGAAGAAAAGGCTAAGAAAATACAAAGAAATTATTAGCACCATAAAAAACAGAAAATTGGCTTACTTCGGCCACATTATGCATAATGATAAATACCAACTTCTACAGTTGATTCTACAGGGCAAGATTGAGGGTAAGAGAGGCCCTGGAGGTAGACGTATATCCTGGCTGGCCAATCTTAGGAAATGGAGTGGTCCAACGTCAACTGATCTATTTCGAGCTGCTGTGAATAGAATCAGATAGGTCAATGTTCTCGCCAACATCTCTAGAAGATGGGCACACTTATAAGATGTTAATGTTATGAGAACATAGGAGATTTAAAATTTGAAGGGATCTTTTTTGAGCAGCGTAATTAGAAATAATCAATTTAATTTCTAAACATCCTAATGAGAATAGATAAAACTTAATTTAAAACATACAAATATTAACAGTGATATATTTATGAATGTTTTATTTAGAATTCCACCAAATACAAAATCATATACTGGTTTATAAAAATCTCAGTCTGGTTATTCGTCCCTTCACGATGGAAATTTCCGTTGATTTGGCCTCGCTATGACGATTATTCTAAAATTTTGTATAAGAGCAGACACACAACAAAGAAGAAAATGGAAATGGCTTCTACTTCTCTCAACTGAGCCCGACACGATACGGCCGGGACCCTAATATGGTCTTTGGAAATCGCGAATATGGGGAGAGACGAATACACACAAATTAAAAATTTATGAAGATAAGAAGAGGCAGTCATATCGTTTTGATGTAATGGAAAATAATGAAATTGCCAATGGTGAAAATAAAGCTTTGAGAGCACGTCAGATGTAAAAATTGGTGCTTGTCATGTTAAATAAATCAGCCAGTTGTCTTTTGTTGCGAAAATTAGACTCTGACTTGACTTACAGGAATGTACTAATGGGGATTCCAACGACGTCACTCTTTGTAATATTTTTAATCAAAGGATATACGGCAATTTTATTTTCTCTTTTAAAGAATGCTTTCTACCTGTTCCAAATCGAATTCATTAAATCTACATAAAAATATATTCACGATGAACGATCTTCGTAGTAAACCTAAAATAAACAAATAATAAAAATTAAAATTATTTTAAAATAATACTTTCTTTTTACCACTTTGTTAAAAATACGGCCCTTTCTAGGAAGAATGTCACCTAATATTAAAAAAATACCAAATATATAACGCTGTATATGCACGTTTCACTAAACAAATTAACTATTTATACTCCCTCTTGAACAAAAGGTAGAGTTTCAAACTAACCTCAAATTATTTAACTACTAAATCATTTGAAATATGTGATATATATATATATAAATATGAACGAAGTTGCTGTGACAAAGTGCTGTCCTTAACTACATTTATTGAAGCTGGCTTTGAAAGACGCGAAAAATCTGCCAGAACATTTATAGATCCCACGGCTGCCTATGACACTGTGTGGAGAGAGGGCCTTATTTATAAGCTGATGAAAATCATACCTTGCCTCAAAACTTGTCAGCTGATAAACAATCTACTGACTAACAGACTGTTTCAGGTATATATGAACGATGCACAGAGTAACGTTAAAACACTTAACAACGGCTTACCTCAAGGCTCCGTGCTAGCTCCTTTATTATTTAACCTTTATACAGCAGATATACCTGAAACAAAATCGAAAAAATTTGCTTATGCTGACGACCTGGCCATTGGCTTCCAAGATAATAGTAAAGAAGCAGGAGAACGAGCTCTAAACGAGGACTTAACTACACTAAGTAACTATTTTAAAAACTGGCGCTTACGTCCTAACACAAGCAAAACTGAAACCTGTCTCTTTCACCTGTCGAATCAACTTGCGGGCGATACTCTCAATGTAACTTTAAATGATACAGCTATCAAACATAACAACAACCCCAAATATCTAGGCGTCACACTTGATGTGGTGACCTTCAAAAGTCATCTTACAAACGCATCCGGTAAACTAAGAACAAGAAATAACTTAATATCAAAACTTGCTGGAACAACTTGAGGTGCTTCTGCAGATACTCTTCGGACCTCTGTTTTAGCTTTGGTTTTTTCAGTGGCAGAATATTGTGCTAAATAGTGTATATACAAGCAAAATCGATGTCCAACTTAACCAAACCATGAGAATAATCACTGGAACAATAAAATCAACGCCAGTGAGATGGCTGCCTACTCTGAGCAATATTGCTCCACCAGATCTACGCCGTACAGCAGCATTAGTGAGAGAGTACCAGAAAATTGTAGCCAACGTACAATTACCAATACATCAAGATATCCCAGACATCTCAAAAGAGCACCAGCGACTGAGATCTAGAAATCCTCCAATACCATCTGCCCGAAAAATTGGTAATTCCTATGATATACATAGACAATGGACAACAAGATGGATGCCAACAGTAGAGTCGGACTATATTAAGATATCCAACCCAACCCGGTCCACTTGGGCAAGGCTTAATCGTATACGTACCGGACATAGAAGATGTTCAGGTGGGGTCGTGAAGAAAGTCCACAGTGCGGTTGCGGACAATCTAGACAGACCACAAGCCATTGTGTTTCAGACTGCTTGAATCGTGCCTACCGTGGAAACCTCCAGGACTTTGCGGAATGTTCCCCAGAAGCAATTGAATGGCTATGTAAATTGGACATTAAATATTTAGTGTCATTCATCCTATCTTTAGTGTTTAAATAATATATTTAATATATATATGTATATATTATTGTATTTGTATATTTATCGTACTGTGAAAGTCCATACGCTAAATAAATAAATTTAAAATATCACAGAAGCAGATAACTATAATAGGTTACACTTAAGAGTTTGGTTACATATCCCGCGTTTTTATCAGAAATTTTTAATTTCTAATTTAACTGAGCTGCCACCATTCTTCAAAAGGCACGTAAAGCTGTAGAAGTAGCATAGCTTCTGTATAAACTATAGTTTATTTAGAGATTTTTAGGTGATGTAGGGTAATTGATATCCAGCAGCCATCTCTTTCTTGGTATTAAAGCACTAGCAACCGACACTTCTCTTCAAATGCATAGACGCCATTGTTTTTATTGGGGATGTACTCCTCATTATGTAAACATGGATTGGCGTGGGTCGCTTCCTTGTTTTTTACACGACCTCAAAAATTACCCAGATATTATTCGAGTTGTACCAACCTTGTAAACAGGCTGAGTTATTTTCATTGCCTATATCACGTTCTAACATTGGCTAATTTTGTTTCCCAAACGTTTTTTCTTTCAATAAGGGATGGTGTGCAATCTGCTTAGATATAATTTTTGTTATGTCCTATTGTTTGTTTGTAGGATTATTGTTAGTACGGGTTTTAGCTCTTTCCAACCACGCCGGCTATTTTGTGGCATGTCTAATTCGCCCAGCAAGTTATTCCAAGTTTAGATTCGGGAGTGAGATACTATTTTCATTAGCTCCTTACCAAGCTAGATAGTTTCATCAGAGAACGGATCATTATCATGCTTGTTGGTATTGCTGCAGTCGCGCTTTGAAACTGACATGTCAATTATATAAAAGGTATCATCATCATTATCATCATCATCATCCAGCCTTTTGCATACAATTTCCAGCGTGTTCGTCGTATGTCCACAGTCTAAATGGTCTAACTCTGCTTCTTCTATCTACTTTTAATGTCCATACTGTAACTTTTTGGGTCCCCCGCCCGTCTTTTATTCTGGCCACATGGCCCGCCCAGCCGGCCAGAATACATAAACAACTGCATGTTATATCTATTATATGTTTATAATCAAAACTAAACTTAAGACATGTCGGTTTATTTTAAACTAATGCAGTAACATGATTATATTGGTAAATTGTTATATTATATTGGTAAACCGATTTTATTACTGCAACAAAGATTTCGTTCGCAGTTCGCACTAAATAGCACTATGTATCAACGGAATAAACAGTTAACAAAATTTCGAAAGAAATGGAAAAATTGGTACCTTCAAAAAATTTGACTCCTTTGACCTCTCCGATAGAGCAATTCTTATAACTTTCGAGAAAATAGATGTAAAAAAGGTGTGCTGAGAAAAAGCGTAGAAATGAGAGGCATGAATGGAAACGATCGGAAGTTGGTTGAAGAACTCGTGAATAGTGTGTATACATTGAAAAAATTATAAGGATTCTGAGCCATTATTCTAGGTCTAAAAGTTCACGGGAATATATTAGTAGCGACAAATTCATCGCAGAACTTTAACGGGATTATCTGAAAGAAAGGAAGGAAGAAAACCTCCATGGAGTCGCGCCGTGTAGGTGTACTCATACAACCTAATGCTCTACAAACCCAAAAAAAAACAATGTACATTATTTTGGAAAAAGAATTGTTCAGGCTAAAAAAGTGGAATGACAAAGAAACAACTGATTCTACTATCATTGCAGTCTACGACCTATACATAAAATCAATTAGGCATCAATTTCTAATTAGAGGTCATACCCAAAATGGGGAAGATAAGGTCATTTAAGAGAATAATAATTAATAGAAGTAAAAACAGCGAGATGACTCTTCTGATTCTAGCTTACCCTTGCCATAGATGAAAAAAAGATAAATTGTATTCTAATGCCAGGAATTTATCTTAAATTCTATAGTAATTTGTAAAGATGTTATAACAAATTGACTAAAAGCAAATTCATTTTATTTTGTTTTGAAAATGTTGGTACGTTGTATTTTTAGAAAGATAGGTTAGTTTTTGATATAGTAGATTACTTTTTGAAGCAAAACTTCTATACTGGCGTTGTATTACTTTTTCTCTGTAAAATGATGAGTCGAGCGTCACGTAAGTAGCGAAACGAAATAGCGTATTTCGTGCAGCTACTTATATTACACAAGAGTCCGTTATACAATATTTAAACTTTTTTAATGTTATTAAAATCTAACAAAAATATTCACTAACAACGGCTTTATGTAATTCTTAAATATTATTTTTGAAGCTAAAATTACAATGGTAAAAATAATGAAATAGTACAAAAAATCATAAATTCTTATTACTTTAAGGGATCCATGTTAAAAAATTGTGGAAGTACTAAATTTCTTAGTTATGACTTTGTTTTAAAATTATCAATCGCTTGTGTTAAATGCCTTATACTCTTGTCTTCTTCTTCTTAGAGTGCCGTCTCCCTACGGAGGTTGGCAATCATAATGGCTATTTTTATTTTAGAACTTGCTGCTCTAAACAAATCAATCGATCTGCATTGGTACCAATCACGTAGATTCTTTAACCATGAGTTCTGCCTTCGGCCAACAGATCTTCTTCCTTGAATCTTTCCCTGTATTATCAGTCTCAAAATTTCATATTTTGGTACCCTCATCACGTGGCCTCGGTATGTCAGTTTTCTGGTTTGTATAGTGGTAATTAGTTATGTTTCTTTACCAACCCTCTCCAGTACTTCTTTATTTGTAATTCTATCAGTCCATGATATTTTCAATACTCTGCGGTATAACCAGAGTTCGACGGCCTCGATTCTTTTTAAATTGCATTTTTTTAATGTGCAAGTCTCAGCTCCATATAATAATATTGAAAATATATAACAGCGAATGGTACGTAGTCTGATCTCCAAATTTAGATTTTTGCACGTTAGGAGTGGCTTCATTCGTATAAATGCTGATCTGGCAATCTCTATTCGTCTGTTTATTTCTACAGTATGATAATTGGTTTCATTGATCAAAGTTCCCAAATACTGATATTTTTCTACTTGTTCTATCACGTTACCATTTATTGTCAATAGGTGATGCATATTTTGTGGCCTTTTTGTAATCAGCATGTACTTCGTTTTTTTAGCGTTTATAGTAATTCCCATCTCAGCACTATTTATACTCAAACTTTCGATAAGATGTTGTAGATCCTCTATACTCGTTGCTATGATCACAGTGTCGTCTGCATATCTTAAATTATTAATTAATTTTCCGTTAACGGTGACTCCCGCTTCGATATTATTGAGCGTGTTTTGGAAAATTTCTTCAGAATATAAGTTAAACAAAAGTGGTGATAACACACATCTCTGTCTAACTCCTCTACAGATCCTCATTTCTTCTGACTGTTGCCCATCAATTTGAACTATGGCACTTTGGTTCCAATAATGTTTGCACTATATTTATATTTTACTGTCAATGCGCTTCTTCATAAGTATTGATATTAGTTTTTCATGTCTTACTTTATCGAAAGCTTTTTCGTAGTCAACGAAGCACAAGTGTAGATCAACATTTACATCCCGACATCGCTGAATTAATATGTTGATGGCAAATAGTCCTTCTCGAGTACCCATTCCATTTCGGAACCCGAACTGCGTCTCGCTAATATCCTCCTCTAGCCTTTCGTATATTCTCTTATGTATTATTTTTAGCAGAACTTTTAAAGTATGACTCATGAGGCTCAGTGTTCGATAATCAGAGCACTCTTTTGCTGCTTGTTTTTTAGGGATGGTTATAAATGCTGACTTTAGCCACTCCTGTGGTATTATTCCCGTATCGTACACCGTGTTGAATAAATCTGCCAATACTTCCAAGTTGTCCTCTTTCACTAGTTTTAAGAGTTCTACTGGTATTTCATCTAATCCAGCTGCCTTATTGTCTTTAGAGTTTTTGATAGCATATTTGATTTCATCTATCGTGATCTTCTGTATCTCTAAAGGATTTAATTCTTGTATTTTCTGCATTTCACCTCGTTCATCTTGGAAAAGTTCTCTAACGTACTCCTCCCATCGCCTTAACTTCTCTGGTAAATCTACTAGTAGTATTCCTTTTTTGTCTTTTATGTAGATTTTTTCCTTTATATTTGCTTCTTTCTTCCATCAGTAACAGTATTTCTTCTGTCATCCAGTGTTTTTTAGCCTCTGATTTATGTTCTATTAAACTTTCTTGAGCTGGTTTCAGTAATGTGTTTTTTATATTACACCACTTTTTATTTACATCCATAATTTGTTTGTTGTCAGTTAGTGTTTTTTGCATATTAACATTCACATTATTTTTTATTCCGTTTTTTATTTCTTCGTTTTGTAGCATTCTTACGTTAATTTTTGATTGTTGTTTTCTGAGTTCAATTCTTTTTAATTTTATTTTCACGTCAGCCACTAGCGGATTGTGGTCTGAGTTAACATCTGCTCCAGGATAAGTTTTAACTAAGGTTATAGAGTTTTTATATCTGCTATTTACGAGTATAAAGTCTATCTGGTTTCTGACAATGTGGTTTTCTGTATGTGAAGGAGACGTCCATGTATATAGTCTTCTTTTAGGAAGCTGAAACCAAGTATTGGCAATTACCATATTCTTTTCTTGGCAGAATTCTATGAGCCTTTCTCCTCTCTCGTTTCTAGTTCTTAGTCCGAACTGTCCAACTATATTTTCAACTGTACCTACTCCAATTTTTGCATTAAAATCTCCTAAAATGTAAGTAATATCTCTAGATTTTGTTAACTTGATTGTATTGTGCAATTCTAAATAAAAGTTTTCGATCTCATCTTCGGTCTTATCAGCAGTGGGAGCGTAAACTTGGATCATATTAATATTACAGTTCCGTGCTTGAATTTTTAGCATTATTATTCTTTCTGAGATTTGAATCACACCTAACACTGATTTTTTAATAGTGTTGCTTATGATAAAAGCTACTCCGTATCGATGATCAGTTTTGTCTCCTCCAGTGTAATAAATACTCTTGTCCCTGTGGCTTAAATGCAAACAGTAATTATATTTTAAAGTCATAAGTAGTGGTAAATCTGCATATAATTTTCTATATTTAGTGAATAACCTGGTTATTTGTTACGAATACTTGAACAAGCAAGACTTCTCATAATTTTATAAATGAGAATGGTAACTTTGGTGTAAAATAGATGATTGTAAGTGATAAAAAACTAATTGTAAAAACTTTGGAATGCTCTGGTAAAAAATGTCACTTTTGCACTTATGTCTGTTTGATTTTACCACGACGATATATTTTTTCACATTCAGAAATAAAAAAATCTTTAAAAATTGAAGAATCAAACTTTAGATATATGAGCAAAGTACTATGTTCTACTTTGATGTTAAGTACTAAGAGCAAGTCCTAATAGATTTGGGTTAAGATCACTACTTGTTATCTGAATATTTCAATTTTTAAATTCCAATATTGATTCTATAACCATTAAATATAATTAGTTTCGTAATCAGATAAACCGACAAACCATACTCTTAACCGAAGTTCGTTAAAAAATCCAATCGTCTCATATCATCTCTTTCAATCTCCTAACTATAGGCAATATGATTACCTAAATAATATTTTTGTGCGTACAGCGACAGTTCCCAATCCCCCGGCAGTCGCTCAATCTTCCCTTACCACCCCCAAAACGAATATTGGAATGGTGCTTATACCTTTAAAATCTCGTTTGGAACAGGGAAGGAATTGCAGTCAGTGTTGCCAAACTTCAATCATTAAGCAAACATGGAGAATAAATAATATACTACCAAAAGTCATAAATAAATGGAAGAATTTTATAAAATTACAACGCTTATTTGTAAGAATTATTTAGTTATATTTAGTGACCACACTGGACACTATTAACAAAGGTATAAAGATAATCTTTTAGATGGTATATATATTCTTATTGGTGCCAAGAAAGAAAACAACAGAAAAACCACAAAAAAATGGTTAAAAAAATGAAGATTGTAAATGTCCAGAAAAACATTTCAAAGAAAAATGTTTTATACTCTTTCGGGCAAGATTTCACGCGGATGATCTTATAATATTCCTAAATAAAAACAATATACAGAGTATTTTCAATTAGCTTTATCTAAAACTCGCTGCATTATATTTTCAAAAAGACCAAAGCAGACAAAGACAATACCTACTTCAAAACTTGGGGCAGACTCTTGAATATGTAAAAACAATTAAATGTCGGTCTAATATTTGATCGCCTCTAACCTGGCACCCAATCACATATATATTTCAGCAATATGTCAAAAAAGACAAAATCTCTTGAAATGTATTTCTGGTACGAGCTGGAGAGTGGGTGGAACTCTACTCACATTAAATAAAAATCTGATCCGCTCCAAGATCGATTATGAATGCCATGCTTACTCGTATGCCTCAACGTCTCTAAAAGGTTTAGACGCCATTCAAAAGAACGCTTTTAGAATAACCTCTCCAGACGTCTTAAGTGCATGGAAGCAGTACTTTTTACAATTTCACCAAACCGTTCGCTCCAAAATTGGATCTATTATCAGAAAATAAGAAAGAAACCAGTCGTCAATATTTAAAAGCAGTAAACTATTTATACAACATTTGATTGTTGTACTATTCGACGGCTGTTAGAAACCTTCTACTTAAACAACCAGCAAACTCAAATAACCAGCTAAATTTCACTCAGATTTTGGCAGAAAGAACCACATAGTAGAGTGTCAAATTCCTAATATTAAAATTCTGTCGATTATGACGTACTTTCAATAGTAGCTTTTATCGACTTTCACAATGCTTTTGTGACCATTGAACTAAACACCATTAAATAAGTAATAAAAAATGCTGAATTGACAATCGGTATCCAAACCATGTATATTGACATACAAAAATATCAGAATAATGGTAAAATAACATGAATCCAAAGATAAAATTTACTACAAAACTTTTTATAAATGTTCTTAACCTATTTACGGCCGTTGCATTTACGGAACACAGCACAAATTATTTTTTTATTTAAAATGAATTTAATTTGAATATAAACTACGCCCATATATTATTAATATATGTCTAACACATTAGATCATAGATAAAGCAAGTTCCTTATTTGCACTTTTTGGGGAATGTCCAAAAAATTCAAATTTTGTTAAATGTTGTTCTGATATTTTTAAAAATTAAAATGTCATACACATATTATCTTTTTTAAAATTTTAGTACTGACTTTTTTTTAAATATATTTCAAAAATCATAATAAAATTTAAATGTTTAACCTGCATAACCCTCCTCTCCCCTAAATTAGTTCACAAATTATGTTGCGTATTTGCATCAACGGCCCCATAAGTCCACAAAAGTCTTGGAAAGTAGGGAAATAATGGTCAGGAAAGTACATAAACAGCTATTGTCTAGCTCTAGAAGTACCCTACAATTGTTTAGTCTTCATTTGATTCGAGTTCGAGTGGGTGTTTCTGATTTATTCATTCTTAGAGGTTTGTGTACGTTTGAATATATTAATTATTTCTGTTAAGTATTACTCACCAAATTTTCGTTTATTTCTAGAGCAAATTGTAAAAGCTCCTGAGGTAGATCAACTGACAGACAAGGAAGATTTCACAGAGGACCTTGCAAATAATGGCCAGAATATTGAAATAGCAGGGACTTTCGAGATTCATTCCAGTCCTGACGAGCTGGATGAGGAACTGATAATCATGATTTAGCAACACAATGTCAATAAGTCTTAGAAGCAATAGCAGAAAGTTACAAACCGATTTAGAAAACTGGACAATTCGTGCACCAAAATCTACCTGTATCCAAAGAAGGGGAACAAATTTAAGAATTAAAAGGCAAACTAGAAGGCTCTATTAGATATTTTTTCAAGTTTATTGATTAAGACCTTATGGATTTCATTATTTATGAACAATATCAGACATTACTTCCATCTATCACGAGAACTGCTGAATTCTATGAAAATAATACTTTTGTCAGGCTACCATACATTACGGCAGATTGATATGTATGGGTCTTAACATAACAATAAAACTGTGGATATTGTCCGAAGATGTATGAGCCGGAATAAGTTTAGATCAATAAAGTGGAACCTACATTTATGTGATAATGACAACCTGGATGTTCTTCATCCTCTTTTTGGCTCACTCAACCAGAAATTTTTACAATTTGGAATCTTTTCATATGACCAGCCACAATCTTACTTTTAAATAAGTTTTTGTCGTTTTGATTTCTACTTTGAAATTGTTCTAAAAACACAAAATATTAATACATTAAATTTTTTTATTACTTGGTAAAAAATTAATTTCTATTTAACTGGGAATTAGCCACAATTAAAGGTTAAAATACGTTTATTGACGTTTCAAGTTTCACTTTGGAAATCGGTCTCAAAATACAAACAGTAAATTAAACAAATTTTATCTGACTCATTTATATTGACAATTCAGACATACATTATGCATTTTAAAGTAGATGACTTTAAAATGATATTGCCAATATAGTTGAGTTGCGCTCCTGGGACGACTTTACTTATAAGATAGTTCATTCGATTACATGAAATCAACTTTAACTTGAGAATATCCGTCAGAAAAAATCATAGCATGTAATTCGTCTTTAAAAGACAACACATGCTATGATGACAGTAAAATTCTCCTGTTAGTGATTCCATAGTAAATTATGAGGGAAAAACTAGGAAAAAAACCTTATAATACTATCCCGACATGGTAAGTATTTGGTCGAGCATTTCGTTTACCTTCAATAAACACCAAACTCTGATTTTATATGTTTGTTATTTAAAAAACATAAATGATGTATCCTCTATATGTTACTGACTTACTAATACTGGTATTTTCTTATTAATAACTTCCTCTTTGTGGGTAACCAGATCCTACTACATTCTGCCGAGGAATTTGCGTCACAATTGGTCTCATTTAGCATAGTTAGAAAGAAAAATCAAAGAAGCGGCTTTAACTGCACTCTAATTGCAAGGTCAACAGATGCTATTTTGGTCTCAATCTCCTCCTTAAATCCAGAATTATATCGAGAAATATATTAAGATATGACGTCTGAGGTGGATAGAACATGTAATGCAGATGGAACAAAATGTTTCGCCTCTTTGGTAGACCAGTTGGTAAGAGAAGAAGAGGAAGACCCAGAACAAGATTCCTTGATTACATCGATGAAGACATGAGAAATATGGAAATACGTGCTTGGCGGAGAAAGGCCATGAATAGGAACGATTGGAGAGAAATTCTTGAGTAGGCTAGGAGCCACGTGGAGTTGTAAAGCCAGAATGATGATGACTATCCCGACATGGTAAGTATTTAGTCTTACATTTAGTTTACTCTCAATATTAACATCAAACTTTGATTTTATATGTATACCCATTATTTAAAACATAAATTATGTATCCTCAGTATGGTATTGATTTACTAATAGTTGTATTTTCTTTGTGTTGATTTTCTCTTTTAATACGGGTACTACATTCTGCCGAGGAATTTGCGACACAATTGGTTTCATTTAACATAATTAGAGCCGCTTCTTTGATTTTTGTCTTTTTACCATCTGTTTCTTTTAGGACTATAGTTGAATTTTTCCATTGAACTCTATGTTCATTGTCAAATGTGTGGTTACATATTAGATATCTACCAAATTCTTCATTTTTGTTAGGTTTAGTTTTAGATAAAATAGATCTCAATGGATTTGTTGCTTTGAATGTTGTTAAAATGTTAAATTTATTTTCTATCGTTTTAAGTTTATTATGGAACAAATAACAGAAAAATTTTGCTGTAATCATTGCATATGGTAGGCTTTTTAAACTAACTGGTATTCTTAAGTTTAAGTTGATTTTTATCGTCACATCTTAATTATTATCCTAATAAAAGATACAATCTCAGAGTAGATCGATAAAAAACTATTCAAGGGACATGGAACACAGTAAGAAGAGAAATGTCAAGAAAAAGTAAATGAGGTAATATGCGACAGAACAATGAGAATTTAATCGATGACCGAAATCTTAAAGAAGATAATAAAATTTTCCAATAATTTGATTCCAAAAATACAAAAATTGGTAAGAAGAGAAAGTAAAAGGAAAGTTGTCCAGTAAATACGAATACACTAAAGATTCAAATTGCTAATATTAGATAAATGTCTTAGAATTATCCTCATAATTCTAACAAACCTGAATATAACATTTTCTTTCGCAAGAAATTTATCTTATAATTTAAAAAATGTATATGTGCAAGAAGAATTAACTATAGCTTGTCTTATAATAATTAAGAACACTACTGTCAGCAAAAATTAGTTTCTACTTTATGTTTCTGCCAAGTACTTATTTTGAGTTAAGATTTGTAACCGTACCTAAAAACGACAAGTCATAATTTTCAGTCAAATTAAAGCGAAGCTACTTGTTAACCTTAATGATTGAGTAAGATAATTTTATGTCCATTGAAAAAAACTCCCACAGGAAGAGTCAATGAGTCATGCCGGTCGTTCCGTTTAAATTGGGTACTTTTAATTTTTTTATTTGAAATAACATTGTTTTTGTCTGTGAGTTTTTTGTCTTTCGAAATTAATACTTCCTATTGATATAATAATGGTACTTAAAGTTTAAGACAGATGGGCAATGACTTGTCTGATAGGGTGGTTAAATGATCAAAAATAGTGACCACAAAAAGTAACGTTACAATTCAAAGGTATTTAAACGAGTATAAAGTTTTCGTGAATCAATGTTTAGTACATTATGATAAATATATAGAAAAGATGTAAAATTTAACAAAGATAAATGTAAGTCCAAGGATGTTGGCTAAAACCCTTATATGTCTATAAATATCTTAACAGTTTACTGTGAGAAATCTTTTGGATTATTAGAAAAGCTTTAGCGATTATGCTTATAATATTAATAAAATAAAATAAAATGAAGTAAAAATCAATAAAAAAAATCATAACTGACATAAGCTATGGAGTTACATAAATATAATATAGCATGGTAGTAGCTTCGTCACCAAAATCACGTGACAATTATAGTTTGTTCGCAAAATAGTGTGAATGAGTTTTTAACAATATAGTGTGTACTCTATTTAACCTTATAGGAGAGGATTTTCTGAGATGTAGACAGAACTAGTTAAAAACAGATTTATAAAACAAAAATTTGAATCCGAAGAATAATAGGTATTCGAAATCAAAATTCAAGGCTTCTACCCAGTTGCTCTGATGAATCCTGCTAGAGCGAGATACGTATAAGCAGATTGTAGAGGCACTATACGCAAAATTAAATCTTAACTGTCTTTTCTGTAAAAACAATTTTACAGTGTAAACAGTGTTCAGCTGAGAATAGTCAATATCATAAATATCGGTGTATACTATATTTTTCAATGCACACTTACTGTTGTACAATATCACAATGAGATATTTAATTCATTAATATGTAGCGGTTATATTTTGCCTACTACATTGGTTATCACTTATAGGAGGTTGAAACTGGGGACAGAAATTGCTGGGCTGGAGTAACTTATATCACTCTGGTTGATGTATTTCCTTTAAGAAAATTTTTGGGATCTGAAATGAATCAAAACACTGCAAAATAACATACAACTGTGACCCATAAGCTGCAAACTGGTCTGAAATGACCAGAAAACACAAAGAGACAATACCTTGGAAGTTGGACACTGGATTCGGTCTTCTGATTATCCTGTATGACAACACACTGCAATCTTCAAATCTCGACCTCTCAAGCGCTCCTGTTTCTTACTTAAAACTATGTGGACCTCGCAAATCATTGTAACACTGCTTTACAAATCTTCCATTTAGGACACAACACAACAAATCGGTGACTAAATTAACAAAACTGTCACATTGCATTTGATTAAATTCACATCTCTACATTTAAATTTTGTCGGCTTTTAAAGACTACACATCGAAATCTTTTTCCTTCAAAATCTCAATCCAAACTTAAGCTTCACACTGCTACTATACACATTTTCCGTAACAAAAACGAATAACAAAAAAAAACAAAAACCAATTTAAAGAAATATCCGGACTCAAACAATAACTAACCGCTTCTGCTATCCATCGTAGAGTGATGTAATGTAATTCTCTTCCCCGCAATATTTTTTCACCAACCTAAGTGGATATTTATTTGACGCGCAATATTAAGCGGCATCACGATCAAAGAAGGCAATTAAAATTTATTATACACAAACCAGAAATGTTTATATTATTAATACGACGCAAAAGGATTGAAAAAATATTTCGGTGTTTTAATACATACGATAGAAAATAGAAATGTTACAAATAATTCAACTTGATACTAAGAAATTACAAAATAAGTACTACTTATTATAGTTTAACAACAAAAAACTAAAAAGGCTGTTAAACATCTTTGATTTTTGTATGACAGAATAAAAACAAGAATACTTGGATCTCATCTCCAACTTATACAACAATATCGAAACAGTCGCTGTTACAGTACTGACCCCAGTAATGTTCAATATTTGTAGTATTTATGTTTCAACAAACGAAACTCGAACTAAATTCGAATTACTTAATCTTCTTCAACAAATTCCCTCACTTCAAATAATTACGGGAGATTTTAGTGGCCATAATATTACTTGGAGATCAAATAAAACAACACAGAGGGGAAATATGTTAGAAAATGTTTTTAACACTATGAACCTATGCCTACTCAACGACGGATCTACAACAAGATTCAATATGGCTACGGAAACATATTTTCTTATTTATCTCTCCATATGCGAACCCTCATTGCTCACCCAACTCGATTGGGCAGCACTAAATAATTTATAAGTAGTGACCACTTCCAGATCTTAATAAAACATATAGTTATTTAAAATACAAATACAATACCAACTCAAAAATGGAAACAAAAAAGGCAAGTTGGATTGAATTTGAAAAAATTATATCAGAGAGAATGAATCAGATTTGAATTTCAGAGTCGATTGACGACACACTCGCAAGCTTTAATCTAGCTTGTACTGGTTGCGGCTAATATAGCCGTAGGAAAACCTTAACTTTTAAAGAAACACAAACCAATTCCCTGGTGGAATACACAATGTGAGGCCGCTATTTAATTGAGTAAAACAATTAGTAACTAATACAAAAACTACAAAAATATTGATTTATTAACAGAGTACAAAAAATGTAGAGCTGAAGCTAGGAGAATCATAAAAAAAGCAAACAAGAATCCTGACAGAAATACATATGTAGCATTAACAGCAACACAAATATATCATCGGTTTGGAAAAAACTTTAAAAAATAACACAACAGCGTACTTACCAACAAATCGTAAGTCTAGAAAAAGAAGGGACGTTACTAACTGATCCACAGGATATAGTAAATGAACTAGCTGATACTTATCAAAAATTCTGCCAAAAATACAGAAACGAGTTCTTAACTCACAAACAACAGAGGGAGACAGTACCTATTACAATTTTCTATGAATTTAACGCTATCAATACACCTCTTAATTATGGGGAGTTTCAAGAAAAACTTAGTAGCATGAAAGATACTTCACCAGGTTCAGGTGACATACTAACACAATTTATTAAAAAACTTTTTTTAGTAGAAAGTTAAGAGTTTCTACTCTAAATTTTTAATATTTGATCACAAAAATCATTTCCAAAAATCTGAAAAAATACCATTGTTATTGCTATTATTGAGCCAAATAAAGATAAATTACAACTAGAATCATTTCGTCCTATATCATTAACATGTTCTTCATGTAAACTTATGAAAAAAATAGTCAACGAAAAATTAATGTGGAACCTGGAACATAATGATTAACTTACCATCGAACAAGCTGGCTTTAGATCAGGCCGATCTACAAACGACAATATTATAGATCTTGAAAACGCTATTCACCAAGCTTTTAAAAATAATTAAAAATGTATGACAATTTAAGTACTTTGACATAACTAAAGCATTTGATACAATATGGAAACGCCGTATATCAAATATTAAAAAAAATGGTATGTCAATGAAATATTTTGGCCTACATAAACAATTTTTTAACTCAAAGAAGATTTCAAGTTCGAGTCCGAGCGAATGGTGCTATATCCTATTTTACAGAACAAGAAAACGGAATCCTTCAAGGATTTATTATCAGTTCTCTAATTTTATTAGAAATAAACGATATAATAAAAATCATAGCTAAACCTGTTCAGGTAACACTATGCTAATGACCTAATTATTTACAAAAAAAGGCAAGCACGTTAATCGTATGGCGTCAATATTACAAGAACACAATAAACCTGTAAATTGGTCCCTAAGCATCGGTTTTAGGTTTTGCTCTAATAAGACAAAATGTATAATATTTTGAAATAGACATATTGAGGATAAACAGAACCTAATGCTTGAAAACCAAAATCTTTTCTATACAAACGAAATAAATGTTCTAAGAGTGATATTTGACCAACAGTTAAATTGGAAAAGTCATATTCAGCAGTTAGTTCTTTTATGTCTAAATGACCTTAACTTGTTAAAGTACCTAGCTCACAAAACTTAGGATGCCGATGGTAAAAGTTTAATGTTATACTGATGAAAAATTTATTAAAAATTCGGTAAATTAAGAACCCAAACGGGCTAAGTTAAACAGACAAAACGTTTTCGGAATCCATATTCCATCATCATCTGTTTAACTTAGCCCGTTTGGGTTCTTAATATACCTTTTACAAAGGATTTTTAATAAATTTTTTAATATATGGTATACAGCCAACTACAGGAACGCAGATTGCTTGTGGATAGTTATGCTGATGCTTAACTCGTTCCAAAATTGATTACGGATGTGTTGCATATGCATCTGCCAGCACAACAACGTTAAAACCTTTGGATACGTTACATTACACCTCCTTAAGGATTATACTTGCAGCGTACAGAACAACTTCGATAAATAGTTATATGCTATTATATAATGAAATAGGTGAACCCATGCTAGAGCTTCGTAGACAACTATTAACCCTTAATTACACTTCTAGCATAACTCTAAGTAAACAACATTTTATCCATGTTCATGGATAACGACTCTTCAACGTTCAATAACCTTATTAGGTTGAAGCGGGCTTTTTGTAAATAAAAAAAATATATAGGGCCCTTTAAAAAAGTGTTGTTTTATTGTAAAATAAAATAAAAAAAATTCATTGTGTATACCCAAAATATAGCATGTATAAATAAAGATGAGCAGTACATCTCTACCTCTTTCATGGACCCTTTCGTCTTAACCCTCGGGAGGGTGTGTAGTGGTCATCGTGATATCGTGCATTGTCCGTTTTCAAATATCTCTGTATCTGCCCATTTTTTTTTAACTCATGCATAAGTCTTTTGAATATTCCTGTAATTTGGTCATTCCATCTTGTTGGAGATCTACCTTTTGCTTGGATAATAAATCTTTTCACCTTGACTGTGCCTAGTCTTATAACATGTCCAAAGTATTATAATTGTTGGAGATTTGGACTTTGCTCGAGAGCCGTTTGCTGACCTTTAACTCATTTAAAATTGAATTATTTGTCCTGTGGCGAGTACACGGAATTCGTAATATTCAGAAATACAGCTAAGCATTTTTTAAAGTCCACGGCAAGACAATAATTTAAACACAGATTAAAAACATATTTTATTTTGGCAAACTTCTTTTTTCACCTTTGTCACGTTCTATCATTCTAAAATTACCAATTTATGTGCTCTGAAAATTATGAATTTTTGATAAAAAATGGATACAACAATTTCAAATTTACCACTTGTGTCGCTTAAAAAAAGTAAAAACATACATATGGTGTTTCATAGATGAGTACTAAGAGTTTGTGAAACTTTATTATATCCAACTTAAATTATACACCTTTATGGTCAGTCACGCTACCTTTATATAGTAAAACAAACCATGATTTATGACAATATTTAATAAATACATTATTTACAAGTACAATTATAAAACCATTTAATATTTCATTATTAGAAATCTATTATTCTGTTAGGAATCTTTATATTAGGAATCCATTATTGTTTTGAAACTAAATTATATATAGCATTAAAAATTTACAATCATGAATTACTTTAATAATCTAAACGGTTAATATTAAAATCTCCAGTTTACACTAGGACATCATAATTACAAATAATGGTTTGACCATAGACTATCTATCAGGGATATATTGCTATAAATTAATCGGGCACATAGTTACACTAGTAATATTGTAATACTTTTAAAGTTTCGAAAACACTAAAATATGTCACTCTAACAAAATTTAATTACGTCTCCACACTTTGTATCCACATCCGAGTATAAAAGAAAGAATTATATACCCGTTTAATGAACAGGTACTCAATTTTTCTTAGCTGCTTATTTTGGGACAATAAATGAACTTTCATGCACGTGATTTCAGAAACCTTAGGTGGTTATTCAGGTCTTTCGAAGTCTTAGTTTCCCGAGCCTCCAGATAATACTACACTAATCACTATCCAATGAATTACTAATACTGGGAATAGAGCATATCCATAGACATGAATGTCCCACTCAATTTCAACCCAAAGACTCAGACACTCATCATACGAAAGCTTTCCTTCCTTACATCAAAGGTGTCGCTGACAAAATCAACCAAAGTCCCAAATCAAGAGAAATAAAGACAATATTTACCCCCATTTGTGCATACTGCCCCCGATTTTATATAGGCCAAACAAATCATAGAATCCAAATTAGTATTATTAGTATTAGCATCTATATACAGGTTGCTAATTTATTGTTGAAATTTTACGCCAAGACACAATTTATTGCCGTAACTGTTTCAGAGAAACAATGATTATGTTAACTTTATAGTAACACTGCGTAGCCATAGGTACATCTCAACAATGCAAAGGGCAAAAAGATATATCTTGGCGGCATATTTTATTGCTAATTCATTGCTGTTAATTGGTACATTCACCAATCCCCAAAAACTACCCCATCCCACCCTAGCGCAAAACTCAGCTCCAGAAAAATCGAGATATCGGCCAGAAACGATGAAACTAGAAAAGCAAATTCAATGAATTAATTGCTAATTGATTGCTAAAGTTTTACGCGAAGAAACAATTTGTTAGTGCAACCGTTTTCGAGAAAAAATGTTTATGCCATTTTTATGGTAAAACTATGTAGCCATAGCTATATCTCGGCAATAAAAAGGACCACAGAGTCCATATTGACGGCATATTTTATTGCTAATTAATTTCTGTTGGTTGGTACATTATGCAATCGCCAAAAACTACCCATCTTATGCTTATGCTAACTTTGGTAAAACAAACGACCAGTGCGCAGCACGCTGTGTGTTGTTTCTGCAAGGTCCAAAGGCTATAAATATGTCATAGAAATTTATGCAAATGAAATATTGGATATATTTAAAAAGAAAAGCAGAAGATAAATTCTATAATGCGTACCTATATATAACAAAACGTTTTTTTTTTATTTAGCCTATACTGTCTCACTGCTCAAACAAGAACTCCCACAATTTCTTCCAGGAGCTACATTTTTTAAGAATATAAAAGTTATGTACTTTTAGTGTTTTATTTTCTTGAACCCCCTCCGATACTAAAACCTGGCTACAACATATAGTGATGGTGCTGGTACTCGTCGATCGCCCAAGATTATCAATTAAAAACAAGGATTTTGCGTTGAAATAAATTTAAAAAACACATCAGATAAGAAGCTTGTATCTCATTTAAAACATTGTATCTCTCACTGATGATGGTATGTATCATCTCACGGTAAATATAAAGTATGTATACCTAGATATATTTGACATTTGAAAAAAATATATAACACTTGGCATTTATTTATTCAACCACTGACCCATTAATAAGGATAGTTACTAGTATTAATTATAAAATCATAAAAACCTTATTACTTCCTACATATAAAAAAATAACCCGGTCATGCCTCCTGCTTTTAAGAACCTTTTATAATATACATTCAAAAAAAGTGGTCAAATTAATACAAGTTTTTGTATTTCTGTTTTTAATACATCCATAGCCCGATGTCAGTCGCAGTCCGGCGGGACAGCTGGCCCAGTTGACACCCACTGGATGATGAGCTTGCGATGGCCAAGAGCTACTTCCGTCTATAGGTAGCATCCGTATCAGCGATAGTTCGTTGATGATGTTTTAATTATAGGTATTGCTATCTTTCGCCTTAGCCGAGGTGAACTTAAACGTTTTCGTACCCGAATTAGGCTGATGAAGTGCGCTGATAATATCTATGACCGAGGAAGGTTTAATTTTGATGAAGATCTCATGCGAGCCAGCCAACATACTTATTAGATAATTAAAACTACCTAACTTTTAAGGTATAAACGAAATAACAAGAATTGTTGTTTATTGTTAATTAAGTACGATTACAATACTATCAAAATTATAATATTTTTAGAATTTTAAAAATAAAAAATATTTTAACAGCATTCTCACTTTATAGTTATGCATCAACAGAACAATAATTTGAAACATTTTTCAAAAACTATTAAAACTGTTAACTTCGTTAACATACTTTTTCAAACTTTTATAGAACTTATATCAATTCAATATCAAAATCAATGTCTTAAATATAAATGTTATTGGTGATGATTTTTTTAAAATTATTTTAACTAAACTAACTACACCAGTATTCTGGAAATATAAAAAAGAACTTCCATGTTAGAGGAAAAAGGAATACTTTTGGCATCTAGAGGTCATTCACAAGAATAATTTTATACGCCTTATACATATTTAATAATAGTAAATGACGTAGATTAAAAGGGGGGATATAAGCTTTGCAATAATAAACCATTAATAGGTTTCTCTCTTTGTATTTAAAATTTACTATAAGCATAAAAAATGCGAAAAGTCACAAACCACATTGCAGGTTACACAAAATTCGGTATTGACTACACCGATTTTATATAAGTGTTGAGGAAGGCTTGCATGTCCAAATTTCAGCCTTCAAATGGTCACAATATTATTTCTTGTAAAATCATAATGTTTATACCACAAAAGCACAAATGCAGTTCCCATTTTACTTTATAGTTACTCTTAGAAATCATTAAATATTTTTGAGCTCCTAGATTGTTCTTGATATGCTGTCCAATTGTATCGCTTTCTTTGGCTAAGTAATCTGCAACTCATTGCCATAAAGCCCTATATGAGCTTTTACCCAAGTGAATTTTAAAAGGTATATTTTTTTAACTTGATTTTTTTTTCAATATAATCGCAGGATTTAATAATACCAATCGCTTCTGCAGAAAAAAATGGAAGTATTGATATTTATTTTGTACATTTATTAAACGGTTGTTTATGGTATATAGAAAGCACATTTCGTACCAGTATTTTGTTGATGCATCGATATATATTTCCAGAAAATCTGATAGATTTGATATGCAGGCGCTTAATGTTCTTTTACGTATTAACAAATTTTCATTGCATACAGGAATATCAATTTCTAGTGACTCCAACATATTAAGGAATTCAGATTTTTTAATTGAAATAGGTCTTTTTATATCATTCTTATGAGTTCTTGTATTTCTTAAAGCCTTTCATACCCAATGGAGGAGAAGATTTTTTTAACCAGTACATGTTAGTTATACAATATCAATAAAATCCTGTAACAAAATGAACGCATAAATAATGTAAATACCATACACTAAAACATCATAGAAGCTGTTCAAGAGGCTCAAGTAAGCTGCTGCCCTAAAAGACGCCAATACGAAAAGATAACCATTGAAACAAAGCAGCTAACGGAAACTAGAAGAGAAATCAGAGGAAACGAAAGCATTGATAAAGAAAAACTACGAAAAAAAAATAAAGAAATATCAAATGCTATAAGGAAAGATTTAAGAAAATTAGAAATGAAAAGGACCACCGAACTATAGAAGACAATAAAAGTCTGAAAGTCCTGAGAAGATGGCTAAACAATGTAAAAAGTTAAATAAACAAACTAAAGAACAAAGAAGGAGTCTTCATATCAAATAAAAAAGAACTACTGCACATAGTTAAAGACTTCTATCAAGAACTATACACAAGTCAAAGACAAGATCCAACGAAACTGGCAGCTGCCGCATCATGCAAAATCATCAACCAGGGTTCAGAGCTCATGCCACAGATTACAGAAAGCGAAATCCAAGACGCAATAAAAAAGAAGAAAAATAATAAAGCACCAGAAGAAGATGTAATCGTAATAGAAGTTATAAAAATGGGCGGATGTGCCCTTCTCAACCAAATAAAAATTTTGTTTAACGATTGTCTAACAGATTGTTGCATACCGGAAACAGAACAATGCAGTAACAATTTTACTACACAGAAAGGAGACAAGGCGCACATAGAAAACTATAGACCAATCAGCTTATTGAACCACTATCTATAAAATGTTTACCCGAATAATTACGACAAAAAAGTTACGACCATCTCATTTGTGGCCTTCACCTTTTTCGTTTGTAACTGTATGGTCTCACATGTATAATCTTCTTATTCCATCTGTCGCCTTTGTGTCTTATGGTATGTCCAGTGAACTTCCACTTCTACTTCCACTCTCTGCGTTGATACATCGGTCACTTTTGTTTTGTTGCGGACCCAAGTATTTCTTTTCTTGTCTGATAGCCTGATGTTCAGCATTTGCCTTTCCATGGCTCTTTGGATATTTGCTATTTTTTCCATGTTTTACTTTGTAAACGTCCAAGTTTGAGAACTGTAGGTGAGAACAGGAAGTATGCATTGCTTGAAGACTCTTGTTTTTAAATATTGGGGGTATTTTCTATTTTTTAGAATATAAGAAAGTTTTCCGAAGGATACCCAAGCAAACCGTATCCTTCTCTTTATTTCTCCGGTCTGATTTTCTTAATAAAATTTACCTAGTTGTCCCAAATATACATATTCTTTTACTTGTTCTATAATTGTTTGTGCAATTGTAATTATTAATTCTTCTGGTTGGTTGGTCATAATTTTTATTTTATTATAATTCATTTGTAGACCTATTTTTGTTAATTCGCTATTTAATTCATCCATCATATTTTGTAATTTTTCCCTTTTATCTGTTATTAATACGATGTCGTCTGCATATCTCAAGTGATTCAAGTATTGGCCATTTATGTTAATATCCCGTTTTTCCCATTGTTTTTTCCTCATAACGTCTTCCAAAGCTTGATTGAATAGTTTGGGTGATATAGTGTCACCCTGCCTGACTCCTCGCCGTATCTTAATAGGCTCTGTTTGTTCAACTATTTTAATGAATGTTGTTGCTTGATCATATATATTGGAAATTAAGTCCGTATACCTATAGTATATTCTCCCATTTTGTAAAGAGTTCTTTACTGCCCAATGTTCCACCTTATCGAATGCTTTTTCAAAGTCTACAAATGCCATATACATTGGGATTTGATATTCGTTGGCCTTTTCAATTAATATTTTTTCGCTTTTAATATCGCTTGTACTGAATCCTTTTCTAAAACCGGCTTGCTCTTCATTATATGCACCTCACCCATCTTTATATGCACCTAATCAGAGAAACATACTTTGTTGAAATATCATTGAATAAACCACTTACAATGATATTGTTCTGAAGCTGTTTTCTTGTGGCATTTTAAATTAATTACTATTTAACTGGAAATAAGCCATAATTAAAGATAAAAATACGTTTATTGACGTTTCAATTTCCACTTCGGAAATCGTTCTCCTGAAATGAACGATTTTCGAAGTAAAAATTGAAACGACAATAAACGTATTTTTATTTTTAATTGTGGCTTATTCCCAATTAAATAGTAATTCACTTAGAATGATCTTCGCCTAAAATTCTTGAACAACTTTTTGTATTGTAACTTGACCTAAATCAGAACCAGTGATTGTAACAACAATGCGGTACGTGAAAGTGAAAAGCTGAGGAAAAGTTATAAATTATGGATAACGAAAACTACAAAAAATATTAAAACGGTCGAAGTAAAAAATAAAATGTGGAAACTAAGAAAAAGTGAGTTATAATGTTTTTCGTATCAGGTGTCGAATGTGGATACTGTTACACGAACTGAAGAAGCACATACGTTGAACGTGTTAAAAAAGAAGAGATTTCAACTAGAAATAATATAGTCAGTATTGTTCTGAAGGTATTTTATTGTGACATCTTAATGCAGTTACTATTTTTATTGGAAATAAGCCACAATTTAAGTTAAATAGATTTATTTTTGACGTTTTAATCTCCACTTATGAAATCGTTCTCAAAATACAAAAATTAATAAATGAAACATTTTATATACAAAAAAAAAAAATTGTTCAATTTGTTAATGTTTTGTATATTGAGAATGATTTCCGAAATGAAAATTGAAACGTCAAAAATAAACTTATTTTAGATTTAAACTGTAGCTTATTACCAATAAAATAGTAATTGCAATATAGTCAGTAATGACGTATATATTTGTTTACAATATTTTTCTATAGTGTTAATATCCGTATATTACAGTCGAAACGCACGAATGAAACGATTCGCACGGCATCCCGTCAATGCGGTTGTTATTTAAAACCGTCGGATAACACGCGAAATCATTAAGGTTATAATTAAGAGAAAATTCCCTGTATTAGTCGTCCCAAATGGATTATAATGTTGAGTATATTAAAAATAGAAAACAAAATATTTGATAGTCATTTTATTAATCACATATGATAGACTGTACACTATTATATGTACATCTTCTTTTTATTGTGATAGATTAGACCACCATCAAAATTTAGGTATATCAACTAAGAGAGTTACATAAATCAAATATTCTGTTTAATATTACACAACAGTTAGATAGAAATACAAAAATCACAATTGGATGACTTATGAAATTTTTGAATTATTGGAAGAGAATCGGAAAAACAAACAGAATGTAATATAATATTAGAAAACAACCATATTTTAAACCATAAATTAAATGGGTATCCTCCAAATATTATTAAATTAACCCTGCAGCGGGCTCGCTATTGGTCCTGTGTGCCGCTTTTTTACTAATTTCAAGATTTCGTAAAGTACTATTAGTTATATCCGTTGCGGGTTTTGCGGGTGGAAAACCCGGTTTTATTAATTTTTTGCGAATCTTTTATTTTTGTCAAAATCAAAATTGGCTGATTATTACGATAAAATGAATACGGAGATGTTCCTGAATTGGTTGAAAGAAAAGCAGGTTCTAAGTTCACAAGAACCATTTGTTATAGTTTTGAATAATACCTTATACCATTCGGAAATTTTAAATAAGCAACCAACAAATTCCTGACTAGTACATAAACTAAAACAATGGTTAACGAATAAAGGTATTTCATTTTCTTAGCATTCTTTCAAGTTGGAATTACTACAGTTAGACGAAAGTAACGAAAAAATAAAAAAATTACAGTAGGCGAGATTATACATAGTTTTGGACACAATGCGTTAAGACTGTCCCTTTAACATTCTCAATTCAATCCCATTGAACATGTCTGAGAAATATGCAAAACGTACTACTATAACTAAATTTCAAGTAACGGTTACAGTATCGCAGCAGTTATGGAAGCATTGGAAAAAGGATTGAATACCGCTACTCCTACAATTTAAGAAAAAAGTATGCGGAAATGTGAAAGTTAATAAGACAATGTTGGAGGCGTAAAAGTCACATCGAAACAATTAACATAGTCATCATTTACAATCTAAACGATGATTATAAGTATGGATCTAATTCTTGATTACATTGTAATCTAATATGTTTTCATTTTTTCATTAAGAAAAACTTTGAGTGTTATTGTTATTATTTAATTAGTAAATACTTAGGATTACCTGGCGTTCATAATCATCAGGACTATACTTGAATTCAGAACTAGACTTGAATCTTTCCATTGACCATTATGTTTATTTTTACATGCATACTTGAATCATTGCATTGAATCATATGTTCATTTTTTCACGCGTGTTTACATCATCAGATCTATCAAATTCTCTATTTTTGCTATAAGATTGATATTTACATATTCTAACATTTAATCGTCTTGATGTTTCACCTAAATAAAAATTTTCGCGTTCACAAAGTATTTTATAAAAACAATTGTTTGTTCTTTCTTGTTTATCGTTTTGTTTGGTTTTAAATCAAATACATAGATCTTAATTTGTTGTTATTGAAATGTTGAATTTATTTTCTATCATTTTTCTGATAATCCTTTTATGTATGGTATTGTTTTCCTTGTATTATTTCTTGTGAATGTTATAGGATCCCATTCTAAGCTGTTCTGGTCCATTTGGTCTATTCTTGAAAATTCCTGTTTATAAAAAATAAATGACCAAATTTTTTTAATACAACAGATGTTAAAAAACATTTGTCTTCAAGAACGAATTTTCGTTCAAACAAGTAAGTTTGGCTCTAACGTATAAGGATTTAATGATTCCGTTTTTAATATGAAAGTTGTGATTTGAATTGTAATTTAGATATCTGTTGGTGGGTGTTTGTTTTCTCTACACCTAAGTTTCATATGAACTTATTGTAAATTAACGATTTATGTCAAAACTTACTAAAATATTATCTGAATTTAAATCACTATAAAGAAAATACCAACATTCTTAGGGTAATAATATTTGGACGGTACCTAATTTATAGTTTAAAATAATATAGTCGCAAAATATGACAATTTGATATTAATATTAAGAATTAACTAATTGCCACATAAAGCAAATAAAATACGAACAAAATTAAACTTATTTCCGAGATAGAAATCGAAATGTACAAGTTAAAATATTTTTAATTGAGATTATGGTTTATTCTCATAAAATATATTAGTTAATACTTTATTACATATTATACTTTATCGATAGTTTGTTACATTTTTATTACAGAGTTTTATTACTCTTCGGTTGTTTCTTTACTTTCTACTTTAGCGTAATAGCTAATCGATTTCACTATTATATTTCATCTGCTCCTAGATATGCGCACCACAGTAACAAACCCTCGGTAATAACCTTTATTACTTTTTCTAAAGTTCCTTCTTTAATCAGAAGTGGAAAATCATAATGGATATCCTAAATAATTGACTAAATAATCTTTGAAATGTCTAAATTAATAAATTTCGGCTTTTTTGAAAAGCTTCCTGTAAAATTCGTCATTAGTTACCAAAGGACCACGGAGTATTTAATGATGCGTTAATATTCATAATACCTTAAATAGCCACTAAATATTTTCCTAAAATTACGGGGGAGTTGTTCCTGACATCGCGCTTTATAACAAAAATTCACTAATTCGTGCATGAAATCGACCTTTTTTACCCACAGCTTGGGTTAAAAGGTCATTCTACAAAATATAAATTAAAAAGGACATAAAGTAAAAATATTCTGGAAGAACAAGCAATAGCTGGGCTGAAAAAGTATCACGATTTTCCCGTGACACTCGTTGATACAGGTATCTAACAGCCGATTTTAATAAATTTGGTAATAACAGTATGTAATAAAAAAATCTGCAAAAGATTAAACGTCATTTTTTTGTTTATAAAAAATGCAAATAATGTTATTTTAACTACTAAAGATGAGGAACGGTAAATTATATGGAAAAGTCACAACGTTACTTGAAAATTCTTTAAAATAAGGGTTGTAATTTTTGTTAATTTGTTGCTTAATAAAAATAGCTTCAAAACCCGATTTTTTTAAATAATTATATAATAACTTTTCTAAAAACGCACAAAAAAATTCCTGTGGTAATAAGGACCATATCACAAATATTCCGCATTTTAAGTAGTTTTATTTAACAATTTAACAATTGAAAAGTGAAATTGTTTATCCCAAAAAGCTTTAATATACAACTACTATGCGTAAAATTTTGGGTTTACATAAATTGTGAAAGTACTAAGCTTTCACCAAACTGTGCTTTGAACAAAAGGGCTTACTTTATCAAAATAAATCGTTTAACGATTAAAAAGTTTTTGTTAAATCTTTGTAAATTGGTATATTTATTTAAAAACCCTTAAAAGGGCCACATCAATAAAACAAACGTTTTAGGACCACACAGTCCATCATCAGGTTTTTAAAATCGAAAGATGCTAGGTCACAATGCCTGATCCACCAAAATACTAGGGTAAAAACCCTTTAAATTACATTTAGTTATGAAAGATTGTACATTGTGTTGTACAGTTCCCAGCTGTTCTCCGAGTGTAGAGGTTCTCTCTCACCGGCTCTGGAACCCGATTGAGCCATGTGTTACCTCTAGTCAAATTTAATTTAATACTGAACATCACAGTTATTTTACGTAATTTAAAGGGTTTTTACCCTAGTATTTTGGTGGCTCAGGCATTGTGACCTAGCATCTTTCGATTTTAAAAAACCTGATGATGGACTGTGTGGTCCGAAAACGTTTGTTTTATTGATGTGGCCCTTTTAAGGGTTTTTAAATAAATATACCCATTTACAAAAATTAACCTCTTTTGTTATACGTGGTATACAGCCAGCTACAGGAATTTTTCCTTGTGGATTTTTTTTGTTAAATATTGTAGAATATGTTTGCCAAAGTACTGTGATTTTAAGCTTATCATCATCATCATTCTGGATTTACAACCCTTCGTAGGTTCTAGCCTCCTCAAGAGTTTCTCTAGTAATTTTGTTCCATCCGCATTACATGCCCTATCCTCCTCAAACGTCCTATCTTAATAATGTTTTACGATATAGGTTCCTGGTATATTCTATAAAGTTCGAAGTTATATCGTCTGCTCCACACTCCATTGTCATTCACTCTCAACAGATTCGCCTTAGTATTTTTCTTTCGAAGCAACCTAACATGTTTTCATTATTTTTTGTTAGACTTCGTAATTGTGGATTTAAGGAAGAGATTGAGCCCAAAATCTGTTGGCCCTGTAAATTCTGCGGTTTATCTCTACGGTAGTATTAGTTTCAGTGTTTAGGAGCTCTCCCAGGTATACAAATTCGTTCACTGCTTCTATGACGTCGTTTTCTAGTGGTCGTAGGAGTTGTAGTTGCGTGCTTATGTTGTTGGTGTTTATGTTTAAACCCATTTTTGTAGCTGATTACAGCTGTACAGCGTTTTCTGTTCTCCCAACAATATTGAGATCATCAGCATAGGCCAGAATTTGCACTGATTCATTATATATTGAACCAGTGGTTGTGATTTGTGACATACGTCACATTACTTTTTCCAGAGTCAGATTGAACATTATATAGGAGAGAGTCTCTCTGGCGCAGCCCGTTATTTGTTTTAAAAGGTTCAGATAGTTCCCCCTAAATTCGTACTCTACATTCAACTTTTTTAAATTTACCAACTAATTTGGTATTAGTAGCTCTTTCATTGCCTTGAACATTTCTCTTCTATTCACAGAGCCGTATGCTGCTTTGTAGTCTATGAATATGTGATGGATTTTAAGCTTATAAACTTATAAACAAATAAAATAATTCAAATGCATGTAGAAAGTTTTTTTTTATTCGGCATGTTTGCATGTTTATAGGAATTAAAAAACATAATGTCGTACGACATTGTTCGGAAGCTATTTTCTTGTGTTATCTTAATGCAATTACTATTTTTATTGGGAATAACATAGAGTTTAAAATAAGTCAATTTTTGAGGTTTGAATTATTATTCCATAGTGAATCATGAGGAAAAAACAGGAAAAAAAACTCATAATACTCTCCCGACACGGTATGTACTTGGTGTTACATTTAGTTTACTCTCAATAAACACCAAACTCTGATTTTATATGTATGTTATTCAAAAACATAAATGATGTATCATCGATGGGTATGTTATTAACTTACCAATAGTGGTTTTTTCTTTTTATTGATTTCCTCTTGTAAAATGGGTAACCAGATGCTATTGGATTTTGCCGAAGAATATTCGACGCAATTAGTCTCATTAGCATTATAATTACAGCCGCTTTTTTGATTTTTCTCTTTTTTCCTTATTCTTGAATCGTTCAATTAAACCCTATGTTTGTTTTCCCATGCGTGTTGAGATCTATCAAATTCTCTATTTTTAATATAAGATTGATGTTCACTAATTCTAACAATTAATGGTCTTGATGTTTCACCTAAATAAAAATGATCGCGTTCACAAGGTATTTTATAAATACAATTCTTTGGTCTTTCCTATTCATTGTTAGGTTTAGTTTTAGATAAAATAGATCTTAGTGTGTTTGTTGTTTTGAATGTTGTTAAAATGTTGAATTTATTTCCTATCGTTTAAAGTTTTTTTGATAATCCTTTTATGTATGGTATTGTTATGTTCTTCGTATTATTCCTTGAGGATGTTGTAGGATCCGGTTCTAAATTGTTATATTTAAGGAATGTAAGGCCAAAATTTTGTTTATAGAATTTATTATGTAGTTGAAAATATGTATTGTCAGTACATATTGTCAATAACTCCATGATAGCTGATACATTTAGTCTTGTTTTAGTTGCCAGTGTATCATCATTCTCTAATTTTGTTTTAGTTATATTTAAAATCTTATCTAATGGCATATTTGTAAATAAACTGTTTATGTCGAAAATTATTAAAATATTATTTGAATTAAATTAAATATTCAATAATTTATTTAAAAAATGTGTGATTTTAAAAATGTCATTTTAATTTGGAAATGATTCTATATATAACAAAATTTTTAACAGTTTACAACAAGGAGAATTCATGGTACTAGAAATAGGTCTAAGTGGTTTATTCACTTCATGAACTTTCAGTACTGCATAAAAATTAAATGTTTTACTGTAATTAGGCGCAATTAATCTTTTTTGATATTTTATTCAATAATCTTTAAAGTTGAAGTTCTATATATCCTGATTTCCAAAGGCTTCGTTGGATCCTTTGTTAATTTTATATAAGGTCCTTTTCATATAAGTTAAATTCGCCATGGCTTTGTTTATAAACAATAAGCAATTTAAAAAGAACAATTTGAAACATTACGAGTTTAAGTTTAGCCAGAAAAATTTGAAAGTGACTCCTAAAAATGAGCCGTCCATGATGCGCCAAAGATAAGTGGTGAAGCGATTTTGCTATTTCAATAACAACAACTGAATCCATAAATTTAAATTTGTAGTAGTCACAATATCTCCGGTTCCAATCAACAAAAAAAAGTTATTTAAAGTTTTTTTTACTTTGTGATACTTCGTGGCATACCTTTGTGGTAACTTTTACTTAATTACTATTTAACTGGGAATAAGCCACAATTAAAGGTAAAAATACGTTTATTGATGTTTCAATTTCCACTTCGGAAATCGTTCTCAAAATACAAACAGTAAATTAAACAAATTTTGTTTTTTGTTACATAGTGAAAAATTCTTCTAATAATTTAATTTTATCTGACTCATTTATATTGACAATTCAGACAGACATTATGCATTTTAAAGTAGACGACTTTAAAATGATATTGCTATATTTATTGTTAATATATTTAAAATATATTAACATATAAAATCAGAATTTTGATGTTTGTTGAAGGTAAACTAAATTCACGAACAATACTTACAATGTTGGGATAGTATTATGAGGTTTTTTTCCTAGTTTTTCCCTCATAATTTACTATGGAATCACTAACAGGAGACTTTTACTGTCATCATGTCATGTGATTGTCTTTTTAAAGACGAATTACATGCTATGATTTTTTTCTGACGGATATTCTCAAGTTAAAGTTGATTTCATGTAATCGAATGAACTATCTTATAAGTAAAGTCGTCCCAGGAGCGCAACTCAACAATATTGGCAATATCATTTTAAAGTCGTCTACTTTAAAATGCATAATGTATGTCTGAATTGTCAATATACATGAGTCAGATAAAATTAAATTATTAGAAGAATTTTTCACTATGTCACAAAAAACAAAATTTGTTTAATTTACTGTTTGTATTTTGAGAACGATTTCCGAAGTGGAAATTGAAACGTCAATAAAGGTATTTTTATCTTTAATTGTGGCTTATTCCCAGTTAAATATTAATTAATTTACAATGCCACAAGAAAATAGCTTCAGAACAACTTTTACTTATTATTGATACTATTATGTTGCTCATATAAAAATTATGTTATGTTATGTTGATCATATAAAAATCAAATTTATACGTCTTAATTTTTCATGAATTAAAAAAAGTAAAGTACAAAAGTAATTGTAAAAATTATACTTACAATTTTAACAATTATTTTTTTAAAAAGCATTACAAATATATTTTCCATCAATTACTTCTTATAAACTTTGCATAATTATAAATAAAAATTATGCAATTCAATGTATATAATTAACATAATACGATTTACATAGGTACTTAATATAATTATACAAAGTGTATATCGATTAATTTGTTTAAAATTTATTTGTAATTTTTTTCAGTCAAGGAAAGTAATTGTAAAAGTAATAAGCATAATTCAAGAAAAATTAACACGTATATATTTGATGTCCAAATAAAATATTTTTTGTATAATTTATTTTTAAAAGATATTATTTATGACCTAAATTTATTTATAATTAAAATCATATATTAATACAAGTTACCTATCATTGTATGACCTTTTCTACTACTAATAATAAAAAGTAAAATTTTGCAAAAAAAAATATTTATTTTAAATTGTTTAAACAAATTACTTGATTAAATAAACAATTCAGAAATTATTTACATAAATTTGTATAATCTTTGCAATGAGTTGACACTAATTAAAAAAAAACATAAATTTTCGTTAATTGGAAACGGAGATATTGAAACTTTTATAAATATGAATTTATAAATTCAGTTTTTGAAAAAGTAAAATTGAGAAATAAAATGATAGGCGAACTAGGGTTTTAAGGTTCGTAGGCAATTGTATTTCTTTTTGAATTGGTTTATAAATTATAACATTAAAAAGGAAAAAAATCTTTTTATCTGTTAATGCGTCTATTGTAAAATGTTTATAAGCTTAATGCAAGTTATTTTAAATGTTTATAAGCATAAAATCACAGTACTTTTGTACCTATTTTACAATATTTAACATCAATTTTCTATTTGTTAAATAATTTATTTTGATAAAATGATCCTCTCGCTTCAATTTGGTGCTTTCGGAATTTATGTATACCTAATAGTTTATGCATAATAGCTTTGTAGATAAAAGCTGTCTACAATAGACAATTTCTATTTTGCAATAACTGCTAAGTTAAACTTTTTGACTGAATTAATAGTTTGATTGCTTGATTGACGTTAGCTGAGTACATGTGATATTATTCCTATTATCACGCAAAATTTAAGTTATTTACGCATTTTTAGGGCTGCATTTGTCACCGACGTTGTTCAATACTTACTCGGAAATACTGTTCAGGGAAGCTATTGACGGTTTAAGAGAAGATATAAAAATTAATGGTGAAATCTTAAATTATTTGAGATATGCGGATGATACGGTTTTGTATCGTAAAGTAAAAACGAAGTAATACAGTACCAATTCACAGCTAATAATGAACCCTTGAAAATAGTCGACAAAATTACATATCTTGAATGCAGCCTAAATAAGGAATGGGACCACTCTCAGGAAATAAGATGTCGTATAGAAAAGGCTAGAGCTGTCTTCAATCGCCTCAGGTACATTTTATGTAATATACACCTGAAATGTACGTATAATGTATAATGTATAAAAATACGAGTCTTGAGATGCTATATATTTTCTACCCTTTTATATGGAGTCGAAGCCTGGACCTTGACGGAGGCAACATCCAGAAAATTAGAAGCCTTCGAAATGTGGTCCTACCGTCGCGTGCTCAGAATTTCCTATATCCATCATGTTACAAACAACACCGTGATCCAACGTATGAATACAGATCTGGAAATTATGCGTAACGTGAAAATCAGAAAGATTTTCACGTTACGCATACTTAGGGCATACTTAGGGCATGTGATGCGCAATGAGAAGTATCAACTAATTCAACTAATTTTGCAAGGCAAGATAAAAGGCAAAAGATCTCAAGGGCGCAGAAGGACATCGTGGTTGAAGAACATCAGACAGTGTTCAGGAATGACTACCATACATCTATTTAAAGCAACAGTCAACAAAGTTGTATGAATCAACGTGATTGCCAACATTCATAGAGGATATGCACCAAAAAGAGAAGAAAAAGATGCATATTTAGAAAAGTTATTAATAATTTTTTGAAAAAATCGAATTTTGAAGCTATTTTTGCAATAGCTAAGTAACAAATTAACAAATAAAAACTTTACAAACTCCCATTTTAAATAGTTTTTCTATACTTGTTCAGTAAAATTGTATCACTTTTCCATGTAATTTACCTTTCATATTAAAAATCAATAAATTCAAATAGTAATCTTAAATTGTTTATATATTGTTTATAATTATGACGTTTAATCTTTTGCATATTTTGTTTATTACATATTTCACTATCACTAAATTTATCAGAACCAGTTGTTAGATACCTGCATCAAAGATTGTCGCGAGAAAGGCTTTTTATTTGCTAAATTCTCTGGTCTATTAGAAATAACCTCTTTATAATAAAATTCAAAAAATCATTTAGTAGAACCGTGAAATGTAAACAAACACGCGAAAAAGCAAAATGTATTCTGACGATAAAACAGATACTGTCAACACAGAGAGTAGTTTTAAAAACATTTATTTTAATTATTTGTAATAATGAATTCTTATCATCTTTTTAATCATCTGTCAGTTATAATTTAACTTCTGTATTTACTTACTGGTACTAAACAAAAATAATCACATAATTTTATTGCACTTTTATAGCTTTTATTGGTCAAAGCAGATTTTGCACTAACACTAAAGGGCACTTTTCTATCGATTTTTTAACATTACCTCTTCTACACAGGTGACAGGTGGTCACTGGCCAGCTTTTTTTAATTTAGACACAACCCACATGCAAATAACATATTTTATGTTCCGTAAGGACGAAACGATGTCACGTATGAGACTGTCGAGGTTTGGACCTAAGAGGCCTCACATCCACTCACACATCACCTTGTTTTTGTTAAGTTTTTTTGTTCTTACCTACATGTGGTGCACTCAGTGTCGTAGAATTTAGGGCACAATAGGACCTCCCTAATAAGTATAATAAGCGCGAAGTTTGTTATGCTAATTTCTCGAACCGGTATTCTACAAGGGCACTGGGTTATTTAGTGAAGGACTGGTTTATGATTGTGAGTTCTTCCGGCATGATTGATGTTACTTACAAATAAAATACGTACATGGATTTTAGGGAAGGTCAGTCTTTAGGGTTGTTAAATATGGAAATAGTTAAAACAAACACTTATCATAAAAAATGTCTTTTACTCTAACATTAAATTACAAGAGATATGAAATCGACGATATATGGAGTCTATCAGCATTGTTTAAAATCAGTTTTAATACGTAAATATATAAAAACAGTGCCTAGTTTTTTACGTACGAACTTAAGTGTCTTATTTAGATTTTTCATTCAAGTCTTTGCACATGGCTCAGCCATTTGATTCTTTATGTTTGTACTTCTATCATTTTCGATGGGTAGGATAAAGTTATACAACTTTTGTTGGCTACAACTATATTGGCTTTTCTCCTTCATTCGTCTCCTCTGTTTCTTCTTCCGCAGATTTGTCGTAGTATTTTTCTTTGGCATATTTTTAATTTGTTACTTTCTGTTGTATTCCTCTTCGTATTTCTGGCTTATTTGTAGTCTTACGCATATTCCATGTTCGTTTGCCTTTTTATAAGATGCAATTTACTATTTTTACCGGGAATTAACAACAATTTTAGTTTAAAACATGTTTATTTTGACGTATCGATTTCCATTTATATTAGACTTATTCCACTTATATAGATCATACACATGAAAATCACCTCAAGATACTTGAGACCCCATAGTGAGAAATCAAATAGATTACATTATGAATAATAAAAGATTCCGTAGCAGCATAACATCTTCTTCTTTATGTACCAGGTCCTTTCAAAACGTTAGTTACCATCATAGCTATCTTAATTTTAGTCACTGTTATTTTCCCTTGTATATTTTGTAGAGGACCTCTTATTACATGTCTGAAGTACGTTAGCTTTGTCTTCTTGATGTTTTTTATAATCTCAGTAGTAGTGCTGAGATGCTCTGGTATTGGGAAATTTCGAATCTTCTCCACCCAAGAAACTTTTAAAATTCTTCTATAGCACCACATTTCGAAAGTCTCAAGGCTATTTCGATCATTTTTGTGCACTGTCCAAAACTCGACACAATAAAGTAAGGCCGAGAACACGTAGCAGCCTAGTAGGCGGATCCGCAATTCCAATTTCAGGTCTCTGTTACATAATACCTTGGACATCCTTCTAAAAGCAGCTCTGGCTTGCTCAATTCTGGATTTAATTTTACCATGATTCTCTGCGTTACAGTTTAACTAATATCCAAGGTAAACAATTTGATATATGCAGTCTTATATTCTATTGTTTACTTATTACGATTTCCCGGTTTACTTATTTTGGTTTCCCGTATGTTCAGATCCATACCTTCTTCCTCGACACTGTCATCTTTGCTAATGAATCAAGTAATCTTCTTCAGTAGATACTAAGAGTAATTTGTCGTCCGAATATCGCGAATTGTTGGTGACTTCACAGTTCACAATTATTTCTTCTTCTTTTTCAGAAAGTGCATTTTTGAATATTCTTTTGGAGTAAACGTTGACACTCGTCCTTCATCACTCCTCTTTTAATATTAAAAGCCTGTGATTCCAAACTATCTTCTAAAATTTATGTTTTTTGATTCCGGTACAAATTTGCAATTACGCGAACGTCTTTGCCATCCAAGACAATGTCTGTAAGAACTTCAATTAATATAGAGTACTTAACACGATCAACTGTCAACAAAGTAGTCCCATCTCAAACAATGCCTTTCTCGTTTCAAACCTGTTGCGGTATTTTCCTCGCATTTATTATAGATACGACGATGTTTTACATTAAAAAAAAATTAATAAACGGCTTAGTGATATAGAGAATGGCTTCTTCTGAGGTAGAGCTATGAACAATTAATTGGATCAACCATTATGTAGGTGTCCGCTGGTATAAATAGTACTGAAAAACCAAGACATAGTCTCTAAAACATTGCTATCATTTATAAGCTTGTATATTTCATTTGAAATTTCATCAGAACCTGTCGCTTTGCTATTTTTGATAAGTGTATGGCTTGTGTTAACTTAGAGCTTTGCCGTTGCAGTTTGTAATATCTGTAGGTGAACTAATCCTATCGTCTTCGAGTAGGTTTGTTACGTAATTTTTCCATTCTTCAAGTTTGTCCTGTGTCTTACCTATCTTAAGCATAACATCAATCAAGACATACCCAGGAGCCGATATTAAGTCAGACCATAAACCACTGATCGGCAAAATTGGGCTCCGGCTTAAGAAGGTTCGGCGTAGTGTCAACAGTATATATAGAGCAATTTAAATACCGTTTTTCAAACGGATATAGTGGATCAGGAGCTAAAAAAGTTGCATAGAGTTTCACAAGACATGCAAGAGAAATTCCTTAAACCACCAAAAATAAAAACATCGTGAAGGATAAACGAGATTTTAGATATGATGGAAGAGGGGCAAGAGTTCAATGATTAGGACTCGACATTATACAAAAGGATAGATAAAGAGAATAAAAAAGCACTCAAAATAGCTGAGAGAAGACACAGCTTATACATAAGAACAATGTGCGAAAGAAAATACACGATTTATCGAATATGCACAAAAAAGTTAAAGATGCTGCAAACTTATACAATCGTAGAAGACTTGGGTGTTTGGCAGATAACCAAGGCAAATCACTATTAAATATGAAAGAGAAACTAGCAGGTACTTGGAAAAAATAGGTGTAAGTAACTTTTGCAGATGAAAGGCATTTTATTGAAGACAAGGAATCTCAAACAGGAACCCCGATTACCATTTAAGAAGCCACGTCAGCTATTAAAAAAACTGGAGATGGTAAATCTATAAGAACTGATAAGTTATGTGCAGAATTCCTAAAAATTATGTAACTGGAAAAATCTCCCAAGCAAACGCATACAAAGCCTACAGAACAATAAGTCTAATAAACCAATTACTTTGGCTCATTAAACTTAGTTACAAAAACGTTTGTAACGGTTTTAAGTGTCATGGACACAATTTTTATTCCGCGATGCCTTGGTAGCCGACAGGCTCTATTCACTCTAGAAGTGCTTATGCAGAGATCCCGAGGTATCAACTATGAGGTATATATAGAGGCATTTAACAGATTACTCATATATGAGATACTCAGATAACATGATAAACTCATAACCATATTAAAAATGGTGGGCTTAGACGCTAGAGACTTGAGAATGATGTATAATTTGTATTACAACCAAGCTGCCAACATTAAAGTGGATGATCAGTTGACAGAGGCAATCTCTATAGATAGAGGGCGTATTAGTCAACGGAAAGCGTCCAAACAACATTGAACGACGAACGAACAAAGAACGACATTGACGACGCACTAGTTTTTGCACATAGCCTAGATGGTTTCAAAGAATAATGTAGCGTAGCGCAGATATAAGTAGAAAATAGGGATTTGATCTCAATACGAAAAAAAAAAACAAAGTAAATGGTAGTCACTAAGCGCGAAAATTCAATACATGGCTTTAAAAAAATGCGTTTTAAACCAGCGTTTTTTATATTATACTCGATGAATATTAATATAAGAAGAGTCCAATTTTATTACTCTAGGGTTTTTGAGGTTGCTGAACACCGACAAATGCCTTAGTACCTGGTTCCCTAAGAGGGTGGTACCAATGCCTTTTTCGGGAGTTTTGTGAAAATTCGTTATATAATTAGCCAAAACTCGTTACTCGGGAGGGTTTCGAGGTAGCTTAATATGACACCGTGAAGAGCCTCCGGAATAATTTTGCCCGCTAAGGGTATTATCAACGATTTTCTCTAAAGTTTTGCGAAAATTCGTTATATTATTAGCCAAAACCCATTACTCGTAGGGTTTTCGAGGTACCTAGTAGAGTTAAACAAATGTAATACCAACAACAGTCTCCGGAGTACGTCATGATCGGTAAGGGTGTTATCAACAAAATTCTCTAGAGTTTTATGAAAATTTGTTATATAATTTGCTGTCGCTCCTATCAAGTCTGTTTTCTCAATCTTAAGGAACAATGCTCGCAATTTCGTTCATTTTCTTTGTTATTTTGCTTTTTGATAAAAACTTCTGTTTAACTCCTACTTGTATACTTTTTCTATTATAGCCTATAGTTTCTATAAATCTCTTCGTTACTATAAGTTTCCCACGGTAACTATCATTATATGCTTTAGCTCCGTTACCAGTTTTTACATCTTCTCAGTTTTTTACTTGCTTCACTTCTATTAACATGGGACCAACACAGAAATATTTTGTGCAGCAGATTCCAAAACTACAATTACCATTTGGATTCCCAACCTTCGAAAGGAAACAGCCCAACAAGAAGAAGAAGATCAAAGCTTTGCTTAAAAAAAAGACAACGAAAAATAAAGTTTACGCCGACAGTTCTGCAATGAAAACAAATTGAAAAATATATATTTTAATTCATACTTATTTTCTGCAAGTTGACATTTATATTTCGATAACTCGTCGATATATTTTCGTTAATTAATAAACATTTTAGAATAAACTAATAATGTATGCAAAACAGATGCTTAAACACAGTAGCCGTTGCTGGTTTTTCTAGATAACCTTCATGTATTCAAATGAGCGTACTTTTTATTCTGTATGCACAGAAAATGTGTAAAAAATGAAACCTTTTAATAACCAGCAGATGTGGACGCTAGTTACATAATGCAACCGAGAAGTGCAAAACCAGCATACAGGTACAATAAAAATACGCACAATGGTGGTCGAGGAACATAATATTTAAACACAAACTCTCCATAAATCTTGACAGCAGACGCAAGCTGAATGGACAACAGTGATGGACAAACAAAAAGCAACAATCTGCCAGGAAGGACTTGTTTTTACGTATGCAAATATGCATGTTACCTAGTAACACAGTGCCCTTGAAGAACACCGGTAGGCTAATTTGCATAACGTGTCTTTTTTTGCGACAATAACTGCTATTTTTTTCTTTCCCATTACAATACATACAATGTGCATTGTACTTGTCACTTCACGAGTTAAAAATGAATCATGGTTATAATTTTGAAAATATATTATCCTCATACTTTGTTAATAAATTTTGCGAATATTTTATTACACTTTCAATAGTTTTTTTACCATAAAATGTATTTTAGTGCTCATATTTTAATTTTTGTAGCATACTAGTAGTCTCAAAAGTTTTAGGTAGATGAAATTAATTGTGATATTTATTGCTACTTCTTCGTTCAAATGATCCATTGGATTTACACAAATTGTTTTTTAAGCTTGCTTAAGTCTCCATATTTTGTAGATGCGTATATGGAATAGGTAGATATTACTATTACATCCACGTATCATCTCATAAAGGTAAAATCACAACATAGCAGCGTTTTAAAACCTTTTTATGCTTAATCAACAACGCTGATAAACCTATTATGGACATTTAGGTATAGACGGTACCTTAATAATGGTACAAAAATCTAGAGGAATGGCTGATATCAACCTTATACGGAAAAATGGTAAGCTAAATATCTCCAATATTACCGCACTATAATCTTGATGGGGAACGCTCTAGATCTAGAAGATTCTTACAAGTGATACACGCTATAATATACATAAGGCTACAAGATAGTGATAATCAGTTATAGATTTGAAATAGACTCTCAGCACTCGTGAAACGTTTATTTATTAATTTATTTATCGTATGGCAATTACAACACATTTAGAACAAAATTACAAACACTAATATAGGTATATGACAAACTTAAAATAGTTACAAACAAACATCAAGTGTATTAACATAATCAATTGACTCTGAAGTTACAAACAGGAAGTCTTCAGGGCTACCATTGTAGGATCTTGAAGGACACTTTTCAATAATATGTTCGATCGTTTGGTTCTTTCCACAGTCACATTGAGGAGACGGATTCTTTCCCATTTTATGTAGCATATATGCACATCTGTCATGTCTGGTTCGGATCCTGTTTAGAGTGGACCATGTTTTACGTGGAAGATCAAAACCTGGTGGCTTCACACTCAATGTTATCTCCCGTAGATGCCTAGATTTAAGCCAAGATAAGTTACTAACACCCCATTATGCTTTAATGACAAGAACTTACTTAAACTAAATCTTTTTCAAAAAATAGACTGCTGAGGAATTTACTATTTCAATCTTAACTGTTAACACATTAACAACTGACAGATAAAAATCCACATTATTTACCGATTTAGTTTAACTATTGACATATCTTAGATAGTTTTCAACTAGGTACTCATGACAAAAAGCAAGGAAAAGATGCGAAGAAATTGAGACTCTGCAGTCAAAGTACGATAGTCATAATGTACATAGGAAAGTTAAAGAACTCACAGGGGGACTAAGATGAAGGCAGAAAGGAAATATAACTGATTCTGACGGAAACAACATCTTGGACAAACAGAGTAAAATAAGAACGTGGAAAGAATATTAAGAAAAACTATTTAAAGACCCGATAACACATTTAAGCTAGAAGAATAGGTAAATGATTAAGCAAGAATATTACAGCAGGGAGTTTATTCCGCAATAACACAGTTAAAGGATGGCAAAGCGGCAGGTCCTGATAATATACAAACAGAACTACTCAAACTAATGGACAACGAATAAACAGCAATAATCGCAATGATATTTAATAACGTATATACAACACTGGAGAAATGCCAACAGAATGGTTGAAATCTGAGTTTATTACACTTCCAAAAAAACCAGGAGCCAAAAAATGCGAAGATTGTCGTACTATAAGCCTCATTAGTCATCTCCTAAAATTGTTTCTAAAAATAATTCATAAGAGAATCTACAAGCTGTGTGAAAGTCAAATTTCTCCCAACCAGTTCGGGTTCACAAATGCTGTTGGTACTAGAGACGCTTTATTCTTAGTACAAGTCTTATTTTATATAGATACTAAAAGAAGCAGTAATTAACAACCAAGATCTAAAAATAATTAAAAATCTTTACTGGAATCAGACGGCAAATCTGATAGTTGAACAGTTGAACAGATGGTCAACTTTACGTCAACCAATCCTCTGTAGAAAGAGTGACGTACTACAACTACCTCGGCACTATAATAAATAAAGAATGGACCAACAACCAGGAGATTAGAGCACGCATCGGAAAAGCTAGATCTACCTTCAATCGCATGGGGGCCTTCTTCAAGAGTTCCAACCTCTCTCTTGTAAGTAAGTAAGAATGATACTATAGTAAGAATGATGCGATGTTACGTCTTCTCTGACCTTTTTTATGGTGTTGAATCGTGGACCTTGAACGAAGATATGTGCAGAAAACTGGAAGCATTTGAGATGTGGCTATATCAGAGAATACTTAAGATCCCGTGGACTGACCAAGTTACAAATGAGGAGATGCACAGAAGAATGAATAAGAACCGAGAGGTATTGACCACGATCATATCTCTAAAGTTACAATTCCTCGTACATATTATACAAAATGAATCCAGATATGCTCTCCTTCAAGCCATCCTGCAAGGAAAAATGTTTGGAAAACGAGGTTCAGAAAGAAGAAGATCTTGCTTAAAGAACCTCAGAATCTGGTTTAATATAACATCGGTGCAGCTTTTCCGCGCTGCTGCAGATAAGATAAAGATGGCCATAATGATCGCCAGCATTCGTATCGGATAGGCACATCAAGAAGAAGATTCTGACAGTTGCACTTCGAAGAAGGAAGTATACCAAGGATGCGTTCTTTTTCTCTTATTATTCAACATATCTACGGAGTTAATAACGCAGAGTTTTAGATGGTTGGGAGGGAGAAGTAAACCTAGGCGGTGTCAAGATATCTAACTTGCCTTTCGCAGACAACACTACGCTTCTAGCCTCTACTCCAGAAGAAATTACTATTTTATTAACAAAACTCCAGGTAGAAAGTGCTAAGTTTGAACTCATGATTTAAAACAAAAAAACTAAAATCATGGTTATTGATCGCCAATAACACTTTTCTGAAATTCTGGTGGGGTGTGAGGTACTCCACTCTATAATATATCTTGGAGCTCTAGTTAACAACACAGCGCAATAACTAAACTAAACGGGTTATGACGTGATTATCATATTACTATGATAAACAAGATAAGCCTCGTTTTAACTATGGTCTTTTCCATATTTTGGCAAATCGGAAAGTGTCGAAAGTTCTAGCAGTAAATACTAATTAACGAATACTAATGAAGAACCCTCTAATAGCGCAAAAGAGTATTAAACTAAAAAGATTTGAGCAGAAAAGAAGAGCAAATCAGATAGACTTCAGTCATTTATGTAACCTGGAGGTAAATGAGAAACTGCAAAAATGTATTAATAATAATTTGAAAATACTTCATGAAAAAGAAACATCTCAGCCAACGAACAACATAGATAAAAAATAGCAAAACGTTAAAATGGCGATAACAGGTCCTGCGAAGAAAATTCTGACTAAAAAAACCAAAAATAAAGCAAAGGTGGATGACTGATAAGATTCTTCTTCTCCTGGACAATCGGAGAAAAATTAAAGGAAAAAACGAACAAAGGTATAAACAAATACAGAAAGAAATTAAAATAGCAATCAGAATAGCAAAAGAAGATTTTTATAAAAGAAAATGTGAAGAAATAGAGCAATTGCAGACAAAACATGATATTTTTAATGTACATAAAAAGTGAAAGAACTTGCAGGTACACAAAAACGTAAGCAGCCAAATACCCTGTATAATGTCAACGGAAACATAATAACAGAACTAGAAGAACAGTTAAAGACATGGAAAAACTATATTGAAGAACTCTTTGCAGATGATAGACAACGATCTGAGCTAAGTAACATACAAGGAGATGAAGGCCCTGAAATAACGGAAGAGGAAGTAATGCACTAAAAAGAATGAAAAATGGTAAAGCCCCAGGTCCAGATGAAATATCAACGGAAATCCTTAAACTAATAGAAAAAGACTTGATTCACATTTTAGTTGAACTTTTCAATAGCATTTATACATCAGGAAAAATATCATAAGAATGGCTTTTATCCACCTTTGATATTATACCAAAAAAGATAAATGCCAAAAAATGTAGTGATTACCGTACAATCAGTCTGATGAGCCATGTACTGAAAATATTTCTGAAAATTATGCACTCTAGAGTACACAGAAAACTGGAAATGGACATCAATAATACCCAGTTTGGATTCCGAAATGGACTCGGGACAAGAGAGGCGTTGTTTGCACTGAACGTTGTCTCAAAGATGTCTTGACATAAATCAAGATGTATTCATGTGTTTCATAGATTACAACAAGGCCTTTGAAAAAGTGCGGCATGATCACCTAATCAGACTCCTGGCAGAAAAGAATTTAGATAAACGAGACATCCGACTAATAGCAAATATGTACTACAATCCGAAGAAGACGAAACTCCTGGCTAAAGAATCTGCGGGAATGATATAGCTCTAGCAACAACGAATTGTTTCGGTCAGCAGTTTCGAAAATACGTATAGCCCTAATGATCGAAAACATTCGGAACGAAGATGGCACTTGAAGAAGAAGAATGAAGAACAAATAAACATATATGAGACAAGGCATAAAACTTGAAAAATTACTCTTAGCAAAAACAACTGTATGGCATATTCATAATTAATTATACACGTAAAGTTACGTGAAAAAATAACGCACTATTTTGTCGCGTGATTATTTTTTAATTTAAAATAGTGAATGACCTGAAAGTTTATTGCACCACGAAAGCAGTCAATATTCGTGGCAATATCCGATATTATTAATGTAAATTAAACTTCTCCTCGTACTAACTCTTCAACGAGCTGCACTGTCGCCAAGAAATAAAGCCTATTCAAAAACCTGGCACCGAGGTATCCCTCAGGGTGTACGTGACCCTAATCTGCATATATACATCCACATGCGTATACGGTAGAAAGGCAAGACATTAAGATTTATTTGCATACACGCCGTTTTTAATTTATGCGTGCTCACACGGCGATCCTCCCGGCTTGCCCTTAATAAAAACCCTTTTCTTTTCCTTGACGGGTTCATCAGGAATTGTCCTTGGACCGGAAATGCGAACTGTAACTCATTTTCGTTGTATGTGCATGACACTTTTGTTAATCGAATAAAAGGAGGCGGTGCGATGATGTAGGTCGCGATTTTTCTTTATTTAGTTTGATATTCCCATGCGTGGCTAAATGGGTTGCTAGAGATTTAACGACTGCAATGCGATTTGAATAATCTGGTTAGCTTAATTCTTTCCTACTTATAACTGAAAGTTATAATAAAGTTTAAAACTGATATTCACTTAATCATACGCAATAAACATGATGGAAAGTTAAATAAAACGTATTGTAGTAATATATATGAAACTGAGTCAATTACTTAAACATGTTTAAATTATATTTTTGTAGATCTAATATGGGTCGTTTGCCCTTCTGGACCTCTCCAAAATGCGAACTCAAAGATCTCTTGTAAATAAACTTTTCTTTTACTTATCATATATCATATTTTTTGACCGTTACTTGGCTATACTCTAGAATCTAAATGAGAGTTGATGGTTTTCATGGGGAGCTTTGTTTTAATTGCATATAAATAATATTTTCTAGATAAATAATCTGGTATTTATTTAGATTTTTTTATAAGTGATGGATTCGACCGTTAATTGATGGAAATTCATTTTATGTAACAGTAAAACACTGAAAACTTTTTTTTTTTTTTATTTAACATATAATCCACATCAACCACGCAGGGTTATTAGTGGAGTAACATACACAAGAATTCATTTTATTTACATTAAATAGATGTATATAAACGTAAATCTTTTAAATACTTTATTACTTGGTCAGTGTTTATGGTTAATGTGGTTTTGATGTCATCAGAGATTCCATATTTTCTTCTTGCTTCTTCGTGGTACTGGCAGTCAATCAGAATATGCTTCACCGTCAATGGGAGAGAACAGTTTCTGCAGGTTGGAGAAGATTCTTTGTTGATTAAGAATTTATGGGTCAGTGCAGTGTGTCCAATTCTTAGTCGGTTAATTATTACTTGGTCCCTTCTATTGGATGGATTATTCAAGATGGTCTTCACAAGGGGATAAATCTCATATAGTTTGGTTCCTGAATCTTTCCAGTAGTCTTGCCATATATTCATACAGTGGTCTTTAATTAGGTTTTTGAGATCGGAGTATGGGTAATTTCTTGATTTGTTTGTGTATTGTGAGTTTATTCGACTTGTGTTTGCTAGGCTATCCACTTTCTCATTTCCAGCTATTCCTACATGCGACGGTACCCAGATAAATGCTACCTCTTTTCGATTTGATTGAATTATATTTATCTCATTTTTTATAGCCCGAAATATTGGATTTGTAGGGTATATTTGTTTTACACCTAATAGAGCATTAAATGAGTCAGTGATGATGACACATTTATTCTCACTATGCGTTTTGAAGAAAATTAAGGCTTCCAAAATGGCTGTGGCCTCGCCTGTGAGGATGCAGCAGTTAGTAGGTATGGATATAGTGTGAGAAGTGTATTTACAATAGTATGCAGCAGCTTGTCCGTCAAGAGCTTTAGAGGCATCACTGAAAATTTGGAGATAATTAGGATAATCAGATATCACTTCGGAGTACAAGTGTTTAATGAAAATCGGATTTGTAGTTGATTTGGGGTATTTTGTGAGGGTTAAGTCAATGGTAACTGGTTGGATTGTCCATGGAGGAAAATTTACACTGACTTGTAGAGATCGATTTAGCTTATCCATGTCAAAGTTAGAGGATTTTATTCGTTCTATAAGGGGAGTACTATTTTTAGTTAGTTTTGTAGAAGCAATACTGGGATGGCAAATTTGGGAGAATACTGGATGTTGTTTCTGTGCTGATATTTTGCCTATATAGTTTAGGGATAGTTGTTGGCGTCTAATATGCAGAGGGGGTTCTCTCGCTAAAACTTGTAAGCTACTAATAGGGCTAGTTCTGAAGGCACCCAGTGCTAATCTCAAAGCTGTAGATTGTATGCTATTTAGTTTTTTTAAAGCAGTTTTGCTTGCAGCACCGTAAGATATGCAACCGTAATCTAATTTACTTCTAATAAGTGACTTGTAAAGGCTAATTAATGTTTTACAGTCGGCACCCCAAAATTTATTAGATAATATTTTAAGTATGTTTAACCGGTTTTGGCATGCTTGTTGTAATTTATTAATATGCACATTCCAATTTAATTTTCTATCGAAAGTTAGGCCTAAGAAACTTACTTCCGTTGACTGCTTTATAGGTAAATCATTTAATATTAAATTAATTGTATGGCGAGTGTTATTTTTACTAAAAATTACGTATTGAGTTTTTTCTGCAGAAAAATTGAATCCGGTTTGTAATGCCCAGTTTTGAAGTCGATTTAACATAAGTTGTAATATATTTGTTGCTAGGGCTAGGTTATTAGATTTGGTGTAGATAACAATATCATCCGCGTAAATGTTAGCTTTAATAGGAGCTCTAATTACATTTATGATGCTATTAAAAGCCACTAAAAATAGGGTTGGACTTAAAATTGATCCTTGAGGGATTCCATTTTCTAAGATTTTTGGAGAACTTGTGATTCCATTTATTCTAACTTGTATAGAACGATTACTTAAGAATTTTTTTATAAAAGCAAGCATGTTACCTTGAATTCCATAATTAGTAAGTGTTGCTAATATAGAGTGTTTCCATGTCCTATCAAAAGCCTGAGTGATGTCAAAGAATATTGCAATCAACTTCTGATTGTTTGCAAAGGCTTCATTAATTGAGGTTTGTAGTGAAATATGATTTTTTTTTCTTGATAAACATAATTAACTTATGTTACAATAAAACACTGAAAACTTTGTTTTCAAACTTCCACAAAATTTATTTTAATTTCTTATCACTACAGCTGTTTCGGCTGATTGCCTTTCTTAAGTGATCTGTTTTTGGCATGCGTTTACACTTTATAGTCTTTAATGAAATATGTTGAGGAGGGGAGAGCTGATTGTCTCAAGTTGGTCATTATCTCTGTGTTTTTTAAATTGTTGATTTCCATAGATTCTAACAAAGATAGCTTAAGGCCTTTATTTTGAATGTGAATAATCTTAAATTCGTCATTAAAAGAATGATTAGGATCTAGAAAGTGAAGTGCGTATGTAGAATCTGTGTTTCTAATATTGAAAGCCCTTTTATGTTCGGCTATTCGTTTGTTAAAATTTTTACCCGTTCGACCGATGAAAGTTTTTGGACAGTCGCCACATTAAAGTTTGTACACACCACTGAAGTGTTTCTTATTTTGGCTCTTGTTGTTTCTAATATATTTGCTTAAGTTGTTGTTTGTTCTAAAAGCTGGTGTTATTCCTTTGTTTGGCTATTTTTGTTGATATTTTGCCTGTATATGTAATCGAGCAGAAGGTACTGGGTTTTTTCTCTGGCGGTGGAAATACTAATTTCAGGGATTTCTTGTGTAGTTTTTGATTTAACATTTTATTAATTGTTTGTACGTTGTATTCATTGTTTACTGCTATTTGCTTAACGGCCTCAAAGTTGATTTTGACATCGGAATTTCTGTTAATCTATGTAACATTTTTATTGAACTATTTTTATTAATTCTAATTTATAGTTCTTAATTTAATTTACCAAAGGTTCTATTTATAACACTCACAAATTTATTAAAGTCTTTATTTGTACTAATTTATTTTACAATAATTTATTACGACGTACATTTAAATACGCGAGCCCGAATTTATCTTCTTACTAACTGGCCACAATAAAAATCCTGTATTTATATCCAAACACCGCTATCTAGAAGGGTCTAGGGAATCCTTTCGATTATACCAGAAAATAAATTGGTGGGTCATCGCTCGACCGGTTTCTGGAAATTTCGAACGACCGTTTCAATGTTTACAGGTTTTTTAATATGACTAATTGTTGCGTAACACTTGATAGGCTGCTAGTTTATATTGTGTGGGATGGGATGATGAATTGGGTATAGTCGTGTCAGTATGGGTAGGTTTATGAAATATGGAGAAGTCATGTTTGTTTTTAAGTCTGATAATTTGTAAATCTAAAAACTTTATGGATTGATTTTGTTCTGTTTCTATTGTAAATTCAATATGACTATGAAGTGAATTAATATACGATAAAAATTGGTCCAGTTGCCTGTTAGTTCCTGTGAAACATACCAGTACGTCGTCTACGTATCTCCACCAATATAAAAACTGTTTGAACATGGGATGTTTTGAAATCTTTGTCTCTAGATGATGCATAAAAATATCTGATAGCAATGTGCTTATAGTATTGCCCATTATAAATCCTGCACTGTTATTTTTGTATATTTGACTACTAAATTCAAAGTATTATTATGATCGAAAACAGAAATTTATATGGAACATATATGATTAAAGCCAATTATGCAAAGTGATAAAAGAAAAAGGATCATGATGAATAATTAATCAAACTTTACATATTGGCAGCACATAAGGACAACTTATACTTATATCAACTAAACTAATGGATAAATAATTTTGGAAACATTATAAAAGAAAATGTTATAATAAATTCTATAAGTATTATATAAGTAGTATTATAAATTGTTATCTAAGGAAATACCAGTATTACAGTTACTCTCATTAACTTCCAGAGATTAAATCGGTAGAGGCATAGAGATGTAATTAAATCCATATCCAATAGAGATACATAAATCGTAGTTCTATGAAAAAGGTTATGGTAATGTAATACACGAATGAATTTTTAAATGTTGATAGAGATGAAGACACTGATTGAATGTTTGAAATTGGTCAATACCGTTTTAATACATCAAGATTATAGAAAGAACAGTTAGTATCTAATTTTGAACAGAATTTATGCATTATAAAAATTTCTTTCTTCTTATTGTTAAATTAAATTGTAAACTCTTTCTTCTGTTATGAAATAAAGCCACATATCATCATCAATCAGCCAATCGCGTCCACTGCTGGACATAGGCCTCCCTCAGTTCTTTCCAGTGTTCTCTACACTGGGCCGCTTGTAGCCAGTTTCCCGCTACACGTTTAATGTCATCGGTCCATCTAGCCGGTGGTCATCCTCGGCTTCTTTTATAATTTCTGGACCTCCATTCCATAATACGTCTTGTCCACCGTCCATCTTGTGTTCTGGCTAAGTGCCCTGCCCAGTTCCACTTAAGCGTCGTGGTTCTTTCGATGGCGTCTTGAACTCCTGATCTTCGCCTGATTTGTTGGTTTGTTATGTGGTCTTGAAGGCTCACGTTCAGCATTGCACGTTCCATGGCTCGTTGTGTAACTCTAAGTTTATTCGCAGATTTTTGCGTGAGTGTTAAAGTCTCTGCTCCATAAGTTTGTACAGGTAAAACACATTGGTTATAAACCTTTCGCTTGAGACACATGGGAATTGAACTTTTTAGAATATGGCTTAATTTGCCAAATGCTGCCCATGTTAGACCTATTCGCCTCTGTATTTCATGTGTTTGTCTCTGCTTATTTTTATTTCGTGTCCCAGATATTTGTAAGTGTCTGTTTGTTGTATGGTATTATTGTCAATAGTTATATTTCCACTCATTACAAGATTTGTTATAATTTTAGTTTTCTCAAAGTTTATCTTTAATCCTGCTCTTTCAGACAGACTTTTAAGCGAATGCATCATAGAAACTGTATCATGTAAGTTATCTGCGATTAATACATCATCTGCAAACCTTAGGTGATTTAATCTTTCTCCATCTATATTGATGCCCATATCTTGCCATTGAGTACCCTTAAATATTGACTCTAGAGCTGCCGTGAACAATTTTGGTGAAATATTGTCTCCTTGTCTAACTCCTCGACCTAAGCTGAATTTTTCTGTGTCTTCGTGCAGTCGTATACTTGATGTAGCGTTCTGATAGATGTTTTTGATTAGTGTCGTGTACCTGTAATCTATTCGGCTTTGATTTAGGGCTTCCAGTATTGTTTCAAACTCTACAGAATCAAAAGCCTTCTCGTGATCGACAAATGCAAGAACCAGTGGTATGTTGTACTCGATGCACTTTTCTATTAAGATCTTTATGGTATGCAAATGGTCATTTGTGCCATATCCTGCCCTGAAGCCTGCCTGTTCTTTGGGCTGATAGAAATCAAGTTTAGGTGTTAGCCTCTTTGTTAAGATTTTCATAAAGAGTTTGTACATATGTGTCAAGAGGCTGATGGGTCTATAATTTTCTAATTTAGTAATATCGCCTTTTTTGTGTAACAAGACTATTACTGCATTGTTCCAGTCTTTTGGAATCGTACCCTCTTGTAAGCATTTAGTAAACAGTTCGCTTACTGATTTTAATAAAATTTCTCCACCTGCTTTTATTGCCTCGATAACGAGTCCATCATCACCAGGCGATCGATGGTTCTTTATTTCCTTTAAAGCTGCTCTTACTTCTGACACTTCTTCTTTTTAGAGTGCCGTCTCCCTACGGAGGTTGGCAATCATAATGGCTATTTTTATTTTAGAACTTGCTGCTCTAAACAAATCAATCGATCTGCATTGGTACCAATCACGTAGATTCTTTAACCATGAGTTCTGCCTTCGGCCAACAGATCTTCTTCCTTGAATCTTTCCCTGTATTATCAGTCTCAAAATTTTATATTTTGGTCCCCTCATCACGTGGCCTAGGTATTCCAGTTTTCTGGTTTGTATAGTGGTAATTAGTTATGTTTCTTTACCAACCCTCTCCAGTACTTCTTTATTTCTAATTCTATCAGTCCATGATATTTTCAATACTCTGCGGTATAACCAGAGTTCGAAGGCCTCGATTCTTTTTAAATTACATTTTTTTAATGTCCAAGTCTCAGCTCCATATAATAATATTGAAAATATATAACAGCGAATGGTACGTAGTCTGATCTCCAAATTTAGATTTTTGCACGTTAGGAGTGGCTTCATTCGTATAAATGCTGATCTGGCAATATCTATTCGTCTGTTTATTTCTACAGTATGATCATTGGTTTTATTGATCAAAGTTCCCAAATACTGATATTTTTCTACTTGTTCTATCACGTTACCATTTATTGTCAATAGGTGATGTATATTTTGTGGCCTTTTTGTAATCAGCATGTACTTCGTTTTTTTGGCGTTTATAGTAATTCCCATCTCAGCACTATTTATACTCAAGCTTTCGATAAGATGTTGTAGATCCTCTATACTCGTTGCTATGATCACAGTGTCGTCTGCATATCTTAAATTATTAATTAATTTTCCGTTAACGGTGACTCCCGCTTCGATATTATTGAGCGTGTTTTGGAAAATTTCTTCAGAATATAAGTTAAACAAAAGTGGTGATAACACACATCCCTGTCTAACTCCTCTACAGATCTTTATTTCTTCTGAGTGTTGCCCATCAATTTTAACTATGGCACTTTGGTTCCAATATAATGTTTGCACTATATTTATGATTTTACTGTCAATGCGCTTGTTCATAAGTATTGATATTAGTTTTTCATGTCTTACTTTATCGAAAGCTTTTTCGTAGTCCACGAAGCACAAGTGTAGATCAACATTCACATCCCGACATCGCTGAATTAATATGTTGATGGCAAATAGTCCTTCTCGAGTACCCATTCCATTTCGGAACCCGAACTGCGTCTCGCTAATATCCTCCTCTAGCCTTTCGTATATTCTCTTATGTATTATTTTTAGCAGCACTTTGAAAGTATGACTCATGAGGCTCAGTGTTCGATAATCAGAGCACTCTTTTGCTGCTTGTTTTTTAGGGATGGTTATAAATGCTGACTTTAGCCACTCCTGTGGTATTATTCCCGTATCGTACACCGTGTTGAATAAATCTGTCAATACTTCCAAGTTGTCCTCTTCCACTAGTTTTAAGAGTTCTACTGGTATTTCATCTAATCCAGCTGCCTTATTGTCTTTAGAGTTTTTGATAGCATATTTGATTTCATCTTTCGTGATCTTCTGTATCTCTAAAGGATTTAATTCTTGTATTTTCTGCATTTCACCTCTTTCATCTTGGAAAAGTTCTCTAACGTACTCCTCCCATCGCTTTAACTTCTCTGGTAAATCTACTAGTAGTACTCCTTTTTTGTCTTTTATGTGTCCTTGCTGTCTATTTTGACCCATTCCAGTCACTTCTCTAATTTTTTTGTGCATATTTCTCTTATCATATTTTGTTTCTAGGTCTTCTATCTCTTTACATTGCTTCATCAAATAGATTTCCTTAGCTGTTTTGATTTTTTCCTTAATTATTCGTTGTATTTCTTTATACTTCTGTAGATCTTTTCCTTTATATTTCCTTCTTTCTTCCATCAGTAATACTTCTGACACAGTAATGGGTAAAAGTATTTCCGATCCCTGATTTATGAGAGTCTTTACTCGTGTCGGGAAATTGTCTTGTGGTCTTTGGCTGGTATAGAGGTCTTTATAAAATTCTCTAGTTATTTTCAGAATGTTTTGTTTATCTGTTGTTGCCTTTCCGTCTTTATCTCTCAGCTTGTATATTTTTTTTTACTTTGCGTAAGTTTTCTTTTCATTATCTTTAAACCTTTGTTCTCTTCTACAGTTTGAGCCACATATAAGGTTGATTATATTGGCAAATTTGAATAAGTGATGGTAAAACTCAAATGAAAAATATAACATTTGACTCTATTCCATTTATTTGTAGGAGAAGTAGGGCATTAGTTGTACCCTAATTTACATGCACGAAAAAATTGTCGTTAAGAATACCGATACTATTAGTCTGCGTGTTTTATATGCACCTAACATCCTGTTTCTAATACAATAGATAAAATCTGCATACATAGATATCTCCTGGTATCAATTACAACAGAAAATTTAACAAAAAATCTGCATACGGAGTGATGGGAACTCGACAAGGTACATACCTGCCTAACTTGTGCATTGTTCTTTTTTTGCTACACCCCTTTTTCATTGAACTGAAACAACTATTCTTCTAAAATTGATATGCAAAGCATTTTAATTATATTCTCTCGGCCTTTTGTTATATCCCAAAAATAAATTAGTGTTACCAGCTGTACTGCCTTCTAATTTTTAAAGGGAGTTTTTTTGTGAGAGCGACCGTTTGTCTCAAGTTTGGGACCGATAGGAACTTATGAGAAAGATATTTAAATTTTAGAAACTCCCAGAATTGCTGGTAAACGGGTTAGGAAACAAAAACACAATTTACATAAAGCCCTTTTCTATTTTGTAGTTCGAAAGCAAAGGGCTTTATCTATATTAGAACAAACGTATACTAAAATTATTTTGTAAATACTCAACTTGAAAAGTAAAAAAAATGTTAAAAAACAATAATTTAATTTTATAAATTTTGCGTAAATAGCAATATTAAAACAAAAACAATGAATTGTTACTCGTGTGAATCTATTTTAAACTAGGTAGTAGTAACAAATGGCAGTTATTCAAAATCTATTTATTTAGTAAGCGACGACAGGTTTCGATCACTACAGTTCTCTGATCATCATCAGGAATGCAAAAAAGACATATCGTCGTTAGGAATGAAATATCTCCAATGTAAAAATATTTTAATTTTACAGGAGACACAAAAAACAGTTAAATAACGCTATTTTATATTGTATTAAATTAGTAATTGATTTTTTTGACCAAACTAAGATTAATATTGATATTAAGGTGAAATTGATTTCTTAAATCAGTACAAAACATTGGACATCGCACATTGGAGAAATTATAAATGATTGAACCTGTACATAGCAGGTATGTATTTCAAATATTGTGTATGACATGTCATAGAACTATACACCTTGAATTTGGTGTTGTTAGGGGGAAAAGAGTCATATAAACAATAAAGTGATCTGTATTATCTTTATTTTAAATAAAAAAACTTCGACATGTAGTATCAATGTATGATATTTTTACGAACACCACCAAAAGTATTATTTTTTGTTGATTTTAGGAAGAGTATCATAAAAGTGATGATGATCTTTTTCAATAACTGATTTGAGGTCTTGCAGATGTTTGAACTTGTCTTCTGATATTTCAGGAGGAATATTATATAGTCTTGAACAGCGAGTTTTCATAAACCGACAGGTCTTGGCTTTCTCTTCTGTGTGGTAGTAGCTTCCAGTTATCTGAGTAATCAGTGGTGTAGTATACCTCTCCATTGGGACTATATTTTAATTGTCTTATATCTACAACTTGCGGATCTTTGGCATTTTATTCCAGGTCTTATTGAACGAAAGTTACTGTCAATAGCGTACATTTTAAAGAACGTAAAATCTACCTTTTTAATATTATACGGATGTTTTGGCCGAGCAAGACGCATTCTAGCAATGTAATCCATGGGTGAATTAATTGGAGTCTGAAAGTAATGTTCCAAAGTTAAATAAACTGAATCTGCTTCCATCATAGTATGGCCTTTTTGAAGATATAACTGCTGTATTGTAAGGGATTTTGCTCTTGCTGAATCACTTAAAACACTAGCCAGAGTTCTTTTTCGATTTTGGTAGTTGCATCCATTTGAGATGAATACAAGAGTTTGATAGCAGGAATATTATTTATATAATCTATAAGACAAGATGTAAATTCATTGCTACTGACTCCACCACTTGCTTCATGCCAAACGTACAACTGGACATCTTCATCATTTAGAGAATAAATGGTGAAGTTGTGTACTTGGAGTTTGAGCTTATAACACGATTGGGAAACTAATAATTTTGGACACGTTAAGAAACTTTGAAGATCAACTGTGAGAACCAATTTTTCAGAATTTACGCTACTTTTTAATAACTCTTTTGCCCGTCTTCCTTCTGTCTGCTTTGACATGTGCTGATCATAATCTTCAGTACTTATTGTCTTCATTTTATGTGCAACACACGTATCACATTGATCTTTCCTTTGCTTATGTATGCAAATTTTCTCTGCTTCTAAAACAACTTTAAACAACTTGATAAGAGCAACTGACTGCTTTCTATCATCGCACCATTCTTTATATAGTCTGTACATTGAATTTGTTGTTATGATACTGTTGTCAACATATATTCTGCTAGTAGATGCTCTACAATAGTGTGAAGGAACTTTAGGAATATCTTGCAACCATTCCATAACATTCTTTTCTTTGCAAATTTGTCTTATTTTTCTTGGAGTAATCTTGTTGAATGTTGGAATCTTGTAGACTTTTACCAGAAGTATCAATTTCATTAGTGGCTGGCTCCCTTGAGACCCATCGTTTCATTGTGTCTTCTCCTAAATTTAATGTGTTCAAAAACATAACTCGGCATAACTTGAGGTAACTTCCGTCTTTAGAAACAAAAAAAGTCACGAGCATTCTTCTTTTTGGACCGTTTGTCTGAATTTTGAGTATCTTGTCGGCGCCTTTGCACTGCTCTTGCCCGAACAAGATTTTTAACATAAGTGCTTCTATGTTCCCACAACGTTAATGTCCAATTTTTTTTTAAAATTCGTAGTCTATCGTCCTGCGTAATTAAAGAACATCTAAATGAGTGTTCTTTTAAACATTTTGGCGTTATAAATGGTTACATCGCTCCTTAACTGACATTATATTCCGTCTGGTAATATGTTGTACATCACCAAAAAACAAATTTTGCCTTTTTCCTGTTCCAATATAGTAGCTGCAGGCAAACTGAAATAAGAAAAATAATTATTACCTACTTCATTTAAGCAATAATGAGATGAAAGATATCTAACCGTAGTAGTGAATTTGTTTACATACCTGTTTTTGGATTGTTCAATATAAATTTCATTTTCAATAGGAGCAAAAGTTTGGATAGAATTTTGCCGATCTTCCTTAAGTGAATTTTGTACAACTATTTTAGTTCTTGTCTTGAAAACACTCATTTTGCACTGGTAAATAGCTTATTTGAGAAAATTTGAGGATAGGAATTTGACAGATGAAAGCATAAAATATCTTCAATGTGCAGATATTATAATAGATAATAGCTCCAATGTGTTTTTAAGCACATTGGATTTATTTCAGTCCAACAATTAATAATATGTTACATTGGAGTAATGCATTTTTATACATTAGGGAAGTTAGGAATCGGTACGCACATTGGATATTTTTCTAGACTGTAAAACTATTCATAGCGATTCAGAATCGTTTAAAATCTGAATTACTAGAAATTTGCACATTGGAGGTATTTCATTCCTAACGACGATATTGTAATTCTACCAATTTAAACAAACCTTACATCAGGTATGGACGGTTTGATACAAAAGGTGTCAATATTACTAATATTAGTCAAAAAAATTGGAAGGCCGATTTTTTTAATATTATTTAATGAATGTAAAGATGAGATTAGTATCTCACTATTAGGTGGCACAAGGTCTATTGTCAAGATGGCGTGATTCAAATGTTCATTTATGCTAAAATATCGTCTATGTGTTTTCAAATTATTATAAATCGATCTATGATGTGAGATTATAAAATTTTATATGTTAATAAGAGAGAGAGAGAGAAAGAGAGAGAGAGAGAGAGACAGAGACAGAGAGAGCGAGAGAACTTACTGGATAAAAAACTCAGTGAGATGCGGATTTAAGCTCAATAAAAAAAAATGGGAAACATTCACATGTTCATTGGATCGGTACTCGTCTGAGCAATAATAAGAGGCTTTACTCGTTTGCAACTTTACTTGATAAAAAAAGAGGACTTCATCAGGTTCCACTGGTGTGTCCATTCATTTCTGTTTGCTGCCTTTTGCATACATTCGTGACCATCAATTCGCTTGATGTCATCAATCCATGTGGTTTGAGGTATGTTTTTACTTCTCTTGTTTGCTCTTGGTAGCCATTTAATAATTCGCTTCGTCCAATGGTTGTCTTTCATTCTTCCTATGTGCCCCACCCAGTTCCATTTTAACATGGCAATATTTTGGATTGCTTCATCTGAATAACGAACAAAAGTTATTCCCATTTCTTTATTGGACTTGCGATCGCTGAGCTTAATGTTAAGCATTCTCCGTTTCATAGATCTCTGATTCACTTGGAGTTTGTGGACTGTGTTGTTGTTAAAAGCTCAGCATATACTGATCGAAAGTTTCAGCTTTTAAAGTATTTGGTAAGTTTGATTTAAATACTGTTTGTAATCTTTCGAATGCTGTCCATGCTAAGGAACATCTTCTATTTATGTCAGCGTTTAAGTTGAGCTTTGTTTATTCAATTTTTTGTCCTATTTATACTTCTGACCCAACCTTTTTTATAATTTTATTCTCCAGAGTAATATCCTCAGTTATATCTAGAGATTCGTTTGTTAGATATTTAGTTTTTGCTAGATTTATTTTTAGTCTTATTTCTTTTGATTTTGTATTTAAGTCTAACAGCATTTCCTGCAATTCTTCTTCTTATCATCTTCCAACAGTTATATGACTTATGTAGTAATTCCATCCGGTCCAGGGGCTTTGTCTAGTTTTGCTACTTTTATAGCGTACTCCACCTCGGCGCGAATACTGGGAGGGCCGGATAAATTTTCCGTGGGCACGTTAATAGTTGACAGATTCGGTCTATTATCCGCAAAGAGGAACGAAGCATAGTTTGACCAGATTTTAGCTAGTTCTTGTTCTGTGTATGAACGTAGTTTTCTTGATCATTCTTCAGATGAGTCTCATGGTGTTTCCTGTATATACTTAAAATTTCTTTGACCTTTTTATGTAGTCCAAAGCTGTCTTCCTTTTCTTGTAGTGATTCCAATTCTTCACATCGTTCTTTCATCCAGCTTTCCTTTGTGATTTTAATTCGTGCCCTTATTGTACGTTGGACTTCCTTGTATTCCTGTTGATTCTGATGTATTTTGTACTGTCTGCATTGCTCCATTAGATCAAGTATCTCTTCCGTCATCCACTCGTTCTTGTGATTTCTTTTTATTTAACTTGCGACTACTTCGTGAGCCTCGACTATAGCTATTTTTATTTTCTCATAGGTTTCTTCTATGCAATTTTCTTGTATGTTTTTCAAGTTCTCGTTGATGTGTTTACTGTATGTAGATCTAAGCTCTTCATCTCTCATTAATTCTCTAGTGTGTATGTATTTTTTATTAGATGGCTTTTTAACCTTTGCCAATGTCCGCAGACGAGATGTCCACACCAGAGTAAGCGGCCACTCTTTTTATACAGTTGCGGAATCTTTGGTCTGCCCGGGACTGAGGGCCTTTGCTTCTATTTTGTCCGATATATAAGATAATTATTCCAGGGATCCTAATTTTTCCTTCTATAAATAATATTATTTTACTTAAAACTGTTTTCAATTGAAGAACTGTGGAGCACATCATTAATACCAAAGTGTGCTAACTTCAAAATATCTGAATTGCACTTCAAATTTGAAATCTGAATTTCAAGTAACCAATAAATACATCTCATCTTAATATATATTAATATTCTCTCCAACCATTAACATTTAGTTATATAGTGGAGTATTGCCAATCGATTTATACATTGGCGATATGATGTGATGCAGTACATTCGTTTACCAAGGTATTAAGTTATCCAGATATATATATCAAGATATATCTATCAATTTTTTAACCAAGTATATCTATCAATAAGATGATATGAAGATATTTTTCATGTCTTTTTTATATTATACCATTGCTGTTACAGTCTCCTTTAGCTCAAATAGTTTTCTGTCAAATTCTTTATTTAATAAACTGTCATCGTACCTTTTCAATCACTTTTTAACACCCTTTTCGCAAACTAGTATTTTCTTGAATAGGGTAAAAGGAGGAGAGATGGACCAGGAGGGTAGTCGGTCCGCTAGGTATACCTGACCAAGCAAATTTTCTAAATTTAATTTTTTGTAAAAACAGGTGAGTTTGACCGATTATTTGTTAATTTATTATTGAACTATGTTTAAAATGTGTATTATAGAGTAAGACTTGCTGCTGTAGTCTACTTATTTTAAACAATACGGGCCTGTCCATCTGTCCTCCTATTTGAGGATAGATGGACCACGTACGAGGAGGAGAGTTGAACCAGTATGTTTTGTTTTATGAAAATGCCCAATAAATATAGTCGTAAACAAAATACACCTAAGAGACGTAACTGCACATCTAGGAAGCTTAGTGATGCCGTAGATACTGTAAATAATGGTGATATGAGTATTAATGAAGCCCCAAAGCATTTGGAATACCCAAAACGACTTTTAAACGTCGTATAAAAACAAACAATATGGATAAGATGAACCGATTGGGTCCAGATTGTTCTTTAGGAACTGCAGTTGAAGCTAAAATCGTTAGCCATATAAAAAAAAACTACAAAAATCAGGCTCTGCACCAACCAGAACTGAAGTAAGAATAATGGCCTTTAATTTAGCTCAGCGATAAGGAACCCGAAATAAACTTAATGTAGAAGAAGATAAATTTTTATATTCATAAATCTGATACAAGAGTTACTTATTGTCTACTTTTAGTTGAAGCTGGTAAAAAATTGTTAGAACTCTTTTTGAAACGAAGACCTGAAATTTCAATGAGAAAAGCTGAGAACACCTAAATTGCACGAGCTTTGGGAATGTCTAAAGAAACAGTCGATAACTACTTTTCTGATCTCGAGAGAATTATGACCGAATATAATTTTTATGATAAATCTGGAAACATATTTAATACTGACGAAACAGGATTACAACTGAATACTAGAGCCGGTCAAGTTCTAGCAGAAAACGGTTCAAAATTTGTTCCTAGCGTGAGCCCTGGGAAAAAGATGAAACGATCAGTGTAATAGCTTGCTGTAGTGCAGAAGGGATTTTCTTGCCCCCATATTGCATTTTTAAAAGGAAAAATAAAAAAGACAGGTGGCATTATGGTATGCCACCGGGTTCCAAGATTAGGATGTCGGGAAAATCAGCATACGTTAACAATGACATTTTCTTAGAATGGTTACAAACACACTTTTTGGCGAGAAAGCCTCCAGGTAAAACCTTAATAATATTAGATAGCCACACACCCCATACGACCAACCTGGTACTACTAGAATTTGCAAACCAAAACGAAATAATTTTATTTTGTTTGCCATCTCACACAACACATTGCCTACAGCCTCTGGACCGTGCTTTTTTAAGTCACTTTTATGTTGAATGCCGTTTTATGGTACAGAATAACACAAACAGGGTTTAGAACGCCTTCAGTTTGGTAAACTCTTAGGTTGAGCATGGTGAAACTCAGCAACTGTCCAAAATGCGGCTTCTGGATCTAAATCCACAGGAATTTATCCGTTTAATCCATTAATAATTCCAGAATATACATTTTTGACACAAACCCGATAAGAAACAGAAACAATAAATTTTCCAGTTAGATCTGAATCTCCTCAACCAGGTACTCTGGAATCAGTGGTAAAATATTCTTGCGCGGTAGCCCAAATAACTCATCAATTACTGATAAAGATGTAACTCCTGGAAAGGCTCTTGAAGAAAAACATGAGTAATATTGAAAATGAGTGTGTTGGGTGCAACGAGGACTATCGCCAACCATGTAAAAAAGATGACTGGTTACAATGTATTTTTTGTAAGCGCTGATTACATGAAACTTATACTGGCTTCGCTAATCTCTGTAACAAGTGCGGAAAGTATCTTGCTATTAAAAAGAAAGAGGTTTAGCTTCTTCTTTAGCTTTACTCCTAGTGGACCATCTCACCTCCACAGTTAAGGAGAGATGGATCAATGACGTGCCAGTGCATTATATTTTTTTAGGTTTAAGAATTATAATTTCTAGTTTTTGCTTATACCAATACAAATACCAATATTAAGTTATGTTTTGCAATTTGTTTCTATTCTGATGTTTATTTAATAAAGAAACAGGTTTCAGTTTTCTAAAAGGTGGTCCATCTTTCCTCCCTTTACCATATCATTTTTACATGGGATTAGAACGTTTTACTTTACTGTACAGCCTAAGAAGTATAAAAGTAAATTGCTCTAGTAATAAAAATATAAAACAAGTAATTTTTTAATTGAATTAAAAAAATTCCTTTATAATCTTTGTTATAATATTAATAAGAATTCATTTACAATAAATCCTTTTGATATAATTCATGCGCACTGTACAATTTACGCGGAAATGTTTGTTTGCCAAGGGTTTTTTCCTTTTTTGCTCAACATCAAAGAGAGTTAAATTTTTAAAACAAAGTTTTAAAAAAATTTATATTTTTGAAACATACTTTTATTTTATCTTTATCTGCAAAATATTTGTTACAACTAGATTAGTTATTACTAGCCTTTATGCAAATTACTAGGACAATATGCAAAAAAGTAAACAATAATTCCTACCGACGAACATGAAATTATAATTATATTGGGTGTCACACTAATCATGGCATACACTCGAGTTCTGTCTTTTAATGATCATTGGTTACAAAATGATTCTTTAGGAAATTTAGGAATAAAAATGGTGATATGTCGAAACCGCTGTAAACTGATCCTTGCCAAAATGTATTTCGCTGATAATGTAAATCCTGATAATGCGAGAAAATCATATTACATCGAGGTTGTCGCTAGTTGTCTAAAACTAAAATTTCCAAAATATCGAACAAAGGTGGCTTTTCAAAGCATTGATGAGTCAATGGCGAAATTTAAAGGAAAATCTTCCGTAAAACAGTTCCTACACATGAAACCCATCAACGAGAGTAAATGTACCTGAATTTGTTGTTTAGTTTTATCGTGGTGACACAGAATTCAGAATAAATAACCACGGCGCCATAGTTTGCAGATGGCAAGATACTAAAGACTTGTTAGCACTAAGCAATTGCTTTGTAGATAAACAAGTAGAATAGAAAAGAAAAGTGAAGAATGACTCTAAAATGAATGTGCGATGTCCTGAACTTCTCGACATGTAGAATTGTACAAGAAGAAAATGGGCGGCGTGGACCTAACAGATCATATTTTGGGCTTGTATGACTTTGATAGGAAGTCTACCAAATGGTGGAAGAAAGTATTTTTTCGCTTTCTGATGATGGCTGTTGGAAATTCTCAGGTAGTACACAATGTTTTAAAAAGGAAAGAAAGACAACATTTTTAATGATCCTAATCACCCTAATAAAAGAAAAGCCTCGACTTTATTTTTACGTCCTCTAACAAAGAAACAAAAAATGTTCAACGTGAGAGATCATTTACCTATCGAAGGAAGACTTGTAGCAGATGTCAACGATGTTCTTGTCAGAAAAATTAAAAACGAACCACTACACTATGTCAGAGTTGCAATGTATCCTTATGCAAAATATGTTTCAGACCTTTTTGTACACATTGAATATTGATCTTAGTTTTAGTTTATTTTAAAAATATGAGATTTTATTTGTATTTTCAATTTTTATTTACTAAAATAAAGTTTGGTGTCTGATGGATTATTATAGTCCCACATATGGTCCGACTGGTACATATATGTTCTGGACAAAATTACGGATCTCAAGGATAAAAGTAATCTCAATCACTTTTATTTTTGAATAATTATATGTTTTAAACAAAAAAGTTCTAAATTCCATACACATCCTGAAAAAAAATCCGACTAGAAAGGATTAAAACCCTTATGTTTCTTGATTAGAATAGATTAACATTCATTAAAATTCATTAACATTTTTCACTATTGCACATTTATAAAAATAATACTATGTTTTAAAAGAGTATTTATAAACACTAAAATAGTCTTGTTACAGGTGTTTGAAACCATATTTATCTATAAGCTCCCCTGTTCACTTCTATTTATACCTACAAAACTAGCAAATTGAATAAGAATCGAGCAGGTAACAAAAACTCTCGAAAGTGTGTTTCTACAAACGGTAGGTGTCAAAATTACGAAAAGTTAGCCCCATAAGTACCACAACAAGTTGTAACAGGCCCTAAGTACATAATAGGCACTATTAATCTTTATAAAAATGCAGGTAGTTTATTCTACTGTCAATACAAATAGAATTGATCTATCGGAAAAGGTCTTTTGTGATTGTTCAACCTGCTGTATTGTGAGAGAGGTATTAGCGATGCCCGATCAATCGGATCTATGAATATTTTATTACCTATATGGAGATAATAAAAGATTTGATGTGTTAATAATTATTTATTTTGTCAGTTTCTTATAACGGGAAAAGAATAGTCAGTCAAAATATATTAAAGATGCTATTTGATTATTAGATTTCAGTATTAATTAATTTACTTTTATAAAAAATGCTCTGCTGTAATTTTATGAAAAATTATATTATTACATAACTAATACATAGCTATATATAAAGCTTTTACAATTTATAAGAATATAATTTGCAAATCTCCTAATTAAAATAAAAAAAGCGACAAAACTAGACCTAAAAAACTAGACTTAAAGTTATTCAAAATAAAGTCATAAGTTATTGGCTGGATCAAAGAAACGAGAAAAAATACCCCTTTATTTAATTATTTTGTTAGGAAAAAAGTTTCATAAATGTAAATACATGGATTCAATCACCAAAGAGTTTGCTTTTAAGGCGGAAATACACCATTCAATTCGGTTAAACAATGTGGATGATTCAACCAAAATGAACCATGTATTTTGCAATTCAATAAGAGCGTTCAACAAAATTGAACGTTGAAATGAGTTGAGATAATTTCTTCTTTCCTTCAACTTCGTTGTACAACTGGGATGATTCATCCCCATTGACTCTTATATACAAGTTTTGTCGATTAAGTTAGAGTCAACCGTTTATTTCATCGAGTTAGAATCTTTTCATTTTGACTTAATAAGTTCGGTACGTACGTTTCGAATCATCCACATTGTTCAACCGAATTGAATGAAGATAAATTGAAGCGTGTATATGTATTCTTTTCAATTTGATTGAATAATGTAATTGAATCATCCACATTGTGCAACCGAATTGAATGGTGTATTTCCGCCTTTAGATACAGGAACTTGGAACAGGACGGATTCAACGATGATACGCAATGAGAGCAAAAGAAAACGAAAAATAGTCTTCGAGTAGGTAAAAATAATAATAACCAAAAAACTTGATATTTGTGTTTAAGAGGCATAGAAAAAGATACATCAAAATATGTTAGACAACTACAGATGCAACATAATGTACAGATACAATATTCGTCATTAAGTATATTATAGAAAAACACTTGAAAACGTTTATGAAAATAAGAAGATGGAAGTTAGAATACATGGACTATTCAAGAAACGGCATAGATACGGCAATGGAATAAGATCAAGGGATTCATTAAGCCCTATGCTATTTAATCTAATCATTAATGAAGTCATAAAGTATGTCAACATGGGGATCATAGTATCCTATAGTCTGGTACATGTGACCCCTATGAGGATCACACTGCCATTTGAACTTGGGTACAGGTGGTCCCCATGGGGGTCATACGACACTATTGTAATTCAGTATGTGTGACTCCTATTGGGATTGGGATTGCCCTTTCCGTTAGAACGCAATGTTTTCGTAAGATGAGTATTTCTCATGAACAGTCTGGCTGCCAATTATCAGTTATCAAATACCTCTAGAATCAAGTAAGGGGGCCATCAAATCAAAAACAACACTATCAGATACGTTTCCTGTCCTTTCTAGATCTCTCCCAGTGTAGACTTTATAACCGTATATGTATCCACTAGCCGCATAAAGTTGACCCCTTAGCGATGTCGTTTATTTGGGATGTACTGGCGTAAATGAAGCCGGCCTCTCCACGGTATATTACTCTCATCAGGGACATATGCGTTTTGGAAGGATTTTTTTATAATACTGAGAATAGATGAGATTTTATGTAAACAATCATTAGGCTGCCGGTCGTTGTCATCCGCGAAATGTGGCATCAAAAGTTCAAATCTACTTCTCGACATAACCTTGCAAACTTGATTCTGAAAAAGTCGGTTTGTTGACCACTATCAATTGATTTTACTGTACTTACAAAGTTCCATCCATATCAGAAGTCCAAGTACTGTTTTTATTTGACTCATAGTTGTATTTTTCCATGCATTTAATCTAGAGGTACTATTTGGATGAGCTCCCAATATTTTTTAGCATATTTATTGGTCTCTGTTACAATCATATCCAGAACGAGGTTGGAAATTAAGTATAGAAAGTATGCAGCTGGGTGCCGACTTTGAAATTCCAATAAGATATCATTTTTGAATCCAACATTTTTCCCAAGAGTGAATTCAAAGTGTGGTGGGTCATTCTTAACAGGCCCCCAGGTGAAAGTCAAGGCTTCTTCTTCATTAAGAACTGGTTCTGCTGCTAGTTCTTCATCTTGTACAAATCCTGGCTCCTTTGCAAGCTGTTTAACTCGGGAACGAGCTGGTTACTGTGTGAACTGTTCAACTCTTGAAGGACCTGGTTTCTCTGCAAACTGTTTAACTCGTAAAGGACCTGGTTTCTGTGCGAACTGTTTAACTAGCGAAGGACCTGGTTCCTGCACAAGTCTTCTTATTTTTGATTTTGAACCAGTATCTTCATCGTTACTTGTGTCTCCTCTACTAGAGTCAGTACTATCACTATCATGTTGAATGTCAAAATCATCCGGATCTGCATCTGAATCGTCTATAGGTTCAAGACTATCATCACTTTCCGCAATTAACTTCTCGAGTTCTTCCTGTGTCAATGATTTAAATCTGTTAGATTTTCTAAACATTTTACGGAATTGTTTCCTGTGATCACTCTCTGAAACAAAAGAGACAGAATGACATTGAAAGCGACACTACATAGTCATTTCAGCTGAAAATATTTGTGATCTCCATGAGGGTTACGCGGTACATCAATTTAAATTTAAGTTGTGGTAAGAAGCTTTCTATAACGGAATTTCGTGAACAGGTTATAACTTCAATGCTTGTAAAATGTTCTACATAAAACATCACTATTGCTGACCCATTTGGAACAATAAAACAAGAAGTGTGTCATCTAGTAACAAATGTCAAATATGACAAGAAAATACGATGACGTTGTTCGGAGTGTTACAAGAAATATGGAAGGAAAGGAGTATCTAACAAATGCTGAGGGAAAAATTGTGAGAGAATTTCAAGTAAACACCAATTGTTTTGTGTGTGACATCATTATTTGTAAAAAATGTTATAATGAAACGCGCTAAATATCAAATCAATTTTTTCTAGGTTAATACATATATCTTTATTTTTATTTTAAGAATTTGTATATTTTTATTCTTTCTTTCAGAATAAATATAATTTTTATAACACATTCGAGTATATAAATAAAAACAATAATATTATCTAAACTGATTATTACAAAAATGGGTTCAAATAGTTGTACAATAACATTTTTCATATGAATTTCTAGTTACATACAACCTCTCTTTTCATATCTAAGGCCAAACCCAATTTTACCAGGAAAACGGCTCAGGCAATAAGATTATTCTCTACATATAAAAACTTAAGAAAGTGTATATTTTTAGGAGACACAACAGATCGAACGCAATGAGCCATGTGTATCTTTTTCGGTACACAGCGTTGAGGGAAGTGTGTACCTAAAACTATACACTGGCGCAAAGGTTGTTAAGGGTATGATTGCGTTTGTCCACAAGCTAAATCGCCACATTTTAAAGAAACTTGCTGGTGATCTAGTGCCTGTTCGTCTTGAAACTCTTGAATATTTGAACTAATATATCAATATGCATTAGTGTGGCATGCTGGTTCCATTGCCATCTTCTTCGTCTTCGCCATCAAATAATATCCTATATTTTACAGATATCTTACATTTAATTATTTGATATTGTGGCTTTTAATGTTTTTACCAATAATTGATGTCTAGGCTCTCTAGGTACTATTTTGGTTTCTGCTGTATTTGCTCCTGTTTCTATCGCATATTCCATTTTTCTTACGCATAGAACATCTAATTTAATTACATAAAAGTGATATAAGTAGTTTTGACATTTCTTTGTTAACTTTTATATTTAACTATCTTTCCGATAAAAATAGCCTTAGTTGGTACAGCAAATGACATCCTTTTAATTATTTATTAGATCTCATACAATACCTTTTCAAATGCTTGACTAGCATCTCTAAAAAAACTGTTGAACATTAGCTTTCAACTTTTAATGCTTCATTGCTTATTCTGTAGTATTCTGTAGTACTATGGTATGGTGGAATATTGCAGGAGAAATACAAAGTAATGTGTGGGTATTACACAAAAAATGAGATCTTTACATTGTGTTACTAGTTTTCCCATAATTGGAAATTCCATAGAGGAGGCTATTTAGTCATTATTATATCAGAGATTATATCAGATTTAAATAGGTCTTTTAGGTTTTTGGAACAAAAATCTTTACAATTTTTTTTTACTTTGTGAGGCCAATATTTATGTCATACTGTAGTACTGAAAATGTAGTTCAACATCAACTTCCTTTAGTAGTTGAATTGAACTTCCAAACTACTTTTGCACTACTTTTGCTTCCAAAAGTCATCATCATCATCATCAATGGTGCTACAGCCCTATGAAAGAGCCTCTAAGTCCATTTAGGCGTAATAGGCGTAATGCCTGGCGTAATAGACTTGGGGGCCTCTAAGCCCCCAAGTCTATTACGCCAGGCAGTCCTATCCATTGCCAACCGTTGCCAGTTTGCTGCGCCTATCTTTCTACCATCCTCATCTACACCATCCTTCCATCTGAGTTTTGGTCTACCCCTTTTTCTGTTTCTCACGGGTTGTGACATAAGGATTCTTCTAGGAGGGTTGTTCTGCTGTGATCTTGCTAGATGTCCTGCTTATCTTAATCTTCCTATTCTTATAAGAGATACTACGTTTTTACCACCAAATATTTGTTTATATCTGTGGTATACCTCGTAGTTGTATTTCCTCCTCCAAACACCATTTTCACAGATGCCACCAAATATTTCTCTCAGGATCCTTCGTTCAAATATAAGCAAAAGGTCTTCGTCTGCCTTGGAGATGGCCCATGTTTCCGATCCATATGTCAACACTGGCTGTATAAGGGTTTTGTATATAGTTATTTTTGTTTTTTGGCTTAAATTTCTACTTCTCATATGTCTACTCAGTCCAAAATAGCATCTGTTTGCCATTACTATCCTTCGCTTGATTTCTTCCGTTATGGCGTTCTCTTTGGTGATCAGGGAACCTAAGTATGTGAATTTGTCAACCACTTCAAAGGTAGAGTTATCAACCGTGAATTGGGGACCGATGTTCCTGGCTCTATTGTTAGGTGTTGATGCCATCATCTTAGTTTTCTCCTCATTTACTTGCAGGCCCATAGATTTTGAGGCATTTGAGAAGGTAGTATACATTTCTTCTAGCTTGCGTGTTGTGCGGGCAACTAGGTCCACATCATCTGCATATGCCAAAATTTGGGATGATTTATTAAAAATATTTCCTCTGTTGTCTATTCGGTCATCTCTGATCGGCTTTTCCAGTGCTATGTTGAAAAGGAGACATGCCAGCGCGTCTCCCTGTCGCAGCCCAACATCCGTTCCAAACGCCTGTGATTGTTCGCCCTGCATTTCGACTTTGCAAACCACATTACGCATTGTAGCCTTAACCAATCTTATCAGTTTATCGGGGATGTGGAATTCATTCATTGCTTCATACCATTTATTTCTTAGGACACTATCATAGGCAGATTTGAAGTCTACAAAAATATGGTATGTATCGATATTGAATTCATTGGTTTTTTCCAGTATTTGTCTTAGCACAAAGATCTGATCTCTGAGCTTCCAAAAGTAGTGCCCAAAAATCTTCCTTTAGAAGATTTCTGGGCACTATTTTTAGAGTAATTTGGTTCATTAACGAATTAATATTTTATTTCAAATGGGGATCCTTATCAGACTACCTAATATACGTCAATAGAAAGGACAGATCTACTATAAAGCTAAAGATTAAAGTTGTACAAACGACTTTTAATGAAGTTAAAGTTCTCCTGCATGTTTTGTTTGTGGATTTAAGACAAGTATATGATAGAGTCGATAGACTCAAAATGTATTGAGCAATGGAACATTTGGGTATACCAAAGAAACTGATCCGGCTAGTTAAAATGACACTTAATAACTCTACGTGTGAAGTTGCTTGGCAGGGTCACATATTAGATCAATTTACGGTTGCAAAAGGCTTGAGACAGGAAGATCCTTTATCCACTACATTATTCAACTTAGTGTTAGAAACTGTAATCAGAAAATGCAGCATGAAGATGAAAGAAACGATCATGAAGAATGAGCACCAGGCTTGGCATTTGCTGACGATTTAACAATCCTAGCAAAAACCGTGAAAGAATTAAGTGTTTTGAAGAAAATCATCGAAGAAGCGCAGAAATTCGGATTGGAGCTAAATAAAGACAAAACCAAATATATGATCATCGGAGGGACAGAAGTGAAAAAAGAAGACTTTAGTGTGAGGTCAGTAAGTGGTAAAAGATATAGTTTTAAAAGAGTGGACAAACTTGAATACCTGGGTGTAGTTTTCGATGAAAACGGTAAAGAGAAATGGGAGCTCGAAGCCAGAATAGCAAAAGGGAATAAAAAATTAGGTAGTTTAAGAGCTCTACTGAACTCAAAATACGTTTCTAGACAAGGTAAATTCAGATTATATAAAACAGTAATTCGACCCACAGTAACATATGCCGGTGAGACATGGACATTAAATAAGAAGGAAGAGGATACTCTGGAAAGATGGGAAAGGAAAATATTGAGACGCATATTCGGAGGACTGAAGACAGAAGATGGTTGGGAGAGAAGAAATAACAATGAATTAATGGCTTTATACAAAGAACCTACCATTACCAACTTCGTCAAGGCATAAAGAATGAGATGGTTGGGACATGTGGAAAGAATGGCAGCAAACAGAATGCCTAAACTAGTATGAACCAGAAAATTAATCGGCCCCAAAAGAAGAGGTAGACCCAGAACGAGGTGGATTAGTAAAGCGGAGGAAGACCTTAAACACGTGAAGGTGAGGGACTGGAAAATAAAAGCACAAAATAGAAGCGAATGGAGAAATATTGTACACCAGGTCGTTCAGAGTAGTTAGGAATGTTATATATACATATTTAAGTTAAAGTTTTGTTTAAAATAATTGTAATTGGTTAATATTAGGATTATGTTGTAAAAAATGCCCTAGGCCTTAACGGCCTGTTGTGCGTAAAAGTAAATAATATACGTCAATGTTCGTTCAACAAGTTTGAAATTCGAAAAGATTTATGCAGATTGTAGATCATACTTTTTAAATGTAAATTTTAAGAAAATACAACCATTATACTTTTGCTACAAGACTGGCCACAAATGACTTATCAGTGGATTTCAACGTGATTATTATAACAATTTACCGGATTCGAACAAATAATCTGATTATCCTAGCGGCAATGATGAAGGATAAGGATTTAATTACTATAATTATGTAATTAAATAAAATATGTGAAACAATGCATAATACAATAAAGCAAATGATTATATAAATAATTGATTAGAATGTTATATGAATTATAAATAAAATCAAGTCTACCATTAAGAAGTTTTATATTTCAAGTTCATTAATCGTAACATCCATAAAAATATACAAATTTTAATTACTAACAAAATGTTTTAAAGTTTTGAAAATAAAAATTCTAAGGAAGATTTTTGAACCGATCAACAAAATTGATATCTGGATATTCAGATGCATCCATCAACTTTCCAATTGTTCAAAGGACGTCAGAATTCGCTAGATTCCAGAGGTTTCTCCAGAGAAAAGGATAGTCATACAGTTAGGGTGGATAATGTCAGATTGCTAAGAAGACCCCTTCATCGTCTTGACGTGCCATATCAGAATTATCCGACGTTGGGATCACCATTGCGAAGGCTTCTCGCTTTCCTGCTATATGGAATAATGGTCCTGCATTTGATTTCTAGGTCCATTCACGAATCTTCTTTAACCAAGAAACCTGTCTACTTTCTACCCCTCTACAGCCTTCTGTTTTACCTTTAAAGGTCAGTTGTAGTACTCAATATCAATTTTGTTTTACTATATGTCCCAGATAAGACATGTTTCGGTGTTTAACAGTTTTTAGCAATTCTCTATCTTTGTTGTCCCTTCTTAGTACTTTCTCATTAGTTTTTCTTGCTGTCAAAGGTATCTTCAGCATCCGTCTATAAATCTACATTTCTAAAGCTTCAATTCTGTTCATATTTAATACTTTAATATTCACACCTCTCCCATATTCAAAAGAACAATCCTAATTTAGCACTTTACCATTATTTGTCTTAGTTCTAAACTTAGATGATTATTACAAAGAAATGTCTTTATTTTTATAAAACTAATTTTAGTCATTGCTATTCTGCGTTTTATTTTTAGGTCTGGATCTAGCTGGTCCATTATGAATGTTCCCAAATATGCAATTTTATTAACTTCTTCAACCTGCACTCCATTTAATTGAAACTTCGCATCTGCATGCAGGTTACTACTTAAGACTAATTTGGTTTTGTTTGAGTTTATTTTAATGCCCATTTCCTCTTCTACTTCCTAAATACGATTAAGCAGAATTTTTAGACCTTCAATATTTTCTGACAGAATTACTGTATGGTCCGCGTATCTAATTACGCTTAGTAGTTCTTCATTGATTTTTATTCCATATGGTTCTCTCAAATGACCTTTTAAATAACTGGTCCAAGAAAACATTGGTTAATGTTGGGGACAAAATGCAACCTGGTCTGACTTCTTGTTGTATGGAGATTTCATCGGTGACTTTTAATGACACGAATATCTTTGTCATCTAGTGATCATCATCATATTTTCCATATTTTTTAGCATCTGTATACCAATATATTCTAATTTGTCCAAAAAAATATTCAGGTGTCTAAGGATACGCCAAATGCGTACCAAAATAAACTTTTAATATTGTCTTTAAATTCTTGCAGGTTTTCGTTATGTTTGATATCAAACTTATATTGTCTCTTATGCTTGAACGAGAAAGGTATGAATAGTTGAATCCTGAGGAAGAAATTGCAAGACGGTTGCTGCCTCTCCTCCAAGCGACACTACCAAAGAAGCTGATATTTTTTTCTCATTCCAGCTATTTGCTCTAGATGCAGCTTTGAATTGAAAAGGAAAAGTGTCCCATGCTGTTTTACCATCGAACTTACCGTTTGAAAATTTTGCTAGTTCTAAGTACGCCTGGTTTAAATATGGAAGATGATGAAGCTGTTCGTTCAGATTTAACATTATTTAGTGAAACAATATTAGATAAAGAAGTTTGGGTATCAATTTTAATTTAACTAACTCAACTATTTGTCTTTCTACGTTAGATTTAAAATCGTTTTGATATTGTTTTATTTAAATTATTCGGTGTTATTAATTTTTTAAATCGTTTTTTAAATATTTTTGTTGTTCTAATTTATCTATTTTACTTGTAATTTGACTTAACACTAGCTTAAAATTTTTGTAAATTTGATATAAATGTCTTCTTGTCAACGAATCAATTAAGATGTAGCATGTGCTACATCTTAATCAATCTAGATTTTTTTTCGCTGATCACGGCATTTTTGTAAAAAGATATTTAGTACACAAAGTGTCTCCCTAGTTTCCATAGCATTTCTAAAACCAAAATAAGTATCTTCATTCCTGTTTCCCGTAGAACAAAATTTTACTTGAATTTTGCCACACATTTCTCTTATCCATTTTTCTTTGGCTTATTAATTTTACCTCCCTTTTAATTTTTCTCTGTAGATGTCAAAAAAGAGCTTTAGATAACAAATACACTGTAGAAGACTAAAAGGGAGGCCACGGAAAAAATGGAAGAGTTACAGCGAACACGCAAAATCTGATCTCTACCAGTATTGTAGATATAAATTGCTGAAGTCGACATTTAAAAAAAAAGCTAGAAATAGAATTTTATATAATGACAAAAAGGTTGCTGGTGTGAGAACATTTCATGAATGATAGGTAAAGAGGTCTTATAGTCACAATTTGTTTAGGTATTTATTAAGACATCACAGCATCATCAGGGCCTCAAGAAGCTAAAGGCTAAAATACATAATAGATGTAAGCCAAGATGTGTACAACTAAAAAAATTAATTTAAAGTGGTATTAAGAATATACAGGACTTAGTTAATAGTCAGATCTATAAAAATATAAAAGGTGGTCAGTAATATACATATCAATTGACACAAAAGTACTATCAAAGTCTAAAAAATATTATATAATTGGTACAAAAGTAGTTGGTTATATAACATGGAGTGTATTTCAAAAGAACCAGCTTCACTCTGATGTTACCATTCATGAAATTCTATAACTTCTACAACTTTTAATGGCACAAATTTTTTAATGAAAATCAAATAAAATGTTTAACTGTCTTACCTCAAATATTATGAGAGTATATTTTTCGATAATATGCTTCTTATAAGATTAAATTTAAAAATAATACCGCAAATGAAATTAATCTGGAGGTGTTGCGTATTTGAAAATGTTGTATTTTATTAACCAGTTCTACACGAAAATCTGCACTCGATTGGATTTTTATTTAGGGTTGGCCAGTTAAGAGTACATATTCAGAAACCCTTTAGCCAATATTTAGCTCACAAGTTGATCCTGGGGTCCCCTATCGCAAAATATGTTTTTTTTTTGTTTAACTTTTTTCCTTTGCTTAAAAAAATCTGAATGAAAAAATTGACGTTTATACATTGTAATACCCAAAAACCCTTTGATTTTTTCAGATTTTTAAGATCAAAATTAAGCTCAAAAAATATTTGAATTTAAAAAAAAAATTATGTTGTGTAGGTAATATTTGCCAAATTTCTAAATCATATTTTTCGTGTATTTTATTCCGGTATTTTTAATGGCGCACTTTAACTTTTTATTTTCGCTCCGAAACATCCTAAAAATTCGAAAAAAAACCCATTTTTTTTAATTTGTTCCTATGTTTTAAACACATAACCTCATTTTATGACATTATGTGACAAATTACGATTTTGGTTTCTCTCCCCCTTTATTCGAGTAATAATTACTATCTAAATATTTTTGCGCCAAAAATACTGATTTTTTTTAGGTTTGGATTTTTTTTATCAAAATTGAGGTCACGAAAAATATTTGAATTTTTCAAGAATTTTATAGGTATGTAGGAAATTTTTTGGTAAACTTCTAAATAATTATTTTTCGTGTATTTATTTCCATTATTCTAAATGGCGGGACTAGATTTATCATTTTCTGTCTGTAACATCCTCAAAATACACGAAATGCTTAAAAACACACAAAATGCTTAATGCTTTAAAAGGTTTCCAAAAATTACCTACATAACCTAAACATTTTTTGAAAAATTAAAATATTTTTCCTGAGCTCAACTTTGATTCAAAAAAATTGAAAAAAATCAGAGAGTTTTGGGCATTAAAATGTATGTTTTAGAATATTTTCTGGTTTTAATAAAGCAAAAAAAAAGTTTTTTTTTAATACATTTTTTGCGATAGGAAACTCCAGGGGCCACCTAGGGAGCTAAAAATTTAGATCAAGTGATTTCTAAATATATACTTTCAAGTGCATAACCCCAACTAAAAATCCAGTCTATTGCAGATTTTACCATCCTATCACGCTGTAACCTTTATGCGAAAATGTAATGTAGTTTAAAATATTCTTTAACAGTTTTCTTTTAATTTAATAATCAAATTAAATAATTTAATAAATTAATTTAATGAATGTATGTACATCACTTCAGTTAGACCCTCTGTCGAAACAGCTGTAGTGCAAATAAGTTGTAATAAATTTTGTGGCAGTGTAGAAAATCAAAGTTTCCAGTATTTTATTTTTAGATGTAAAACATTAAAAATGTTCTGAAACGGTTTTCATGTGGCTTGTCTAAAATGAATATTAAGTTTATATAGGCTTAAGCTAAAATTGATTGTAATGAAAATTTCATTGTTAATAACGTTCTTCTTCATCTTCCTTTGCCCTATTTGTTTCGGACGTTGGCTATTAACAAGGCTATTTTGATTTTGTTTACGGCACCTCTGAACAGTTCGGTCGATGTTAGTCCGAACCATTGTCGCAGGTTATGCATCCATGAGTGTCGTCTTCCTCCCGGTCCTCTCCTACTGTCGATTCTTTCTTGGGCGATTAACTGTAGCAGCCGGTACATAGTATGCCTCATGACATGTCCGAAGTACTCAAGCTTCCGTTTCTTTACGGTGAAGATTATTTCTTTGCTTTTGCCTATTCTCTGCATTACTTCCACGTTAGTGATGTGGTCTGTCCAGAATATCCAAAGAATACGGCGATATATCCACAGCTCAAAGGATTCTAGTTTCTTCAGGGTGGCTTCCGTTGTGGTCCATGCCTCTGCTCCATAGAACAAGACCGGGAAGACATAACACTTGACCAGTCTTAATATTTTGCTTGTGAACCACTTTTTCATATTGTTGAACGCGTTTCGCGCTTTTTCAATTGTCAATGTCAATTGCATCGGAGGTTGTTGTGTTCTGCTGATGAGCATGCATTTAGTTTTGGTTGTATTGAGTTCTAAACCATATTCTTGACTTGCTGTGTGTAGGCTTTGCATGAGTCTTTGAAGCTCGTTGCAGTCATTTGCGATAATAACTGTGTCGTCAGCATATCTAATATTATTGATTACCTCTATGTTTAACGTTAATAATCGATTTTAAAAAAGATATTTAAAAAATTGTTCAAAAAGTATAACCAACAAGTTGTAAGTTGGGTTATGTTTTTCAAAACTGACTGTTGGCTTACTTGACCTAGATCTTGTAGGCCTTCTTTTGTTTGACAAAAAATCTGAAAATGGTGTTTTTACCTTTGGGATATCAAATTCTAACTGTTTTGTATGTTTTATCGTTTTATTTGTTTGTATAATGTGTGTTTATCTTAGATTATATGTTTGTGTATTGTGTGTTGCATATGTATGGTCTTCCCTTAATCAATCCGCTATTGTTGGTATGTTCTTGTTGGTAACTTCTCCTTTTAGTATTGGCGATCAAAGCCTGCTACATTCTACTGATGCTGCTTTTTTGAATTTTCTCTTTTTTATGTATATTTCTTTCTTAAGTATTAATGCATCTTTTAATTGGTTTAAGGAAGGATAGATCTCAGTACGTTGGAAATTTTGAATGTTGTTGTGATGTACTTATTATTTATCCTTTTCAATTTTGCTGATAATTCCTTTATGTATGGTATTGTTGTTATCATTGAATCTCTTCTTGGGAGTGTTTTGACATTGCCTATGGTAATTTGTTGTTTCTTTTCTTCAATTTTGTAAAATTTCTTGTTAATAAATGACAATAAGTAGTAGTTTTTTGTCAAAACCTTGGTAAGTTGGTTTTTTTCTGTCTCAAATGCTTTTTCATTGGAGCAGGCGTTTCGAACTCTCTTATATATTGATTTAATAATTCCTCCTTTTTTATCTTTACGTTGTGGTCTGAGTGGTAATTAAAATATCTGTTGGTCTGGGTTAATTTTCTCTAAAATACGAAAACAACCTACAATATGCTGGAGATATGTACATGATGGTAGCGGGTAGGTACCCCTCTATGATCCCGATAGAGGGTAGACTTACTTCAGGGAGGTAGCGCCCCTGCCCACGCGAGCTCCTGGTTTTCCTCTACTCCCTACTTAGGGGAAACCAGGCCCAAACCCCAATATTATCCTACTCAAACCCCAAATTCCTTCCCTATATCCTCCCCCAACTCGCCAACACGTCTGGCCAGCGTGACGTTTTAAGGCCAAACCCCCTGTAAACATGCAAAACACAAACCAAACACGGCCCTCAGTCCCCGGCAGCTCAAAAATCTCTGACCAAAGTAGCGGACAGAAAAGATTAAGAGCAGAGGGTGCTAAGAATACCCGGGATGGACCAGGCTACCACTCAAGACGGCTAAACTGCACAAGAATACTGCATCTCGCATCCTATAATATAAGAACCCTCTCAATCGATCATAAACTAATAGAACTGGAAAACGAATTAAAAACAATAAAATGGGATGTAATGGGACTTAGTGAAATTAGAAGGAGAGGAGAAGAACAACAAACATTGAAATCAGGACACCTGTTCCACTACAGAGGAGAGGAACATTCATCCAGCGGTGGAATCGGGATCATTGTACATAAAAAACACATACCCAACATAACGAAAATCGAGACCATAAGCACGAGAGTCATCCTATTGATATTAAAACTAAACTCTCGTTATAGTTTAAAAGTTATACAGGTCTACGCCCCAACAACTGGACACACAGATGAAGAAGTTGAAAAATTCTATGAGGATGTAGCAGAAGCACAACAAAGAACACGAACACACTATACTGTTCTCATGGGCGACTTAAACGCAAAACTCGGATTCAAACAAGACCAAGTGGAGATCGCGTTAGGAAAGTACGGATACGGGGCAAGAAACGCAAGAGGGGGTATGCTTTTAAACTTTCTACATTATCAATGCATGTTTCAAATGAACTCTTTCTTTAAAAAGAAACCCCAAAACAAATGGACTTGGATAAGCCCTGATGGCGCAGTCAAAAACGAAATCGACTTTATAATTACAGATAAAAAATATATAATACAAGACGTGGAAGTACTCAACAAGTTCTCTGCTGGCAGCGACCATAGGATGATAAGAACAAAAGTAATGCTTAACGTTAAAAAAGAAAGAATGAAGCTTGTTCCTAAACCAAATGTTAGAAGATGGGTACCACCTGAAAATGCAAAACTGTTTGAACGTACGGTCGAAGAAAAATAACAAAACGAAGAAACAGAAAACATAAACATCGAACAACTAAACCAGAAAATAGTCAAAGCTCTTAAACAAGCACAAGAAAAATGTTGCCCAAAAAACCAAAAAGACGAAGAAAAACTAAGTCTAAGCACAAAAACTCTATTAGAGGAAAAAAGACAACTAACAGATAAATACAGAACCAATCTAACAAAAATGAGACAACTAAACAAACAAATCACTAAGAACATCAGAAAAGATATAAGAGACTACAACACCAGAGAGATATCAAAAGTCATAGAAGACAACAAAAGTTTAAAAGTCTTCAGAAGGAAACAGCAAATAGGAAAGAAAAATATTTACAAACTGAAAAACACAAAGGGCGAAATAATAACAGATAAACAGGAAATTCTACAAACTGTCGGACAATTTTACAGCGAACTCTACAGCAAAACAGAAGAAAATGTTCCAACTGACAACATACCAAAGGTTCTAAACCAGGGCTCGGAAGACATACTAGATGTTACTGTTGATGAAATCAAAAAAGCTCTCCTACAAATGAAAAATAATAAGTCGCCTGGCGACGACGGGGTCGTTGCCGAAGCCATAAAATTAGGAGGCGAGAAACTGATACAAATGCTTTCCATACTTTTCACAGAATGCCTTGAAAGAGGAACAACACCATCACAATGGCAAAATGCAGTGATCATTCTAATGTTTAAGAAAGGAGATTTAACAAATCTCGTAAACTATAGACCAATCAGCCTCATCTCACACATATACAAGCTTTTTACAAAAGTCATAACAAACAGACTTTCGAACAAAATGGACTTTTACCAATCATGCGAACAGGCAGGATTCAGGTCAGGCTTCGGCACAAACGATCATCTACAAGTTATTAAAAGCCTAATCGAAAAATGTATAGAGTACAATAAACCCCTCGTCTTAATATTTGTGGATTATGAGAAAGCATTCGACACAGTAAACCACCAGAAAATGCTAGAAGCTTTAAAAGAGTGCCGAATAGATCACCGCAACACCACTGCCATCAAAAATATCTATGATAATGCCACGGCATGCGTCAGACTCCATGAAGATACACAAAAGTTCAACATTCATCGTGGAGTTCGCCAGGGCGACACCATTTTACCAAAACTGTTTACAACATTATTGGAATACATGTGTAAGCGAGCAAACCTAGACGAAAAGGGCATAAACATAAATGGAGAGCAGCTTAGTCACCTCAGGTTCGCGGACGATATTGTCCTGATAACAGACCGCATAGATCATACCATCGAAATGTGCGAAAGACTCTACCATGCCTCTACACAAGTGGGTTTAAACATCAATAACTCAAAAACACAAGTGATGACAAACCTTGTTCTGAGTGAGAACATCAACATAGCTGGAACAAGTATAGAACAAACATCAGCATACAAATATCTGGGACACGAAATTCGCTTAAGTAGAGATAACCATACCAATGAACTAATACGTAGAATAGGGTTGACATGGGCAGCTTATGGAAAGCTAAGAGATGTTTTCCAATCAGCTCTTCCCATCTGCTTGAAGAGAAAAGTCTTCGATCAATGTGTGCTGCCGGTTCTAACCTATGGTGCGGAGACGCTAACACTTACTAAGACGTCCGCAAACAAAATTCGAACAACACAGAGGGCCATGGAACAGTTCATGTTGGGATTAACCCTGAGAGACCGAATACCCAACACAGAATTGCGCCGTAGATCGGGAGTAACCGACGCAATCAAAACAATATCAACCTTAAAATGGAACTGGGCAGGGGACGTCGCGAAAACGAAGGACGGCAGATGGACAAAACGCATTCTTGAGTGGAGACCCAGACAAGATGCCTTAAGGAATAGAGGACGACCACCAACAAGATGGACGGATGACCTAAAACGGACACATCAAAATTGGATGCAGGCGGCTCAGGACAGAAATTTGTGGGGTGAACTACGGGAGGCCTATGTTCAGCAGTGGACGAATATGGGCTGAATGATGATGATGATGATGTACATGATGTGTTTTCCATTTGATCTCGCGGACCAGAAGCATTGGATAAATTTCTGATCAACAACAAAGAAGAATCAATCAAATTCACCATGGAAAAAAACTCAACATTTGACTTCCTTTTTTGGATGTGTTAAGACACATTATGATATGCAACCAAAGTTTACAGAAACTTCTACCATGCATAAGGTATATAGTTCTATTATATATCGGTATGCCTATGATAGATTATTTTCTTTTTCTTTAATAAAATGTTTCTTAATAAACTCAAGAAAGACGGTTTTATTTTTTATATGGTAAATATATGTATAGACATCAAATAAATTATTTTAGAAACATAAAATAACTTATTTTCAGCTCTAACGACTGTTACCGACAGTATATACAAAAAATAACCCCACTATGAAATCGTTAACCATATCCAACCAGTTTGCTCTAGTCCGTTAGAATTGTTTTTATAATATTTTTTTTAATCAGAAGAATTGAATAAACCGGCCTAGTGTTTATTTCAAATGCATTAATATTCACATCGTTCAAATAGTGAAACACAATCCTAGGGGAAGATATAAATCAGACTACTTCATAGACAAATACGGAACAGTCACAAAAAAAGCATCCGAAAGTTTTTTCGTGGGCATTCAACAATAAGCTTATGCGCTGGGAACAAATACTATTTATTCAAGACGAAAGAAACCGATTTTTTCGGTCGGGCCCATGCAAGGGTTCACCTACAGTCTTCTCGTTTAATGTATGCAAGGACATGCATATAATTAAAAAAATACCCATTACATCCATCGTGTCGAGATGAGGACAAACAGCGGCGCAGGTAAATCTTTGTAAAGTTTATATTCTATAAACTAAAAGATTAATTTTTGATAAACTACTAGCACTGAGTAATATACAGAAGATGAAATTTAATAGTGTAACAAAGAACTGATCGAAAAACTAACAATTCTAACTATATTATGAAATAGACTTTGCACACAAGCTTTACCATACATGTCTTCAAAATGTGTTCAAAACTATAGACTATATTTTACACTGCTTCTCATAACATTATAATTATTTGCTAAATTCTTAATTGGAGAATATCTATTAGATATAATATTTGTCGACTACATAGACCCAAGCAGAACATTCGACAAAGTTCACTTAAAGTATCTCTACTATGTAGTTGTTTAAACAATGTATCGCTTAAATACGAATTACAACAGCATTAAATAATGTGACAATCTCATCTCAGAAAAATAAAACAATAGTAGTCAGCAAAGAATCAACCAGATGTAAAATAGAAATTGATGTATTGAACAAGTAATGAAAATAAAATACCTGGGAATTACACTGTCTGGCTATGGAGACGTGGACAAATAAGTGACAGTTTAAGTACAACAAGCAAATAGACTGATAGGATGCCTTAATAACACTATATGGCAAAATAGACTCATTAACACTGAGATGAAATCAAGAATTTATAAAGCCAGTGTAAGACCATAATTGATACCTATATGCCTCAGAAACAAAGTACAAAGCAGTAGCAAAGGCTACTGGAACCGGCAGTGATGAGAGTACTGAGAAGAATCACAGGAAATACGCTAGGAGATCGAAAGGGAATTGAAGACATTAGAAGAAAATGTAACGTATAGACACCAAAGTCTCTAAAATACCAAGACATAAGTCACCAATCGGCAGAAGAAGACCGCGCAAAAGATGGAGTGACAACCTTCCTTCTTCTTCTTCAAGTTCCGCTCCTATCGGAGATTGGAAATCATTCTGGCAATTATAATTTTGTTGGTTACGCGCCTGAATAGTTTAATTGAACTGCATCCAAACCATTCACGGAGATTGCGTAGCCACGAAATTTTACGCTTACGTCTTCCTACGCTTCTTCTGCCTTTGATTTTACCCTGCATTATATTCCGTAGTAGTTCGTATTTTCACCTCTCATGATGTGCTCCAAGTATTCCAATTTCCTAATTTTTATGGAATTTAAAACTTCGCATTGTTTTCCTAGTTGTTCGAGAACTTGTTCGTTTGTTTTGCGATCCATCCATGATATTTTTAAAATACGTCGGTAGCATCACATTTCGAATGCTTCTAGGTTTTTAATGGATTTTTTAAGTGTCTAAGCTTCAACCCCATACAAAAGGGTAGAGAAAATATAACATCGAAGCATTCTTATCCGGAGCGATATATTAATATCGTGATTACAAAAAAGTTTTCTCATTCTATTAAAAGTTGACCGTGCAATTTCAATGCGGCATCTTATTTCTTTTGTCTGATCAGTATCTCCTGTGATCCAGTTTAATTTCTGTACTATCTAGTACTAGCTTAACTTTGATATTTTGTGCTTTTGTAAATACCATAAATTTGGTTTTCTTCAAATTTATTTTTAGTCCATAATAATAGCAATATATATTTAGTTGTTCAGCAAGGTGTTGCAGTTCTTCTAGTGTTCCTGCCAGAAGACTAGTGTCGTCAGCATATCTTATGTTATTAAATGGCTCACCGTTTATTATAAGGCCCTCACTGACCTCGGCAAGCGCTAATTCTGAGATGGCTTTACTGTATAAATTGAATAACAGTGGTGATAAAATACACCCTGGGCAGACCCCACGGCGAATCTGGATATCCTCGGTCAGTTCATTTTCAACTTTCAATTTTGCTATTTGGTTCCAATAGAGGTTACATATGATTCTAATGTTTCAACTGACTATGTTTTTATTTAATAGAATTTCTTTAAGTCGATTGTGCTGAAGATTAACTCTACAAATGCCTTCTCAAAATCAATGAAACAGGCATGACAACCTTCCATAGAGGTATTAATCCGTCTATGAACAAGCAGAATTGCTTATAAAGAGAAAGAAGAAGAAGAACAAGAAGATCTTATTGTGAGGATGACCACGTTTGAGTTTCTGAGAAACTTAATCTTGAAACCATCACAAAAGCGTCGAAAGTACAACTTCAGTTTTTTAGACGACATACGTTTACTTAAGGTAAGAACTATAAGTTATATAAGATAAGAAATAGTTAGTGTTAAATTTTTATTAAGAGATCTATTAATATCTTTATAAATCAAGTATTACATATTTTAATGAATCAGAGTAATTCTTCCAGCAACTCTACACGATGCAGCTGGACAGCGCTCTGTAATAAAGTAACTATGAAAAGTTTTTTCTTTAAGATTTTTAGCAAAACATTTACACTTACCGTTGTTTTCCTATTAACTTTTTACTTTTTTGGTTGAGGCGTTTCAGTTTCAGTTAGTTGCGTATTCCTTAAATTATCTTCTGCATTATTATCTATGTTACTTTTAGTCGCTGATACAAAGAAGATTAAAGAAATAGTAACTTTTCTAAATAAATGTATACGACGTTTATTAGCTGCTTACCCTGGTTGAGTTTGTTAAGAACTCAATTTATTCGAAAAACATACTCTTTAAATATATGAAACCATAATTTCAGACATGATTCGCTAACCAAAAAAACATCGGATAAATAAATTGGAAGGGATTAAAAGCTGAAAATCAACATAGATAAGATTTACTCTGTGCTCTGTACGCCGGCACTCCCACTAACAACCAAACACTACCATCGATTCGCGCTGATGATAGAATTCCAGCAACAATATAAAACGCTGTGAACAACAGTGAATAGTTTTTAGTAGAGAAAGAAGACTTCATCACCCCAACAGAAGTTGCAAATCATTAGAAGATTTAAAGAAAGCAGAGCACCAGAAGCAGAAAGAATACACAACATAGCTCTTAAGGACCTACCAAAGAAGATAATAGTCCAACTCTACTGTATTTTTGAATACTGCCTGGAAAAAGCCCATTTTCCGAACAACTAGAAGCATGCTAAGATCATCCCTCTACTAAAACCAAGGAAGGACAGAAGAAGCTACAGACCAATACCACTACTTGATACAATACGAAAAATACTGTATAAGATCATCTAAAGAAGGCTGATGAAATATGCAGAAAGACGAAAAATCATTCAGGACGACTAGTTTGGATTCAGAAGAGGAGGAAAGTGCAAACTCCAACCACCAAGGATTATCAACGACACGAAGATTAGATTTAACAGGAAACAGAAGACAGGAATGGCCATTCTAGACATCAAAAAGGCATATGACTAGTCTGGAAAAAAGCCTCAATCTACAAGACGGATAGACCTAGATTATGTCATTACTTAGTTAACATATGTGACACATATCTAACTAATAGAACCTTTCAAGTTTCAGCCGACCAAAAGATGTCCAGAATTCAAGAAATCCAAGAAGGAACACCACAGGGCAGTATATTCTGACCCATTTTATACAACATTTTTGTTTCAGACTTACCAACAGATCTAAGAACAAGTACAGAACTCTACAAGTAAGCAAGTAAAGAATTACAGAATTGACTGAAAAATGGAAAATCAATCAACACTCAAAAAACGCAATTCATCATGTTTACACAGGAGATAAATCCACCAGTAGTAGAAATTACAACGGGAGGAAACAGGATTCAGTCAGAAAATTCAGTGAAGTACATAGGAGTCCATCTCCACAGAAAATTTAATTTCACGAAGAACAAGCAACAAATCAAGGTAAACGCAAATATTGCAAAGAAGCCAATACTTTCTTATATTTTTAGGTTTAGTCCACTAACGAAGGCCAATAAGATCCAGTTGTACCAGGCCTCCGTTAGATCGGTAATATTTTACGCTGCCCGAGTATGTAGTTCCACATCGGAAATCAACTGGAAGAAGCTAGAAGCTACAGAAACGTCATGCTACATGATCATCGATGAATCAACATGACAGGAAAGAATAACAAATGCAACCATCAAAGAATGGCTCCAGTATACACCTCTGAGTGAGGTGGCTGAGAATAGGACAAGATACTTCTTTCTCGAAGCTACAAGAAGACTCCTAAATACCAGGGATATCCTCGCCAAAAATCTAATCCAGAGGATGTACAGATCAACACACAGACTGATAGTTCGTATGATCAGGGTCTAGCCCGGTGGTTGCCGAAGACAGCCAATCAGGAAAGTAGGTGCGATGTCGAAAAGAAGTATCTACAGAAAAAAAACCAAGAAGTTCATGACAGAAAAATTAAACGTCCGAGAGGAAGCTGTTCAACCAGTAAGCGGTTCAGAAGCGGGAAGTCAAGAAAGAAGGCTATGATATCTTAGGTTAAAATATCTTAAGTGTGAAATGTTAATTATAATAAGGCAATGAACGTTTTTATTTTTAATCCGTAAACGGATTAGTGCAAATTTCACGTATATGGTGAATAGCCGCTCCGAAGATCCCTTTTAGGGTGAAATACGTATAAGCGGATACACAGACGCAGTATACGTGAAATCAAATCTTACTGTCTTTCTTTTTATTTCGATATACTCTATATGAGTACATGAAACCAATTCGCTAAATATTTTTGCTTAGTTGAGAAGATATATTGTGGGATGCAATTTTAGATTTTACATGGCTCTAATAGCATCTTAATCAACGTCTGTTTTGCCTTGCAATTCTTAGAAGGCACATATTAAAGCAGAAATCTGAATTTGGTTTCGAAAATCAGTTTACGGATTTATTTATCAGATGTCGCTATTGCGCTTAGATCGAAGCCACTTTATAGTTGCTTCTGTTATGACATAAAAGATTATTTTCACGTTTGTGAACAGATGCTCCGAAGATTTGCCAGACTGTCACACTGACATAGAATGTGTTCTGCTGTTTCTTCTTCGAGGTGATAATCTCATCAGCTTCAAGTGCCTATTCAGCTTACTGTGCCCTGTTTGAAGATCTACTATGGTTTTGGCTGTTTTCTTCTCTTTGGTTATTAGGTATGTCGTAAATTTTGGCAAATGTTTTGTAATGAACTGCTTCGCCTGTCTTTGTGCTGGTGAATTCCTATACTATTCCAGAGATTTGTGAGCTATTCACTTCCTTGTAACAGTTCTTGTTACTGTCTTTGGAACGCCGCAGAAGGGTGCCGGTCCAATGAATGGCATTGATAAGCCTTTTTTAGCCATTTCATCTGCTTTTTTATTTTTCTTATGACCCCCGTGCTCTGGTACTCAGTAAAGCTTGCTACGATCTCCTAATTTATTTAAGGCACATACTCAATCCCATACTAGCTTAGAATTGACTGTCTTAAGCGCTGCCTGCTTAAGGTACTCAATCTTATGTAGTATATTAAATTCCACACAATTACTTAAGCTCTCCATAATTCAACGATGATCAGGTGATCAATCCTTTTATCTGTAAAATTATTTAGACTTTTTGTGATTTTGCTGAATGTGATAATATAAAATATTTTATATTCCTATTGAAAATTCTACTTGACAGAATATGATTATGTGTTACATAGAATATATTTCGTTAAGTCCTCTTCACTCAATAATACTTCAATTCAATTCACATAAAACAAAATAATGGACCTATATATAATTCTGTAATGCCCTTGCTCCTACGTCCATGGCGAACTAATAAAAAAGTACTTTTACCGTGAGAGGAGGCATCAATGGTTCTACTGTTGTAACCAAATCTCCTAACCGGAAATTTGTACACAGAGGGTTAAGTTTTTTATATCTAATTTTCAAAATGATAAATTACGTGGGTGCACTGTGTGAAAGGTGAAGCAGTTTGCGGTGATTATCATAAGCAATGACAAAGTAAACGGGTAAATGTTCAATCCAGGTAGACAGACATTTAATGTATTCCTCTATGTAAGTGATGCTGTATAAATGAATAACTATATGTGGGAATTCTGGGAGAGTAGGAGAGTAGACGTAGAGCAATGTTACCAAAATTACTGTGTTTGTCCCTATAAGAATGTAAAATTGATCATTCAAAAACACACGTCAAAACTTTCTATATATAGTTAAAAAAATAAATAAATGTTTTAGAATAAAAGAAATAAACATAAATTTTACATTAAAATCAGAAACCTTAATAAAACTTATGCAAACGGGCATGGAAAAATGAAAATAAATAAAGTGTAAAAAGATTAATCAATAGTTTTTTTTGCGTTACAAAATCCTCAGCAGAGAATACATCATTATTATCATCATCATCATCATCAACAACAACATCATCAGCTTATTCTACTCAATATGGTTCAGCCTCCCTTACATAGTCGTTTTTCATTTCTGCCCACGATTGACTAATATTCGCTTTTCTTGTACCGGCTTGTTTTCTTATGTCATAGTTCTATCTTAAATTTGGATCTTCTTGGAGTCTTGATGCCTCTTGGTTACCTAAATTTAATTCTAGTGGACCATCTATTGTCAGTTCTTCTCGCTAAATGTCCTGCCCACTGCCATTTTAAAGATTTAATTATGTGGATTATATTATTATATATATATATATATATATATATATATATATATATATATATATATATTATATATATTTATATTATTTATATATATTATAATTATTATATATATATATATATATATTATATATATATATATATTATATATCAGAGACCTGTGTTCTCTGTCTGATACATTATATTCTTTTTATATCTCTCTTTGTTATATCTAGGCTGAATCGCTCCATTGACCTTTGAGTGACTTTGTGTTTCGCTTTTTCTTTAGTGTTTAAGTTTCGCAGCCGTATGTCATGATTTTTAGTATATACTGGTCGAATATTTTTTTCTTCAATCAGAGTGGCTTAATATATCTGCATATTTACCACAAGATGACCAAGCCAGTTTTATTCTTGTTGATTTCTGAGAGTAAGGAGCCAGATTTTTGTAATAATTGTCCTAGGTATACATACTCGTCTACCATTTCAACTGCATTGTTGTTTATTATTGTTTAGACCAACTAAAGTTTGCAGAATTATTAGCAATCAAAAAGATTTCTACAATTCTTAGATGGCTGAGGTATTCTCTATCAATGGATAGTTTTTTTGTTCTGTATTTATTTGGCTGAATATATTTTCTACAGTTGCAGTGAAGAGATTTGGTGATATTGCACCCCCTTGTCGAGCACCTCTGGTAGTAAGAAATTCTGGAGTGTTTTCATTAATTTTTACCTTAACTTTTCCTTGTCTGTATATATTTGCTAAATAATCTATGTACGGCTTGCCAATGCCTTGGTTGGTCAAAGCTTCTATTACTGTCTTGGGATATGTAGAATCAAAAGCCTTCTCAAAATAGATTAAGGTTAATGCTAGCGGCATTTCATATTGTTTAGTTCTACTCGTTAGTTTTAGAAGCGTATGGTCCATGGTACTGAATTGACTTCTGAAGCTTGCTTGCTCTCTTTACTGTGCAGCATCTAATGCATTTGACTATGGTCATTTTGCTTGTTGATTATTGATATTCTCGTTGCTACCTTTCTTCATAATGAGAATTATGTTTACTCCATTTCAGTGGTCTGGTATATATCTTGATCTTAGGTAGTTCGATAATACGCCTGCTTTTCCAGGATTTCCAGTTTTTTGTCAGCGTATTTAAGCAGTTCCACTGTTTTGCAATATATTCCGGCTACTTTACCGCTTTTTATTTATGTAATCGTCGATTCCACTCCTTCCGGAAGGACTTCTGATACATCTTCTTGGTTACTGATTGCTGTTTTAGGCGTTTCAGTTGCTTTGTATAGTTTACAGAAGAATTTAGTCACAAGTTGTATTATTTCATTGCTGTATTTAATTCCAGTTTATATGTGTTTTATTAACTTTGAGAATTCCTTTGATCGAGTTAAACATACTGAAAAGATAGCCATTCTTCAGCAGGTAGGTATTGATGTTAAAGACCTACGCATTATTAAAAATCTTTACTGGCATCAACATGCAAACATCAGGACTGGCCTGAACACTTCTGAAGAGCTTTAAATACGAAGAGGAGTAAGGCAGGGCTGCATTTTGTCCCCGTTACTATTTAACATCTATTCTGAGTTCGTTCTCAATAAAGCGATGGATAATGCTCAATGTGGTATAAAAATGAATGGCGTGTTAATTGCAAGCAATTACGAAGAACTTCAACATCTAATTAATAGGATTAGCACAACGTGTGATGAATATGGCTTTAAGCTAAACACCGTAAAGACAAAGGTGATGGTCGTCAGTAAAACGCCAATACAACCGGAAGTGGTAACAGATTATGGTGAACAACTAGAGAGAACTAACAGTATCACTTACCTTGGTTGTAATCTAAATGAGAACTGGGACATGAGCTAAGAAATTAGAATGCGGATAGAGAAGGCCAGAGCTGCATTCTCTAAGATGAAGAAACTGATATGTGGAAGCAATATTACTTTAAGTCTAAAAATAAGATTAGTAAGATGGTAGGTGTTCTCTACTCTTTTGTATGGTGTCGAAGGTTGAACTTTGACGGAACACTTCTCAAGGAACTGGAAGCTTTTGAAATCTAGGTGTATCGGAGAATCCTACGAATAAGTTGGGTGGATAGAGTTCGTAACAAAGTTGTTTTGCATCGGATGGGAAAAGTTACGGAAGTCGTCAAAACAGTTAAAAATCGCAAATTTGAATATTCTGGCCATATTATGCGCCACCCAGAGAGATATAATATACTCCATTTAATAATACAAGGCAAGGTAGACGGAAAAAGAGGGCCAGGTCGAAGAAGAACGTCATAGCTTAGGAACCTGAGAGATTGGTTTAACAGATCCTCTGCATCTCTTTTTCGAGCTGCCGTCAACAAAATTACTATAGCCAATTTGATAGCTAACGCTCGATAATCGAGCTCGGCACATGAAGAAGAAAAATGTATTTAATTCTGGTGTTTTTGTTTGTAAGATCAACGATTTTCTTTAATCAATGCTTTTCTTGTTTTCTTCCAGATTTTTCTGTTTTTGATTACATTTTCTACCAGTTTTTTATTGTATTTTCTTATGTCTTTCTTATTACTTTTTCTTAATGTCTTACAAAGTTCGGTGTATTGTATTCTCTTTATGTTGTTACTTACTTTGGTAGTGATTTGAATTTTCTTTTAGTGACTAATTTTATTATTTCTAATTTAAGATCTATAACAAGTTTTGATCTGATTATTCTATGGCCCGTATTTTATTTTAGAAATCTTGTTGGTTAGAATGAAGTCAATTTAGTTTTAAATGGTTCCATTTGGTGCTAGTCAAGTCCATTTTCTGTTCGATTTGTTTTTAAACAATGCATTCGCAATAGACATGTTTTGGTAATCTGTAAATTGAACCAATCTTTTTCCCCTTTTATTTCTTTCGCTGACTCCATTCTTTCTCTTGACTTGTTTCATGTTATTTCTCTTTACCACTTTGGCATTAAAGTCACCAATTAGATACTTAAAGTGACTTTATTTGTTATTTAATGATTCAGTTATGTTATTGTAGAGTTCCTTTATTTCTTCTTCAGTGTAAGTAATCGCTGGATAATACATTTGTATAATTTGTATATTGAATCTCTTTGATAGTTGTTTAGTTAGCTACTCTATTTAAGTTACTAGTTAACAATACAGTATCAACAAAGCTGCGATTAAAGCAATTCCTATACGCCATTTAAACTCACAAAAAAGTAATCACTATTCGAAAGAGTAGTGGAATAAAACCTGTAACATACCGGCTAAAGCAAAGAAACAAGGTTTCCGATGTAACAAACAGACTTCAAATCTTCATAACTAGATAGAATATGAAAGACAAAAAAACTTTTAAATGACCACATGGAAAAGTCGGATTAATTACTGTCAAAATCTAAATAAAAACATACCAATTAAAGAAGTGTGGAATAAAGTAAACTAGCGTAAAGATCCTAAACAAACAAATATGAATTCAATAAATCCTGAAAATGTCTGGGGAAGTTAACTTAAAATCTCCCCTCTCATCCTCATGGATAAAAAATGATATTATTCACTAAATAACTACAATTAATACCTGGGTGGAAATTTTCGTTTATTAAAAAATTAATAATGAAATAATTCTATCCTTGTGTGATCGGTACACACCGGAGGACCGCAGACGTTCGGATACAATTAGCGTCTCTTAGCAAAGACAATGACGTCGACTTTGCTAAGTATCAAGACAATTACTCTACACACACAAACACACACACACTACATTAATAAACTTATCTTGATTGAGACTGGCTGAATGACAATTGTCCAAGCCAAAACACACAAAAAAAAAACTACAATTAATTCCAATTATGTGGGGAAGTATATTATAATACCTTTAGCTTTATCATTATGTTTGTTTGAAACTCTAGGGAGAAAAATAAAAAATAAACTTGAATGTTGGATGGAAAAGGAAAAATTGTAGCCGATTCACAATATGCCTTCAGAAAGGGTATATCTTTCTTAGAAACCTTTTACAATACTAGTAAATGTATTTTTTGGATATAACTTCAGCATATGATAGCGTCCAGTTAAATATACTGGAAGAGAAGCTCATCAATATTGGGTTTCCAAAGTCTTTCATCAATTTCATTGGATCAGGTTACTAAAATCGATCTGTTTCAAATTTCAAATTAATCAAGTGTTAGCTTCAAGACTCTGCAGATCTGGGTTACCACAAGGTAGTATTCTCTGTTCTCAATCCTCTATACAATGAATTTAGGGAACATTATTCCACAAAAACTTAAAATTATTTCATAGCCCGATGACGTCGTCATTTACACTAGTGTCAAAAGAGAGGCCAAATGTACCTATACAAAATGTTACCACTGAATTTATCAAAATTCGAAAATTGTTAGATGACCCCGGACTTTCCATATCCGAGTATAAAATAAATACATATATTTTTTTAGAAACAAAAACATCTATCAGAAGCAAATAACCATAGGAAAATATAAATGATCTACTAGTCATTCTGTAAAATTGTTCCTTGGCTCACAACTAGATAAAAAACTACTATGGCAAGATTGCATTCACCAAATTGTCAAAAAAACGTAATTCTATAAAATATTCTAAAAGCTTTTTGCAAAATCAAGTGGGGGCAGATGCAAATACTGCTATCTCTGAGCATGTACATTGTACATTTCGACCGTTAAAACATGAAGTTCCACAAGGTGCGGTCTTAGGACTTCTTTTATTTATTATTTATGTCAATGATTTGCTTAAATACATATTTCTGTATAAATTCGCACAATTCACAGAGTATATGACACACATTATATAAGGAAAAAATAATGATGAAATAAAATGCAAAACTTTGTTATATCTGCAAGTAGTTTACATATTGATCCAGATAACAAAGAGACTGTAAAATAGTGGGAATAACCGATAAATAGCGGGATAATGGACTGAACTGGTCGGCTCATATATCACAATTAAATAAAAAGCTATCAAATTCATTATTTGTTATTTGCCAACAAAAAAGGGTTGTCAACTTTGAGATATTAAAAATTACATACTTTTCTTTATTTCACTTATACATAAGCTTTGGATTAATCATATGGAGCGTTTTAACAAATACACTTCAAATTTTCAGAATGCAAAAGAAAGCTTTAGGATTGTAGGGGTTAGTTATTAGTAGTTAGTTAGAAATTCACAGAACACGGGCACATTTAATAAAGAACTCTGATGTTTATGTTGATAATATGCGACACTGTCACTACTTACAAACACATCGCTGTAAATTGCGTCTCAGATAAAAATTGTCTTTGTATACGTCCATGTCTTTGAGGATTACTTTAAGATGTATGCATTTTAATATTATTAACTATTGAAAATCTTGAGTCTGATTGAGATACAACCTTTAGGTTAAACAGGACTTCGTAGAAAACGGTTGTAACTCGCTTAACAACCTTTTTACACTCTCCGTGTTAATTATTTTTTCCGTTTTACTAGGGTTAAAGGTCTAAATTATTGGCAATGATAATAAGAGAAAATTAGTTTTTATGGTATATTTAAATAAAATATCACCTCATGGTTTTCACAATTTTAATTGGAAATTATAAACTTTACAAAAACAACAATATTTTACCACTTCGAACAAAATAATCACTATAAACAAAATAAAATATTTATAACAAATTTTTATGCGGAGTCTGATTGTTGAATATTTTTAGGGTCACAAAATTTTAATTGTTTATAGTAAAGGTGATATATTTCGGGTATGACATTTGACTTACAAAGGCTGTTTAAATCTTTATATTTGTCTTTCGATTTGGCGAGAGAATTAGAATAATCGGGAGGTACATATATGGAGGAAATGAAACAATAAAAATAGGAAAGGGCACACTGTTCAAGAGTGGGGAAACCAAGAGATATTTTGGAGTGGTATTCATGGCGCCGGAAAAAGTAAACAAAACAATTATAAATTTTCAACCAATATCAGACATAATATCCACTAGGAAACTAAGTTCCTGTGTACCAGCTGGCTGTATACCATATATCACAAAAAATTTTATTTTAAATCCTTTATAAAAGGTATATAATAAAATACCCAAACGGGCTATCACAATTACATTACAGAACGTTTTCGGAATGTTAATTCCATCATCAGTGTAAACGGGGTATACATGCTATGAGCCACCATAATATATGGGTCAAAACCCGTTAAATGTTACAAGTTTATAGTTGTTTTAAATTATATATGTATAATTACAAGGAACCACTGCATTAAAGACTCGGAGAGTACCCCTAGTACAATTAACATGGCTACGACAATCATAGAACCATATTACGATCATGGAATTCGGATACCAAGATCGGCAGAGAGGACAATCACAAGACGGCAAGCCTTCTCGGTCGCCAGCAGAAGAAATCCTTGCCACTATAATGAAAAGATAAACCTCACGATCTGCACATGGAATGTTAAAACATTATATGAGGCAAGCAAGACTCATAATGCAATCAAGGAGATGGATAGACTATCAATAGACATAATGGAAATAAGTGAGATAAGATGAACGAACTCTGGGCAATGTAAAATTAATGATCATCATATATATTACTCATGTAATGAAGACACAAAAATGGGGTAGTTATAATCTTATATCAAGAAACTGCCAGACATGTTAAAAACTTTGTACCTATATCGGAAAGAATACTCCTCCTTCAACTCAATACCTACCCAATTACATCTAACATTATCCAGATATATGCCCCTACAGCTGACAAACCGGACGAGATAAGTGAAGCATTTTATAATGAACTATCGAACACCTTAAAACGCCTCCCCAGAAAGGATCCGGAAAGGAGACCGACTGGGTGAATTTGTAGCAGAAGAAGAGTTTGTGATTACTAACACTTACTTCAAACTCCCACACAGAAGATTATACACATGGAAATCACCTCAAGATACTCCAGGCCGCATAGTGAGAAATCAATCAGACCATAACCCACTGATTGGCAAAATTAGGCTCAGGCTAAAGAAGGTTTGACGTAGTGTCAATCCAAAATTCGACATCAACCTATTAAAAGACCAACACACAGAACATAGTGTAAAGCGGTATATACAGAACAATTTGAATACCGTTATTCAATCGGATGTAATGGACCAGGAGCTAGAAAAGTTACATACAGTTTCAAAAGACATACGAGAGAAATTTCTCAAACCACCAAAAATTAAGAAGATATCGTGGATGACAAATAAGATTCTAGATATGATGGAAGAGAGGCGAAAGTTCAAAGATCAAGACATGTCATTATACAAAAGAATCAATAAAAAGATCAAAAAAGCTATTAGAATAGCTAAGGATACACATCTAAGAAAACAGTGTTCGGAAATACAGCAATTGCAACATAAACACGATACATTTAATATGCACAAAAAAGTTAAAGAAGCCGCAGGCTTCTACAAACCTAGAAGAGTTGGGTGTTTGGCAGATAACCAAGGCAAACCACTGTTAACTGTGAAGGAAAAACTAGACACTTGGAAGAATTATGTGGAAGTAACTTTTGCAGATAAAAGGCAGACTACCATTGAAGACACTGAATGCCAAACAGGACCCCCGATTACCATTGAAGAAGTCAAGTCAGCTATTAAAAGAACTAAAGATGGTAAAGCGGTAGGGCCTGACGAGTTTTATGCAGAATTCCTTAAACTTATGGATGAACAGGGAATAAAATGGATAACAACTGTATTCAAAAACATATACGTAACTGGAAAAATACCCCAAAGCTGGTTAAAGTCGACCTTCGTGACCATATCAAAAAAAGTAAATGCCAAGACATGCGAAGACTACAGAACAATTACCCTAATGATCCACTTACTTAAAACGTTCTTGAAAGTGATACACGGCAGAATATATAAAAAATGCGAAGAACAAGTATCATGGACGCAGTTTGGATTCCGCGATTCCTTAGGCACCCGAGAGGCTCTATTCGCTGTCCAAGTGCTTATGCAAAGATGCAGGGATGTTAACTGCGATGTGTATATTTGTTTTATAAAAACAAATAGATAAAACTCGAGGCATTCGACATGTGGTGTTACAGACGCATCTTAAGGATTTCATTGGTGGATCGTGTGACTAATGTTGAGGTCCTACGTAGAATAGGCAAGGAATGCGAGATTATTAACACAATCAAAGAGCGCAAACTAGAACATCTTGGCCATGTTATGAGGAATGAACAGAGATACGGCTTGTTGCAACTCATTCTTCAGGGCAAGGTATTTGGAAAGAGAGGACCAGAGAGAAGAATATCTTGGTTTCAAAACCTGAGAAAGTGGTTTAATACATCGACAACCGGACTATTCAGAATAGCAGCAAAGTTGGGATAGCCATGTTGATCGCCAACATCCGGAACGGATAGGCAATGTAAGAAGAAGAATTACAAATTAGGATGTTTAAGCTACCGTTGGAATTGGTAACATGGCGACGTATGACCCTACATAGGTTATATGGTCCTGAGACGAAGTGTCTTCGAGGACCTATATATATATATATATATATATATATATATATATATATATATATATATATATATATATATATATATATATATATATTACACTGATGATGGAATTAACATTCCGAAAACGTTTTGTAATGTAATTGTGATAGCCGTTTGGGCATTTTATTATATACCTTTTATAAAGGATTTGAAATAAAAAATTTTAAAACTGTTTATATTTCTAAGTAAAAAAGCAAATGAATTTCTTTTCTTTACAAAAAACTTTTTTATGTGTTTTGAAAAGATTTTCGAGTTGGAAGTAGAAGAATATATAATAAAAACATATTAATTCAAAAGTAAACGTTAAAAGAAACTATAATAAAAACCGTAACAGATGTGGTGATAAAGTTATTACATTGTGTATACGTTTCAAAAACAATATAAATATTTCTCTATTTATATAATAATGTTTTATTAAGTAAAGGTTAACTTCATCAATTAAATAAATGCGTGTTTCTCCCCTAAATTGTGCTGCAGTAATATTTTCTTTAATCTCGTTGACCTCAAACCTGCAATAATTTATTATGTTTAAATGCATTACCACTGCAATGTAATTATAAAGCGAGCTCTTAAAATTCAAAATAATTTTTTCTCCATTAAACGTCTACCTTCTGTTTTTTAATACCATCCTAAAAGAGGAAATCCATTTATTTGCAGACGCTTAGCGACTTCCCTTTCAATGCCAACATTATTTCCTTTTCGTCGCGAAGCTATAAATTAATTATGTTGGTCCAATTTCATCCCAATTTCATATAAAAAAGTCTTCGGCGGGTATTAGTTACGTAGAAACCACTAGAGCCATCTAGTATCTAGCGATGCCAAGCTTCAGAACATATAGCTTCTGTACTGGATTTTAACACCGATAGATGACACCGTAGTTGAAAAACGCGGTTCCCCTTCCCTTTTTTAAAGTTTATTTAAATTTCTAAAGGTATCCACACACTCACCACGCAAGGGTAGAAAGGGATGGAAGCGTAGTTATTTGCATACATCACAAAAGTGAATGCAAATACCTTGGGGCGGTCTGTTGACATGCAAAATATAAAACAGTGATGTGAAATTTACAAATCAATGCCTGTTAAAATTTTGTTATAGTAGACATGAAATTTTAAAATATGTTTTTTGTGTACATTGACTTTTTAGACAATCAAATATGAAAATTATTGAAGTAATTATAACTAACGATAGAATGAATAAACATTACAGGGTCATTTCAAAAGCTAGTTTTTCACTGAAGGCTGATATATTTCTATGTTAATATGTCTCTTTCTGTTGTTTTTATGATAATCACGTGCCATACATATTTGATATTATATTACATGGAATGAGCCTAATAGTGTATTACATTTTTCCAAATTTTTTGTTGATTTTCTCTTGTTGTTAAATAAAGTTCTATATATTCTGTTTTCCAAAGGCTTTGCTGGATCCATTGTTTATTTTGTATAAGGTATTATATCTTTAATTTTGTTATCATATTGAATTTTATCCATTATCACAGTTGCATTACCCTTGCCTGCTGGTAGGATGATTATGAAGTTGTCATTTTTTAAAGTTCTTATAGCCTTTAGTTCCTCTTTGCTTATGTTTTGTTCAATTTTAATTGACTTTCCGATTCACCCAATTCTAGTTTACATAATACTTTGTATTCTTCCTTTTCGTGGGTTGGTAAACATTGAGATATTTTCTCCACTAAGCTTATTATGTTTATTTTGGAATGGATGAGTAACAGCAAAGTTTGGACCCTTTGACAGAATTAAACTCTCCGTTGCATTTAAATGTCTATTTGATAGTTTGACAACTGTCGCTAATATGTCATTATTTCTATTAAGGTTATCTAAAGTGTGTATACTGTTTTGTTTTAAAAGAATATTAAATTTATTTAAATGTATATTTCTTTGTTTCTTATATGAATATTATTCATATACTATATGTAAACTAAAAATAATTTGATCAAAATCAGAATTCGATATCACATTGAAGAGCAAATCTTCAATACTTACAATATCTTATTCAATAAAAAATAAATTAGATCTATCAAATTGTAACCTTTCGCGGATCAAGCACAAACTCGCTCTATGTAAATGTTTTCCAACCTTCTGCTTGAATATGCTGGACGTAACTTCAAGCCCTTTGGTATTATGTTATTGTCTCTACATCTTCGTAAAAATTTGATTGAATTTTGAAAATGTGCCTGTCTCTTGTAAAGAATTTCCAATCTCCGAAAATTTTGAATAACGCTGGGCCCATAACGGTTTCTTAATATTTAATAAATTATATCTTTTAATAATATTGTTGTAAAGCTATTTTCTTGTGGCATTGTAAATTAATTACTATTAAACTGGGAATAAGCCACAATTAAAGATAAAAATACGTTTATTGACGTTTCAATTTCCACTTCGGAAATTTCCACTTTTCCGAAGTGGAAATTGAAACGTCAATAAACGTATTTTTATCTTTAATTGTGGCTTATTCCCAGTTTAATAGTAATTAATCTTTTAATAAATGTTAAACAATTCAATTTCCGTAATTGATGTTGTGTTGTTACTAAAACAATATGGTACTGAAAAGTATCGGATAAATTTAAAGTGGAAAAAAATATTATGGCATATCCTAGTAACTATACATTTTAATTATTTATCTTATAATATTCTATGAAACAGTTCCTATTTTGATTAATACATAGAAAAACTTTATATAAAGAGCAAATTGACACTAGTTTAGATTGTATTTTGTTCATACTACAAACTTCACATCTTCCCCTTCGATCAACAAATTTTGGCCTCGTCCTCTATTGGACAATCTTATTTCCGACGAAACCTCTAAAACTATGCCGTCGTTTTTTTATCTTGGAGTCTTGTTTGTTCTACTGGGGGAAGCAAAACAGAAACTACTAGTAAGGTCTCCATATTTTTTAGAGGTGGCTCTAACACCAAAGCTTATACCCTCTTTTTATCGGTTTCATTCGATTCTTTTTCTTGTCGTAGCACTACAACCTGGGTAAGTCTTGACTGACAGCACAACTTGCTTCCAGCTTGAACGGTCGTCCATATTAGTGGGGTCAGTGGGTAGTCCCAATCTTTTTAGATCTGGCCATATATTGTCACTCCATCGTATTCGTGGACATCCTAAGGGCCTTCTTTCTGTGGGGGCTTCCTCCTATATTAACTTGGCAAGGCGGTTATTAGGGAGTCTATCGACATGGCCAGCCCATCTTAAACGTTGGGATTTAATCTCTTGGACTATGTCGCTAATTATTAATATTTCAGGCACAGTATTGTTATTATGAGTAATACTGCTTATGAGTTTGTGGGTTGCTTTTTTTTCTTAGGGCTGAGTTTAGTTTTTGTTGTAGTTGTTTATGTACTAGCCATCTTCTATAATTTGCCAGATGATCACCTCCGCAATTAACCCATTTAACATTTTCACCGCGTACCTTGCGAGTGCATTAAAAAGATTTTTGGCAGTAGGTTTTAGTGTGTCCAAATACCTGGCATCTTGTGCATTGCGGTATTTTTCTCTTGGTATGTGGAGGTTTACATTTTATAATGTTGTTGCCGAATTTTTCTATAATATATATTTGTTTTTTATTATCTTTTGTTGATGTCTAAGGTTTAGGGATGAAAGTTACCTTAATATCTCCAGATGTTTTAGGTATGTACCCAAAGGCTACACTATTTCTGAGTACATTACATATTCAGCTATATAAAAGTTCCGGTGCCTTTTGCAATAACACTGAATGTATATACCATCCTTTCTTGGTGATTTATAGGGCTCGCATTATTGGCTATGCTATTGTTTCATAGTTTACAATCGTTTTGACTGTGTGCCTGTTAGTTCTTGAGGATCTCCCTTAGAGTCTTGTTGCCTACTGATTCCCAGTCAATTGGTGAATAAACTATTTGTGATCCAGGGAAGTGCTCCCTGAAGAGCCCTTCAGCCGTGTCTCTTCCTTTAAAGGTATACTAGCCCCTTGTCATTTAGAAGTCAGTTAATTAGTTGTGTTTTCTCCTTTAAGAGCACCTTTTGAAGTCTAGCATAAGTATGAATGCTGTCAATTTCCTCACAGTGATTCCTCCATATCGCGCTTGGCTTTTTTTTATAGTTGTATTGTATTCCGTCCATGTAGTTCTGTATTCCCTCATTCTCCGGTTGCTTTGGCACCCGTCTTCTTTTTAGGCATCAGACATGCCAAAACAGCTCCAGAGAACTGAATAATGTATTGAATTGTATTTATTAATACAATATTTTGTCCTCAAGCGCGACTAGTACGCGCTCGAGACGCATCGCCCCTCATTTTTCCTATTGGTCCCTGACCTGGAAATCCCTAATAATCGCTACTTCAGCGTGTATAAAAATAGGCGATTTTCAGGTCAACCAAGTCAGTCCTTCACGGGCTCTCCGAGAGCTTAGTGCTCTCGGGGCTCTGCTTTTTCTTTTAGCCTACCCTATACTCTGTGGCTGAGATTTTTATTCAACTTTAAACTTGGTGTTTTATTTCGACTATTTAGTCGTGTAAGAAATATCTTGCCTTTGTCAAGGCAAGCCACCATAGACTGCACCCTGATGTTTATTTCGACTTTGTAACTATTTTCGACTATGTAAGAAATAGCTCGTCTTTTTCAAGACGAGCTTATCGGAGAAAAATTCAATATCCAGTAAATAGACTTGGATAGAGGTGCATTCGTTGACGTCTTCGAAGCCCTCTACAGAGCACCCAGAGGCTACAGAAGGTGTTTAGACCCTTATTTGTTCCCCCGCGGTGACAATTTAATCTGAAAGCAATCAAACAATATTGAGACTTCATCCCTAGAAAAGCTTTCGATATATGTCTCTGTGTAAAGGCGAGTTCTCTAAAAATGATTTTTGAACATATTTACTAGAATAGATATAAGTCAAACTAATAGCCTTATTGGTCGAGATATGAAATAAGAATTACTCTACATTGGTGGGACTCAACGCTGTCATCTTTTTAGGTTATCTTAAACAAACTGAAGTATCTGTTATATTTCTGGAGCCGTAGCTTTCAAATTTTTCAGGAATGCTGCAGAGCTACTGCTAGTAAAACCGTTTTTACTTTATGCAGAAAATCCTTGTGTATAAAATACATCCCAAATATGTGATTCTGTTTTAAAGCATCTTAACGTCTTTTATTATTAATTATTATTATCATTATATTATAAAATAGACGATACAATTTCGCTGAAACCTTTTTCCACCGTACTACTTACTTATTTATCGACCAACTTGATTTACTCGTGACATCCAATTTCAAGCGAGGAATACATTTTGGGCTTGTACGATTCAGCATTTAAAAAAAATCTGGCTAGCGTATGGCTAAACCATAAATCTAGTAGATTACTTACATCGAAGTAAGTCTACTAGCAGTTGAACTATTCAGCCGACATTTATGGCAAATCACAACTAAAAAAGTTTAAAATGGGGTTTAAAAGGCAAGTCTAGAAATGATAATAAATTTGTTTATCAATGTGGAATTCTTAACATGGATTTTAAATTAGTAGGTTTCATTTTCACTTCGTATTTCTCGTTTTTTACGCTACACATCCTGGAAATGGAAAATTCTAGTGCATTTCCCATTTGGTGTGTATTCTACGGTTACCGAACTTACGGAATTATCAGTTTATGATCACGCACAATCTATAATTTATAATCCTCTATTATTTTCAGCCACCAGCTGAATATGCAAAGTTTAGTAAAAGCAATAATATATGAAAATTAAGAACATAATTTTAATAGAAATACCTCCTTACCTTGCTCCGTTTGTTTAGGAATCATTATATAGCTGTACATTTTCTAAGACCTTCTGTATTTCAAGATTAAGGCCATTGCAAAATCCAAATTCTTTAGCGGATTTGTATTTATAACGTTTTGCGTTAACTTTTATTTGCAACAATTTAAATATTTAGTTTTGTGGATGTGGGTCGAGCCCCAGCTCGGTGTACGGAAAACAAAAAGTCTAACGCAGCAGTTTAAAATTCTAGATGAATCTGCGGCTTAGACTAGGATATGCTGGGATCTGATCGGCCTATGGTGGAGCAGTACGGCAAGAGATAAGGGCTTGCGGCTCGGTGATACTCCTCCATAGATCCCTACCGGACGGGCGTAACGCCTAAAAAACCGGATATATATATATATATATATATATATATATATATATATATATATATATAAATTATACCAAAAGATACTTCAAGAAAATATTTCCAATCTAAAGCTTAACAACACTGCTAAGAAGCACATGGATATTTTAAAAAACTATTTGTAGAAAAAACAGTTGTTTAGTGTGTTATATCGATACTTCCATTAGTCTGTATAATTTAGTATTCGAGATTTAAGGATTTACAAGTTTCAATCTTAATTTACTGAAAATGGTCAGAACAAACTCAGTCTGAGTATAAAAATATAATTTAATAAACACAGGGATTAAAAAGGTATTGTATATAAAAAACATTTTCTTGGGTTTTCATAAAATTTTCGCAAACACCTACATAATGAAAATCGAGGTAATATTTCAAGATACGTAATACACAATTAGGCCAGTAAATGAACACGATTAAGCGCAGTAATAAAATAGGGTTTTGTAAACAATTTTCACTAGTAACAAAAAAAAGGATATATAATAAACTAAATTCCTGTAGTTGGCTGTATCCCACGTATCACGAAAATTTTACTAAACAAATTCCTTTATAAAAGGTATAATAATAAAATCATTATCGGGCGACATCAAAGAACGTTTTTGAAATAACTATTCCATTATTGGTGCTATCTGGATGTACATGTTTAAAGCCACTAAATACGAAGGTAAAAACCCTTTAAATGTAGTTTGATTACCTTTGAGTTACATCTTTAATAATTAAAAACTATAATGTTTAAGTTAGAAAAATGATTAATCACATGACAACGTAAGACTCCGCTGGGGTTCCTATGCCTTAGACGAAGTGTCTGTAAGAACTTGTTGATAAATCAGTGCCATCTGTGCCAGAAATGATAAAGAAAAATCTGAAGCTTTTGACAAATATCTGAAAAAAGTCTTTATGCTCTTTCCTTCAGAATTATCTGCTGCAGAGAACACGAAATTACCGACTATTTAAATACACCCTTCCAAATGGATCCACCTCATAATAAGTTCACTATTAGAGAAGTCAAACAAACAATTATAGAAGAAATTAACATAAAAAACCTCCTGGTTTCGATTTGGTATCTGAAAAAATTTCTTCAAGAACTATCCGAAAATTGCTATAGACTTATTACTTACATATTTAACGGTATACTTCTTCTTAGAGTGCCGTCTCCCTACGAAGGTTGGCAATCACAATGGCTATTTTTATTTTTGAACTTGCTGCTCTAAACAAATCAATCGATCTGCATTGATACCAATCACGTAGATTCTTCAACCATGAGTTCTGCCTTCGGCCAACAAATCTTCTTCCTTGAATCTTTCCCTGTATTATTCCAGTTTTCTGTTTGTTCAAGTCTCAGCTCCATATAATAATATTGAAGGTATATAACAGCGAATAGTATGTAGTCTGATCTCCAAATTTAGATTTTTGCACGTTAGAAATGGCTTTATTCGTATAAATGCTGATCTGGCAATCTCTATTCGCCTGTTTATTTCTGCAGTATGATCATTGGTTTCATTGATCAAAGTTTCCAAGTACTGATATTTTTCTACTTGTTCTACCACGTTCCCATTAATTGTCAATAGGTGATGTATATTTTGTGGTCTTTTTGTAATAAGCATGTACTTCGTTTGTTTTAGCGTTTATAATAATTTCCATCTCAGTACTATTCATACTTAACCTTTCGACAAGATGTAGATCATTGCAATGATCATAATGTCGTCTGCATATCGTAAGTTGTTAATTAATTTTCCGTTAACGGTAACTCCCGCTTTGATATTATTGAGCGTGTTTTAGAAAATTTCTTCAGAATATAAGTTAAACAAAAGTGGCGATAAAACACATTCCTGTCTAACTCGTCTACAGATCTTCATTTATTCTGAGTGTTGCCCATCAATTTGAACTATGGCACTTTGTTTCCAATATAATGTTTGCACTCTATTTATAATTTTACTGTTAATGCGCTTGTTCATAAGTATTGATATTAGTTTTTCCATGTCTTACTTTATCGTAAGATTTTTTGTAGTCAACAAAGCACAAGTGTAGATCAACGATTACATTCCGACATCGCTGAATCAATATGTTGATGGCAAATAGTCCTTCTCGATTACTCATTCCATTTCTAAACCCGAACTGCGTCTCGCTAATATCCTCCTCTAGCCTTTCGTATATTCTCTTATGTATTACTTTCAGCAGTACTTTTAAAGTATGACTCATGAGGCTTAGTGTTCGATAATCAGAGCACTCTTTTGCTGATTGTTTTTTAGGCATGGTTATAAGTGCTGCCTTCAGTCACTCTTGTGGTATTATTCCCGTATCGTACACCGTGTTGAATAAATCTGTCAATACTTCCAAGTTATCCTCTTTCACTAGTTTTAATAGTTCTACTGGTATTTCATCTAATCCAGCTGCCTTATTGTCTTTGGAGTTTTGGTAGCATATTTGATTTTATCTATCGTGATCTTCTGTCTCTATAGGATTTAATTCTTGTATTTTCTGCATTTCACCTCTTTCATCTTGGAGAAGTTCTCTAACGTACTCCTCCCATCGTCTTAATTTCTCTGGTAAATCTATTAGTAGTACTCCTTTTTTGTCTTTTATGTGTCCTTGCTGTCTATTTCAACACATTCCAGTCACTTCCCTTATTTCTTTGTGCATATTTTTCATATCATATTTTGTTTCTAGTTATTCTATCTCTTTATTTTCTCTTTTGACTCTTCTAACTCTTTTGAGTTTTTCCTTATTTATTCGTTGTATTTCTTTATATTTCTGTAAATCTTTTTCTTTATATTTCCTTTTTTCTTCCATCTGTAATTTTTTCTGTCATCCACTGTTTTTTAGCTTCTGACTTATGTTGTATCAAACTTTCTTGAGCTGGTGTCAGTAATGTGTTTTTTTATATTTTACCACTTTTTATTTACATCCATAATTTGTTTGTTGTTTTTTGCATATTAACATTCACATTATTTTTTAATTCGTTTTTTATTTCTTCGTTTTTTAGCATTCTTACATTAATTTTTGGTTATTGTTTTCTGAGTTCAATTCTTTTTAATTTTATTTTCACGTCAGCAACTAACGGATTGTGGTCTGAGTTGACATCTGCTCCAGGATAAGTTTTAACTGAGGTTATTCGCGATAGCCAATTCCGACAGGGGGCGCTGAAGATTTAAAGATGGACGATAACTTCGGGAAAACAAATCATTTTGTCATTTGATCTCTAAGGTATAAAACGTTTAATATAAATCATTTACACGTATATTTTGCCAAAGTAAAAGTTGGAATACGTTCTTCAAAGTTTATTTGTTCGTGATTCGATTTTATACATAAGATAATTGACTCCCAAACCTGAATAAAAATAAAATTAAATGTTTGTTTTTCTACAGTATGTCTGAAACACGGGAAGTAAAATTTACATTATCTTAATTATTTATATGCTTGCAAGATCGGCAGAGATCCTTAGTTAAGGGTGAGACATTTTTCGGAGCTGGCCACGTTGTATTTTGTAAATTACGCCTTACGTTTTCTACTAATAACTTCATGAGCCCGTTGGGGCAATTTAGCTGATGGAACAGCATTTTTCTTCAGTCTTCTTAATTTAGTTTCAGGTGTTACTATAAAGTAAATTTAGTATAAATATATTAAAATATCAATAATATTTTAATGTACACTTGGAAAGTAATCGTTCTTAGTAAAATGTAAACTGCACACAGTTATGTACTTGGTTATGTTTGCCAATTCACAAAACGCATTGCCAAACTTTTCGCATATTCTCGTCTAGCGAAAACTTATGTATGGAATTTTTTTTGTGAATTATAATAGGATGAATATTGAGGAACACTGCAATGGTTTTTTGAAGTCAAAGTCATTGTTAATTACAATATAACCCTGTCGCTAATATGTATACAAAGTAATGACAATTTCAATGTTTTCCCGAAGTGGATGCTTTTGAAATCTACCACCAGGCGTCGCCCACTTTGCGGTTCCTCGCTAATAGAGTTTTTATATCTGCTATTTTCGAGTATAAAGTCTATATGGCTTCTGACAATGTGGTTTTCTGTATGTGAAGGAGACGTCCATGTATATAGCCTTCTCTTAGGAAGCTGAAACCAAGTATTGGCAATAACCATATTCTTGTCTTGGCAGAATTCTATGATCCTTTCTCCTCTCTCGTTTCTAGTTCCTAATCCGAACTGTGCAACTATATTTTTAACTGTACCTACTCCAATTTTTGCATTGAAGTCTCCTAAAATGTAAGTAATATCTCTTGGTTTTGTTAACTTGATTGTATTGTGCAATTCTGAATAAAACTTTTCGATCTCATCTTCGGTCTTATCAGCTGTGGGAGCATAAACTTGGATCATATTAATATTACAGTTCCGTGTTTAAATTTACTACTGCTTGAATGCTATACTACGACTAAATTATTTCCCTAACATCTGGAAAGTAGCCCAGATCCTTATGATACCCAAGCCCACCAAAAGAATTATCTTCCGACAGACCGATAAGTCTACTGCCAATTATTTTCAAGGTTTTTGACAAGCTCTATGTTAAAAGGCTAAAAACTATAATAGACAAAAGAAGATAATTCTAGATTACTAATTCGGATCCCGCAATAAACACCGGACAATAGAGTGGTAAATTCATAGACTGGTAAATCAAGTCAAGAAGGACCTCAATAGTAAAAAATATTGTTCAGTAGCTTTCCTTGATACATCTCAGGGTTTCGACAAGGTGTGGCATGAAGAATTGCAAGTTAAACTAAAGAATGAACTTCAAAATAAAACATGGAAGTAAATATACAGAGTTGCATTCAACAAAGTCAGGATATCCACAAGGTAGCGTGCTTGAACCGATCCTATAATTATTGTATACTGCAGACGTGCCATCAACACTACTTACCACTGTAGCGACATTTGCTGATTTTGGCGTTCCACACTGATCCAACATCAGCCTCTAGGAATCTGAAAACTAGTCTAAACAAAGTTCAAAATTAACTAAAAAGATGGTATATTAAAGCAAATGGATTAAAATCAACATACGCACGTTTATCCTTCTCAGAGAAACGTGCTCACCTGTTTAATTTATTAGTTGTTAACTTCCACAATCTGATAGCACCAAATACCTCGGCATGCATCTGGATATACGACCGACTTGGACAAAACACATATTCACTAAACGCAAGCAACTTGACCTCAACTTAAGAAACATTAATTGGCTCATCGGTCGCAGATCAAAACTCAATAGACAATAAAATATTATTGTACAAAACAATCTTAAATCCTGTGTGGACCTACGGGATTCAGCTATGAGCATCTGCTAGCAACTTAAGCATATCCATCTGGCAGAATTTCCAAAATAAAGTACTGCGAGCTATTGTTGATGCTCCCTACTACATGAAATTATTTAGCATGATATTCCTTTAGGATTTATCAAAGAAATATCATTTTAGTGTCAACTTCAATTGTAGTGAGATTTTTGTATCACTTACTTTGTACGTATATATATATATATATATATATATATATATATATTATATATATATATATATAATATATAATTTTATATTATATATATTTATATAATATATATATATATATATATATATATATATATATATATATATATATATATATATATATATGTATACAGTGATGAGTGCCTTACCACCCGGCTTTTTAACGTAAGAGATAGAAAACATAGTTACCTTGTGAAATAAAAAGAGATAAAACTCCTAGAGGTGGGAAATAATCTATAGAAACCTATAATTTACATTACCACTATCGATAGTATCACACCTTTAGACGTTAGCTTCGAGCTAAATCACCTCGGTCATAATTATTATGTTTGACGTCGTATGTCCATTTACGTCGTGACGTATTTCCATTTTTTAATTTCGCATAAAGTAAAAACTGATTGACCACAATAAAGCAAAAATGTGAATAAAATAATTTAATTAATAGTGAATATTTAATCTAAAGTTTTAAATTATTAACCAAGAATAATTTCTACTATGATTTGGGGAGTTTCATACACTCTTGTTACGGAATAATTATCAATGCTTCGTGGATTAGTGGTAAGAATTCAACAATGCGATGCAGACGATTAGATTTCAAAACCCACATGTGTTTTCTTTTTTTTTTTTTAATAATTTGAAATTATGCAAAAGTCGTTTTGCCTTCGAACATTTATGTCAGTCGTTACTAGTATTAGAAGTGTTTAAAGTTAAACATAAATATCTTATTGAAAAATGTGTTGTCTTACTTTCGAAAATAAAGTAAATATTCTTCAAAATTAAAAGAACGTTTAAAGAATGTTTAAATAAGTAAAAATTCTACAAAAATAAAAAAAATATTGTAAATAAACGTATCCATTATCTTTGGATTACCTGTAGCAAACAAAATTTAAGATATGCATAAATTATTTTCTTTGTAAAATCTATTCGAGTGAAATTAGTGAAACAAGACAATGCGAGCGGGTTTTCAAATGGATTTGTACAGTAATTAGGATAATAGAATAGATGTTTAGAAATTTATTTCTCTTTTAGTTCTTAAGAATTTGTAGAAACCGAATAGTTTATTAATAGTTTTTAGGAAATTTATAATTGTAGGTAAAATTGTTTTTTGTTATATAAATGAAGAGATGGGGATATGTATGACGAGTTTTGATTGGAGGAGATTAAAAAAGGTGGGATGGTTTGTAAGAATGAGACTTTAGCTACTTTTTTGAGGGAAAAAAGTTGGGCAGTTTTTTTCAAAGTGTGCAAGGCGAACAGTCATTGTTCTCTGGTGGTTCCCGAGAGGTAGCAAGCAGTAGAAGTGAATGTTAGTGAGTTTTTCGTGGAGGGAGGTGAAGTGGCTAGCATCATTTGAACGATCCTTGATTTGAAGGAGATCATTAAAGACGATAGGCTCGGAACAATTTGTTGTAAGATTATTGATTATCTAGGGGACTGCTAAGAATAGATAGAGTAGGCTACAAGGAACAAGGATTTGGACAACTCATCATCAGAGAGATAGTTTTGCTATTCATCAGTTATCTTTATTAACAACAAAATTTTTACAATTGCTTTAGAAAAGATAGGAATATTTTGATCAGGAGATATAGAACAACAATTTTGATTTGAAATTTTAATTTATATTGTATGTACCATTAATTTTTGAAGGTTCACGTACGTAGAACAAAATTTTGATAATCATTATCTGAGATATTTTTATTGAAGATATTTGAGTGTGAATTTTATTTCAATATATAATGTTGTATCATATATGTTTTTTATTATTCCGGTATTCTTTGGACCTTACCTATGTGTAAAGCACAGATATTGAAGCACGAGTTTAACCTTGAGATAAGAGAATCAAATAGTGTGATAGAATCATAATCATATCATTTAAATAAGTTTAATTAATTAATTAATTATCTAATTAATTGCTTGGCGCACTTAAGACTTGAATATCACAATAATACATATATTCATATATATATATATATATATATATATATATATATATATATATATATTCTTTAATATTTTCAATCATCTCTTAATATTATAGTTGACACAATTACGAAAATACGTAAAAATTTATGGTTTCACAACCAGGACTACAACTTTTCAGAAATGAACTGGGTATATCCGTTATTAAATTTTCAATTTATTCTGGCAAACCGTACAGCGTAAACTAAAAATTCTGCAAGATACTCGTCTATTTAATTTAACTTCCTAAAAGGAAATATAAAGAGTCGCAAACAATACACGTTTTACTGTATACGTATGTGACGTGGCGTTTTACATTTTGATAAATACACATTCAATTAGTTGTTGTAAAATAAAAATATTTGAACATAAATAACCGTTTTTAGAAACCATTTATGAAACTATATTTTTAAGTATAATTGAAATAATATAAAAATAAATGACTGTGTGTAAAAACTGCCCCCTGGAAAGTATGGACTATGCTTAAGAATTTTGTAGTCTTCAACTTTTATGGAAAACTTTAAAACACGTTGGTTCGTTTTTCCAGTTTCGAATACTATGATAGAATTATTTGTTGTGTTTATTGAAATATGTCAGAACATGACTTCATTGTCATTTTTCTTAAATGTCAGTATGTGACATTTGATATATTAAACTTTACGATTTGTATCCTATTAAAAGGCGACCATTGCATGATGAAAATAATCTTAAATTAATTGCAAATATAAGAATAAGATAAGAATAAGAAGTATTTCTTATTTTTTAAGAAAAAGGCAAAATAATGTCATTATTTATGAAACTAGAAAAATGTATAACAAATGTAACATATACCCATATGGACGAATCATATAAGCCGAATCACAACAAATAGAGTAGTAAAGACGGCAGGAGACGATTCCCCAATAGGAAGACTATGAAAACGATGAAACGACAACTTACTGGAGACACATTGAAAAATAGACATAGTCATGTCTATATAAAAAGAAGAAGAAGAAGAAGAAGAATTTTTAACAATATTGATAACCGTCTGCAGACGGTCATAACGGTTTACCTTGAAGTTTTTTTTGTTTGAAGCAAAATTATTTTTCACTTTGTTTTTGCAGATAAATATCACCTTAATTATTACTATTTAAATGGGAATAAGCCACAATTAAAGGTTAAAGTACGTTTATTGACGTTTCAATTTCCACTTTGGAAATCGTTCGGCGATAACGTACTTTAACCTTTAATTGTGGCTTATTCCCATTTAAATAGTAATTACTTTAAAATGCCACAAGAAAATAGCTTCAGAACAATATTAAGAAACATATGAATTATTTTACGGTAAATATGGATTGCTAGTATATAAAATAAAGTAGTCGTAAAGTACATGATCTTTCTAAAATTACTGATGAACAAATATTTCACATATTAGATTCAGTAGAAAATGATTATTCATCTGACACTGATGGTGATTTTGATGATGATTTTGATGGTGATTTGATAGTAAAGATAGAGTTGTAGATCCCGATTTTCATCCTGAAGACTCGTTACAACCTAAATAGTATTCTGTTAATTCCGCGGATGACTTTACAAATGCTATTTTTTCCACTGAATTTTAGCAGTATTGATAAAGAAGCTAATCCATCAAGATTATCTCCTATTATGACTGGTACAGCCATGTTATTAACTTTGTACTCTGCTGAGACTACGACAGAAATTTCATTGCAAAAATGTCCTGTTAAAACTACTGCAGTGATTCATTCATCATTACCAGAGGTAGAATACGATGGTCCTCTTTTGAATCCAAGTTCTGGTGGATTTGCTGCTGCAGTTTTGTATTACAATAAACTTACCATTTTGGGCAGTAATTTTTGTTTTTTTTTTCCTTTCAGAATTACAAGATATTAACAATAAGTACCCTAAATTCAAAAAAATAAAATGGCTAAAAAAAGGAATTAAGGCTGTTTTATCGGTGCACCAAAATTTTTTCTCTGTTATTTACCGACGAAATGTCTCGAAATTTGGACATGTTATACGAAATTATGTTGCCTTTAAACTGATGGTTTTACTTTTTTTATTTTTTTGAATTTTCTGTTGAAAAATTTAATTATACTGTTTAACGTTCTATTATAACCAAACTTTTTACGCCCATCAGTTGAAAGAGTTTTTTTTTCTGTAATCGTTGATTCTTTTTTCACCTTTCTGTGTCCAGTAATAATCGAGAAAAGCGTATTCAAACTTTGAAGAAAATTGCTAAAAAATACTGAAATCTAATAGTGAAACGTGTTCCTCATCATTGTCGCTGAGCTTGATCGTTATCGCATTAGTGACGTCAAATCTCATGAGCGTACGGTACGGTCTTATTTTTATTTCTCTATGGGTACGGTCAGTTAGTTCGCTTGAATTAGAATCCATTTTAGTTCTTTCATTCTTGTATTTTCTTTATCAACTTGCTTAGTTTTTACAGTTTACAGTATTCTTATTTATTTTGAAAACATTGAAATTATTTAGTTTACGTGTATGTTAAGTAATATATTATTAGTTTAGTGGTATAAGTTAAAAGTTCTTTAGTTTACGCGTATTTTTAAGTATTACATTAGGTTAGTGATATAAAAGTTATAAGAGACAAGATAAAAAATGAGTCCCAGTCCCTATGTCAAGGAAAAGGAGAGCAATTGCACTGCTTTAGTATTTATTATTTATATTACAACCGTTTTTAAAAGCTTTTATTTAACTTATATATATATATATATATATATATATATATATATATATATATATATATATATATATATATATATATATATATTCAAGGTTTGAATAATCATTCTCCATTTTCATGCAACTTTTCTAATATGGAGATTATCAAAGAAAAAATGGACGGATTGATAAGTACATTGACTTTTAAATGTCAAATGTGGAATATTGAAAAGGAGATAGCAACATAGGATTCTGGTAACAATTCACTGAACTTGAATGGTTCTGGTTATTCAGACATACAGCAGCAGCACACTGCATTAAATATACCTGTGATTTCCTACAGGCAGTATGCAAAACATACGGAAACAGTTGCAGATATCATCGGCCAAAAACTTTGTGATTCCTTAGAAGAGGCTGGACGGGAGGAATTAGCTTTAGCCAAAGAAATTGGTGAAGTAGATTCCGACGAATGGGTTAATAACCGTTATAGCTGATGGTGCTTGGTCAAAAAGATCGTATAAAGTAAACTACGATGCTTCTTCAGGTGTAGTACCTGACGTAAAATTTATTAAATTAGTACGCCTTAGGACATGTAATAGGACATGTAATTAGGCGAGATGAAGATGAAACGACCAGAAAAATTTTCGACCGAAGAGGACCAGTGGGAAGACGATCCAGAGGAAGACCAAAACTTAGGTATCAAGATAACATAGAGGATGATCTAAAATCCATCGGAGTTAAAGCATGGAGAAAGTTGCCAGAGGCAGGGGCGAATGGAAGAATGTTCTGAAGAAGCCTTTGGCTCATGACGAGCTGTAATGCCACTGATATGATGAAATAACTATCCACGATTTGTGTTTTATTCATTAATTGGATACTTTTCTTATGTAACTGCAACCTATAAATATATTAAAATAATGTATATTCCATTCAGAGAACATTTTCCTCGCAGTGCGTCGCCTCGAAATACTTGCCAGATAAATACATTTACTATTATGATGGTTTCGCAGGTACCAATTTTTTATAGATAAATATAAATATTTTTTGTTTAATTTTTACTACGCTAATATCAGTTTTCTCTAACAAATATTACCAAAATATTAATTATATATTAATATTAATATAACAAAATTTAAATTTATTATAAATAAACACCATGGTGTTTTGTGCAGTCACGTTTCACAAATTTTTATTTAATACTATGTTTAGCTAAGACATATAAATTAAAAATGTGATTAATTCTTTTTAAAACATTATCTACGATAATTAATCTAAAAAAAAGTATTCCGACAAAACTAATTTAAATGGAGAATAATGCATTTATTTTAAACAACCCGTGGGCCGGCGCCACTGAATAAACATCCAAACTATTAGGAAGTCACGTAGGGTCTGACATAGCAGTGTAGAAAAGTAAGTGATACGCCCACTTCAAATCGCAGTATGCTATAACTGCGAAAACAGCCTTAAACTGCATATAAATGAAATAATTTTCCGTGGTGTCAGCTCTTTACTTAGAACATTGCAAGATCTGAATACACCAATTCAATAAAAATATTTGTTTTTTTACTAAAGATATTTCTAGTTGATTGTTGAAGAACCAAATAGAACTTAAGACAAATTAGGCAATATATTGGCATAATGGTATACATGTCTTTGTACAGGTAACCAGATTTAGAAAACTATTATAATATCAAAGCCATATTATTTTTGAGAATATCAAAAGTGTTTTTTCCTGACGCACAACTTGCAAAAAAAAGCGAACCAGGATATGATCATTTGTTTCGTTTACGGAATATTTCATAGAAAATAAATTAATGTTTTGATTTCGTACCAAAGACACCATCTTTGTCTAGATGAGCAAATGTGTTCAACAAAAATGCAACACCATTTACGCCAATACATGCCTAATAAACCCCATATACTAAAAATAAAATTATTTGTCCTATGCGGATACTCCTACTTTGAAATTTATAATGGAACATAATAGTGATAAGGACATGTTTTTAGGAAATCCTCACCTTAGTGCAGCTTCAAATATAGTTATTCGATTTTCTTAGACTATCCCTGAATTCAATACCTACATTGTATACTTTGATAACTATTACATTTCATTGGCACTGCTGTATCTTCGCGCACGGTGTGTTTAATAATTGGAAACTATTCAAGCCAATCACTATTTCGATTGCCAGCTTATAAAGATAAGCAACTGATCAAAGAAGAAGAAAGGAGATATACTGTGTAATATTAGGGATGGCATATGGTATTGAAGTAAGTACTGTGCTGTAATGTAGAAAGCCATTGAAACGAGTATTTAATCAACAACAACCAAACAAAGCAGTTTGTTATGACAGAAAAACAAAGCGGTACATTGACGTGGACTGTCCATAGATCATCAAAGAATGGTCATATGGATGGTGTTGATCTTATGGGCGGTCTAATAAGTGGGTACCACATGTCTGTTTAACAAATAGCTGCTATTCTCTGCAAATACGTACCATTTCATGCTGTAGGAAGACCCTTAATCGTATAGCCCAACCCAATATGTCTAGCACTGGACCAAACTCGCTTTGTCCACTAGATGATATGCGATATGACGGTATAAATCATAATCCAGATATGCATGACAAAACCGGAAAGAAAAGCTGCAAATATTTTAAGAAGTCTAATACTCAGGTGTATTGTATGAAGTGGAAGTGCAATCTCAATTTATATATTAAACCAGAAAAAAACTGCCTCTACAACTTTCATCATAGATAGCTCACTTTTTTATATTTTTATTTTTTGTATTATTTTAATTTCTTACGTTTTCATTTTTATTTCAACAATTAAAATCATTTCTTTAGTTATTCTATTTAAATAACACCTCTTCTTATTTTCTACACTTAAACCGTTATGACAGTCTAGAGAAGATCTACCTTCTTTCTCATCTAGAGGCCAACTAGTGTTGCCCAAATGCAAGACCAAGACGAGACTTAGATAGTCTTGGTCTTGATATTGCGCCAATACGCCTGGTCTTGGTCTTGGTCACTCCCGGTCTTGGTCTTGCTCTTGGTCTTGCAGCAAGAGTCTTGCAAGTCTTACAGGTCTTGCAGTTACCCATTAGTCTATTGTTATTTATTACCCGTTACTTTAGATCATAGAACAACGTAACACAGCAAGTACATTTTAAGCTTGAATAACCATAGCCATAATAAAGACCAACCAAATTAATAAATGTTTAAACAACTGACACCCAGTAGCGTTTGAAGCATAGGCACGGACCGCTTAGATGCTCTAATTAACTCAGCTATCTACCATGCCCCACGGAAATTAATTTGTTTCTTAATAAACGTTTGCATTATTTAATAGGCTTACATGTGCTGAAACATGGTTAAAACTCAAAAAAAAAACAAATTAATGACATAAACTTAACTGTATTTTAAAGAACATTATCTGCCTAGAAAGGGATTGATGGACCTCCCATCGTATATGAAATGAAAATCTTAAAAAAGATTGGTATGTGGCAAAAAATCCACATACATGTACCAAGGGCACAGATTTTTAGGTGATAAGATAAAAAACTATAATTCACTTATTAAAGTATTATAAAGAGACCACCAAAAACTCATCAAATTTTCTTTTAGGTCTTTTAGATCTATGACTCCAACTCTCATTACTCCGACTAGAACTATTTGAATCACGCATGTCAACTTCGTTACTCATGTCAAATTGTAAACTTCTCACTGATTACCGAGAACAACAAGGATTAGATAAAAAACAATTATTGCATTAGACTCGAAGGAAAGCTTGATTGAGAATGAAGTAGTGATGTCGAAAAAGTAACTACTCGTTACTTTATACTCGTTACTATCAAATACCCTAAGTACCGAATAAAAAACCGAGAATTATTATCGTTACTTCGTTACTTTAAATATATGGGTATTTTGTTTACACTTTAATCGGCATTATGTCTTTGTTTGTTTATCGCGTTACTTTTGAATAGTAGCCGCATTCTTTCAGCAAATTTTGAATGATATCGCATACTCAGCAGAAAAGATGTTCTTAGGCCGATAGGATTTGTGGTATTTAAATTCCTCGTAACTAAATTATAAGGAAAAAAATATGCTAACCTAATTATATTTTTTATCGGCTGTGCCACATTTTTAAAAAGTTTCGATACGATATTACTGTCGGCGTCGCAAAGCAAAGATATTATTTTATAATCAGATGGGGCTATTCTCAAAATCTGGACAATTAATTTCAGAGCGAAGAAGTAGTGTGCTGGGAAAGAATGTACAAAATATTTTATTTTTAGATTGTAATTATGACCTCTGAGTACGTGTCAAATTTTTAAGTGTTCTTGTAATGAACATTTTGATTCGCTATGTTTATGGGATTTTTCGTAATGCACAAGTCAAATTCTCCAAATTTTCCAAATTTTTGTTAATAATTCTTTGCATCTCATAGAGTCTCTAAGCATACACCCGAACTAGTATACTCCCTAAAATCACATTCAGTCCTAACTGCAAGACACAAGAGTCTCGCAGGCTTAGTCTTGTTCTTGCTCAAGTCTTGCACGGTTAGTCTTGGTCTTGGTCTTGCAAAAATTAGGCAGTCTTGGTCTTGGTCTCGGTCTTGCAAAAACGCAAGAACAAAACCAAGACTGCAAGACCAAGCCCGATTTTAAACAACACTAAGGCCAACCTATAAAAAATATTTTTAAAAAATGAACATGAAATTATTTTTTACACTCAAATTACCCTAATTAGAGATTATAAGATATTTTGAACCATTTTTGAAAAAAAAGCGGTTAGAGGCTTTTGGAATATATCATACTAGCAATTACTAAGAGTGCAGTTACTTTATAGTGAAAAGGCGTATACATGCGGTAAAGTACAACTGTAATAAACATTTTTGTCTTTAGTAAAATAGCAACTGATTAAGATTTTATTATTGACTGATTAGTCTTTCACATTATTCTTACGCAATGTTGTACTTGCCATTATGTATTTTATATAATGACAAGCATAATAGGTGATTGTAATATTTTTATACTAACAAAGAACCTTTTAATCATGTCTAAACTCTTATTTAAGAAATCTTTGTTAATTTATTCTCATTGAAGTCTTTCTAAAAATAACGGTTGCATAGAGAACAATAAGACACAGCATATGCAAATTCGTTACGGGGATCATAGGTGGCAATGAAACGAGAAGGAAACAACGAAACTCATTGTCGCAGCATTCGAACTACCTGCGAAATATGCAAATCGAATAACCATTGGATTAGGTATTACGTATCCGTATGGATGTATGTTTCGCGACCCGGTATAATTACGAGCGTCCTCTTTTTTGGTTGCGTTTGTTCTTTACGGCAAAAGGGTGTCGCCAGTTTGCGATGTTGAGTTAAAAACCAGAACCGTATCGAGTGTTCTTCGGATGCCCATTTTTTGTACGTATTTTATTAAGAGAAGAGTATACAATTCTGTTTATTGCGTATCTTGCTAAGGTATGATTTATGTAATGTCAGAGAGTATTCCATTGTCCATCCGAACAATATAGAAATAGTCAAGGACACAGCTCATTGCTAAATATCTATACAACAATTAGGGTAAGGTGGGGTAATTGGATTATGATTTTACAACAACTCTGTGTTCGGCTCAGATTTTTAGTTACCTTATGATCAAAGTAGAAGTAAATTTTAAACTATTTGTATAAAAACATAACCTTAATTTAATACTATTAAAATGTATGGAACCTTTATTTGATTGAAAGTATTACAGTAATAATAACAAGTAAATCCAGCAACAATGCTGGATGGATTGAAGACACCACGAACAAATGTCAACACTACAGGAATATTCCTTATGAACCTTTTACCACTGAAGAAGTCCCAAACATTATCAAAGAGCTTCATAACTGGAAATCTCCTGGATCGGACGGACTTCAAAACTTCTTGCTAAAGAAGTTTTGGAGTGTTCATAAGCTTTTAACAGTATTTAATAATAATATTATTTCTAATTCACAGAAAATACCATCATTCCTTACTCAGGGAACCACTTATCTAGTACCGAAGGATCAAAATAACACCCAAGATCCAGCCAAGTACCGCCCAATTACTTGTGTTCCAACTTTGTACAAATTGGTCACATCCTGTGTGGCCCGGCGTATCTACCAACACTGTGCTCTGAACAATATCATATAGCCCCAACAGAAAGGATGCGCTAAGGGCTCCATGGGATGCAAAGAACAACTTATTATCGACTCAGTCATTTCTAACCAGGCATACACCAAAAAAAGAAACCTTTTTAGTGCCTTCATTGATTACAAGAAGACTTTTGATTCAGTACCGCATGAATGGCTTATAGATATATTGAAAATATATAAAGTCGATAATAATCTCGTGACCTTTTTGAAACATATAATGGCAGAGTGGAAGACTAAAATTCACCTTCAAATACCTGGTGAAATTAATATCGAAACTGAAGATATCCCTATTAACCGGGGCCTTTTCCAGGGGGACTCGTTGAGTCCACTTTGGTTCTGCCTAGCGATGAACCCACTATCTCAGCTGCTGAACTCTACTGACTCAGGATTTAGCATCAAAAATAACAACACTGTTGTAGCGAAGCTTAATCATCCGTTGTATATGGATGATTTAAAATTAATGGCTTCCACTCGAAACCACCTAGATGAGATGCTAAAAACTATAGAAAATTTCTCAAATGATATCAGTATGCATTTTGGACTAGACAAGTGCCGTATACTAAATATAGTCAGAGGAAAGGTTCAGCCCGGAGGTTTCGATATGCAAGATGGCCAAAACATCGAGGCAATGGGTGAAAATGATATGTACAAATATCTCGGAGTAAAACAAGCGCCGAAAATTGACCATAAACAAATGAAAACGGAACTAACTTCGGAGTTCGTGCGAAGAGTAAGACAACTAAATCGGTCATATCTTAATAGTAAAAATTTGTTTAAGGCATTAAATACGTACACCTGTTCCGCGCTGAGCTACTCATTTGGTAGTATAAAGTGGTCAAAAACGGATATAGAGGGTCTTCAGCGGAAAGTAAGAACACTTCTCACAAAGGCGCAAAAACATCATCCACGTAGTTCAATAGAGAGAACAACATTACCGCGGTATCAAGGGGGAAGGGGACTTATGGATATAGGTGAGCAATTAGATAAACAAATTGCTAATATAAGATCTTATTTTCAGGTACAGGCTGAGACATCTACTTTACATCGAGCAATTTGCTCAGTAGATGATACGACGCCGCTTAAACTGAGGGAACAAGAAATGCGCATAAACCACCTGACTCCTGAAAAAATGCGCACCTGGATGAATAAACCTCTGCATGGGCGACATCTCAATGAGATCAACCAAGAATATGTCGACAATACAGCGTCGAACTATTGGTTGACATCAGGAAAGATGTTTCCCGAAACTGAGGGTTTCCTACTTGCCATTCAGGATCAGGTTATTCCAACTAAAAATTACCTGAAATATATTGTTAAAGATCCTCAAGTCCAAAATGACAAATGCCGATATGTATGCCAAGCCCAAAAAACCATCCAAAATCTTACCGGTGGCTGCTAGACATTTGTCGGTACTGATTATAAAGAACGCCATTACTCGGTAGGAAAGATTATCCACCAAGAACTAGCTGAGAAACTGGGACTTCTCCAAACCGACCATCTTCCTTATTATCAATACGCCCCTGATAAAATGCTTGAAAATAACAACTACAAGCTATACTGGACCCGCCCTGTTCTTACAGACCAACCAGTGGCCCATAATAGACCGGATCTCATACTAGTTAATAAACTTACTAGACAAACAACACTTATTGATGTGGCGATACCCAACACCAATAATTTAGGTATTAAATACAACGAAAAGATTGCCAAGTACAGAGATCTAGAAATACAAATCAGGAGACAATGGAGAATGGAAAGTACCCAGACACTACCCATTGTTCTATCTACTACTGGTGTTATTCCCAAAAACCTCCTAGCGAACATAAAACAGCTGGGTCTAAATGAACATCTTTATAAGGCCATGCAGAAAGCTTTACTCCTCGCGACTTCCAGATGTGTACGAAAATTTTTGGGAGATACTTCAACATACCAAGTCACCTAGGGCTCGATAATACGGAAAGAGTCCCATCAGAGCTCAATCCTTTTGATACCGTAGGTATCTCGGATGAGTGAATTTTCCCCTTAGAGGAAGTGTGAGCCGTATGGCTAAATCTGAAATAAATAATAAAATTGTACGTACGGTTGGGTCCAGTTACCTTAATTAACAGGGGTAACTGGAACAGCCAGATATCTTAATATATTCCTAAACAAAATTTCTTTATGAAACAGAAACTAAAAATTAAAAAACAAGATTAGTAAACAAGCGTTTATAATCTCATATAATGTCCCACAAATGTTGCATTTTTTTCAAATGAAAAACCCTCTTTTAAAAATAATTTTGGGTTCTTTCATTGTAGCAATAACTTCATCCCAATCGTATTTTCCAATGTCTGCTTTATCTGGCCACTTCCATGACTTCAAAGATTTCTGCATCGATGAAATTTCAACCTGGTCATCTGTAAAGCTTAAGATTTTTCCTGGGCCATACTCTTCTTTATACTTAAACATTACATATTCACCAACTTTGGCCCTGGCCCAGTTACTCTCCCAGGGACATGAGTCCCAGTTACCCCGAAAGATCAAAAGCTCTCGGGGTAACTGGACCACCCATTATAACCTTAAAACTAATAAAATAAGCATACAAAACAAATTTAAATATTGTTAATTGAATATTGGTAAAGATATAATGTATAAAGATAAAGATATAAACGAAATAGACAACATACTTACAGCAACAATGATTACATCAGGGAAAGAAATAGCAAAAAAGGATCTAAAAAAGAACAACTATATATCAACAGAAACAAAGAAGCTTATGGATAAAAGAAGGAAGCTGAATGAAGGAGGCAAAAGAAAATCTACAGAATATGTAGAAATCAATAAAACAATAAGCAGAATGATAAAAGAAAATAAGAAAAAAGAACAAGAAATAAAAATAGAAGAAGTAATACAGAACAACAAAAATATGAATTGCTTAAGGCCGAAATTAAGTAAGTTTGAAATAAACAAAATAAAAGATATAAATGGAGTAGAAACAAACGTTAAAGATGCCGTCATAAATATAATCCACCATTTCTACTCAGAATTATATAAAACAAAAAAGGAACTACCAGAAGAAATTAAAAACCAACTTAAGGTTAAAATAAAAAATGTCATTTCAGAGCTGCAGCCAGAAATAAGCAAATCAGAAATAAAGAAGGGCTTGAAAGAAATGAAAAACAACAAATCGCCTGGAAAAGATGGAATAACTGCAGAGATGCTGAAATATGGCGGAAAAGTGGTAATTAATACTCTACATCCCCTTTTTAACAAGATATTAAAAGAAAAAAGAATCCCAAACAACTGGAAGGAATCAGTAACCATTATCCTACACAAGAAAGGGGATAAAACAGATATAAAAAAACTACCGTCCTATAACACTTCTCAATGTATGTATCAACTCCTAACAAAAATTTTAACCAATAGGTTGACGACAAAGTTCGATGGATACCAGTCGAAAGAACAAGCTGGTTTTAGAAAGGGATTCGGCACAAGTGACCATTTACTAAGTATGAAAATACTTATAGAACGAGCAAATGAATACCACATTCCTCTATATATGGCGTTCATAGATTTCGAAAAGGCTTTCGACAGTCGAACATTGGGCAGTGAAAAGTTCTTTGATTAACAGCAGAATTGACCTAATATATACGGAACTAATAGCCAATATATATATATATATATATATATATATATATATATATATATATATATATATATATATATATATATATATATATATATATATAAGGAAGCCAAAACAACAATTAAAGTATATGAAGGAACAAAATCAATACAAATAAATAGAGGCGTGAGACAGGGTGATACAATATCACCGAAACTTTTCAATCAGGCTCTTGAAGATACTTTTAAAAGATTAAAATGGGAAGAAAAAGATATAAAAATTTGTGAACAACGCTTGAACTATCTAAGGTACGCTGATGATATCGTATTGATAACTGATAAAAAAGAAGAATTATTTGAAATGATGAAAGAACTGATGAAAGAGACGAGTTAGACTGGCATGGACGGCATTTGGCAAACTAAGCTACATTCTTAAAAACAAAAGATACCCACAGCATCTGACCAAAGTATACAATCAATGCGTACTCCCTGTTCTTACTTATGGTTTCCAAACGTGGACATTTACAAAAGCAAACATGGACAAAATCATAAAAACCCAAAGAGCAATGGAAAGACAAATGTTGCACATAAGACTATTGGATAAAAAGAGAAACGAGTGGATAAAAGAGAAAACAAAAGTGAGGGATGTTAGACAAGAAGTTGCAAAATTGAAATGGAGATTTGCCGGACACAATATAAGACAAAAAGAAGACCGATGGAACAAAATTTTTATAAGTTGGAGACCGTGGGAATATTCTTATAAGTTGGAGACCGTGGGAATATATACGAAGCAGAGAAAGGCCCTAACTGAGATGGGCAGATGATATCAAGAAGCACGTGGGCTCTAGGTGGATGACTGTAGTTACAGACAGAGAAGAATGGAAAAGGATTGGGGAGGCCTATGTCCAAAGATGGACCGAAGAAGGCTAATTGAAGAGATTGAGAGATAGATAGAATTGAATATTAATCAACACTTTTACACTAAAATACATGGTAAAAACACTTACTTTAATAATCAAAATAGTAATGTAAATCACAAGCACACCACGTTGATTTAAAAAAAATATCTACGAATTTAAATTGGGCTTCTCACAGCAACCAAAAGTACTATGAAGGTTAGGACTAATTTATTGGAGGGAAGGCACATTCTTGCAGTACAATCAACAGCAAAAAACTTGAATACATTTACAGTTTAAGAACAAAAAAGGTATGACCCAGACACCCCCTGGGTTCAGTTACCCCCCATCACCGTAGACTAATTATTATGTATGTACTGCTTAATTTTTTTCTTGGCCTAAGCCAGTCTCAACAATTTCATTAAAAGAAAGAAAAACAAATAAGAAAAAAAGAGTATCCTGTCCTGCCTAAGAGAAGCTGATAGGTCCTATTTATCAATTGCAATTATTTTTAGTTTGTTACGCCATCTGTAATATTGATGACATCAAACTATCATTTTGAATAAACTTAATTTGTGTATATACAATTTATGGGATAATCCATTATTACACTTATCACGAGACATTGTTTTGCATGTATAACTTAATATAGCCCTTTAATGTTGTAAAAAAAACTTCAAATTCTCCATTTTAGTCCTCTTTGGCTGTATCGCTTACCAGTATTTGGTAATTCTTCCCAAAAGTTTCTCCTGTTAACTGGAATTACATCTTGCAGGTTGTTCAGCAGCTTTTGGAAGCGTCATACCAGTTTTAAATGCCCATGCAGTCAAGAGGTTCAGTTTTGTCAAATCTTTAGTGCCATAAGAGTTTTTATATTTTAATGTTTTCTCATAAAAATTGCGAGCGGAGCATTGAAATTGACGAAACTGAATGGAAAACTGACATTACCGGAAACAAACACTTTCGATTTTTAGGTTATGTTGTTTTAAGGTGCAATGTTAAGGTGTTAAGATCAGATAGAACGTAATGTTTAATAATCAAGTTTTAATTTGAACTTAGGACAACAAGCTTCGCTTCAGAACAGCTATTAAATGATGTATGGCAGCTCAACGTAAAAAGGAAGATAAAGAATGCTTTTTGCTTTAATCCAGTACCGTTAGGACCAAAACTGCGATTTTGTCAGTTAGAACCTTTAAGTTTAGAAGAGCAGTATTATTGCAATAAAAAATTAAAATAAATATCATTACAGGAAGGATATAGACATGGTCACTCACTTCTTATATAGGAACCCATTAAGATATTACATCCTTAAAAGGGCTACATCAATAAAACAAACGTTTTCGGACCACACAGTCCATCATCAGGTTTTAAAATCGAAAAAATGCCTAAAATAAGAATAAACCATTTAGTTAAAACAAACGTGATTATGAAATTTTGACTATGGTTGAAAAGCAAAAGATGGTTATACTTACTAGGTCACAATGCCTGAGCCACCAAAATACTAGGGTAAAAATCCTTTAAATTACATTTAGTTATAAAAGATTATACATCTTGTTGTAAAATAGCTGTGATGTTCAGTATTAAATTAAATTTGGCTACAGGTAACACATGGCTGAAGCGAGTTCCAGAGCTTTTACCAGGTTTTTACCCTAGTATTTTGGTGGCTCAGACATTGTGACCTAGTAAGTATAACCATCTTTTGCTTTTCAACCATAGTCAAAATTTCATAATCATGTTTGTTTTAACTAAATGGTTTATACTTAATTTAGGCATTTTTTTCGATTTTAAAACCTGATGATGGACTGTGTGGTCCGAAAACGTTTGTTTTATTGATGTAGCCCTCTTAAGGGTTTTTTAAATAAATATAGCCATTTACGAAGACTAACCTCTTTTTTGTGATACGTGGTATACAGCCAGCTACAGGAATTTTTTCCTTGTGGATTTTATATTACATTTAGACAAAAAGGTAAGGTAAAAACAATTGGAATAAAACAAAGGAGAGAATATCAATTAGGATTAAAGTTTGAAGATTAATTTTACTTTAACAGATAAGTTTCATTAAGCAATCATATAGATATTACATGTTAAAAGACAGTAGGTAGTATATATATTAAAAAATGGAAGAACATTACGATATAGATTAAACTATAGGTATGTAGAATGTATTTTGTGCACTCAACGAAAATGTGATTCAAGTCTCCTACTTTATGACATTCAGTACATAGATTTGAATCAAAAACTTTAATTCTTATTAAATGAAGAGGGAAACATGCATGTGCAATCTTCATTATGAATAAAATTGTTATATTACTTCGAGGACCTATATAATTTTTAAACCAATATATATTTGGGAGCAAGGATTCAATTAGTAACTACTTTGATTGCTTACAAGAACTCGCCATGATTGTCTTCATTGATTTTTAATACTGTGCTTAATGGTATTAACTACACCAGGTATGCAAAACCTATGGTCATTAGAAATACCATACCCAATGGCTTTTTTAGCCAAATCGTTAACTTCTTTACTGTGTGTTACTCCCATATGAACCTTAATCCATAAAAAATTTACTCTTCTTTGATTTTGATGAATTTCAAAAAGGATTTTCTTTCACTGTTAAGTTGGAATACAAACTGTTAAAAACAAGAAAAGATCTCCTAGGTTTAAGTTACCCTGTGATATAATATAGCTTTTGGACTGCACTGAAAACTACGTTTCACTCAAGCTTGGTTTATTCTTTATAGATTGCTTTTATAGAATTATTGTACAAAGCAATAAGTTTTCTGTATATGTTTATTGAAACAAAACTTCTATACTGGCGTTGTATTACTTTTTTCTTTACAGTAAAATGCTGAGACGAACGTCAACGAACTAGCGCCACAAGATGACGTCGTCACGGGTAGCGTCATAGAATAGCGGTTCTTTACATCGATTCACTACTCTCGATCAATTCTTTTCTAGTCGTCATATATCTACTTTAAACAGGTTTAAATTAAATTTGCATGAAAATAACTAACAAAATACAGACATTAAATGAGAAGGGCTGCAAAAACTTAATGAACAAAATAACAGACACCAGTAGAACATATGGACTGACTGGATATAAACACCAGCAAAACCAAGCTAATGATCATCAACAAGGAAAACATAACTGGAGCAAATATGTATGTGAACCAAATGAGAATTGAACTTACTCTCACAGTACAACTACTTGGGAACCATAATTAATGAGTCGTGGGACAACACCCAAGAGGTTATATGTCGCATCGGAAAGGTAAAAAGTGCATTCTTGACTATAAGCTCTGTTTTTAAAATCCATGACCTCACCCTAGAAACAAAAATAAGGCTCTTTAAATGTTATGTTTACTTAGTGCTTCTGTACGAAGTAGAAACGTAGATATTGAAGGCGGAAACTCTATTAAAACTACAGGCTTTTGAGCTAAGGTTATATAGATGGATCCTGAAGATCCATGGACAGACAAAGTCACCAATGAAGAAGTATTACAGAACATCGTGAAGGGCCGTGGGCTGCAATATTTGGGACATATAATGAGAAATCAAGGCAGATATGAGCTACTCCATTACATTTTGCAAGGTAAAATTGAAGGACAAATGTCCCAAAACAAAGAAGAATATGCTGGCTTGCTAAGCTGAGAGCATGGTATAGAAAGACTTCAACACAGTTATTCCGTATAGCGACCAACAAAGCCATCATAGCCAGAAAGATCTCCAACATTCGGAACGGACAGGCACCCGAAGAAGAAGAAGAAGTAAATCCACGAAATAAATAAAATAATTAAAATACAACTATATTTTGGAAAAATGTAAATGAAAATGTAAATAAAAATGAAAAACCTTATTTAATACTTATACATGTCATGTTTCAAAATTAAATTACAAAGTGGTTTCTTCAAATATTAAAGTAAAATACATGTTGATGAAATATATTTTATGTATATAAGTAAAAAATTTTCCAAAAACATCATTTGAATTTAGTTATTTTGGTATACTTTGTGTACCTTATCTAAAACACACTTTAGTTGATAAGAACCTTTAATTCTGACATAAATATTATAACCTAAATAATTATTTGCATTTAATAAAGAAGAATATACTTCAAGATTGTGAATATAATATACAGCAGGCATTCAACTCCTTCTTACATAATCCTAAATGAAAGCAAATTTAGTAAGTCTACTTTACCTTAACTCTACCATACTTTAACGAAAGTTTGACAGTAATCATACTAATTACACTCAAAAAAGACATCACCAGATGCCGCCTCTGGTAATTCTTATACCTCTCCGGAGTAGAAATTTTAATTCGTCCTTGCATACATCTGCATATTAATGAGTAAAATTTGTTTAGCAACACTTTCCCAGGGAAGAGTACACCCTTCTTCTTAATATGCAAAATACAAAATACGGTCAGGACCCGGATGCAGCATCTCTTTTTGATTCGTATTAATATTATGAATTTATATAAACAGAAGGGCATAGGTGTGACTGACAAGATTTTCCAAAAGAATGGGTCCGGATTGCATATTATATTTGTTTTTTAGGGACAGCCAGTTAGTTATATAGTGAGAGTCGGGAAGTGAGTTTGGATCAGTGTGAAAGAGCTGCAATATATAATTTTGTAAGTAATTAATAAGTGTTAATACCGTATTTTAATTTAATTAATTATTATCAAATTATTATGTATGTACAATGGAATCACAGGACCCTTAATCTAATTTGCTAATTAGATGTTTAAATTCATTATCTACTTTTAAATTAAACTTAATTTATGTCAGTACATTATTATCAACATTACAAAAATGTTGTAATTGCATCTCATGTTTTTTTTTTAATATAAAAGCTAGACCTTTCCTGCTCTTTTTCCTTTTTTATTACTCACTTTAATTCGTCTTGTTTTTTTAATTTATTTATCAAATATAAGATTTAGTATTTATATAAACATTATGTAGTTAATACAGTAGACTCGCGATTATCCGAGGTAATTGGGACCGTGACTACCTCGGATACCAAAAAAACTCGGTTAAAACTGAGATTGGTTATACTAATAATGATAATGTGTTTATTTTAATAACTAAAAACTAATATAAAAGTAGTGTAAAAGATAAAAAAAATTACCTTATAAATGATACTGTTTAAAAAAGTCTTTGATTGATTTTTATTTCAACCTCATTCCTCTTTTTGAGGAGGCGATGTTGCGCCAATGTTGAAAATCGAGGACGTCTAATGGTGTCGATTCTTCTTGTTGGTCGATGTATGCTAGAGCTGCTTTAAGGAACTTCAATGCATCGGAATGAGAAATCTTTTGAGTTATCTGATCTGTGTCTTCGTCTGCTTCTTCTTCATGGGTGACGTTTAGAACTAGATTGGCAATTGCGTCATCTGTTAGTTCCATTTCTATATCTAGATTCATCAAATCGATGATGTCTTGATTTCCGATTGTCTGTTCTACTGATAATTGATTGGCTAGGTTGGCTATAGAATTAATTTCACAGTTATCGACACTTTTACTTCGTCCCAAGCAGATGCAATCCAATAGCAAACATCTTTAACCGTGATCTTTTTCAATGCCTCAATTACAGTCAGCTCTTCATCCAGCTTAGTTAGCAGTACCTGAAGAAGCTTTCGATATAAATTCCTCTTCATAGCTTCTATAACGCCTTGGTCTAGGGGTTGGATGAGAGACGTCACATTGGTTGAAAGAAATACAGCTCTTAGTCACCACTGATCAATTCACTCGCATCTGGTGTGGGATCGTGCGTTGTTCAACAACGACAAAGCTTTCCGGGGCAGATTTTTGTTTATTAGGTAGGCGTCAATGACTGGCACGAAGTCATTAAAAAACCAGTCCTCAAAAGTGTTACAGTCCATCCATACATTGCGTTGGTTGCTATAGATAGTATGTAAGCAATTCATTTGGACATTTTTGAATGTCTTGGATTTCTGGATTTTCCAATTAAACAAGGTTTTAATTTTAATGAACCAGAAGCATTGTTGCAAATCATGATTGTGACTTTTTCTTTGATTTTTTTGTAACCTGGTGCAGTTCCTTTATTTTTAGCAGCTAGTGTTTTCGATGGAACATTTTAAAGCTTAGACCTAATTCATCACAGTTAAATATTTGGTCTGAAGTTAGTCCATCTTTAAGGAGTACATCCGTCTTGTAATTTTAAATAAAATGTTCCAATTTCAGGTGAGTCAAATACTCTTTGTATGATAACAAATACCAAATAAAATCTCTATTTTTTCTGTTAACTGTTTACAATTAAACAAGCGTTTAAAACATTTAAATATACAAGTTTAAAAAAAAATAAACTATATTTTTTTTCATTTTTGTCAGTATCATTAATCAAAATAAAATTTTGAGAATTATTAGATCTATTAGTATGAATCATGATACTATGACTATAAGATAAGATATTGCGCATGTTTTTGTGACGTCATTGGAGACTTGCACGTTTGAAATGTCAGTTTTTGTATATATCAATAAATAATCTTTAATAAATAGTTTGGAGATATCCTTATGTGTACGATTATTGTAATTATTAAACCTCTTAAATTATTTTCGTCTAGTAATTTCATCACAGAATGCATACAAATCTCATTTAACTTTAACAAGAATTCAAATTCTAGTCACCAATGACGGCATGCGCGAACCCGACCGATTTTGAGCTACGGGAAGATCCTATCTTGTTATTCATAGTATCATGGTATGAATTACTATCAAGACAATTTTACCGCCGTGATTTTAACCAGGGAAGTAACGATTTTCCCAGACACTCATATAACTGGTTTTGATAATTTTGGTGAAAATAAAATGTACTAAACAAAATATTTAAACGTAATTTAACGATTAAACGTAACTTTTTACTTATAAACAATTATAAACAATGTAAGATCGTTCTTTAATTTTAAATATTAAATGTGAAGACCGGAAATTGTATGGAAAAGTGACACAATCTTCTTAAAAAGCATAGAAAATCCTTTAAATTGAAAGTTTGCAGTTATTTTTGTTATCTTTTTTTAATTTAGTTAATTTTGTTTTTATTTTTCTGATGTTTCCCATAATATTATTATTTTATCCCGTTATTACAAAATTGAAATTGAAGGGCTTGGGGAAAAAGGTAACAAGTCACAAAAGTAGAAAATGGAGAAAACCTAGTTTGAAACTTTCAATCAAATCCTTAAATCAGTGTTTTTATTATAACACAACAATATTTTTTTAAATGAAGCTTTGTTCTGAATATAAGCAATTTACAAACTAAAAAAACAATCGGACTCTTAACTAAAAGAGAAAAAATATTTTTCTTGAGCAACGTGGCTTACCCCTTTTTTACAAAAACATTGTTGTAAGATTTTCTTATCTAAGACGATGTTTCTATTTTACTCGTCCAAGTCAAAATTCTTCGTTTCCGGATCTTCTGCGAGGTTTGTTGACTGTTGTCGAACGCCCTGCTCAACGTAAAAGTCGTGATAAACTCAAGGGATATAAGGCATGAGTTGCCTTAAATTTTTTAGCTTATTTTCGTTAAGAGGTACAGGTGTGTTATATTTTGAAGGAAGATCTCAGATTTTTCATTCGATTTCCATCTGTTACTCCTCGCTTATCAATATTGACCGATTTAAACTCTTCATTTAAAAAGTGTTTCACAAGCATTGTGCTGGGTTTATCCGCCTCAAATCTAAAACATTTAACTTGACTAAAACGTAAAGGTTCTTTTTCGTCTGTCGTCTGTTTTTTGTTAGTTTGCCTTTGCAGCTCGTCAAAAGAAATAAAATATTTTTGTTGCATCTTGATAACTTCAAATGGATTGGTTTTTTTGGCTTTTCTTATAACGTCGCACCATTGATTGGGATGACAGATTTATGTCGTAAATTTCTTTTTCTTCTCAATTAGGGCGAAATCACGATTTGAGGGTAAGTGCGTATGCCTTACAAAAAAACGATGTTCGATAGCCAAAAATTGTTTTTCTCTGAATAGTTGCATATATACTGATATCAGAGCTAAGTTTTTATTTTGACCCCACAGTTATCGGTGTAAATGATAAGCTCTTTATTGTCAGTATTTGTTAAGAACATTTCGATATATTTCAGTAGTGCACTGGCAATTTCATCACTACCCCTCTTTACTACATTTTCGGCCCAAGTGAACATGTACCCTTGCTCTCTGTTGCAGGTATGGATGTCCAAATTGTACATTCATGCCTTTCTCAAATAAAATGCTTTTCTCACGGTCAAATTCGGCACTGGCAATGTCTGTTGTAAATCAAATGAAATTACTTCCTTTTCATTTGTTAATTTGGCATGTGCAGACTCTTTTATCAAGTCCTGTTGCATCGCCTCAGCCCTTCTTTGATGCAACTCTAACTTTAACTTAATTTGTTGACATTCTTCAGCATTTTCTTGATTTGATTCGAGCAAGACATTGTATGAATCGCATGTTTGGCATGTATCCGTTTTTGGCAGTTTAAATCCTATATTATATTGCGAGCAAAAAACTATTCTGTAATAATTTTTTTTCACTGGGACAATATGTTTGGCATTGCACCAAGGTATATAATAATCTATATATAAAGATGGTATGGACAAATCGTGATTGATGTAAGTGCGGTTGGGGTTATCTTGCCTGCTGTAACGGCTGGAATATTTGGGTATTGCTTGAATATGTCGATGGATGGACAGAATTCTCTCTTCAGATATTTTGTTTTTTCTGTTTGTATGTTTTCCTCGCTTATCAGTTTTTGGAGTAGACTTTCCTTCCTTTATTTAGCAACAGATATTATATATCCACTTTTTTGACTGCTGGAGACCATGAACTGTCAAAAATTCAGATTTGCATACTTCTTTGTCGGTGGCATTAATCTTTATATAATCTTTAAATGATACACTTCTACAAGATGTTTAGCGTTTGATTCTTTTTTTGGGAATGCATTTTATTCTACCAAACAAGTAGTTATTTTGTTGCTGCCGAGTCCCCAGATTCCAAAATGCATGAAAAATGTCTTCTTCTACATTTGTGTTTGCATTTACATGGTTCTCCAATAGCTTTAGGTTCCATTTCAGTCCCTTGGCATGTTTTGTACCATGGCCCAGATTTCTTTTTGTTTTCTCCCGGTCCTTTTTCTTAAAATGAAGTTTTCTCCAGCGTGAGGGTGTTGAATTTTCTGGAAAACTTAGATAACCTCTAGAAATATCTTGTTTCTGATCTGAGGGATCGTTGGACTCATTTTCGTCCTGAAAAAAAAAAGATGTATAGTATATATAGATGTCATCTTTTCATCTCATTTGCGGTCGACCTCTTGACTTTTTTGCAGTATATGGTTCTCCAGCGGTCAATTTATTTATTTCATCTTCCATCCTGATATCTTTCGTTATGCCCAGCCCATTTCCATTTTAATTTCAATGCACGTTCGACAGCGTCTGTTGTTTCGGTTTTGCATCTTATCAACTCGTTCCTCTTTTTATCTATCAACGATATTCTCAACATTTGCCTTTCCATAGCTCTTAGAGTTTTCTTTATTCTAAGTTGCTCTTGGTACACGTCCACGTCTGAGCACCATATGTCAGGTAGGACGCATGCATTAAATACCTTCGTTCTTAATTTTAAAGGTGTTTTTTGGTTTTTGAAGTATATGAGAGTTTTCCGAATGCAGTCCACCCCATTCTTATTCTTCTGGTTACTTTTATCTGCTCTGATAGCTTGTCCTAAGTAAATATATTCTTGGACGTGTTCTATGTTTGTTCCACCTATGGTAATTACTAATCTGTCTTCTGTATTAGTCATTATGTTAGTTTTCTTTAGATTCATTTTTAGTCCTTTCTCAAGAGATGTTTTTTCTAGGTCTGAAATCATTATTCGTAGTTGTTCCATAGTTGTTGCTATCAGGGTTCATCATCGACGAATCTTAGATGATTTAAATGTTTTCCTAACCCCCTCTGTGGCTCAGTGGTAAGAGCGCCTATCTTTAAACCTAAAGGTCGTGAGTTCGAATCTCATCTAGGTGGAGAAATTTTCGTTTATTAAAAATTAATGAATGAAAATAATTTCTATCCTTGTGCGATCGGTACTCACCGGAGGGACCGCAGACGTTCAGATACAATTAGCGTCTCTTAGCAAAGATAATGACGTCGACTTTGCTAAGTATCAAGACAATTACTCTACATACACACACTACACTAGGTACCTGACTGTACCATGCCAATGATCTTAGTTGTCGAGGCATTAACTCAATAATAATAAAAAAAAATATTTCCCGTTTATACAAATCCCTTTATTGTCCCAGTTTATAGATTTAAAAATATCTTCTAACGCCAGAGTAAATAGTTTGGGTGAGATTGTATACCCTTGTCTGACACCTCTACAAATTCTAATTAATGGAGTTTGCAAATCTCTGTCTAGCTGAATTCTCATAGTGGCGTTTTGATATATATATATATATATATATAATATATATATATATATATATATATATATATATATAAATATATATATATATATATATATATATATATATTTATTGTGCATTAACATTCTGTACCGTGAATCTATTCGGCAATTAACTAGCGCTTCTTCCACTGCCCACAGTTTCTATGCTGTCAAACGCTTTTTCATAGTCAACAAATGCTAGGTATATTGGAAGGTTGTATTCGTTGGTCGTTTCGATCAATATTTTAAGAGTGTGAAGGTGGTCGGTTGTGCTGTCTCCCTTTCTAAATCCTGCCTGCTCAACTGGTTGGTATGTATCAAATTTGTTGTTTAGTCTAGTTGTGATCAGCTTAGTAAAAGTTTTATAGATTTGTGACAAGAGAGATATTGGTCTACAGTTAGCTAATTTTGATCTATTTCCTTTCTTATATATCAGAATTGTATTTTCCTTGTTCCATTCTTGCGGTATTTGTCCTTCAAACAAACATTTATTGAAAAGTACGTGTAGGTAGTCTTTTATCTTTGCCCCTCCTTCTTTTAACATTTCAATTAGAATTTCATCGTTTCCCGGAGCCTTATTTCTTTTTATATCTCTAATTGCTGTTTCTATTTCTTCTCCGTTGTTGTAGCATGTCTAAAGATATGTTGATTGTTTAGTTGATCTAGATTTAGGTCTGTTAGCTTTAGTTCTTCAGCTGTTCTTAATTTGTTTTGGTATTGTTCTTTATTCTTCTTTAATTTTTCTGGGTGGACTTTTTTCTTGGAGTACACATATTGTATCCGACCTTTTTTGTGTTTAATACTTATCATTCTGTCCGTATCATTCTGTAATCACTACCAGTAGAGATTGAGTTTATTACTGTGAAGTCTTCGAAAATGTTCTTTTTGTTTGTTAGTATGTAGTCAATTTCATTTTTAGTGTTCCCATCTGGCGACATCCACGTCCATTTCTTATGTGGCTTTTTCTTGAAGAAAGAGTTCATGGCAAATAATTTGTTGTTTTCTAGATAGTTAACCAATAGATCTCCTCTTTCATTTCTTACTCCATGTCCAAATTCTCCAATACAGTTTTCGTTTTCTTCTAGTTTTTTGCCCATTTTCGTATTAAAATCTCCCATTATAATCGTATAGGTAGTGTTTCGATACCTCATGGACTTTCAAATATCTCTCAAATATTATCAAGCAAATAGCAGTAAACAACGGATACAACGAACAAACAATTAGCAAAATGTTAAATCAAAAACTACAAACGAAAGACCTGAAATTGGTATTTCCACCACCAGAGAAAAAACCCAGTACCTTTTGCTCGATTGCATATACAGGCAAAATATCAACTAAAATAGCCAAACACATAAACAAGAAAGGAATAACACCAGCTTTCCGAACAAATAACAACCTAGGCAAATATATCAAAAACAACAAGCGCCAAAATAAAAAACACTTACACAGTGGTGTGTACAAACTTAAATGTGGCTACTGCCCAAAAACTTACATCGGTCAAACTGGTAGAAACTTTAATAAACAAATAGCAGAACATAAAAGGGCTTTCTATAATAGAAAAACAGATTCTACATACGCACTTCACCTTCTAGATCACAATCATTCTTTAAATGACGAATTTAAAATTCTTCACATTCAAAATAAAGGCCTTAAGCTATCCTTATTAGAATCTATGGAAATCAACAAATTAAAAAACACAGATATAATTCTGAATGACCAACTTAAGACAAACAGTTCTCTCCTTCTCAATCTATTTCATTAGAGACTATAAAATGTAAACGCATGCTAAAAATAGATCACTTGAGAAAGGCAATCAGCCAAAACAGCTGTAGTGATAAGTGAAAATAAATTTTGTGGAAGTTTGAAAACAAAGTTTTCAGTGTTTTATTGTTACATAAAATAAATTTCCATCAAGTTACAGTCGAATCCATCTATTGTTCATAGAATTCTTCCATTTTTTTTGTCTGTGTGTGTAGATGTTGGCGCATAAATCTGAATTATTTTTAAAGTGACCTTTTCGCTGATATTTATGATTAATAAAATGATTATTTTTGTTATTTCTACGTATTCCTCAATTTTATGAGCGTATTTTTTCGAAATCAAAAAACCAACTCAATCTAAACTTTCGTTTTTTCTACCTTTAAAATACAATATGTTTCCAGACTCTAGCGAGATGCAGTTTTTACCTTTTCTTTTTATGTTCGATAGTCCGATTATAATGTTTTACATAATTATTAGCAGTACTGCTAATTGATTAAATTAAATTGAATTTAAACAAACATTGTACGAATACTGCAACCTTTCAATTAATAACATCGAATTAAAACATTTTAAATTTTACCGTAGTTATCTATTCCATTAGAAATGTATATAATATCTTTTATGTTCAAGCTAGCGATTGCAGAACCAGAAATAACAAATGTCTAATATGCAAATCCGTATCGGCTCTTGCGATCCAGCGCAGCGTGAGAAATAGTTTGAGACTAAACGTAAATATTATCTGTACTTACGAAGTACCTGCCCAAGGAAATATACATAATTTCATCTTTGAGGTGAGTATGTGACATCTAATTTATGCAAATGTCTTTGTACCTTTTTCCCGTATTCTAATACGGAATTGTCTGCATAGATATTAGATATTAATATTTCCTTTGATGTTATGAACAGATATAATATTAAGAATAGTATGTAAATAGGCCTGAGAGCGTTTTTGTTGGCACAACGGTTGTTGTGTCTACAAAAAATCTGTTACGTAATAAATTCATATTAGTACTTAATTTCAACAGTGATTTTCATTTTATACTAAATTATTTGTCCGTCTGGCAGTGCCATTTTCTATCGAAGATTGGCGATTACTCTTGCCAATTTAGTTATAATAAGTCTATTTAAAAAAAATGTGTGTACATACAAAGTAGTCCTTTGTCTAATCTTAAACCACGTTATTTTTCTATGACTTCCACGTTTGCCTTGGATTTTTGCTGCCAATATTAATTAAAACAGCTCTTACTTATGGTTTTTTATTACCATCTCATTTCCAGTTTACTTGATCCATGTTATGTCCTAGTTTATTTGATTTTATGGAAATAGTAGCTCTTTATCAATACCCGTTCTTCTAAGGACATCTTCATTGCTCAGGTGCTCAGTCCAAAGCTTCCAATGTATGAATCAATCAAATAATTATTTGACTTATTTGAATATTTTGACGTCAGATAATAAAGAACATACACATATAACTTTTTATATGGTAAATATCAGTATGAAACGTAAAAGCTATAACTGTGGATCAGATCATTAACTGCTAAAAATGAACTGCAGGTTCAAACTAGACAAGAACAGACAAATACAGAAACTATTTTTAGACTCTTAAAAGAAAAATAACCATACAACATTGCTAAGAGTAAATAATATAAAAGAATTCTAGATAATACTGATAAACAAAAAAAAACCATAAATATTAGAAAACGTGGAATAAAACGTGGAATGGGATAAAAAGCTAGATATATTCAGCGGAAAACAACGGCATACTACAAAAACAGAAAAACAGTCAAGAAATAGCGAAACTGAGCAGTCGAATAAAATGTATGTGCACCAGAGATAAAAAAATATATAAATAACGTATGCTAAAACTGGAACAACATGCAAGCCGCCATGAAAGTCATGAACTATTTAAAAAAAACTTTTTATTAAAAAATATTTAACAAATATTAAGAAATTTTTGACCCGAGAGTTCATGCCACAACTTACATGTCACAACAGTTACTCACAAATTGTATGCACTCAAAATGGAAAGAACAAGAAGTCAAGACAAAAAAGAAGTCACAAATGATGAACGATAAAGACATCGTAAAAAGTATTTCATTTATGGTCCCTAAGAGAAAAGACAGATTAAATCAGAATATTCTGATTTTTGTATAGTAAGCTTCATTTGCAAAGTAATTGTACAATTAACAATGTTATTATATTTAAGACGATAATGGAGAAGTAAAAACCGACATAGAGAGCATTGCACTTGGAAAAATTATTACTCAGAATTATACAAAACACTTTAAAAGATTCATCAGTCTCAGAACACAAGAAACATGCAATGAGAGAGGCAGAACCAATCTTTATATTAGCAGAAGTGGAGAAGTCTCTTAACCAACTAAGAAACAAAAAAATCCAAGGTTCTACGTCATAACAGCGGAGTATGGTAAAATCAATGGGCGAAATCGACGTAGATGTAATAATGGATATGTGCAACATGATATGGATTACAGGTGAATGGCCTGATGAGAGGTGCGAATCAACCTTTATCCCATTAAAAAGGATCACTAATCTTATGCGGCAATTACAGAACCATTGCTCTTATTCCTAATGCAAGAAACATATCAATGCTGGTCTGTTTCATAGAATACATAAACGCTTTCTATTCAGTAAAATGGAATATCCTCTTGGGAATAATATAAAATATGGGACTACCTAACCACCTAGATAGGGCTCATGCTAATACCAATATTATACAACACGTATTCTGAACATATAATAAGAAGATTACTAAACGAATGTTAGTAGAATACCATTACCGAACGGCTAAGCCGAATAAGCGTAGAATTCGGACTTCAGATCAACACCGGAAAAACAAAAATATTTATTGTATATAAAGTAAAGAATAATCTACCGCACATACACCAAGTGACGTATTTCGAAGTGATAGACAGATTTGTATACTTGGGATCCCTGATAACCAACAATGGCGATTGCTCCTCCGAAATGAAACGTATACTAGCAATAGTAGCAATAGCCTGAACCGCAACAGCTAAATTGAAAAAAATATGGAATGATTGAACTATAACAAGGAATAGTAAGCTCAGGTTGATCAATGCCCTTTAAAGGTAGTTGGAATCTTTGAGAACTACCTTACACTTTCAGGGGTAGAATTTCAGGTGAACTTAAAATGGTTCAGGCATTTTTAGAAAAGTTCAAGATAACATGGAATAATTTCAAAACTCTTTGAGAATTTACATAATTCTGTAATATTTCAGGAATATCCTGAGAGGTGTTAGGAATATCGACAGAAGTTTTATGACAGTTTTTAATATTCCAGAACTGTCAAAGAATATTTTAAGTGTCACTGGTGAATATCAGAATACTCTTCAAAGTTTAACGAAGCGCTAAAAGGCTTTAAAATAGCCTCAAACGTTTCGGAAATTTCCAAAAAACTTCAGAGTAGTTGAGAATAATATAGAAAATATTAAAAGCTGTTTGAGGCCTCAATGAGGTGAGTGAAATGGTTTAACACTACTATACAATGTTTTAGAGGTCTAAATCTATACCTGTCCTGAAATATGTTATTCCCGCTGAATAACTTAAAAAGGTTAAGGGAGGGTTTGGAGAGTTCAAAATAGCTGGAAGTATTTCAGAATTATTGTGAAATGCTTAAAATCTTCTTTAAGCTCTTATTTATTTATTAAGATCTACATATTAATCCTCAAATTATTAATAGGCCTTTTTATTAACGGCAACTGCAACTTTTTAATATCCAATATTGCTTTTAGAGCATATTTGTTTCTAATTTCGAAATATAATTGTACTTTGAAGACGATAGTAATAAAACATTAGATGGTTGTATAACAAGCAAATGGGGAAAGAAATAGAGTACCTATATTTAAAGATAAGTTAAAGGATACCATTCTACGTGGATTTTCCCTTTTCTAATTTAATCTCAATCAGATGCATTTGGGTCATATTTTTAGTAGTAATAAATTGAATATGTTTATCCTTTAATGGAACTCAATAATGTAGAAATAACTAGCGTTTGATATTTTAATTCACTATGTAATGAAATATAATGTAGAATATGAATTTAAACTTTTAGGACAGTTTATTCAAATTCAAATTTAAAATACAATTATAAATACATATATTTTATTCAAAATATACTAGAAACATTTCCTTGAGAAATTCGGTTCGGGTTCAGGTTTTTAAGAAGAGAAGTAATTCCAAGCTCTCAGCCGAAATTTTCTACACGTTTTTTCTTTGTATTAAGTAATCCTATTTCACCACGTACATCCGAAACATCTCAATCCACACCATATTCCCAAACTCGCACACCGAAAGAAAATTTAATCACCAAGAAGACATTTCCATCAATTCATCTTCTTTTCTATCTGGTGGCTCGGCCTCGGCTCCCTCGACGGCTTTTCTTTGCCATTTTCTGTCGCAACTCCCGCACATCCATCTCTTCCGCCCTCTCGGCCACCCTCCGCGATCCCTACGACGCCTCAGCATTCACCCGATGCTCCATGCCGACGACGACGCCAGGGGAGCGTGTGTATCGGGCGTCACATGTGCTGATCTGCCATTATTTTTCTTGAGATATGGACGCTAATGGAGGAAAGCACTTTCTGGCTCTCCTTCTCCGCCGTTATGAGCACAAAAGACAAATTACTTTTTTTTTAGGCACTATTGTAAAGGTTTTTAACTCCATAAGACTCTGCGGCTCTAATGATAGCTATTTTTTATGTTTTTTTCTAAAAATACAAGTAATCTTACTTTTACTTTTAAAATTTAATTTTTATTTTATATTTTAGTGTATTTCTATTATACAATGAATTTAATAAATATTAATTAAAGTGATTCTCTGAAAAATCATCCTCGTGTACTAAATAAGAAGTATGTTACTAGTACAAACTCTCTATTTATTGTTCTGAAATTATTTTATTGTGACATTTTTATACCAACTACTCAAAAGAGGTCAATAAAAACGTCGTTTTATATATAGAATAAAATGTTGGCCGTTTACTGAGCTCGCCACTTTATAAGAGCACAAACTCAACGGAAATGTAGAAAAAATTATATATTATGTTCTACATACTTTTCTGATATCAATATGATAGTAACTGAACATTATATTTTGTGAAAAAATTGTTTAATGGAAGTCAGATTCAAATTTATTATTGATCTTATTTTCATACTTCATTAATATCTGGAAAATATGAATGACCAAATCGACAAAACAACAAAGTTCACTCATATTTTAGAATGACGAACGCAGAATTTCTTCATCTTGATATTGTTCTGAAGCTAAATAATAAGCTATTGTTCTAACGAAAATTCGTTTTTGGAGGAAAAACATTTGTTAACATATGTTTTATTAAAAAATGATTATCCTTTATCGTTTATAAATAAGGAATTTTCAACAATCGATCACATAGAAAAGAACAACTTAGAACTAGATCCTACAGCATACACAAGGAATAATACGAGGAAAATAACAATACCATACATAAAATGATTATCAGAAAAACTTATCAGAAAAAGAATAGAAAATAAATTTAACATTTCAATAACATTTAAAACAACAAAGACGTTGAGATCTATTTTGTCCAAAACCAAACCTAACAATGAACAAGAAAGGACAAAGAATTGCATTTATAAAATACCTTGTGAATGCTATCAGTTTTATTTAGGTGAAACATCAAGGCCATTAAATGTAAGTATAAGTGAACATCAATCTTATATTAAATATAAGGAATTTGATAGATCTCAAATATGTAAACACGCATGGGATAATGAACATAGGGTTCAATGGAATGATTCAAATATAATCCTAGAAGAAACAAATGGTACAAAGAGAAAAATCAAAGAAGCGGCTCTAATTATGCCAAAAGACCAAAAGACATCAATTGTGTCGCAAATTCCTCGGCAGAATGTAGTAGGATCTGGTTACCCATATTAAAAGAGGAAGTTATTGAAAGGAAAATACCAGTATTAGTGAGTCATTAGATATATATATATATATATATATATATATATATATATATATATATATATATATATATAGAGAGAGAGAGAGAGAGAGAATACATCATTTATGTTTTTTAAATAACAAACATATAAAATCAGAATTTGGTGTTTATTAAAAGTAAACTAAATGCACGACCAAATACTTGCCATGTCGGGATAGTATTATGAGGTTTTTTTACTTGGTTTTTCACTCATAATTTACTATGGAATCACTAACAGGAGAATTTTACTGTCATCATGGCATGTGTTTGTCTTTTCAAAGACGAATTACATGCTATGATTTTTTCTGACGGATATTCTCAAGTTGATTTCATGTAATCGAATGAACTATCTTATAAGTAAAGTCGTCCTAGAAGCGCAACTGAACAATATTGCTAATATCATTTTAAAGTCGTCTACTTTAAAATGTATAATGTATGTCTGAATTTTTCACTAAGTAACAAAAAAACAAAATTTGTTTAATTTACTAATATTTGTATTTTGAGAACGATTTCCGAAGCGGAAATTGCAAATTGAAACGTCGATAAACGTACTTTAACCTTTAATTGTGACTTATTCCCATTTAAATAATAATTTCTTCATCTTGATTACTATCACATTTTTGGCCGGTTTGAAATAAAGTCATATTGGCTTTCTTTGTCAATAAATTCTTAAATTATTTCCTACAAATCAAATCGTAGGTTCTCTGTTAAGACCTCTTAATCGAAGATGGATATTTTTCAAAATCTATAAGGCGATAACCAACTAAGGGAAATATTTCACAGTCTTTAACAGTCTTTAACACTTTGCCCAACATACTCATTACATTTTTTTTTTGTAGAACCTATTTATTCAGCTATTTGAAGCCTTAAAACCAATCATAAATTTAAAAAATATATTAAAAATCCTTTATAAAAGGTATATAATTTAAAAACCCAAACGGGCTATATCACAAAACGTTTTCGGAATCCATATTCCATCATCAGTGTCTAGGTATACATGTATGTAGCCACTAAATATGTAAGTAAAAATCCGTTAAAAATAGTTTGTTTAAATTTAGTTTACATTATGTGTTATTAAATATTATGATGTTAAAGTTACCGGTAGATTTGGTAACATGGCGACATATGACTCCACATTAAGTTGCTAGTCCTGAGACAGGTGTGTCTACGAGGACTTTATGAAAGCAACTTAAAGTCTTCGTAGACACACCTGTCTCAGGACTAGCAACTTCACGTGGAGTCATATGTCGCCATGTTACCAAATCTACCGGTAACTCTAACATGATAATAATTAATAACACATAATGTAAACTAAATTTAAACAAACAATTTTTAACGGGTTTTTACCCACATATTTAGTGGCTACATACATGTATACCTAGACACTTAGAGGCTACATACATATAGGGTACATACATGTATAAAGGATTTTTAATATTTTTTTTTATATATGGTATACAGTCAACTACAGGAACTTAGATTCCTTGTGGAATCATAAATTATTTGGTCAATAACAAATCCTTCTGTTTTTGGAAATTTCCGTATTTGATTTGCATTAACATCTTCTTCTTCAAATAGTATCTTTATTTCATTTCTGTTCTTGAAAATGCTATTTACTTGTATTCTTACAATACTAAACTTGTCCGCCAACTTTCGGTCACTAGTAAACCTTTACAGGATTTTTCGCTCTCCGTGATAATTTCACATTTGTCTACAACTGTACGAGTACAAATTCGATAATTTATTCCAGTAATTAATTCTTAAATTTTATTTAAAACCTGCCAACAGACAATCTAATTGTAATTATAAAACGTTTATTAGCGTAAATTTCCCAAAAATGTTGCTATTGACATTGACCGCTGGCCGTTTTCTAAGGATCTAAGTTAAGTATCTCTAATTATGATTTAAACCTGTTATTTGTTTATTTTTATAATGTTATTGCGTTGTGTTATATTTATCTAAGAAATTTAGGCTTTTGGACAAATAATACAGGGTGTTTGGAAATAGATATTACTGTTTTATTTGGCCCAAAATTTGTTCTTTGAAGCAGTAAATTAGACCTGTTTTCAAACCACTCTCTTTTGCAACAATGATATTGATTTTTCTATATAGAATAAAATCTTACTAATCCGCCACTTCAATAAACCGACACTTCCAAGAATCTGGCTCGCTCCGCCCGCAACTCCCTAACTACCTCCTACACCGCGAATGGGCTCCGTCGCGCGTCGCGTCAAAGAGTCTAACCTCAAAACTTATCAGGTACACGTGCGTACATATTTAACTACTCTTTTAAGTGAGAATATGGTAATTAAAAATGTGAACCCAACGGAAATACAAGACTCTAGCTTTGGAGGATAAAGTAAACATTTGAAAGAAGTTAGATAGTGCAGAAAACATGTGCAAATTGGTAAAGAAATATAGAATTGGACCTACTACTATACACGATTTTAACAAAAACAAAAGAAAGTGGACCACGATAGTGCCAAAAGAATGTTCTAAACATGTTCCTGTATATGGAAAATTTTTAAAGCCAAAGTTATTGAATTTTCTAAACAAATTACAAAGAAAGATGATTTTCGTGCCAATGTTAGGTGGCTGGATTAATTTAAAAATAAATATTAAAAGCGATTTTATATAAATATTTATATAGATATTAAAAGCAAACGAATATGCAGTGCTGCCATTTCTCCAGTAATTTAAAGACAAAGTAAAAGAACTGGGTCTTCTTCATGATCAAATATTTTTTTCAGGACGAGTATTGTCTACTTTGCAGACCAAAAATCCCAGAACTTTCAAAAAGATTTTTCTGATAGTCTGCTACACAAACCAATATAAAATTTAAGTCACGAGAGAGGTATTTTTAAATGGTTCCATAAAGTATTTGTCTCAATAAGAAAGAAATTTATGAAAAGATTCAACTTGCCCATAAATATATTATTCGTACTTGGCAATTATCCAGGCCATCCAAATGCACAAGAACTTAGTAAATGTAGTAATGAAATAATGGACATATCACAACCATCATTCTACCACCAAACTACACAACTTTATTACAGTCAATGGACCAAAGTGTTACCCAAAACGTAAAGTCCGTGTATAAAAAATAAAGTGCCCATCCATATTAAAATCAAATATTAGTAGAAATATTGGAACCACCAACTACTACAACTTTAAAAGTAAAACCAGAGGCAGCATTTAATAGTTATCTGTATAACATGATCTGAAGAAAATGGCGTATGTGCTAAATTTATTATTCTTGGAAACATGTGAGAAATGGTTTTTAAACAAGGATTACAAAATGAACTGAACAAACAAAGTATATGGAAATAGGACAGACCACAAATGAAGACATAAAACTGAAGAATACCACAAACAATAAAAGTCAATAATATTGTTTTAAAAAGTTGACATAGCTTGAGAATCTAGGAGTAACCCTAAACAAGTTAAGGGAAGGAAAGCCAGGAAATTGAGGAGCGGATTTCGAGAGGAAGGAAGACGGTTAGAGCTCTAAACAAACTACTAAGCGCAAAAAACATCTTCAAAGAGGCAAAATTGAGAGTATAACAAGCAGTGGTCCGACCCACGGTCCTAAACGAAACATGGGTTATAAACAAAAGTGAAGAAAATATGCTAAACATGTGGTAATGGAGTGTTTTAAGGCAGATATTCGAGGAAGTAAAAGATTATGAAGGCGTTTGAAGAAGACGAATAAATGCAGAGATCGGAAAGTTATACGGGGAACCAGAAATTAACCAGATCATTGGGACAGAGATATTAGATTGTTGAATCATCTTGCGAAAATGGCAGGTATAAGGTAGACAAAGGACTCGCTACTGGGAGGGGGAGGAAAGGAGAGAAGAGGACGGTCAAGAAAGAAGTGGCTAGAAGCATGTAAGGGGAACCTACAAACAATTAGGATAACAAAGTGGAGAACTGCGATCATAGATAGAAGCAAATGGAGGAAAACAGTGGAAAAATTCCAAGCCATGAGCCTCTAGGGCCTGTTGATCTGTATATAATATATACTAGTTTTTTTAAATTGTTTCATGTCCACTGCATTAAAATATATTCCATAAAATATAATTTATAACACCAAATCTAATTCATATTTGCAATATTTATGGATCACAAACATAAGCACCATAATTCGAATATGTTCATCTATTTATACTTTTCATTCCTTCATTACTTATTGAGAGTTTCAAAATTTCAAACATTTACTAAAGATAGTTTTCGTTCTCATTATATCTATATTGATTGATCTTTCTTAACTTTGAACAAGTAAATATTTTTTTTTATTAACTAAAATATGAGGATATTATTCTTACTTTAATAATATGATATAATTTATATACTTAAATCAATGTCAAATTTCCAAGTTCTAAATTGAAAGTTTATGTTGGTGGCAGCTTCTTTATAACTTTCGCTCAAACAGATAATAATTTACTGATGATTTCAGTTAAATAATGGTCTGAATGTGTCGAAGCATCGCAAGAGGGTTCTTTCCCCTTCGTTATTATATCTTGAATTTACAAAGTGAACACTTAAACTTCTTGCAAGGACGAAATCTTTCTAATAAATCAATTTGTTATACAACAGAAAAACCATTAGGAGAATTGGAAACTGTAAATTATAGCATGATGTTTGTTGTGCCAGAAGAAATCATGATCGCCTCAAAAATCAAGCCCAGAGTGTTACTTGAATTAGTTTATATACGAAAGTTATAATATATAGGTATCGTATCTAAGTTTAAAAAAAAATACTCAAAATTTTACCTGATATTGGTAAATAAGTCAGGTAAAGAATAAAAAAAGGTAAAAAAATCGTAAATTGTTGGCATTAGTGAATATCAAAGTATTTTAACAACTGAATTCACAACGTCCGACATTCATATTTTTGTCTTTGTTGGGCAGTTAACCCAATTGACAAATAACAAAGAATTGTCCATTGCTCCTTCCTTCCCAAGTTTTCCCTAAAATAGAGTCACAAAATGATGTTCGGTAATTTTTTTAACATCACCTTGAAATTTATTTTTTGGAGTTACTTAAATCATAACGTTTACTTTATTAGCCTATTTAGATATATTGACTATGTTAAGGAGCGAATATACTACGTGTTTCGAATAGCATTGCAATATTATGTCCCTGAAGAGTATAGGTAGGCTCAACTACAAAATATAATAAGAAATAATAAGATATGGGAAATATTTTAATAAGATATGGGAAAGGTTTATCCACCCGTGCTATACTATTTTATAACTTATGTTATACTAATTTTTTTACTGTTTTTCTTTGTTTTTGTTCTAGTGCCGTACGCTATGTAGCGTGTAGGCGTTCATGCTGGTTGGAATATGCATATAAGGATCCTTCTTCTGCTCTTCTTATTATTATACTGATATCAGATATCGCACCAGTTTCTTATTTTTCTAAGCTAAAAATGTCGTTTGCGACCTGGTCCACTTTGGATATCTATACATGGCTTAGATACGGGACCTTTCATTGTTTAACTATGTTTAGAAGCTTTGAGTATTGGCTCTTCTTAAGACCTCTTCATTTGTAATATGGTCGACTGATGAAATTTTAAACAACCTTCTAAGAAACCACATTTCAAACCCTTCAATACGGTTTCGCGATCTTACTTTAAGTGACCAGGTCTGGCTATCGGCTATTATTATTGGCAAATTTTAGCCTTTTAGGACGCAAAGGTACAGACCGAAAGGAGTTTCACGCTGATAGTTATTAAATTTGATTCAAGTATTTCTAGCTACTGCTACTCGCATCTTCACTTCTTTGTCGCGGTCCCACTTACTGTTTAAGGTAGCTCTAAGATATTTATAATTTTTTTATCTCTGTCTATAGGTTGGTTGTTTATTTTCAACTGTGGTGGAATATGAAAGTGTCTGCTGAACTCGTTTTGGTGATGTTAGTGTTGTGACGATTTTGCTCTCCCACTATAATAATATTATTTCCTATCTCTTGTAATTCTTCTATGTTGACTGCTATGATAGCTGTATGATCAACATATCTCAAATTATTTATGGGAATTTCATTTATTTTGATACCTTTTTCATCACCTTTTCATATATCTTTTCTACATATATGTTAAACAGTAGAGAGAAGAGTGGGAAGATGCTGTCGTATCTCACGCCATTACTTATTTCTACTTACTCTATTCTATATATAGACCGTTGGAGATCCTTAATTCTGCCTATGGTTCCGGTGCTGCTGTTGGAGTATCCTCATATTTTTTCACCAAGACCAATCTCCCTTAACGCCTTATTGCCACATTATAACTTACATTGTCAAAAGCTTTTTGGTAATCGATGAAATAACTAAAGATATCCCTTATCTGGTTATAGCATTTCTACACCAATAATTGCATGCAAAAAAGTGCCTCTTCTGTTCCTAAACGATTTTTGAAACCAAGCTGAGTGTCTTCCGCTCTTCACGTCTTCACATTTATTATAAATCCACTTACTAATTGCTTTTAAGAACGCTATAAGTACGTGGCTCATTAGGCTGATGAGGTGATGATATTCGCAGTAGTTGGCGTTGTGCTTCTTTGGAATTGCTATGAAAGTTGACTTCAGCCAAGCCAATCTGATGGTATTTTTCCACAATTGTCCATATTATTAAAGAGTTCTCATATATGCTTTGTATTGGTGGCTCGTCCATTGGCGATGTAGTTAAGTCTGTATTTCATTCGTAGTATATATGTTATTTTCCATGCAAGACTAAACTACTGAACTGCTCTTGATCTGTCCTCAGTCTCCGGTAGCAGTTGAAACAGGATTGGAGCAGAGGGCGCTAATAATTCCCTTGGAAATTAAGCTACTACATCTAATGACAAATGTATATTACTTCATACAATGTTAGAACTCTTATATTGGACCAGAAGATGATAAATCAGGAGGAAGAGCTGAAAACAATTAAATGGGACATCATCGACTTCAGCGACATAAGACAAAGAAGAGAAGCTTAAATTACTCCGAAATCGCGACACGTACTTTAGAGCAGAAGAACGGTGGAGTAAGATTTATTATTAGAAGACTAGTAAGAAGACACTTCAAATCTTGGAGTAAGATTTATTATTATATAGAAAGTACTCACAAAATATCGTTGAAATTATTAGCGTAAGCCCTTGGATTCTATACCTCATCTTTAAACTAAATAACCTTTAGGTAATCCCGACATATGCTTCAACAACTACCCCCTCGGATGAAGAAACTAAAGAATTGTATGAGGACCTAGAAACAGTGTTACATGCCACAACAGTATATTACACAATAATTATGGGCCACTTTAATGTGAAAATGGACTTTAAACAAGATGATGCAGAAGTAGCAATGGGCAAGTATAGATATACCAAAATAAAGTAACCAGAGCAAAGATTGTTAAACTCCATACATCAAGAAAATTTATCCATCATGAAATCTTTTTTCATAACAAACAGAAAAGAAATAATCAAGGACATCGAAGTACTCGACAAATTTTCAAAAGGAAGCGACCACAGATTAATCCAAGCTAAGATATGTTTAAGTTTCAAATTGGGAACAACAACGATGATCCTAAAAACACGAAAAAAATGGATTCTTCCAGAAAACAACGACTTGTATGAAGATACACTAACCAGACATATACAAGACTTGAAAAATGAAATAAAAGATGTAGAGCAAGCAAATGATGGAATAACCAAACGAGAGAAGACGTCCACCAACCAGATAGACTAAAATGAATTCAAGCCACACAATACACAGACAGATAAAAAGAGCTGAAGGAGATCTATTCCCAGCAATGGACGCATACAGGTTAATGATGATGATATAAGTTACGATCATCAGATAAATGGTCTTGTATATGTATATGTTTGCCAGAGTTTGCGTAGTCGTTGTTCTTGAAGCTAAAATGATAAGGGCATATTAGATTTTTCCTTTCAATAACCAGTTATAGTCTTTTTGGCAATACCTTCTCAAAAAATTTGTTATTATTGGTAATGATGATATCGGTCTGTAAGAGGAGAGTTGATTTAGTGGCTTTTGTCGCTTTGGAAACATTATGACTTCATTTAAATAAGTGATGGATTCAACCGTTACTTGATGTAAATTCAATTTATCTAACAATGAAAACACTGAAAACTTTTGTTTTCAACACTTCAAAAAAAAAATTATTTTATGTTATTATCACTACAGCTGTTTCGGCTAGAGTGCCTTTATAAAGTGATCTATTATTGGTAGGTATGTGTTTACACTTTATAGACTTTAATTGAATAAGTTGAGAAGAGGAGAACTGTTTGTTTCAAGTTGGTCATTCAGAATTATGTCTGCATTTTTTAATTTGTTGATTTTCAATGATTCTAATAAAGATAGCTTAAGGCCTTTATTGTGAATGTGAAGAATTTGCAATTCGTCGTTAAAATAATGAATATGGTCTAGAAGGTGAAAAGTGTACGTAGAATCTGTTTTTCTATTATCGAAAGCCCTTTTATGTTCTGCTATACGTTTGATAAAAGTTCTACCAGTTTGACTGATGTAACAAACCAAAGCAAATATATAAACAAACAAAAAATGGTTTAAAACATCAGTGTTTTATTATGACTTCAGATATCTTCCAAGAATTTGATACCTATTTAAGACAAAATTATGTATTTATTAAGTAGATAACTTTAACTACCTTTTTTGGCAATTTTTTTTTTAAATTTCTTTTGTTATGAAATTAGAATCAGAGGATCTATTGGGTTGATGTTTGTCTTAATTACTTTAACTACTTCCGTGTTAATCATTTTTGAATTTTAGTCTAGTTGGAAAGTCTTCTCTAGGTACGCAGCAAATGTATCTGCTTTCTTTTGAATATCTTCTTCTCATCTATTATATGGTCTTCTAATAGGGGGACAATGAATGCATTTTTAAAATTATTAATAAAAATAGTTAACGCTATAAAACTTCAAATACTGTTTAATTAGGAATATAGGAATGTACAGCAGACAAATATGACCATTAAAAGAGATGTCTAAGAGGAGAATGTATAACAAAATTTTTATTGGTGTGTTTTCTCCCGCCATATCGGTCAAGTTTGAGTATAAACTGTGGATACCAAAGCTTTATATAAAGATTCCTGCCGAAATGGCATAATTTTATTAATTACAATCATCAAAACGACGGTATATTATTTTGATCTAACGTCTTAAATATATACGCGTTAAATATTTAGGTTGGACGAAAAACAAATAATTTCAATACTCGCAAGAACGTCAAATATTTTAATATTATTTCAATTTACATATACATCAATTTTATCTAGAGTGCTTTCTACAAATTATTAACTTTAATTTAAATCATATCTTTTAATTTTCGAAAAAATAATACAATATATAATCTCTCTTTAGGTTTTTCTGTACTATAAATGGTTACCTGAATTAAATTTTGATCGCCGATACAGTTTTATTTGGTTTTACATTTTTTTTTTTTTCTCCCAAAGAGTAGAGTAATCTAAAATATTTTTAAACATACATGTACTCAAATTGATCTCAATAACATTATTTGGGAACTGTACTTTTTGACTATAGAGCACATAATGGTATACATTTCATGTCATACAGTTATTAAATTAATATTCAGCTCTATTCATTTTTCTTTGCACCTAAATCAATTTTCTATTTTATACTGCAGCCAAGTTTACAAATAGTGACTCTTGAAATGATAATGTGACATTCTACCTGATATAAAAAGCAATAATTCTGTTGCAACCCTCTAACAATAAGTAAAAGTAGATAGGTACTCGAGAAGGGATGAAATATTATAATGCGAAACGTGATATATAGTTATTTTATGTAAACGAATTCGAACTTTCTTTCTGTTTTAGACTGCAGAAATAATTCATTCTTAATATTTATAATTCTTTGCCGAATTCACTGAAACTAATTTAAATGTATTTATTTATAGGCCAGTCGCTATTTTTGAAAATACTTAATACTATTAGATACTGCATGATTTACTCATGATGTATTTGTAAGTTGCCTTTAGGTATTATTTTTAAAACGTTGCAATTATGCCTTTATTTAATGGCTGAATGTTCAAGTGTAGATGATCTACTGCATTGTCAATAATTAATAAAATTTAAAGTCGAGAGATTTGTCCTTCGTATAGGCTTCTACGTCTATTGTATTTTGGTATTATTCTAGGACAAAACTGGTCTATGTTTCTATTCGTTTTTGTGACTATTTATATTTATTCATATCATGTCAATAAACAGGAAAATAGGAGAACCTATTTATTTTACTAATAATGTTGTTGAAAGTAAACTACTTATTAATGAACTTCGTCTGCAGGTGGATGTTTTGCTAAGTTGTCTCGTTCTAAAATGTGTTTAAAATATCTTAATTTTTCAATGGTCTTCCAGTTTGCATCATGTTTTTTTATAAATTTTCTGACATCAACTGCTTGTTCTTGTTTTACTTGTAAAGTAAATCTTTGCCTTTTAAAGCACGTGGTCTAAGAGATTTATTTATTAAGAGCGGTTTCAACGTCCTATCTTCTGATGTATTGCTACAAAGCATGATACTATGACTTCCAAGATAAAACCACTTCGCAATCAAATTTTGTACGTCCATGCGCATGACGTCACTTGGTGATAAAAGTTTATCTTAATTTAATATTCTGAAATATATTTTATCTAAAATTGCACACATTTATTTGTCAACGTACTAGATAAACAATAAAACAATAAGTAATTCTGACAAAACTTCGTGCAAAACAGAACATTTCTGGTGATATTTGTCGCCAAGTGACGTCACACGTGCAAAAGAGATAGAGTGATTGAGTGCGCGTGAGTTTATCTTTAGAAGTTATAGTATCATGACTACAAAGTATGTAACAATGTTACTCGATCTTTACTTGCTTTATGTCCCCTTGCAGTTTTTTCTTCCTTTGCGGTTTAAGTACGGTTAGGTATTTTTTTTTTCAATGCAGTCCCGCTTCATCAACGTTAAATACTTGATCGGTACAATAGTCCCCATCTTTAATAATATTCGCTAGGCCCGGTGGTAATATTTTTCCTGCTGCTTTATCTGTTGTAGCACTCTCTCTTATGATCATAATATATGAAATGAATTTCTTGTTATAAACCTGATTATCCATCTTTTTCTAGTTAAAATTTTTACCAGCTTGGGAAGTAGAAGTTGGTGGCTCTGAGTGTTTCGATAACTCGATAACTCATAAAACTGAAAAGCTTTTCCAGATCCAGTACCAGAAATTATAGATTTTTTTATAGCAACTTCATTATTCTTAATTGCTTTTACAGTTGATTCGCCTAAATTGATATGTTTTCAATTTTGTAGATCCTTTTCCTTTTTCTAAGCGATCTAAAATTGCAATTTTCATTTCCAACGAAATTTATGATTTTTTTTGTCCATTGGGCCAAATGAAATCTTAAAAAAGGAAATAAAAAAATTAGACTTAATATTCTTCTTCTTCTTCTTACGGTGCCTATCCGTTCCGGATGTTGGTGATCAACATGGCTATCCTAACTTTGCTTACTACTATTCTGAATAGTCCGGTTGTCGATGTGTTAAACCACTTTCTCAGGTTTTGAAGCCAAGATATTCTTCTTCTCCCTAGTCCTCTCTTTCCAAATACCTTGCCCTGAAGAATGAGTTGCAACAAGCCGTATCTCTGTTTATCCTCATAACATGGCCAAGATATTTTAGTTTGCGCTCTTTGATGGTGTTAATAATCTTGCAATCCTTGCCTATTCTACGTAGGACCTCAACATTAGTTACATGATCCACCCATGAAATTCTTAAAATACGTCTGTAACACTGTAAATTTGACAAAAGGCCCCTGATGATGCTGTAGAAAGCGAAAGTACTTGGACAAGATTTGATTAATAAATTTGTGCTCGATATTTGCCTTAATTGTTCAAAGTACATTTATTCGAGCATTTAACCTTATATCAATTAATAGTGATTACGTTCTACATATTTAAAATGGTAATTTATTTATTCAATTAGCTTTTTGGATTTTTTGTATTGGGTGTGAATGTGAAAGACAAGTTACATTTTCCTACTATCTTTATATATTTTTTACTTTATATGCTCTGGTGGGGGGTTTAACTCCCAAACGCCCCCTGGGTGCACCACAGTGTCGTTATTCTCTTTTCTGTCTTGCTTTCTTTATTTAAACCTAATATCGAAATTTTCATTCCTTCGTGGAATATTTACGTGTTTTTCTAATCGTTCGTTGCTTTATCTTTGTATTTGAAAAATGATCCAATAGAGATAATCAGTAAAAACTCCTGATTCCAGAATATAATCTTGATATTATTAATTAAAATCACAATTGTTTTACTCATCATAAAAGATTAAAACCGAAAGATGCTGCACTAATTCAATAGATATCAGACTGGCCTATTAATATATTTTATCGGTCGCCAGGCTTCCAAAGTTTTCAGCAGTCTCTATCTTTAGAAAAATTAATTGTTTTTGCAATAAAATTATAATAATTGCTATAAGAACGATAAAGTGAATGTATATTTAATGTTGCTGTAATATATATTGTACATTTAAAATAAAATTTGTTTGTATCTAACAAACGTAAAACTTTATTTTAATAATTTAGATATGACTTGTACTCTTGCAAATTGTTGAAAAATCATACGAAATACTTACAGACTTAATATTTTTTCTTAAAAACTATAATATTAAAAAAGTAAAGAATTAAAACAAATTATAAATCAGGCATAAGGCAAGAATACACTGTCTTACGTGATACGAAATATACAGACTATAATTGGTTTCAAATGAGTGTAGAGTAATAAATCATGAAGTGTCATAAAATTTGCCTGAATTTCGGTGTCGTCATGGGCGTAGGCAAATGGACGGATGTCAACTTCGTCGTCAAAAATTGATGTAGGTACCTCAAAATATCATATTTTGGATATTTTGTGATAACCAATTTTATTTAATTTTTCGATTAACTTATTCTTCAAACTCGTATTCCATTATATGGTCATTAAAGCTAATTACATTTTTATTTATAAAAACAAATTCACTTCCTTACTGAACGAATAAAAGCATTAGAAGAAACTGATAAGGGTATGACGCACCTCCTAATATTACTAAGAACTAAAATAAATCAACATGAAGACTAATAACGCGTAATGAGGTTTTACTTACACTTTCATTATAATCCCTCTTTTATTTTATTATTATCATTCGACATTCGACATTCAAGTTAGTAATTGTTACTACACCAATTAAACGTACAGTAATATTGTGATATAGAAATAGTGAAAAAGTTATAAAATGGCGACATTTACTCCAAAGAAAAGAGGTGTAAAAAATTCTCCGCTATCTGTTAGTGAAAAAGTTATAATTTTAAATGTATATGATTGCATAAAACACGATCACCCTAGTTTGTCTGTGCAAGAAAGTGTTGAGCGATGTGCCCGAATGACTGGAATTGGACAGTCCACGATTTTTAAATTATTGCGAGAAAGAAAGATATCAGGCCAGTTAAGTCCATGCAAGAGAAAATCAGGAAGACCAATAAAAATCTTAGGTGAAGACACCAAACGTGACATTCGAAGAAAAGTTCATTCGTTTTATTTAAAAAGGAAATACCCACCCTTGACAAAATACTAATGGAGATAAGCCAAGATAACGATATTCCTTTGATATCCAGAAAACTTTTATGGAAAACTTTAAAAAGTATGAATTTTTCCTGGCAAAAGCACAATCGAAAGGCACTATTACTGGAAAGTGATGAAATCATTTGCTGGAGACGAAAATATTTGAGAACTATAAAACAGTACCGCAGAGAGCACAAGAAAATTTTTTATCTTGATGAGACGTGGATAAACGAAGGTTATATAGTCCAAAAAATGTGGCAAGATAAAAATGTAACAAGTGCTCGTCAAGCTTTCATAGAAGGCCTTTCGACGGGTATTAAAGTGCCTTCGGGAAAAGGGAAGAGGCTTATAATTGCTCACATTGGAAGCGAAGAAGGATTTTTAAAACAAGGTTTGTTAAGCTTTGAGTCGTGTCGGACGGGAGATTATCATGAGGACATGAATTCGGATGTCTTCGAAGACTACTTCGGGGAAATGTTAAAATTTCTTCCAGCTGATTCGGTCGTGGTTATGGATAATGCAAGCTACCATTCAAGGCGCATAGAGAAGGTACCAACTTCAGCTTGGAGAAAGCAAGAAATTATTAACTGGCTGTCAAATAAAGGTATTCAGTTTGAGACGAATTCAATAAAGAAGGAACTACTAGCCGTAGTAAAACAACAAAAATCTCGCTTCATAAAATATGCCGTAGAAGATGTAGCAGAAAAGTATAAAGTAACTGTGCTACGCCTACCGCCATATCATTGCGAATTAAATCCCATAGAACTTATATGGGCACAAGTTAAAGGATATGTTGCAAGGCACAATACCACATTTTAAAATGAAAGATGTCAAGGTATTGTTTGATCAAGCCGTTATGGAAATCACATCAGAAAACTGGCAAAAAGCAATCCAGCATGTTTTAAAAGAGGAAGATAAAATGTGGGAACTGGACAACTTGGTCGATCAGGTGGTTGACCCTATAATTATAACACCAGGGGATGATGACAGTTCTTCGGATGAAGACTATAGTGATGTAGAATTGTAATAACGTATCCAGTAAAGTTTTTGTAGTTTTTGTGAATAAATTGATTTAAACTCCCCACAAGTGTTTCAATATGTAAAGTTCATTCGTGTGTGTTTGTGAGTATTTCCCGATTTCGGTTCGTATATATTTTACTGTTACATTTTATATTTTTTTAATAACACTGTTCTGCTGTATTACATTTTTATTTCCTTTAATATGATTTTTAAGAATGCATATTCTTTTGTCAATTAACCCACTAGCGCGCCTCTGGCTCAGTGTTTATCTGTCGATAACAATGGACTAATCCCTTAAAACAGGGTGATACCTACCTGCTCTTTATGAAACTACAGAATTTTGCAATGCGGACGGAATTTATTGACGGATTATTGACGGATTACCCTGTAGCGCTTTTGAATACTTCATGAGATTTTATTACTCTACACTCATTAGAAATAGATTATACATGAGAAAAATTCTGAATTGTATTAATTATGGAAGAAGTATATATAGACATAAATTGTTGAAAAATAGAATAAAACTACATCATTCTTAACCCCAAAATACAATCAAAAACTATGTGGCTAGAAGAAGAGAAGTTAAAAGAATTTGTAGGAAGAAGAAAAGAAAACAGCTAGAAAAGCCATTATAAAACATAAAAGAAACCTAAATAAACAACGAGGTAAAAAATATCTACCGAAAAGTTAAAAAATTCATAAAATTTAAAAAGAATAATGCCAAGTATATCAGAAAGAAAGAAGGCTTACTTCTAGGAGAAACAACAGAAAAAATAAACAAATACTTTGGAATACTTCGAAGATCTGGTAAACACAGACCAACAAGAGGAACTAGAGAATGAAGGGACGTCCAAGGAACCAATTTTTAATGAAGTTAAAAAAATAATAAGAGACTTAAAAAATAATAAAAGGGCAGGAGAAAGTGATAATCCTAGTTAAGATTTTTAAGCAAGATGACGAAAGTTAGGAAGGCTAAAGGAAAAAATATTTCGCTTAGCATTAGCAGTTTGGCAAAAGGAAGAAATGCCGAAACAATCAAATAGCGCTCTTATTGGTCCTATCTACAAAAAAGGAGACAAAATGGAGTGCGAAAACTATAGAGGTGTAGCATTATTAGAAGTAGTCAATTAAATACTTTTCAATTTTTTAACGTGTTTGTGAAGTCCAGTGTCGGCTTTTTATATGTTTTTTAAATTTTAAGAATTTCAACACCAACTAAATCATAATTTTGAAATTTAAGGAAATGAGATCTCTCCTTTGTAGTGGTATTTAAAAATTGACCATAGCTCTGATGATGGCTTTGTAAAGCCGAAAGCGCTCAGCTAGGAATTGCCTAAAATATACACACTTCAAAAATACTTTTTTGCATTTTCTTTCGACTTGTCATAAGTGTGTACAAAAAAATATCAGTCTTTTGATTGATAATTAAATACTTGCAAATATTACTGAAATATGATAACAAAGTGATTGGGGAATACCAAGGAGGTTTAAGGCCAGGAAGAACAACTACTGATCAAACAAGTACGTTAACATTAATTAAAAATAATAGCTGTGAACAAAACTGGGATTACATGTTATTTATGGATTTTAAACAAGCATACGACTCCATGAACCGAACGTTGCTATACGAGTCCATAAGGACATTATTAATACCAGAAAAGCTTATATGGCTACTAAGAATGACGCTTATTAACATGAGAAATAGAGTAATAATAAAAAAAATTTGCACTGGGGGAGTGCCGACAGAAATGAAAACTTCTTTGGTGACGTTGGACAATGAACGTATATTTAGATAATTAATGTTTCAACTATTTACATGTAAATATTTATTATTATTAATGAAATTATATAAAATTAATATCCGTATTTTCACATTAAATACGTTGTGCATTATTAATTTTTTTGGATTTACAGGATAATTTCTCTCGAATCGTTTTATTTATCAGTAGAAAGTACTATCATTTATATGGTAAAATGTAATATTCATTGATTGCGCCATCATATTCAATTATTACATTTGTTTAACATTTACATTTATATATTTATACATTTACATTACAATTAAAATATTTATACATTTATATTACAGTTAGTATGCACTTCAGAAAATCAACTTTTATCCGTAATTGCAGCAACTCTTTCACCATCGTCATTGCCAGCATTACCATCGCTAATTTCTAAATCTAATATAATAGGTTTATGGTAGCTGAAGTAAGAAATGAATAATTTTGATTTGAATCTATTTAAATTTCTTGTAAAGACCGCGTCAATAGTAGTATGATACTTCGTTATGCTAATATTGCGATCATTTGACATCGTTAAACCCAATTCACTATTTAAAAATTCAATTAATTATATAGTTTTATCATCTGCAAAGTTTATGTTAAAATCTCCACTCAAAATCATTGGCAAAAATCTTTTCCCAATTTTTTGTTGAAGTAATGCTGATGCGCCATGAGAATAAATAAATAAATTTTCATACAAAAAGTCTCGTATAGCACGTAATGAATTACCCGGAGAAATATAAATTGCAACCATAACAATGAATCGATTATCAATAGAGTGGCAACGAGATACACACATAATATCGCCTATTGGCGACGTGCAAGTACTTGGAGGGGATACGAGAAACGATCGTGCGTGAGTAGTGGAGAAATCTTGCATTTTTTACTGCACATTTCATAGATTAAAGATTTCATAAATTCATATTGTCAATTGTCATATTTCATATTCGTTTTGTTTATTTACACCTTCTGTCACTGAAGAAAATGGGATTTAGGAAATGCTGTGTTATAAATTGTAAAAATACAACAAAAAATTGTCAATTTAAGTTTTATTCGTTTCCAACTTCGAAGCACAAAGCTACTACAAAGAGAAAAGTGGATTTATATCATAAAAAAGCATAAGTAACATAACCTAAATCATGCATTATTCTTGCGCTCGATTTTAAAGTCAGTTTGAAATAAATAATAAATAAAAGTTCACTTTTAAGTATAAATTTTAGTTTCATAACACTCACTTAGAGTTCATTTTAACCCAAAAATCAAGTTTAATGTTTGAATTTTATTTTTTTGAAGTTTACAAAAATGCATCAAGTTCAAGTTTTTCTGAAGATGCATTAAGATATATTCGCTGTCCAAAAGTTTACAGGGAAAGAATTAATTGTTCAAACCAATATGATGATATCATGGGCTTAACCTGCTAATGTATGCATTAGCATTATTTATGGTAATTTATTTTTCTTAATTCTTCCACTCCACATAATTCTTCCATTATTTTTTGACATTTGCCACTACTAAAGCTTTTCCCTTTGACTCGTGCTTGGTTAAAAAGTTATTTGGTGATTTACTGTCTCAAATCCAGTTTTTATTATTGCATCCATATTAACAGTAACGCTGTAATTCAATAATATATTTATTTGTATTTACGCTACATCAACGTTTACCTCTTAATAACATACCGACATAACCTCAATCTTACTTTTTCTTCTTATTCTTTTTTGGGGCCACGTCCTTGACAGTTATCCGGTAACCTCGATCTAACATGAAAGCGCAATAAATTTGGCTGATTTACGACACCAGGTGTCGCTGTTCCGAACTTGCACGGTCCCAATATCAGAAATACCTATATATGCGCGTTGCTTGTCGGCAGCTAGTCCGGCTAGCTCCTGCAGAGGATAAGATTCTGCACAGAGCGTGGCTGGCGCACGAGAGCCGATGTATATACAATATACATACACATATATGTACATAATATATCTCGCGGTAGCGGCGACGGTCGCGAATTCAATGCTTTTTCCCCATCCAAAAACTGCATAACGTCGCTAAAGAAGTTTTCACTTCAAAAAAGCTTTACCAACTATGAACTGCTAAGACAGTTCGTAGTGAATAGGGTTTGAAAACAAGGGGATCTACTATCAACATATTCTACTATACTGCTAAACAGTTAAAGTAATAATGGAACTAGAAAATAACTAACAGAGAACTTCCAAAATATAATATGAGATAAAAAAATCACCTCGGTCGTTAACATCACCGAAATAATAAAAGCTAAGAAACAAAAATAATAATAACACCAGGAAGCCTAATCAATAATATTTTAAAAATTTTAATACAAAAAGAATTTTTGTCTCGTACAAAGCCTTGCTTTAATTGATTTTATAAGCTTGGAATATTTTGACAGTTGTTGCAACCATAAAACATAAAAATTCCTACCATTCATTATTAATTTATGAAATAACCTTACATTTGCAGACTTCTTTAATTGTAAAAAATAAAATAAGCATGAATAATGGAATCGTGTATTTATTTACTTAGTTTGATTAATTAGACTAACAACTAAGCTTGACGAATACCAAGCAAGAGAACAAGCAAGATTCAGAAAGGGTTTTAGTACTAGCGACCATCTGCTAACAGTAAAAATACTGATTGAAAAGTCGAACGAGTATCAAATCCCATTATACATGGCATTCATAGACTTTCGAACGGCGTTTGACAGCATAGAACATTGGGCCATCAAAAACTCACTACAGAACGGCAGAATTAATTACAGGTACACGGCCCTAATAACAAACATATACAAAAATGCGAGTACCACAATAAAATTGGCGAACGAACACGCTACAAAACCAATAAAATTCGAAAGAGGAATCAGGCAGGGAGACACAATATCACCAAAATTGTTCAATCAGGCTATGGAAGACATATTTAAAAAATTAGAATGGGATACATACGGAATAAGAATAAATGGAGAGCTCTTGAACTACTTGAGATATGCAGACGATATAGTCCTGATAACAGATAAGAAGGAAGAGTTACAGAAGATGGTGGAGGAACTAGATAGAAAAGCGACAGAGGTAGGTCTAGAGATGAACTATAGTAAAACCAAGACTATGACAAACCAAGAAGACCAATTAGAAATAGTAGTCAAACAGAATAAATTAGAGCAGGTGAAAGAATACATATACCTAGGACAGATAATAAAGCTGAACAGGGACAATCAAACAGAAGAAATAAAAAGAAGAACTAGACTAGCATAGGCCTCATTTGGTAAACTATCATATATTCTAAAAAATAAAAAGTTCCCTCAATATATGCGAACGAAAGTATTCAATCAGTGCATTTTACCAGTTATCACATATGTCTCTCAAACATGGACTTTCGCAAAGGAGAACATCGACAGGATATCCAAAACACAAAGAGCAATGGAAAGACAGATGCTGGGTATCGGTCTTAAAGACAGGAAAAGAAACTTATGAATCAAAGAAAAAACAAAGGTGAACGATGTATCAAGACAGGTTGCAAAACTTAAATGGAACTTCGCCGGTCACACTCTCCGGCAAAAAGATGAAAGATGGAATAAGCGAATTCTACACTGGAGACTATGGCAAAAGAAAAGAAAAAGAGGAAGACCACAGATGAGATGGACTGACGACCTAAAGAGAACGGCAGGAAAGGACTGGATGCAGATCGCCCATAATAGAGACCAATGGAGGTTAACAGGTGAGGCCTATGCTCAAGAGTGGGCGTTTAAGGCTGATTAGATAGATAAATAGTTTGATTAAAAGTGGACCCTTATATTTAGTGGCTTGTTTTATGTATACCTGGTAAATGCACAACAGAAAACGTTGTGTTGTGATGTAGCCCGAAAGGGTTTTTTATATTTACCTTTTATCAAGAATTTTTAAAGAAAACTTTTGTGATTTATGGTTTACAGCCAACTACAGGAATTTTATTTTCCTTTTGAATGATATGTTTATGTTGATTTCGCTTTCATCTGATAAAATTTATCTTGATTCTGTAGGTCGTGCTTCGTTTTGACTGCCGAGAGCGGTTAGCTCTTACATCATTTTTCAGTTTAAAATAAAAGAGAAATTCTCTATCTAATGCAAACAGTTTTTTCAAATCTAAATGAGTCATCATGCCATAGTCGCGCATACTATAGTTTATTTTTATGAACGAGAGAGTAATTAGCATAATTTTAACTGGTATCTCCGACCACTCCATGGGCGTGCTCAAGATTAATTGAAAAATTACTTTGAATAATTGTAAAAAATAAATGAATTATTTCAGTGTTATAAAGTGTTATGTGTATGTAAACAAAAGTGACCTCTTTTATCACACACTATATTAGAACTGACTGGCCTACATTAAAAAGGGTTTTAAAAAATTCACATTTTTTTTAATTTTTAAAAATTACAAAATAGAAAAAGAGTTTTTAAAACCGTCTAAGGTATGTTAAATAGATGAATAAAAATATTAATATAAAACTTACAGCTACTTGTTACAAATCCAAATCAGATTCAGAAGATGAACTTTCAGAACCAAGATTTATAATAACTGGCTCGATCATTTTATCAGTAATATTGCACATTTTTTCTACTTCTTTAATAGTGTAATTTACTGCCTTTTCCCAGTTTTCAGGTTTTACATTATTTATGGCCTCCAAAAACAACTGTTTAACATCATGAATTTTAAAAGTGGTATTTTTTCTTGAAACTTCACTCTTTATCTGTGCCCACACCAGTTCAATCGGGTTTAATTCACAATGATATGGTGGGGATCTAAGTACTGTCATTCCACGATTTTTGGCAATTTCATCAATTTCGTCTTTTTAAAATTTTCTTTATGAAGGGCACAGAACGAATAAAGTTCCTTTCTTATAGATCCGGGATGGTACGTAATATTTTTTGAACTCAGCCAATTCTGCAAGTCTTTTTTTAACCACTTGGTTGTTTGCAGTCCTTCTATAAGTCTGGAGTGATAACTTGCATTATCCATTACTATTACACAGTTCTTAGGAAGAAGATCTATCATTTGTTCGAACCATTCTTGAAAGACAGCAGCGTTCATGTCTTCATGGTAGTCACCGGTACGAGTTGATTCAAAAGTTAATAAACCACCTTCAACAAAACCGTCTGAACTGCCAATGTGTACTATTATCAGCCTGCGTCCCTTTCCTGATGGTGGGTTTAAACCAGTAGATAAGTTATTTACAAAAGCGTGCCTTTGACTTATAACAGTTTCATCCTGCCAAAATTTATTTGGTGTATGACCCTCGTTGATCCATGTTTCATCAAGATAAAATATTTTTCTTTTTTGGTTTCTCATTTCCTTTATGGTTCTTAGAAAATGTCTTCTCCATATGACAATATCGCTTCTTTCTAATAAAATAGACTTTCTGGGATTCTTTTTCCAGCGGAAGCCTATTTCTTTTAAAAGTTTCATAACGTACTTCGACTCATTTCTGGGTAATCCTTATCATCTCGAACTGAGACAAGAACTTTATCCAATGTTGGAAATTCTTGTCTAAAGAAGAATTCATGCACTTTCCGTCGAAGTTCTTCTTTAAAATGATATTCTATTTGAAATTTTGGTTTCCCTGGAGCATTACGTGGCATTTGAAAACTACCACATTTCTCTTCTTTAATAACTCTGTAAATCGTAGATTTCCCAACACCAAGTGTCCTGCTAACTAACTCAACGGTCTCATCAACACTTTCACATAAACGTTTGTCTGTAAATGATTTGAAACAATTAAATATTAATGTTTTTTCATTAACTGTTAAAGGACCAATTTTTCGGCGTTTACACGGCACTTCCAAATTTTCCATAACACTAGTATACACAATAAACTGCACCTTGCAACTGAAGTACCTACTTTTAGTGAACTGTTAAGAATTTTGAATACGCCACTTGGACCTTCCTACAAAATGGAAAAACCCACTATCGCATTTTCTGTGGAATAAGTTTAGAAGGTAATTATCTAGTCAATTACTGTCGTAGAATCCTGGAATTAAAGAATTAAATGTTTGATTGTTGAAACCCTTACTTCGTGGAATGCACTCATTTCAGATAAAATAAAACGTTTTATTTTATCTAAAGAATTAAACTTTATTTTGCAAATAGGTAGGTACTTATTAAACTTTTATTGGTTATATATAACCAATAAAATAAACATCTTACATTTCTTGCAAATTCATTAGTACCTGTTAACCTCCATCACTCCGACACTGGCAACCTTATTTAGGGATTACTAACCCTCACAAGTATTGTATTCTATTCTGCTCCAACCTTTATACCTGGTGGTCATACTCAATTTAAAATTGTTTTCCTATATACTTCTGTAAACTTGTTGACAACTATCTGTTTTTCATTGAGTCACCCGTATCAACAGTTTGGGGATTTGCATACATAATTTATTGTTTTATTACTCTCTCATACATAAAAATACACTATAACAATTTTTTTTAGCTCAATTACCATTTTGGACCATTTTCTCTACATTTTTCTTGAAACGAACTATACTTACGGTCATTTTTAGAAAACCAGGACAACACAGAAGTGCGGATTAGTACTAGAGAAAGATTGAACCGAGTTGATTATTATTTCCTAAACTATTACGTTTTACAATAATAAAGTTGGATTTAACGTTTTAAGAGCGGAGTTGCTGTATCCCAAAATTTAAATAGCCACCCGTGTTAGATATTCTTTTTTTTTATAGCGTTGACGTTTATTCGATGAATATGAAATATGCTTTTCTTTTAACTATAAAAGTTATTGATAAAACCTAACGTTCTTTATAGGTAGTTTGATGATTAAATATTTGTTATGACGAGCAAATATTTAGCTTTATCTTAATATACGCCCGCAGCAATAAAGTATAATATTTATGTCTTGCATCGATAACACCCACGAAGGATTTTATTGCATAAAATTTATCACACAGCAGCGCCAGGTTCTTCTACAGCAAGATATATATTTTCTATTTTCGCGCGCGGGAAAGAAAATGCAAAAGGAAAAATATAAAGTCAAAAGAACGGGTGCGGCTGGAATGAGAAAATGCATGAGAAATTATTCCCGATTTAGAAGTACAATGCGAGAGGGTGGCTTAAGACCGAACGGAGAACGAAAGTAAGGAGAGCGAGGGGTTGCGCCTCTGAAGCGAACACACAAATCACCAGAGAAAATATATTTTGATAAAATGAGATGTTACTTCGCGTTGTGTACACTCCATATAATAAATGCGATATCTAAACGGGATAACGGATAATATTTTTATTAAAATTTTCTTTAAAATTCAAACACTGTACATATCTTAAACATTAAATAGATTCGATAAAGTTTTATTAGAATCCAGAAAACCGAAAAGGGATTAAAGAGTAGTTGTCTTATTTTTCATTCAAAGTTATCAAACTCTTGATTTTTCAAGTGCGTAGTTGCAATGGAATTATATATACTTTGCGGCATAAGTTAAAGATATTCTCAATATAACGGTAATAGTACTTCATTCTGAATCAATTATTTGTAAGGTGAAGGGGGTAAATGTGATCTACTTTTTGATTAGTTCAACTTTCATTTAATATAACACTGTAAAGAAACGTATCAAATATCTATCAAAAAAATCGTATACTTTTTGAACGGTTATGTATTCATTGTGTAGAAAAAAAATAAATAAACTTTAATGTTGTTAATGTTGCATGATGTTTTTTAAAAACATATCAATATATCACATTTACCCCAGGCCGGGGCAAATATGAAGAAAGTTTACATTTTTGTAGTAAATATTATATTTGATAATCTGGGGTTATTGTATAAAATATGTAATCCAAGCTCTCTACCTGTGTTTTTTTAGAATTTATTTTGTTGAAAAATTACAAAAGAATTTAAACTTTTCGAAAACAATGTCAGAACAAAGGAAACAAAAATATAAAAAAATTAAACAAACACTCCAAGTTTTCCTTCCATTTTTCCATACAAATTTGTTTCCTTGAGGTCGTGTAAATTTAACTATCCACTCAACATTCATATTTTCTGATGCAATTCCCACATAATGCTTGTTTATCTTTTTTGGGCAATATTTTACCAATACCCAACATCCGAGATCTACATTCACACTTTTTGTTGAATTCAAATTCTCTTTATCTTCTTCGTCATCATTTGCTGCTATTTCTACCTCTGGCTCTGTTTCAAGAAGTGTATCCAGAAACTCGTTGGTGTTATCAGAATCCCTGAATATTGGGAACATTGACTTATCGTCTTCGCTGCTGCTAAATGATTATGACTCTCGTTTATTTCTTTTTTAGGGCTTTGCTTTGTGATGTCAATACTTCAAATCCAGGGCATAATCGTTTCTTATTTTTGGTTGGTGCGTTTGGAAGTTGTTTTACTGTTGATAACAATAAATCTTCTAATGTTACCTTCTTATTTTCAGTTAAACGTGTACATGGAATTGATTCAAGTTCGTCGACTCTGGCAGAGATATTTTTTACTTTATCGGAAATGGTAGTTTCTATTAGAGCATCAGCTGTAGGTTCTTTGTTTTGATTAAATACTTCTTGAGTTACTTTAATCAATACCAATACTTCATTACCATTTTCATGTATAGATAATCTGGAATGTTTTATCATCTTCCACTTATTAAGCAAGTAGCGTGGAAATGATGTTTCAGGGATGACGTGACGATTAAAAGGGATAATTCCGCCTTTTTTAAAGCCCTTGATAATTACTTCGGAGTTCACCTGTTTCCAAGTTGTACACAAAAATTGGAAAAATATTTGTTTTGGTAATTTTTGGCCTACATGCTGCCGCTGCCAGGAAACAAGTTTATTATCCCATTTAACTTTAAAGGATTTAAAAACAGCCAGGTCTAGTGGCTCTAACAGGTATCTGGAAAGGGGTGGCAGTTTTAGAATTAGAATATGTTCTCGCATAGCGGCGTCTAACGTCTTGATATTCATATGAGTGGAATGTCCATCATAAATAATTAATATTGGTCTTTCAGATGGAAGTGATGGAATTATAGTGTTTATGAAGTAATTTTTGAAAACGGCTTCTTCCATCCAACATTTTTTTGTCGCTGCATAAACAGTACCCTCAAAATCAGTACCTGGTGGAGCTATCCATTGATCCCATAAGTGCAAACCTTTATAAATTATTAATGGTGTAGCTTTTTGGCCAGCTGCATTACACATAAGAGTAATTTTGGTATTTTCTTTACTAGGAGAACTTATTGTTCTTGATGTAGGTGTAATTATACTTCCCACAACTTATGTCTTCCTGGGGTCAATGTACAAGCTACTGTGGTCCAAATTCCAGATTCTCAGATTTGTCGTGAAGACCATATTCGTTCATTATTGATTCTAATAAATCATAAAATTGGTATTGTATAAAAGGATCAAGAGCCTTTTTTTAGAGTATTCCACGTTTTGTGGAACTTTAATACTTAATCTATACCTCTGTTTAAACCCCAAAAACCAATCTTCGCCTGGAACTCCATCCTTGAAATTAGTTTCAATATGGTAAGTATTTACAAAGTTTCCTACAATTTCTAATATTTCTTTTCTTGATAGGCCGTATCCCCATTTCTCCATCGTTTTTAGACCATTGTCTAATCTAACTTCGCCAGCATTGGCTTGGTTGGCCGTACTTTAGTTTCTTTTACTGCTCCCCGTTTACCACCGGAATGTAGGGTCACATATGGTATTTTGTATAATTTTGCGGCCGTATAAATTGATGTTCGACCTGCTAAAACATCAGATATTGCAGCGTTGAGATCAGCTGCCGAATATTTTCCTTCATTTGAAGATTTTCTTTTGTAGCAGCGAACCATGGCATCAAGCACCAAGTTATATACACGGGATAATTTTGATATACTAATGACACATTTGCCTCAATCTGTAATAATACATTTACTCCAACAACAATAATCCAAGGGGCAAATGTGTTACAACAAAAATTTGAGATTAATGTTAAGTTTTTATTTAAATAACCTACACCATAATGTTCTCCCATACTAGAATAATCTGCTATGTCAATAGTAATAGTCTTACTTACCGAAAAAATAACAATAATACTTCACGAACAGTGTAAATGTATAACAAATTCTGTGTTGAATTCGAACACACTCGTCGGTTACCCCTACTCAACTAAAATCTATTTTTGGATTTACCTAGTTTCTAGTGGTGGCCCACTAGAACACAAAGGTGGCACACTAGAACAAAAACTCCTTGTTCTGGAAATTTTTGGCGCAGATCAACAGGTTTATCCAGATTGGCACATAACAAATATAAGAATAAGATAAATCATGTGAAGAACAAGTGCCATCATAAAAGAAATACAGCAAAAATAGCTTATTTGGTACGGACATATACAAAGAATGACAGACCATCGACTACCGAAATCATTATTGGATTGGTAGCTACCTTTATAACATGCATAAAATAATTAAAGAACCAACATTATCATCATCATCCAGCCATAAAAGGCCACTACTGAAAATAGCCCTCTCCCTCATGTTTCCAACCCATCTATCTCGGTCTACTGTCATCCAGTTTTTATTTTGTTCTCTTAAATCGTCAGCCCATCGTGTAGGTGGTCAACCGCCGCATCTGTTGTCTTCCCTTTGTTTCCATTCCAATAACCTTTTTGTCCATTGCCGATCTGTCATTTTAGCTACGTGTCCGATCCATCTCTATTTTCGTCTGGCTATACTTTCGATGATGTCGGTCACACTGGTTCTTCTCCTGACCTCTTTGTTATTATTTTTTCTCGCAGAGTTAAGAGAAGTCAATGAGAGGCTAATAATAAACGGTGAGCCACTAAATAACATAAGATATACTGACGATACTGTCCTTCTGGCGAAAATACGAGAACAACTACAACACCTTGCTCAATATCTAAAAATATACATTGCAACGATTATGGATTAAAAATAAAAGAAAAACCACTAACATATAACTATAGTTATATACTATAACTATATAAAAGCACAAAACATCAAAGTTAAGCTAGTACTAGATAGGAAAAAAAAATTAGCAAATATCTTCTTACAAATACCTTGGAGTATGGATCACAGTAGATAAAATCAATAAAATCAATTTAACTAATCAGACAAAAATCAATAAGATGCCTCATTAAAATGTGGTGTTACCAACATATTCTGAAAATATCATGGATAGATCAAAATACAAACGCACAGGTTCTCGAAAAACTAGGAAAACAATTTAGTTCCATAAAAATCATTAAGTTTAAATACTTGGGTCACATTATGAGAGGTGAAAAATACAAACTATTGAGGAATATATTGCAGGACAGAATCAAAGGCAGATGAAGCGTAGAAAGAAGTAAAATCTGGTGACTATGCAATCTCCGTGAATGGTCTGGATGCAGTTCAATTGAAATATTCAGGCGCGTAACCAACAAAATTATAATTGCCAGAACTATTTCCAACCTCCGATAGGATCAAAACTTGAAGAATTAGCCACCTAAGCGAAAAAGAAAACCTAAAATAAAATAACTTGATGGAGTCCAGAAGGCACCTTAGATAGAGAGAGAGAGAGAGAGAGAGAGAGAGAGAGAGAGAGAGAGAGACATCTACGACTCTAGGAGACTGGGCCAATAGCCGTGAAAGAAAAGGGGGACCGGAAGTCGCAGGACGCTATATACCGGACATTTTATATTGAATATAATCTCGATCTATTCCAAATGAAACGTTAAAGTGTGCCTTGTATACACCTTAATTTTTCAGGAGCTATTCTCTTCGATCATCTCAAAAATGTCAGCTTTACTGCCAAATGATTGGCAGTATTATATTTGTGATCATAATTTGCTATTAATACTGTCTTAGACCATTTAATTGTTTAATTGTTCAGTGCTTTTTTTTCTTTCTTTGAAAGTTTTTTTCTATTGGTAAACAATATCGCATATTGTAAAAATCTGTGAAAAAAGTCAAATCTTTTGTAATTTTAATTTTCTAATTGTACTTTACGTTAAAAGAAGACTTGTTTTTCATTGGATCACGTATGATTTATGAAATAGCGTATTCGATTGTTAATAAGAAAAAAGAGCACTGAATGAATAATGCAATTAGAAAGCATAGATTCATCATCATCAGTGGCATTACAGCTCGTTATGAGCCAAAGCCTTCTTCAGAACAATCTTCCATTCGCCCCTGTCTCTGGCAACTCTTCTCCATGCTTTAACTACGATGGATTTTAGATGATCTTTTATGTTATCTTTATACCTAAGTTTTGGGCTTTCTGTGGATCGTCTTCCCACTAGTCCTCTTCGGTCGAAAATTTGTTTGATCACTGCATCTTCTTCTTCTTCTTCTCGTGCGACTCCTAGCGGAGATTGGAAATCATCATGGCCACTGCGACTTTGTTAGCAGCGCGTCTAAAAAGTTCAATCGAACTACACCCGAACCATTCACGTAGATTACGAAGCCACGATATTTTTCTTCTTCCCACACTTCTTTTGCCCTGCATGATGTTTCTTAAAAGTTCGTACTTTTCACCTCTCACAATGTGCCCTAAGTATTCCATCTTTCTCGTTTTTATCCCATTTAGAATTTCGCATCGTTTGTCTAAAGTTTGGAGCACTTGTGTGTTAGTGACGCGGTCCATCCATGATATTCTGAGAATGCGCCTATAGCACCACATCTCGAAATCTTCGATGTTTTTTATGGTCAACTGTTTTAGTGTCCAAGCCTCAACTCCACATAACACCGCAGCATTCGTATTCGTAACTTTATATTGATATCACGATTGCAAAAGAGTTTGCGCATTCTATTAAAGACTGATCTAGCGATTTCTATTCTACATCTAATCTCTTTTGTTTGATCAGTATCATCTGTGATCCAAGCACCTAGATATTTATAACAGGGCACACGCTCAATCGTTGTATTGTCTATTACAAGATTAGCTCTGATGTTCTTTGATTTCGTGATTACTATAAATTTAGTTTTTTTCAAATTAATTTTCAAGCCGTAACTCTTACAGTATATATTGAGACTTTGAACGAGATGTTGTAGTTCTACTAGCGTTCCCGTTAGGAGAACTGTATCGTCTCACCATTTATTATCAGACCAAGATCTTCTTCTTCGAGTGCTTGTTCACAGATAGCTTTACTATACAGATTAAAAACAAGTGGCGATAAGATACATCCCTGCCGGACTCCTCGACGGATTTGAATTTCTTCTGTTAGTCTGCCCTCAACCTTGACATTTGCTGTTTGATTCCAATATAGATTGTATATAATTCGAATACCTCGGCTGTCTATATTTTTCTTTATTAAAACTTGTCTTAGTGGTTCATGTTGTACTTTGTCAAAGGCCTTTTCGAAATCAATAAAGCAGGCGTAAATTTCTTGGTTCATGTCTAAGCATCTCTGTGAGAGAACGTTCATTGCAAACAGAGCCTCCCTTGTACCCAGCCCTTTTCTGGATCCCTTTTGAGTGTTACTAATGTCTACGTCTAATTTCCTATAGATCCTATTATGGATTATTTTTAAGAACAGTGTTGCATCTTCATCTCGCCTAATTACCTGTCCTATCCATCGAAGGCGTGCTAATTTAATAAATTTTACAACGTCAGGTTCCCCAAAACTTCTGTATAATTTAAAGTTATAGCGCCTACGCCTCAAACCCTGTTCTTGGGCTCCTCCATATATTTTCCTTAGAATTTTTCTCTCTAAGCAGTTCTTGATCGTTCTGTGTGAGTGACCACTTTTCTGACCCGTATATTAACACTGGCCTTATTAGTGTTTTATGTGTGGTAATTTTAATTTTTCTGGGTAGTTTTGGGGTCATCTGTTTCCTCAAGCCATAATAGCATTTATTGGCAAACACTATTCTTCTTTTAATTTCTTCACTGACATTGTTGTCTTTGGTCAGCAGCGAGCCCAGATAGATGAAGGTGTTCACATCTTCCAGTTCCAGATCATCAATTTATAGTCTAGGTATCTGGTTGCCTGATCTAATACAATACATATACTTGGTTTTCTGTGCGTTTATTTTTAATCCCATTCTCAAATGGATGATGGAAATCTTTCTCTATAAAGGCATAGATTGGTGAAGGAAAATAAATTCACTATGAAATCGTAGGCTTCCACGGCCAGAGTCAGAATTATAGTTTATTCGTCTTCCGGGTTTGGACCGTGTCATTTGTGAGTGACCCAAAAATGGGTTCATCTCGACGTTTCGTTACAATTGTATGTAGCTTCTTCAGGAGAACAAAGAAAAAGAAAAAGAAGACAGGAAGATGGGTAGTTAGCAACGGTAACTCAGTTACTCAACGCAACCAGAGGCGAATACTAACTACCAAGATGGGCATTTGGTCACAGTAACTCAACTACTCAACGCAGCCAGAGGTGAAAACCAAATGCCAGGACAGGGATTCACGTCCAACAGCTCAGAACACTTACGCGTCGAGACGCGGGGAGTGAATCCGACGATTACTCCGCTACCACTCTATTTATAGTCGCGGTGACCTGTCGTGTCGGCACGTATCGGCACAATCCGTGGCGCGAACGTCAAGAAGCGCACGCTGGCCAATCATGTGGCTGCATCGTGGTAGCGGGACCGTACGGCGGCTCTAGACTGATATTCCAGATGGGAGATAAGTAGTATCCTTCCTCTCGATTAATATTATGTGGATTTTTCGGATCTCTAGAGATTCGCGGATTTTCCTGGAATAAAAGAAGGGGCTCTTAGAAATAATATGGGTTTTTTCGAACAATATGGAATGACCGGTTTCTTGGCAGTGTTCTGCAACTGCAGAATGAAAGAAAAGACCTGATCAAATGCATCTTTGATGCTCTTGAATCCGAGTTTTGACGGAACGACCAGTTTTGCCAATATACACATGTCCACATGAACAAGGAATAGAATAGACACCACAGGAAGATAAGGGCGGTAATGGGTCCTTAGGAGAGGGTAGATATTGTGAGATTTTCTTGGGTGGTCGAAAAGTAGTCCTGATACCTTCTTTGCGAAGAATTTTGCCAATCCTATCAGTGACACTTCGAATATACGGAAGAAAAGCCACAGGAGTATTACTCGAAGATTCTGAATTTGTCGTCCTAGGGTGTAAAGGGGGATGTAGATGTCGGTGTGTAATATTTTGAATTGTGGACTTGGAATAACCGTTGGCGACAAGGGTTTTTTGCAGATGGCCAAGTTCTTCTCTAAGGTTGTCAGGTTCAGAAATTCTTCGCAAAGAAGGTATCAGAAGGTATCAGGACTACTTTTCGACCACCCAAGAAAATCTCACAATATCTACCCTCTCCTAAGGACCCATTACCGCCCCTATCTTCCTGTGGTGTCTATTCTATTCCTTGTTCATGTGGACATGTGTATATTGGCGAAACTGGTCGTTCCGTCAAAACTCGGATTCAAGAGCATCAAAGATGCATTCGATCAGGTCTTTTCTCCCATTCTGCAGTTGCAGAACACTGCCAAGAAACCGGTCATTCCATATTGTTCGAAAAAACCCATATTATTTCTAAGAGCCCCTTCTTTTATTCCAGGAAAATCCGCGAATCTCTAGAGATCCGAAAAAATCCACATAATATTAATCGAGAGGAAGGATACTACTCCCATCTGGAATCTCAGTCTAGAGCCGCCGTTCGGTCCCGCTACCACGATGCAGCCACATGATTGGCCAGCGTGCGCTTCTTGACGTTCGCGCTACGGAGTGTGCCGATACGTCCCGACACGACAGGTCACCGCGACTATAAATAGAGCGGTAGCGGAGTAATCGTCGGATTCACTCCCTGCCTCTCGACGCGTAAGTGTTCTGAGCTGTTGGACGTGAATCCCTGTCTTAGCATTTAGTTTTCACCTCTGGCTGCGTTGAGTAGTTGAGTTACTGTGACCAAATGCCCATCTTGGTAGTTAGTATTCGCCTCTGGTTGCGTTGAGTAACTGAGTTACCGTTGCTAACTACCCATCTTCCTGTCTTCTTTTTCTTTTTCTTTGTTCTCCTGAAGAAGCTACATACAATTGTAGCGAAACGTCTAGATGAACTCACTTTTGGGTCACTCACAAATGACACGGTCCAAACCCGGAAGACGAATAAACTATAATAAATTCACTATTATAAATAATAACGTAGCTGATACTGTAATTAAAAAAGAAATTCGGCAAAAATATATACTCATTTTAATCTAACCATAGTCACGACATGTTACAACATATTTTTTGTTCGACATAATATACCCGTACTATTTGATATCCTGAATTCTTTTCTCCAGAGAGCACCGACTTATTGCCCTTGAAAGAAACATCTTCACATCCGCCACCATCCGTGTGCATCTTTTATTCCACCCCTCCTGCTCCCCCTATAACCACCCCCCAGTGGTGAAACACTATACGGCCTCAGACTTTTTTGATCCTGCTATGAATGTAATGTGTGCTAAATAATACGAAGATGTCAAACTACTTTATTTATTATAATTATGAAAATTTTTTGGAAAACGTTTAGATTATTTGATTTTCAAATTATTCAATTCAATGTTTATTCAATTACTTCTAATATAAAGATATTAATGATAGGTATATCATTACCAAATATCATTACAAAAGATTATAGGCATATCATATTTTGAAGCAAAGCTTATATACTGGTATTGTTTTACTTTTTTCTCTAGAGTAAAATGCTAAGACGAGCGTAACGGAACTAGCGCCACAAGATGGCTTCGTCACGCCAAGTCACATCGCGAGTAAAGTCACAAAATAGCGGTTCCTTACATCGATTCACTACTCTCGATAAATTCGTTTCTAGTCATCATATATTGATTCTAAGAAGGTTTAAATTAAAAACTGCATGAAAAATAACTAACAAAATATAGACATGCAATGATAAGTCAACAATTAAAAGAATATCTTAAATTTTCTTCAGACAAATGAAGTCTAGCGGAATTTTTTGCAAAGGAAAGTACTAAATATAAACAAGCCTATTCTTCATTTAAAAAAAAACTCAACTAATTCAAAAAGCGTATAAACTCGTCAAATCCTATTCTTCTTCTCTTCTTCAATGTCTTATATGGTCCGGATGTTGGCGATCATCAAGACTATCATGGTTTTGTTGAATGCTCTGCGAAATAGCTCCGCGGAGGTCATCCCAAACCATTGTCGGAGGTTTTTTAACCACGAGATACGACGTCGTTCCGGTCCTCTCCTGTCAAATACTTTACCATGCATAACGAGTTAAAGAATTTTAAATTTTTCTTTGGTTTACATCACGTGGCGGAGGTACTCAAGCTTACCTTGTTTCACAAAATAAGCACTTCATTTTGTTTTCTCATGCGCTGTAGGACCTCAACGTTGGTGAAATGATCCACATACGATATTTTTAGTATCCTCCTGTAGATCTACATCTCGAAGGCTTTAATCCGCTTTTCTGTGGCTTGTGTCAGTGTCAATGCTTCAACTTCATATACTAACACTGCAAGAATGTAGCACCCCACTATCCGCATCTTGGTTCCCAAACTGAGATCACTACAACACAGAAACGAGTTTAACTTGATAAATGTACACCGTGCTATTTCAATTTTGGATCTAATCTCTTGAGCGTTGTTCCCTTGTGAGTTGGGAGTAGTTCTGAGATAAGTGAATCTGTCGACTCTCTGGAGTCCTTTTTCTACCTGCCATTATTGACCCGGGATCTAAATTTGCACGGCTGACAACATGAATTTAGTTTTCTTAATATTAAGGTCTAGTCCGTATGTTACGCTCACAGTTCTTACTTGGTCTAGTAAGGCTTGTAGATCATTCGCGGTCAAATCCTATGACCGCGCCAAATCATATTCCAGAAGCCGGCGGTTATGTCAAGTATTTGGAATGACCTTAATCGAAAACGAAAGGACAAATTCTTTTTCTTCTTCGTATGTTAGATCTTAAGACCTGTTATTTCCGGTCTGATTTAGCAGTATTTGCAATGTTGACTTCCAGCTATCTCTTCATCTTTTAGGTGGTCTACCTTGTGGTCTTTGACCTTCTGATTTTTTATCTTCTACTATTTAGGCAAGTCTCTCTCTTGATGTTGACGTTCTGGAAATTTTGAAAAAGTGACGTCAAATTGTATAAATTGTGACGTGCAAGCATTTTTATAGGAAAAATGCTATATATCTCAGATATGTAAATGTTCATAGGTTAATGAACCTAGAGTAAAGTGGAAAAGTTCGTTACAAATTTTGGAAAAACGGAATAAAAAAAAAGAAAAATTTTACGCTTTTACAAAAAATATGAATTAGATAAAGCAATGTTGAGGTACTTCGTCGCATGTGTAAACAAAAAGAATTACTAAGAATTATCGAAGAAAAGAAAAAATGCAATACTTGAGTCATGAGAGGCAAAAGATATGAATTACTTCTCGTGGCTGAAAGACCTGAGGAGATGGTTCGACCGCTCATCCGCAGAAATCTTTCGCGCAGCAGTTTCCAAAACTACAATTGCTATTTGGATCACTAACTTTCGAAAGGAGACGGCGTCGTGAGAAGAGGAAGAAGCAAAAGCTACTATCGCTTTATTGAATTAAATGGATAAAATGTATGGCCTAGAAGGACAAATTCGCTAACCACTGCAGTGGTGAAGATTTTGGAGACATTCGTTGGACTTTCCGTGATGATTGTTTCACGATCTGTAAAACTTCTGCCCCATTAGTCATAATAGGCTCTACCAAGGTTCGATAGATTGTCAATTTCGTTTCTTGTCTAATATCTTTGGACCATGTCTATTCCTCCTATTATCTATTACCTCCGCCTATGTCTATTCCCATTCCGGAAACTTATTTCCTCCACTGGAAAGACAACATCCTTGTTTAAGCCCCTTTGTTATTGGAAATGATTCAAATATAGAAGTTTCCTTTTTTAACGACATTTCTTGCATTTCTGTATATATTTGCGATAGCATCCACACACTCTTTACTGAGACCTACTGTCGTCAATGTTCGAAACAGTTTTTTCAAAGGTACCGTATCGTATGCCTTTTCTAAATCTACAAACAATAGGTGGGTAGATAGATTTCTTGTGTTCTGTTTTTTGATTACCTGCCGCACAACGAATATACCATCAGTGCACGATCTTCCTGCACGAAATCCATTTTGTTCTTCTATGTCTTCGTATTCTGATTCCAGTCTTTCTTTTATTATTCGACCGTACAACCTCCCCACTGAGCTAATAACAGTTATTCCCCTATAATTAGAGCATGTGCGTTTATCCCCTTTCTTAAATATTGAGTCTCCTCCAAGCGAGGAATATAATCTTGAAGATATATTCCTCGATTAGACAAACAGACATACAAAGCTCAAAAATTAAATATTTTGATCCAAAGTAATTCAAAGGAAGTGCAATATTTAAAGCAAATGCGAAATCTGTTTACGAAAATTTAGTTGAGTACAAAATTTTTAGTACAATAGCGTCTAGAACCATCAAGTTAAGAAACAAATATAGTACAGTATCATAAAAATGATGTAACTTCTACTCGATTCGCGAATATGGTCTCCGAATGCTATAATAACAAAATGAGGTCAATTTAACGTTCCTCAAATGTCCACAAACTCGATAAATTGAATAACGTAGTTTGTTACTATAAAAGAAGTTGATGGCAATGGATGAAAAGCTCAAAATAAACAACAACGGCGATAGAGCATTATTACTAAAATTCGGAAGTAAGCCTCAACATTGTCGAAAGAAATATGAGACAAGCATTATTGGTATTTCCATGTTGTTAAATTATGTTAAATAAGGCTTTGGTATATTATTATTTCGTTGACTAAACTTTTTAGTTACCTTGTTATATCTCAACTACCTCACTTTAGCCCAACAAGTTTTCCATGACAAAGTTTCTACTTAGTTTTCTTCTCCTTGAACCGAACCTGCGGGCCGCGTGGCCCCTTTTTCTTATACGAGCACACATTACCATTTCCGCTTTGATGTTAATAGAAGTGGCTCTGTTAGGTCTTGGTTCCTCCGCCCGCCGCGTGCATAACAACTCATATTCCACAACATGTTTGCCGGAAAATTGAAAATCCTCCAATTTCGCTTTCCCCCTTCTGAATCTTTTTCGGTCTCTAGAGAGAGCTTTGAGAAAAGTCGTTTTTTAGTTTTTATTTTCAGTGATATATTCAGAAGCCTACATAGTCAAAAAAGTACAATGGATGCAGCTTCAAAGTAATTACTTCTGTAGCTGTTTTAAATATAAATGTTTTATTTGTACAACTTGGTGAGATTAACATTGATAACGTAATTGAATAATGAAATGTATAGCCTCAAGATGAGTTTTTAAGATTTATTAAAAATCAAACATTTTGAGATCAAGATGATCTAATTTTGATTCACTAGCTTTAAAACCGTGTCTCTTTCTTGATCTATTAAACAATTTGCATACGATGCTGTTCAATTAGATCCAATGCATCTTTCACTTTCGTATTAAATGCATTTCTAAATTTATAATTTTACTATGTTAATAAATACATCTCGATATAATCATTTGTCTAGTTTACTTAATGTTCTTTTATTTGGAGTATTGGCTATACTGATATGACATATGCATTTTTGAAGCGTAGCTTCTATAGTGGCGTTGTATTAGTTTTTTTTGTAGTAAAATGATGAGAAAACGTCACAGAACTAGCGCCACGAGACGGCGTCACGGGTACTGTCACGAAATAGCGGTTCTTCACATCGACTCAGTACTCTCGATATTTTTTTCTAGTCATCATACAATTTATTCTAAGTAGGTTTAAAGTAAAAACTGCATGAAAAATAACTAACAAAATACAGTTATTAAATGAGAAGTTAAAAATTAAGAGATTATCTGTCAATAAAAGATTCGTTTTTTTACGATTGTCAAAATTTAAAAGACATAAATGACATCCAATTATTATTAATATTGGATAATATGTTTAAATTTTTATTCTTCTTTTACTTCTCGTCTTAATATAATTTCATAAAAATACAATTATTATTTTTAAACATCTTATTGTGTTTATATAATAATTAAATTTAATAGCATATCATATTTTACTTATATTTTATTATAAATTTAATATTTTGTATAAATTTGACAGCCATGTCAGAAGTAAACAATGTATGCTTTGTTTATACTTTAGCAGGTGGCGTTAGGAGCAAACATAATAATTTATTAAATTATTTTAATACAATGTAATTTGTTTAAAATTTAAGTAATAAATAAATATTAAGACTACTTTACTTTATTCAATTTTAAAAATATTATTGACATTTTTAAAAATACAGAAAACATTATGAAGCGTCGTGATAATCTACTGTACCGCCTACTGAACCATCTTTTTTCAATATCAAATTCTCGTTCCTAATATTCGCTGTTGGTGTTTTTCCTTGAATAATGGCTGTAATATTCAGGAAAAGACGACTTATGAGCAATTGAAAAGACGACTTATAAGCTATTACATTTCTAATTTTATCATTCGTAGTATTAGTTTTATGACGTTTACCCGTCTCATCTAACATCGTTAGAATCAAAACTACATATTTTGTTTAAAATACTCAAAAATTATATATTACGTAATTTATAAAAAAATATTTTTTATACTTGAATATTATTATTAATAATAACAGAATGATAAAGCAATGTATTTTCAAACTGTCTTTCTTGGACGAACAGAAGTTATACGAGGGATACGTGAATTCACAAATTGCAGTTTCACATAATTAATACGTCTTTCACTACAATAAAAATTAAAACTTTGTTTTCCCTCATTTAAAAAAGCAGAGAAGGGAGTATCAATATCAATAAAAACAATGGGAACAGTAGGAGGTACTGTAGACAAGCGCGAAGCTTCATTCTGTTTTCTGTTTTTTTTTTAATTTAAATAATATTTAAAAAAAAATTTATTTCAAATCCTTTATAAAAGTTATATAATAAAATGCCCAAACGGGTTATCACAATTACATTACAGAACGTTTTCGGAATGTTAATTCCATCATCAGTGTAAACCTGAAAGTATATAACCACTTTAATTAAAAAGAACGTTGAATTTAAAATGTTGACTAAGGTGAAAGCAAAATGTGGTTAATACTTACGGGGTATACATGCTATGAGCCACCAAAATATATGGGTCAAAACCCGTTAAATGTTACAAATTTATAGTTGTTTGACATTATAGCATTTTTCAGATAAAAAAGCTTGCACGTCATTCAAGATTCACGTCTTCCAAACCCCACAGCGTTGCCAAAACATCAGAATAGTTAGTAAGTGAGGTATTTTTAAAATGTCAACTACTTGTCAAACTATTATATTAACAGTAAATACACTTAGTTTTAAAACTACTGCAAACACATTAAAATACATAAGAAAACATTTTAATACAAAATTATATATTCTAAATTTTAAACATACCTCTTTTAGGGCTTTAATAACAAAAACGTCCCGCCATTATTTCTTTTCAAAATAATCTATCTTATATGAAAGCGTATCAGCTTTCTACAGACTTTTATTTGTTTTGGCATATCACAATCACAACACACAACAATAATTAGTTTTTAAAACTATTAATCTAAATTTAAAATGCATTTATAAATACAATTTATTAATATATATATTATATTTTGATCAAATTGTGTAAGACGTCAAAACATAAATAAAATTTTCTACTCTAAAAAAGCGGCAACACTTAATACACTTTTTTCTACTCTCTTACTAGTAAATTGTATATTACCTACTATTTGGATGCTAAGTAAATGCACCATAACAGATACTGACACGTAATGACTAGCACGTAATAAAAAAAATTACGCTTCAGTTTTATAAAAATGTGTAATATCACATAAGCCTCGTAAGTCAGTTGGTCGAGTTACCATGGAAACGAATAAACAGACGTTATTTTGACAGATTAAAAATTATTAATCTGTCAGTGTAAATATAGTGGTAATTTAATTTTTATTTTTATAAACGAAAATAATGGTAGAAAAAGTATAGTACACAACTTGAGTTGTAAGCTTATTACATGCTTGTAAAATTACTGCGCTCGCCGCTACGCGGCTCGCGCGCAACTTTTTTACTTGCATGTAATAAGCTTCTTACAACTCTCGTTATGTAATATACTATTACCATCCGCTGAACTGTCAATATTATTGGATATATTTCCGTATCAGTTGCGTACGATTGTCTAATATATTTAATTAAAAATATTATTTTGTGAAATATTAGACTTCAAGAGTTATTTCATAAAATTTACATTATTAATAATAATAAATGTTTTTGGTTATTTAATCAATATAATAATAATAGTCTCCCGTTTTATACCGCACGCGGCTTTGGGAGTATAGCAGGGTAGTCTGCTATATCTAGGGCCTACGGTATACAAGGAAGGTAACATGGCCAGTGCTACGCTTCAACCGCCTATTATTACCCCTGGTTTTACCCAAGGTACTCATTTTATTCAGGCTGAGTCGACCTGGGGCCTATAGACATTTTTAAAAATGCCTAGTTGTTCTTGCCGGCGGTAGGATTCGAACTCACGACCACCGGCATGCGAGGCAAGCACACTACCGCTTGCGCTACGCGGGCCCTATTTAATCAATATAATTCTGAAATTTCCAATATAATGATGATTACATTTTTTTGATTATTCCACCATGTTGACGCCTATGAAAGATCGAGCAGTTCCGTATGAGTTTCGTATTATTAGCTGTGTTAGGAAAATTTGAATTATAAGGTTGATGTTCTGGAAATTTTAAATACAAGTGACGTCACTTTGTATAAATCGTGACGTGCAAGTGTTTTACTTTGAAACATGGTATATTTTTAATTACAAATTAGGATGTTTAAGTTACCATTGGAATTGGTAACATGGCGACGTATGACCCTACATAGGTAAAATGGTCCTGGGACGAATTGTCTTCGAGGACATGTTGATAACAACTGATCAAAATGACATTGTTGACATGTTAGGACGGATGTTGGATCAGAATAGTCAGTGTAACTTAAGGTAGTTGTCTAAAAATGACAGAAGCCAGCATTATTTAAAATTTAAAAAGTTAAAATTATAATAAGGGAACAGTATCAACCATCAATGTTGTAGTCTGTAATGTGAATTAATCCTGTGTCTATGTTGAAAACATTGAAACAATTGTTTTTTAAAATTAATGTAGATAAACTGAAGTATATCCAATTTTGTAGGATCGATAGGCAACCAACTATACATTTGTCTAGATTTATTTATTCTAAATTAAAGATTTTAACAAAAGGCCCTGTATGTTGTGAAACATTTGGTACCTAGAAAATGGTAAAAAAGGCACATGTAAAAAGGTGGGTTCTATAAGATTTATTAATGATGATATATTAGATATGCTGTTGAGATGAAATTTAAATATGACAAGAATATGTTTGTAATGTGATGTTAATGTAGTACTTAACTTAAAACTTAAGCTTGAAAGGTTGGATGAAAAGAATACCCTTCTCATCCAATCACCCCATGTCTTATAAATATGCAGCCTTTCATAGTTACATCCATCGCCTGGAAACTATTCCACTTTCTCATTTAAACTACACAAAAGAACTCAATATTATCAGACAAATAGCAGTCAACAACGGTTATTATCATAACATCATCAATAAACTCATCTATAAAAAAACGTCTTAGGAACCTGCAGGAGACTGCGTTCCCCGGGGATCCTACCACCAAACCTAATTACGTTTCACTTCCTTATCATCATGAGAGTCTTTCTGTACATCCCATCACAAAAGGCCCTGTATGTTGAGAAACATTTGGTACCTAGAAAATGGTAAAAAAGGCACATGTAGGAAGATGGGTTCTATAAGATTTATTAATGAAGAGTGATGTAGTAAAAGATATGTTTAGATATGCTGTTGAGATGAAATTTCAATATGACAAAAATGTGTTTCACAAGGAATCTACGTTCCTGTAGTTGGCTGTATACCATGTATTAAAAATTTAATTAAAAATCCTTTGTAATAGGTAAATATTTTAGGCCCAAACGGGCTAAGTTAAAAAGACAAAACGTTTTCGGAAACCATGTGGTTTCCGAAACTTCAACGTGGAGTCATATGTCGCCATGTTACCTAATCCATCGGTAACTCTATAATCTTAAATCATTATAACACAATTTTAAAACTAAATGTAATTAAACATCTGTTATCGGGTTTTTACCCACATATTTAATCTTGGTGGCTACATTCATGTACTCCTAGACACTGATGATGGAACATGGTTTCCGAAAACGTTTTGTCTTTTTAACTTAGCCCGTTTGGGCCTAAAATATATACCTATTACAAAGGATTTTTAATTAAATTTTTAAAAAATGTGTTTGTAATGTGACATTCATGTAGTACTGAACTTAAAACTTAAGCATGGAAGGACTTTATGTCAAAAACAACATTTGGTACCTAGTAAAAATAAAAGATTTTTTAAGTTATAAGTTCATGAACATAAATTACTGGTTGTGTATGAAAAATAAAAATGGTAGGTTGCTTTTGTGTGTTGACAAATATGCCAGAAAAACAGAAAATTGATGGCTGAAAGGTGGTTTGGTATGGTATTGTTCATACATTGCTCAAGTTATAACTCAAGAAAAACAAAAAGGCCCTATATGTTAAAAGGAACATTTGGTACCTGAGAAATATAAAAAAATAATGAGTTATAAGTTTGAGTTTAGGTAGGTACGTGAAGTTAATAAGCTTATGGAGTGTATTGTGGAAATATGTAGAACTGCAAGAGTAGTTGTGTTTAAGGTGGATCTGTCAAATTTACTAAAGATGTGTGATGTTTAAATATTATTGTAAAGAAAAGGGAAAGAATCTAAAGAGGCTGAAGTCCCCAGAGATCCGAAAACCAAAACCTGAGGGAAAGTGGATGGTAAAAGGAACATAAATATAAACAATTACATAACCTTACAAATCATATGTCGATAAAGACCCATTACACCAAATGTGATACTCAATCCGAGTCTGTGTTCTGTGTTTCCTCCTAAAACATGGCGCGCGTGCTGAAAAACTTCAAAGGCGGCATCTGAGAGTGGGCATTCTGATTGTTTATTATTCTGTGACCAGGTGCTGTTCCTGCCACCTTACTTTTGAAGGCAGTTTTGATATCATCATTAGACAACCCCAATGCATTACGGGAAATTTTAACTAATGTCTCGAATGCTTTTGACAACTAAAGACGTCTTATTACGATTAACCAGTGTTTTTGTAATATCTAGTTTATTTTTGTGTATTATAGAAAATCAGAAAATACCGAGGTAGGTATGATATCTTTTCCAATATGGATATAAGAGATATGATTACTATTTATTGTCAGCAACACTTCAACGGGCGTTCAGCGAAAAGGGAACATTTAAGAAAATATCCAAACAGCCTTCAGCTTAATCACCAAACCTTTAAACATATATTTCGAAATTTAGGCGAAAGTTGACAAAATTATTACGTCTGATCAACAAGATGATCAGACGTAATCAATCAGAATTATAGCTGATTTGTTAAATGCAGTTATCTCGAAAACTAATTTTTAAGTTAATAATAAGTATATCTTTTTTTGTTAAAATAATGTATCTTTATGATTTTTTAACATAAATAGCGCTAACTTGAAGTGCAAGAAAGTTAAGCGCAAATTTATGCCACATATGTAGCATCTGCGGCACCATCTATTAGCTAAATTAAAGTATGCATCAAATTATAATTTTTCATATTCAAGAGAATTTATTTGTAAAAATTTATGCCGAAAAATAGAATTTTAAATTTCCACTTTAACACCTTGTATCTTCTTTAATATCAACATTTTATTAAAGCAAGTTGGATTAAATCGTAATATTTTAAAGTGTAGAATCTACTGTTTCTTTTTGTACAATTACTTAACGACCACTCGTATACACAACTATCTGTTAGTTTTCAGAAAATCATTTGCACCATAGATTTCCTCATAAATATAAGTTGACATAAATTACTTTGACAAAAATTCACAAAAGGTCACTGAAAGCTCTTTATAACATTCTAAATGATTATATATTCACGGTGAGAAACAAAACTACTTGCTCCTCCGCTGTTACTCTTTCTTAGAGCACTAAATTACACAGACTTCAGATTTTTCTTCATCAAAGTAAAATTTTTTGGGTCTTTTTTATAATCCTACAAAATATGGCATCATCCGCCAAAATATATAAACCAACAAAAAGAAATGAGAAAAGAGAAGAGATATTCACTGAAGCATTTCTAAGCCAACAGTGGAGGGGTCATTGAAAGGCGTTACAAGTTAAAGATCTATATTTTTATGTAAAATCCAACAATAGTAATGTAAAATAAAACATAGCAGGAAATGTTTTAGATATTAAACTCAAATTGTAATTGTAAATATAGAGTAAGTATTTCTTTGTAATTTGTTAGAAAAAAAAATAAAAAAGGAAAATAAAAAAAAATAAAAAAAAAAGTATATATATATATATATATATATATATATATATATATATATACATATATATATATATATATATATATATATATATATATATATATATATATATATATAGAATTACGTAGATAGCTGCAGAAGAGTTTGCTGTGAAACTCTGAGGACCTCATCACTTATTTTATAATATATAATGTGTGTGTGTGTCATCGAATTTCCAGACTGTGGACTTAATCCATTAGCCGAGCTTATTTTTGCTCTACAGATATTTATGTCACATATTACTATTAAAATAAGATTTTGTATTTTAAAGATATACCTAGATTATATAACAATAAATGGATAATTTAATCTTACTACTTTAAGCTACAATCATACAATATTACACATTTATATAGATATATCTATATCATAAAATATATTCTAGTATTATTCAACATTATTCTTTATTGCATGTTTTTTATTATTATTTTTTTTTTATTTTTTTATTTTTATATATATATATATATATATATATATATACGTGTAAGTTTTTTTCTTTCTTTTTTTTTCTTTTTTGCTATTTGATCTAGGTCTTCTTGTAGATGTTTAAATACTGTATTTATTTTTCTACTGCCTTGTTCTATTTTCAATTGGTCTACATATATGCATATATCACCTGCGAATTGTAATATTTTACCTTGTGTGCTAGTAATTATGCTTTGACCTATATGAGCTGTGTAAATAGTGTATAATATTGGACTTAAGATGCTCCCTTGAGGTAACCCGATGGTAACTCTCGGTCCTATCAGTTTGTTATTAATTTGAAGATAAAGAGTTCTATTGTTAATTATATGTAAAGTTGATGAAGTTTCCAGCAGAGTATATCTGGCAGTCCGGATTTCTTTCATTTTGTGGTATCGAAGTTGTAGGTTCACATTGTCATATGCATTTTCTATGTCTATGAATGTAGAAAATACCGACTTGTTGACGGAAAATGAGTTATATATATCCAGTATTAAGTGCGTTCAATTTTCCATCATAAAACATGATTTTCTAAAGCCGAATTGTGAATTGCGTCTACATTTAATCATTCTTTCCATTGTTTTTAACACACATGATGATAGTGAAATGCCTCTATACGAATCCGGACAGTTTGGTGATTTGTGTGGCTTAAGAATTGGAACTATGATGTACTCTTTCCATGCACGTGGTATATCCATACTCATCCAGATATTATTTATTACATTTAATAGTTGAACTTTCTTATGTATGGGTAAATTATACAACATACTATAGTGTATACCATCTAATCCTGGAGCTGAATTATTATGTCTTTTAGACAGTTCTTTAATTCTTCCAGACTAAATCCTTGTGTGAGAAATATGTTGTCTTTGTTTGCTTCGTCATTGTCATGTGTATTATCCGTAGGGTTCCTGTGATGAATTTCTCGTTCTATAACCCAAGGTCTAGCAATTTTATTAAAAACTATATCTGTCGACTCATTTACAAATATCGGATTATTGGGAGGATTATAAACGTTTTTAAATTTTCTTATTTCATTCCATATTTTGCAAATGGGTGTATTTTTATTTAAAATATTACAAAAGTTATTCCAAGAAGCTCTTTTGCTGCCTAAAATAATTCTTTTTTTATAAGCTTCTGCTTGTTGATATTTTAAATAATTATCGTAATTAGATAGTCTTTTAAACTGCAAAAAAGCTTCTTTTTGTTGTCTTATAGCGTCCCTACAATCATCATTCCACCATGGTTTATTAAATTTTGCATTGGGCCCCCCTTTCCTCTCTGGAATAGAGCATTTACTAGCTAAATTAACTGAGTCACAAAACGTGGAATATTCTTGCTCTGAACCATCTTATATATTATTATTCTTTTTATTGTTTAAGAGATATGTAAAGAAAGCCCAGTCTGCCTTTTTAATATCCCATATAATTCTAGATCTAGATATATCATTAGTTTCAATGACACCATTACTATTAGTAACGTTATTATCAGTATTATGGTTAAATTCTATTACTATTGGGTAGTGATCAGAATCCAGACTTAAAGTTTCTGTGTGCCAATTAAATTTGTAATAAATATCCCTAGAGCAAATTGTTAAATCTATAGCAGATCTATTTAAATTCATAGGTCTACTGAAACGAATAAAATGTGAGAATTGACAAAGTTCAGAAGAACTGAAAGAGCAGTGATGGAAAAAAAAAATACTAAAAATAGGGCTAAGCTCAGAGGAACAAATTTAAATGGCCAAAGAGACACTAAATCTCAAGTGAGTGTTCGGGCTAGCTTCAATGCACTGGATTGTGGCTTTAAAGATTTAAACAGATAGCAAGGATACTGAGCTAATGAGACAAGAAACGAAATGAGACCTGGTAATATCAAACGTGATACAACTAAAGAAGGTCACTGGGAATAAATTTATAGAAAGAGAACAATAAGAAGAGAAAAGAAGGGCGCCAACTCAACGATAGTTGAGATTTTGAAGTAACAAATGAATCTGGAGGTAATACTCTGAAATACAAAAATACTAAATATTAATCTTGTTTTGCTATGTTATATACTGGTTAGTAGAACTGAAATAAAACTCAAAATAGCAACAATAAATATATTTATAAACAAATGTATATAAGTATATGTGTATAAACAATTTACATATAATGCAAAGCCAAATAACAGTGGTAGTGGATGGTGTACAGATACAATAGGACCTAATAGCCCCTCAACAAATGAATAGTCACTACCACTGGCCAAATAAAATATGAAATATTAGTATACAACAAGAATAGTCCGTAGGGTAGCCAAAGTCTTAAAACAAAAAGGTAGTCATTTAAATTTAAATTAGTTCTACTAAAATGAGGTACTAATGACAATATTGTAAAGATATCAAACTTGATAAATCTCTATTACAATTATATTAAATATATATATTACATCCAAAAAATGAGTTGTTTCATACTCATTATATAATATTTAAAAACAAACCACATTAAATTTATGTCCCTCTTAATATCAAATTGTATTATATTAACAAAAATATTATATCCAAAAAAAAAGTGAGTTTGGTCAGACTCTGTATATTCTATTTAAAAACCCAATAAAAACATGTACGGTATTTCCTTCTCTCCCAATAATATCAAAATTATATTTATCAAAAAATTAAATTATCAAAAAAAAGGTATTCACCTTATCATATGCATATGATATATAGTAACAAATAATACATAGTAACAAAATAGATAGTTAGTAACAAAAAGTCAAATAGTTAAACGACTTATCTTTACAGCACTATAAGTCCATAGGAAAAACTCCTCTTGGCACGGCTACATCAGTTTGTGGCTGTAAAGACGAATCCTGGTCACAAAAGCCACAACCAGTCACTGGTCTCTGGGTGACAGCAAAATCCAGGGGTTTGCTAACTATGTATCTAAGGATTCTGTTACTAGTATCCTTGAGGGAATATTCTCAAGAGAATATCCTCAAGTAAAGTGAAAATAATATTTTCACGTGACGGAATCTAAAATTATTATTTAATTTAATAAATACAATTCAATAGGTGTAGCAGCATGGATTGGCTGCACCAAAACAAAACATCAAAATATCAGGTATTAGGTTAGGTCAACATCATGTCAAATTTATGAAGTTACTTTCGTAGGCATGGCAAGCTTGCGCCATGAAAAGAACATGCGCAGAATACAGAAGGCTGTACCACATTTGTAGAACCTTTTATATTCCACCAAAAAAATTAGGTAAAAAAAAGAACCAAAAAAACTTAATGATAAGATATGGACTAGATCGGACTTTAGTTTGACTATATAAAAAAAATGACCTTATGTTCTTTGTAAGTAAATCAAGGAAATTTTATATTTAAATTATTTCGGAACTCAAAAATAAATCTCTAAAGAAATACTAAATACAATGATAAATTTGATTATATGATAAAGAGATAATACGTATAAAATGATTTACTTACATGGAGCTCGCAGCACGCCAACAAAAAAACTCTTCCTTTTTATGTGGAACTCATAAATGAATATTGATTTTATTATTTTACTTATTATTATTAAGATATGTATTTTATTTATAAATTAATTTATTCTTTCCCATATTATTTTTCTGCTCCAATTCCGTCACTTTAAAGGTGAAAAATTTCACCGGTTTGACGTGGCTGCGATCGAGTTCTGACCAAAACTAACCGCTTCGCTTCCGCACAAAATCGATCTTCCTTTCAAAACGATAACAGCGCGTGTGGGGGAAAATGTCGATTCAAAATCGATCGTAGGCGGGTAATAAAAATTTCTTGAGGGGTTTAAATTGGACTAGTCAGTAGCGTAAACGCTACATTCTCCCTCATCTCCAGCAAAAAAAAAAGGAACTTTTTTTTTTTTGTGGCAGAACGATCTAACGCTGGGTCGACAATGAACGTTGATACGTTAAAATTGAACATTTTCCTCACCAGTCAACCATTTGCTCAGGAATTGGAACAAAATCAAGGACGAAATAAAAATATGGAACGAAGAATATGAGACGAAGTCATACATTTTTTTTTAATGCGATAATGTATGTTAATTTAGTATAAACCAAAGATTAAAAAAAAATATACATTTTAAGTTTAATTCTATAACATTACAGATCAAGTTAACTTTTAACACTACTTATCTACATTCTCAAGTATTAGTAAAAACAACCATCGTTAAAACTACATTATAGGTGTGTATTAACAACCCCTAACACAATATCTCCAAGAACCATTCATAACAACGAAATTCAAACAAAGTCCTATGAACTTTACCCAACATTGATACTAGAGCGACCAGATTCTATTCGTCACCATAGTGTTCAATGAGGGCCTAATTACTTAAGACTAGTTGAAACTACAAACCTAAACATATATATGGTTCGGGATATCAACAACATATTGAAAATCCAAGGTAAAAGCTAATTTAATACACCTACTTGCTTTTGCAGCGGTAGGGAAACACACAATCGGCAAAGGCACAAGTAAGCCTAGATACTAGCAAGCCCACTATACTCATGGTATAGGGTATGCTAAAAAAAAGGTAAGTAAGATAACTGCAATCCCAACTCATAGTAAAGGATATGCACAAAAGGTAAAAGATAATTGCACATCCAGATCTACTCATGGTGGAGGATATGCACAAAACTCACTTCTACCAGCTATACACTTGGTAGAAGGAAAGATAAAAGAGATCCTAACTGTAATACCTAAACTGTACTATTGACGTGTTCCAATTCTTTACTCACGACAAGAACAGTAAAGGACAGATTTTTAGGACTCTATAATCAAGATAAAGATAAGGTATATATTCATAAGATATAGATAAGAAATAAACTTATCCAGGTAAAGGTAAAGATAACTAACTTAAGGTAAAGGTATGAGATAAACCAATTAAGGTAAAGGTACGAGATAAACTCAATTAAGGTAAAGATAAAGATACACTCAAGGTAAAGGTACGAGATAAACTCAGGCAAGGTACAAGATAAACTTAAGATAAAGATACGAAATAAACTCCATTACAGGTATGAGATAAACTCCATAAAGGTAAAGATAAACTCAATTAAGATACAGATAAAGATAACTCACATCTATCAATCCATATCACTAGTAGAGAGACAGGTAAACAAACAGTATACAATAAGATATGTTAAAACTCAAATACTTTGAGAAGGTAATAACATAGGAGATAACAAACCAAGTTGAACAGACTTACTTACTGCTGAATATCAGAACGATCCAATTCTAAATGACACATTCTAATTTCAACCTAAGAGACACTCAAGGAACAACTAATATTTATTGATATATTTCTGAGCCAAGTGAGGGCACACATCCAGGGTGATCAATCCTGAACCCACGCTAAAACACCGACACAGTAAGTGAATATGAATGCATAAGCTTTATGGTCCGGAACCACAAAACCAAACAACACTATTAAAGAAAATCTTTATAATGTTTTCCGAATTATCCCTGTAAATATCTATTCAACTCAGAACTCAAGATGGGGAAATTCCCATATATCCATCCTGTACTCCTATGATATGCAGTTGGACTTTTAAGAGAAAACAAACAACAAAATTAGCAAGTCCATAAACCAAGATAATAACCAACATTAAGATAAGATAAAAAAAAAATAGAAGGCAAAATAGCACATCTTATGGTTTTTGCCAGGTAAACAAAATCGATAAACAGATCTTAAGCAACCAAACTGGTGCAGAAGTGATAAGGGATCAATGAGATCTAACGATATGAATTGAAATGAAAAACCAATCCGTCGATAACTATCCATTTAACCTGGTTGGGGAAGATTTGTCGGTTTGCTTGTAGCACAGATTTTGCATTTAGCGATATAGCTACGTACAGTTTGACGCATCTTCGGCCAGTAATAGAGTTCCGATATACGACGGAAAGTTTTGTAGAAACCAAAATGAGCTGCAGTAGGATGGTCATGAAAAGTGGCCAAAACCTCTGCTCTATTAGGAGTTGGAACGACTATCTTCCAATCCGACATTCCAGTAAGGGCATCCATGGAACTTAAGACATGTTTATACAAAACACCATGTTCAACTTTAAAATCAGGAAATTTACCTGGTACATTCTGTACATTATACAACATTTTTTAACAATGGACTGGTTAGATGACGGACTCTCAACTCATACTCTAATTCAGGAGCTAACAGATGCTCTACCTTGAAAGCAGACATATTACACAACTGAGAAATATACAAGAGAATGAGTAAAAGTAGGTAAAGTTTAACTTACTCTCTGACTCCAAATTAATATTCTGAAGGGATACCTATACCAGTAATGTTTAATTGTTTTGGTCCAGTTATGAAATCCAATGACATATACTGCTACAACACCCTAAGGAACCTAAAATTTCAAAACTGTTATTTCGAAGTAGTGACTCAACTTATTGGCTACTCCGGACTTGTAAAAATATGTGAAATAGTTAACTTTAGTTATTTAAATTTTTAATTAATTTATTATTAATTTAAATTGTTATTTAATCAATCAAAAACAAAGCAATTTATTCAGTCTACACAGTATATAGCAAAAACAAGTCAATTTAAGATATAGATATAGATATAAGGTAATGTCCAAAAAAAAATTGAAAAACAAAACTAAAAGTTAAAATGAAAATCTAAAAGCACAACCAGTGAAAACCACAACAACCCAAGATTAAAACCAAAAGTTAAAGGAGATATATATATATATATATATATATATATATATATATATTTTTTAAGGCAGAAGTGGAAAAGAAGCCACACGTTGGGTCTAGCCAATTGAAACGAATTAAGATGTGTGAATTGACAAAGTTCAGAAGAACTGAAAGAGCAGTGATGGAAAAAAAAAATACTAAAAATAGGGCTAAGCTCAGAGGAACAAATTTAAATGGCCAAAGAGACACTAAATCTCAAGTGAGTGTTCGGGCTAGCTTCAATGCACTGGATTGTGGCTTTAAAGATTTAAACAGATAGCAAGGATACTGAGCTAATGAGACAAGAAACGAAATGAGACCTGGTAATATCAAACGTGATACAACTAAAGAAGGTCACTGGGAATAAATTTATAGAAAGAGAACAATAAGAAGAGAAAAGAAGGGTGCCAACTCAACGATAGTTGAGATTTTGAAGTAACAAATGAATCTGGAGGTAATACTCTGAAATACAAAAATACTAAATATTAATCTTGTTTTGCTATGTTATATACTGGTTAGTAGAACTGAAATAAAACTCAAAATAGCAACAATAAATATATTTATAAACAAATGTATATAAGTATATGTGTATAAACAATTTACATATAATGCAAAGCCAAATAACAGTGGTAGTGGATGGTGTACAGATACAATAGGACCTAATAGCCCCTCAACAAATGAATAGTCACTACCACTGGCCAAATAAAATATGAAATATTAGTATACAACAAGAATAGTCCGTAGGGTAGCCAAAGTCTTAAAACAAAAAGGTAGTCATTTAAATTTAAATTAGTTCTACTAAAATGAGGTACTAATGACAATATTGTAAAGATATCAAACTTGATAAATCTCTATTACAATTATATTAAATATATATATTACATCCAAAAAATGAGTTGTTTCATACTCATTATATAATATTTAAAAACAAACCACATTAAATTTATGTCCCTCTTAATATCAAATTGTATTATATTAACAAAAATATTATATCCAAAAAAAAAGTGAGTTTGGTCAGACTCTGTATATTCTATTTAAAAACCCAATAAAAACATGTACGGTATTTCCTTCTCTCCCAATAATATCAAAATTATATTTATCAAAAAATTAAATTATCAAAAAAAAGGTATTCACCTTATCATATGCATATGATATATAGTAACAAATAATACATAGTAACAAAATAGATAGTTAGTAACAAAAAGTCAAATAGTTAAACGACTTATCTTTACAGCACTATAAGTCCATAGGAAAAACTCCTCTTGGCACGGCTACATCAGTTTGTGGCTGTAAAGACGAATCCTGGTCACAAAAGCCACAACCAGTCACTGGTCTCTGGGTGACAGCAAAATCCAGGGGTTTGCTAACTATGTATCTAAGGATTCTGTTACTAGTATCCTTGAGGGAATATTCTCAAGAGAATATCCTCAAGTAAAGTGAAAATAATATTTTCACGTGACGGAATCTAAAATTATTATTTAATTTAATAAATACAATTCAATAGGTGTAGCAGCATGGATTGGCTGCACCAAAACAAAACATCAAAATATCAGGTATTAGGTTAGGTCAACATCATGTCAAATTTATGAAGTTACTTTCGTAGGCATGGCAAGCTTGCGCCATGAAAAGAACATGCGCAGAATACAGAAGGCTGTACCACATTTGTAGAACCTTTTATATTCCACCAAAAAAATTAGGTAAAAAAAAGAACCAAAAAAACTTAATGATAAGATATGGACTAGATCGGACTTTAGTTTGACTATATAAAAAAAATGACCTTATGTTCTTTGTAAGTAAATCAAGGAAATTTTATATTTAAATTATTTCGGAACTCAAAAATAAATCTCTAAAGAAATACTAAATACAATGATAAATTTGATTATATGATAAAGAGATAATACGTATAAAATGATTTACTTACATGGAGCTCGCAGCACGCCAACAAAAAAACTCTTCCTTTTTATGTGGAACTCATAAATGAATATTGATTTTATTATTTTACTTATTATTATTAAGATATGTATTTTATTTATAAATTAATTTATTCTTTCCCATATTATTTTTCTGCTCCAATTCCGTCACTTTAAAGGTGAAAAATTTCACCGGTTTGACGTGGCTGCGATCGAGTTCTGACCAAAACTAACCGCTTCGCTTCCGCACAAAATCGATCTTCCTTTCAAAACGATAACAGCGCGTGTGGGGGAAAATGTCGATTCAAAATCGATCGTAGGCGGGTAATAAAAATTTCTTGAGGGGTTTAAATTGGACTAGTCAGTAGCGTAAACGCTACACTACGAATTAATGTTTCTGACCCATCATTTAGGAAATTAAGTCCACATTCCTCCATAGCCTCAAAAAGATAAATACCTTCTTGATCGGTGACATCACAGCCCCACATTTTATTATGGTAGTTGAAATCTCCCCATATTAAAAAAGGTTTTTGTAAACTATTAAAAAATTTAACCCATTCGTTTTTTGACACACATAATTTGGATTTTGGATAAATGGAATATAAATTTAAGTTTTTATTATTTATTTTAATCTGTACTGCAACGCACATGACATTATTTATTTTATAAAAATTTAAATTGCTTTGAAAATTGATATTTTTTTCTTAATAATATCGCTACTCCTGCATAACCATCTGATCTATCTTCACGGAAGATGTTATATTGGGAAAAGCTTATCTTTGAATTCGGTTTTAACCAAGTTTCACTTAAAAGAATAGCTAAGAATTTATTTTTGAAAATGTACTTTTCAAAATGGCCTTTATTGTTCACTATTGATAGTGAATTCCATTGTAAAATCTTATTATTTACTAGGGCCATTTAAAACTTTTTCTATATTACTTTTAATGTCGTCTAAAATTTGTTTGTTTATAATTGGTGGCGACAGGTAAGCAGAAGCGCTTGCAGTGTCCAGTATATTTTCGTGTTCTTCTGAATAAGGATAAACTGATTTATTTTGAGCTCCTTCGCTCCATTTTCTTTTGGTTGTCACTGTGTACCTATTTCCTGTGTTTGTTGAATTCAGGACTGTCCTATAGCTACTGCTGTATTTTAATTTTGCTTTTGTTTTTCAAACTTAGCGCACTTGTTTCGATCTAATGCTGAATGGTTTCCGAACATAATATACAAGTGGGATCTGTTAAATCGCATACATATGAATCATGTTCCTGTCCGCACTTGTTGCATCTTTTCTTACCTCGACATTGTGACGTATCGTGTCCGTATCTAATGCAATTAGGGCATTGTATTACTCTCGGAACATAAGGTTCCACTTGGCATATCATTCGTTTAATGATACTTGTTTTGGAATCATTTGGCCTCTGAAAGACACCACTATCGTACCCGTCTCCACCAGTTGATCATTTTCTTTTCGCTTTATTCTTTTAACGTTTATTACTTTAAAACTACCTTATCTTGGAACAATATTACCTTTTAATTCGTTTTCTGAAATATTTTTGTCTACTCCTTTAATTACCCCACTCTTTTGAGTAAAAAAATTTGGAATATATAAATCGTAATTTCTTTCTATTAACTTTTTACATTCAATTTTAATTTTATTTTTTCCTATAATATTAATATTAACAATATTATCTTTAATTGCAGGTACTGCACCTAAAATTAATCGTGCTGTCGCTATGCGATGCAATCGGCCAATGTTACCTTCCTTATTCTGCATAAAAACAAAATAAGGACCTTGGTCACCTTGACTGTATTTATTTTTCACCTCTGACATTATGGACTGGCCTATAATAATATTTGTATTATTGCTTACCTGATAATCTGGTAAAAAGTTTTTTGAATTTGTTATCGGTACCTATTTTGATTGTGTATTAATATCAATATTTATAATTTCCTCGGACTGCTTTTGTTTTTCATTAACTTTATAATCCATATTACTAGCAACATCGTGAATCCTTCCTATGTCAGGTGGATTTCCTCTGCCATCTGAATTTAATTCCATTTTTTGGTAAAAACAACAACAACTCTATTAGTTAGCACTTCGATCACACAGAGAACTATTCGCTTCCGCTGCTACAATCGAACTGTGTATTTTATATATAAGTAACTAAAAAGCACCAAATAGAAAAAAAAATTGTATAGGAAACAATGACTAATGAAAAAATGAGTAATTTTACAAATTGTAAGATTGGCGAGTGGATTTAGTGTCCTTCTTCTTTGGGTGCCGTGTCCGTATTCAGACGTTGGCCGTCATCATGTTTACAATTTCCTGAAACCTTTCTCTGTCGGCTGCAGCGCGAAATAATTCTTCACCAGTGTCTAATATTACTCAGACATGAAAGTTTCTTTCGACCAATACATCTCTTTTCTTCCACTTTTCCTTGTATTATAAGGCTAAGTAGATGGTATTTAGGTCCTCTAATTATATGGCCGAAGTATTCTGTTTTTCTCCTCTTTATGGTGTTTATGAGCAGACGTTCTGAATTGATCATTTGAAGAACATCTTCATTGGAAGTGTGCGAAACCCACGATATCTTTAGGATTCGTCTATAGTACCACAATTCGAATGCTTCTAACGTGTTTAGCATTATGGTTTTTAACGTCCATGTCTCACAACCATACAATAGGATGGACCACACATGTGTCCGCAGTGTCCGCAGTCATTTAAAGACAAACAAACAACAAATTATTTTAATAATTTAAACTGTTAGTATACAGCCTAATTACAAATACTGGATTGGCCATATATACGATCATAGATATATTAGTATCAATTATTCGGACACACAGTTGCTTTGAAGTAAGTTTTTGAATTAAGAATACACTAGTATATCACGTTAACAATGTAATTATGAAATGAAATCGTAAGCTTCCACGGCCAGAGTCAGAATTATAGTTTATTCGTCTTCCGGGTTTGGACCGTGTCATTTGTGAGTGACCCAAAAGTGGGTTCATCTCGACGTTTCGCTACAATTGTATGTAGCTTCTTCAGGAGAACAAAAAAAAGAAAAAAGAAAGAAAGAAGAAAACAAAGAACAGGAAGATGGGTAGTTAGCAACGGTAACTCAGTTACTCAACGCAACCAGAGGCGAATACTAACTACCAAGATGGGCATTTCCCTGAATCCCTGTCCTGGCATTTGGTTTTCACCTCTGGCTGCGTTGAGTAGTTGAGTTACTGTGACCAAATGCCCATCTTGGTAGTTAGTATTCGCCTCTGGTTGCGTTGAGTAACTGAGTTACCGTTGCTAACTACCCATCTTCCTGTTCTTTGTTTTCTTCTTTCTTTCTTTTTTCTTTTTTTTTTTTTGTTCTCCTGAAGAAGCCACATACAATTGTAGCGAAACGTCGAGATGAACCCACTTTTGGGTCACTCACAAATGACACGGTCCAAACCCGGAAGACGAATAAACTATAATGTAATTATGTCTTCACACTTTGTATTCACATCCAAATGTAAAAACTATGGCTGCTAATTCTGAGGCAGCGTATGAACTTTTATATGCAATTTATTTTAAAAAGCATGGGTGGTTTTTTATGAGAATAAAACATTCACATAGTTCTTAATTTTATAACTAATCTCATTAACATATTTTTTGTCAGATGAACATGAAAATGTACGAGTATCTCGTATAAATTTATTTAATGTGTTATTGTAAATGGATCCTTCCTATACATGCATTCCACAATTTCACATTTCATATAATATATTATAATTTATTTTATTTTATTATTTCAGTAACCAAAGATATTATTAGTGTTTTACCACAAACACTGATGACATGACTGGAATTCTCGGTTATAATAGTTCATATCTTATGTTAATATATTCTTCACGATTTTCATATGCTTAAGGAGTTTTGAGTATCTTAAAAGGGACAACACACAGGCAAAGATTTAACTTTGAATGACATTGTTTATGAGTTTTATTACATTCCTGTGAAATGCACGTATTTTAGAAAAGTTTATTTTATTTAAAATTATGTTAAAATCAATTTTACAAAAATAAGGTTATGTATCTTTATTAATTATGATTTCTTATGCAATGGTGACTATCTACCATCGAGCAATAAGACAAAAGAGGGAATGTAAAGGTAGAAGGGGTAAACATATTGATAGACAGGAAGTGCCATCTTGAGAGGCCACTTTAGACAAGGATAGACTGTCTCTTTCCTTGTTTAAGAAGTCAAATTTAGTTTGGTTATGTTATTGTTTGTCCCAACTGTCACATGAAATTTTATTTATATTGAAGTTTTTTACCAATTGTGTCACTTTTTAGACTATTATCGTTAATATTTAATTAAAACTTTCTTGTCTGAAAAATATTTTACAGGTATTGTTAACAAGTGTTGGAAAATTTAAATTTAGCGCCTTTGCATTTCCGGATATGCCCGCCATCAGAAGCCACTTTTTTGCTCTCCTTTTCATAACGATTAGATTCCCTCTTTTGTCTTATTGCTCGATGCTATCTACCCAAAAGAGGGAAGGTAATTCAATCACATGCTGTTAGTAATTGTCTGACATGGATTCTTAAGAAACCAAAATAATTTGTTAAATTTTTCAAAACTTTTATTTTTTGAAGAAGAGGAATAGAAACCTAAAATGAAGAATAGACAATACTATGAATATAACACAAACAGTAATTTATGCAGATCACTGTGCATTTGTTCTATCCTTTATTTATTATAAATCGCTTATATTTTTGTCCACTTGTTTATACTTTTTCTTTTACTGTTTTATATTTACTTCCAATGATTTTAAATAATGGTGGAGGTATTTCTAATTTTGATTATTTTGCCATGAAATCTATGAATGTGACAATTAATTCCTCGCTCTCTTCTATTTTGCTTTCTATGAATCTTATTAACAAGAAAATATTTGTATTTATTATTTGTCCATATTTTATCTCTTAAAGTCATTATTTCTTCTTGTCAAACTAATGTCAAACATTTTTATCCATTATTCTTATATATTATGTATGGCATATGTGTTTTGAAAAAAGTTTTAAATTTCCCAATGATTTTGATATCTGATCTAGTGACCATAGAACAACCAACAAAACACAGCTTGCTTTTTTTGTAAAGCAATTTCTTTGCATTTTTCTGTCAGTAAATACGTTAAAAATATCATACAAATTTGCAAACGTATTTATCACTGTATTAAAAAAAAACGTAAAATTGTTAACTTCTTCATCAGATCAAAACGATATTCACGCAATGATTTGTAGAATATTGAGAGAATGCGAATAGATCATTCTTTGCATTAATTTGTCAAAAACTGTATGACCTCATGTTGTTTGATGCCAAATAGGATTAATAGATTGATGTAAACCGCTTGACCGATTGACGTAAAATTGGGTCGTCGCTTTGGACTTTTATATAAAATAATTTAGAAAATTTAGTCCCGAAATATTGTGAAACACAAAAGAAGGGAAAGAAGCAAAACTCATAAGAATTTCCGCATGTCGCCCAGTTTTAAGAGGAAGCCATTTTGGGAGAAAAAGTATCATTGTATTGAATGTTGAGAAGTTTTTACGTCTAACAATCTAAATTAAAAACAACGATAAATTGTATACTTACCTAAATATAAAAAAACTGTCTAAATGAAATTAAATTTAAAATCAACGCGAATTATACTGCCAAATATTTGTAGCCTGATGCATAATTTCTAAGTTTTATATTCGAATATATTTATTAAACGTCTTAATATTATTAATATTTATCATATTTACTGCCGCACTTGAGTACAATATTGAATGACTTTAATGACGATATTTATGAGATATTAATTGAAAAATGCATCAAGTAAAACATACCAGTGGTCCTTGCATTTCTCGATTACGAGAAAGTTTTATCCTAAAGAGTTTGGAACAGTACTGGAAGCACTAAAGCAAGGACGAACAGAATACATGTATTTGTCACTAATCAAAAACCATGTATGAGAACGCTCCCTAAAGTATACGACTACACGAAGACAGAAAAATTCAGCTTACGTCGAGAAGTAAGACTAAGAGACAATATTTCTCCAAAATTATTCACGGCCGCTTTAGAGTTTATATTTAAACACTTAAGATATGGGTATCACTATAAATGGAAAAAGATTAAATCATATGAAGTTTGCGAATGACCTTATATTATTCACATATAACTTACAAGATACAATCAACTTATGATAAATCTCGTAATGAGGAAATATGTATTGACAATAGTACCATCAAACAAACAGACACAAGTTATATTTTAAGAGGTTCGATTCCCATGTGTCTTTAGAACAAATGTGTTTTCCCCGTATAAACTTTCAGTGCGGAGGTTAAATAAAGGCAGAGTTACATAATGAGTTATGTAACGTGCAATGCTAGGCGTGATTTACATAACAAATCAACAAATCAAGCACAAATCAGACATTCAAGACGTTATCGCAGGAATCACGACGTTTAAGTGCAACTGCGCAGAGCACTGAGCTAAAGCACAAGATGGATGGTGGAAAAGACGAATCATGGAATGTAGGCGCAGAAACTATAAAAGTTATGTAGGACAACCATCGACTAGATGGACCGACGATGGAAGAAACTGAGAGAGGTCTATGACCAGCAGGCTGAATGATGACGATTATAACAGAAAGAAGATTTAAGCATAGTACAGTGGAAGATAAGTATTAATCAAGTTAAATTACACCGAGGACCATGGTTTGCTGTCAGTGCAGATTAGGTTTTCTATTGTCAAAAGTATACATTAACCGTGAATAGTTGAATAATTGTTAGTTCGATCTCCACATTACTACTTCAGTAAATATTATTGCCTAAAATATAGTTGCTAAAAGACTGAATTTGACAGATTAGTTTTCTAACGAAAATACAGTGTAAAATAGAAAGATTGCATGATATTTTTAGTATATTTTATTAAAGGATTAAAGGATATTTTGAATGATGTATTAAGGAAATTAGAATTTGATATCCATCTTAAAATAAAACTTGGAAATAAACTTTTTCTACCTTTTCTTCATAATCTACAACGCAATTACAACAGAATGGAATTCCTTATTGGATGATAATCAATGATTTATAAGAACAAAGTTATTAATATAAATTATTGGACTCCAAAGTGTATAATAAGATGTCCAAGTTTAAAGATATTAACAACAGTTAGGTTAAATAATAAAGATAGTTTGTTAAATTGTTCAAAAGTCGTTCATAAATCTTATAATTGTTTTAATTAAAGAAACTTCTTACATTACTAAATTTTTTGTCTAAAATGTAAAATATTTCTGCCAGTAAATTTCATCTCTACGCCATTGTCCGCCGAGCCCATTACTCCCCGTTTAATATTGTTCCTTTTGTAGGGAATGTTGGAAAAAGATTATTTTTTATATGCATGACTTCAGCAACGATGCATTGTACTGTTTGTTTCCACCATCTTGGCTTGGAAAGAGTGAGAGATGTGCTTTTTCCATCGATCGCCACCCTCCTCCTCCTCCTTCGCATACACATACCGGTCGCCATTTGTGAACCCCCGCTGCGAAAGGGGGTGAGTTAGACACACTCACACATAGCCCGCGAGAAATATCCCGCTTGATTTATTCGGGTGATATGTAGATAAGAGAAGAGGAATATTGAAAAATAACAATAGACTGTATTACTGTAAAGATATGTCACAAAATAATATATTTTTTGACTAAAAACCTAATATTGTATTTTTGGTTACAAGGAAAGGATAGATACAAATATATATATATATATATATATATATATATATATATATATATATAGATATATATATATATATATATATATATATATATATATATATATATATATATATATATTAGTGGATTTTCTTGGGCTTAGGTTCATAAAAAAAATTGTTTTGATACTAAGACATTTTCATATATTTTTTCGACGTTTCGGCAGGAAATCCATGCCTTTTTCAAGAAGTAATATTGACTTAAAAACATTTTATCACAGACATAATACGGTTTAAAAGTTAAACTTTTGACTTACCAAGCATGTAAAAATTCGGTGCTAACAAGTATACATAGACGTCAAAATTAAAATAATATTAAAAGCATAGGACATACCCACTAAGTCACTACATGTAAAATGTATTTTAAATCTAATATGTTGTTTATTGGTGTTAGTTTATCGTTTAAACAATCAGTTGTAACATCATAAACGTTCTGAGATTGTCTTTTTATGTGTTTTTAAATTAAATTAAAATATATTTTGTTTAAATTTTTGACATCTTTTTTATCATTTATTGCGTTATTATTATTTTTTTTATTTGTATGGACTCTAGAAGTTCTCTCTTCTTCCTGTTGTGTTTACTTTTTAGGATATTAGTTTTGTCAAAATCAAATTTATGTTTTTTTTTCGTTTTCATGTTTTGTGAGGGCGGTTGAGTTTTTTTTGTCATATTTGTGAGAACGTATTCTTGAGTTAAGTAGCTGACTGGTTTGTCCAATATATACGCCGTCACAATTCGAGCAGGGAATTTCATACACAACATGCTATGTTTTTAATAGAGGGGTTTTTGTTTTCAGTTATTTCTTGAAAAAGGCAGGGATTTCCTGCCAAAACGTAGATAAATGTAAATAAAATGTTCAAGGACTAAACTCAAACCATATTTGTATATATATACCTATATATATATATATATATATATATATATATATATATATATATATATATACATTAACAAATATTTCGAAGTATTAAATCGAATGGGCAGAGAACGAGAATTGCTGCCAATAATAAAAAGAAGAAAATCTACTTATCTGGGTCATATATTTCGAAATTCCAAGTACCACTTCTTAAAGCTTATTATGGAAGGAAAGATAGAAGGAAAACGAGGCATTGAAAAAAAGAAATACTCATGGTTTAAAAACATAAGAGATTGTGGACAAACCTCGATGACCGATGTTAAGAAAAAGAGGTCGGCCAATGGGTTCGATTCAGGACATGAAAGTGATCAGAACTTCGTCAGTACTAAATCACCCTCCACTTTAAAGTATACATCTCGACAAGTTTTTACTGCTGGTGAAGAATGAGAGCTAGAAGCCTATCTATCGAATCATTAACAGTGATTCATTCTCTCCATCTCTCTCGTCATTCCTACAGTCATGCAAGCACCAAGAGTTATATCAGAAACCGACAAGAAGCAAGTGGTCAATGTTTTGTCAGAAAGAGGAACACTCGGTACTTTCTGTAGAATTATAACCGTCACCGGTATAACTATTCCACCATTGTATGTATATCCGCAAGTAAGAATTAATTATTAATATTTATATGGAAGTGTGCTTGGTGCAGTTTGGTATGCAACAAAATCAGGCTGGATGTCAACAGCCGCATATATTATATTATTGGAATATATTCAGAAACATATGCATACGAGTATTACTCGTGAAAATCCTATTCTCTTACTTGTTGATAAACACGAGACTCGTATTTTACTTGATGCAATCAATTACTGCAGAGAGCATGGAATAGTAATGCTTTCCTTCCACCTCACTGCACACATAGGATGCAGTCACAGGACATCGGAGTTTGCGGCCCTTTCAAAGCTAGGTGCAAGTCAGCCTTTAATGACTTTATTTTATCGAACCCTGGCAAAGCAGTATTGATCTACGACATTGCAAGTTTGACAGCCCAGCCATATATGCTATCATTTACTCCCATTAATATAACAAAGGCTTTCGAAAAAGCTGGAATCTGGCCAGTAAACAGCCTTAATTTTGACGATTCTGATTTTGCTGAAGTGCTCACCTATTTACCTCCCACAAGTTTACAAGTGGAAAATAACCGTAAACCAATAATATCTGCTGGGGATTTGAAAATAAATGCTACGAACCAGTCGGTTCTTACTCATACTCCCGAAATGCCTCTAAAGGGAGCTGATATTCTGGAATTTATTACGGACTTAATGGAAGAGCTGTTGACAAATGTTTTCAGCTGAGCTTCTTACCTGAGAGCAATATAATCTCCTAAACGTACAAAATTATTAGATATTCGATCATTTCCAACATTGCAACTAAAGCAGCAAGGCGTGGGAGAAAAAAGAGAATGTCCTGCATATATACTAGTAGACCGGAAAAAAAAGTAGAAGCTTAAGAGAAGGGAAGGAAAACAAACGAGTCAAAGTTGTAAAAAGAAAAATTAACGGTAGTAAAAAATTAAAACGTTCACAAAAAAAGACTAAAAAAAGACCAAAGAAAAGAAATCTTACTCTAGTTCCTCAGAATCTTACATAGGTGCTACGATGTCTGATTGTAATTCAAATTCTGACATAGATCTGCATAGTGATCAATAGAAAATAAAGGGCCTTTTAGATGATGAATAGGTTCTTGCAGGCGACTTCGTGTTGGTAAAATTTGCGTTAAAGAAAACGGTTGTTCACTTTGTGGGCCGTGTAGAAGAGCTGGTGGATGAGGAACTAACAATTAAATTTTTACGATACAAACTGAACAGTAGCTTTTATTATCCTATTCAAAATGATATTAGCAGTATATCTAAATATTGTGGATAAACTTCCTATACTTTTAGAAGCCATGGGAATATCTGGACAAGCGTCTTACAGAAAGTTCGATACCTCATTTTTTTCCTATAATATAAAATAATAACTTGTTTGTAAAACATGTTCATGTTGTAAACAATAAATATCGTTCATAAGTATTTTGTGTATTAAATAATTTTTTGTTTATAAGGCTTTAACACATGCTTATTTTAGTTGTCCAAATGTGCCCCATAACTTTACAAATCTACCCCATGGTGGGGTACAATTGGACAAATACACTGTTAAAGAAAAAAATTTTTTTTTCTATATTTCCGTGGGTTATTCGAAGTTTCGTCGATGAATGTTCAAAGACAACAAATACAACTATTAATTTGTTCATTATCAGTTATACAATATTAAAATATCTTGAAAATATTCCTTACTGAAAAATACTCCAAATCTACCCCACCCTCCCCTACAACTTGTGTATCATTAGATAGTAAGTTAACAAAATAATATATTCCAAGCATTCATAGTTATTTACAAATAATGAGCAATGTAAATACCAAAGGCGTACTGTACACTAATATAATCTCATTAGAACTAATTAAATTATATCCTCTTCGGTTGTCATTTGCCCTTTTCAATAAGATGCTTAATGTTATTTATTTCTTTCCAGATTTCCGACAGACCAAATCCCGAAATCTCAACTGTGCAGACTGTCTTCTAATAACAAACAACAGCAGGTCCGGCTCTACTCATCAAAAATTCTAGAGAATTTTTCCGTTTTTCTTTAAGGGTAAAAAGGTTATAGAATACTGACCAACAAAATGAATTTTAATACATTAACCAAAAAGACCTGTTAATCAATACCAATAAAAGAAACTAAATCAAATTAAATCGACGTCCGAAGACTGTATGTAAACGAGATTGGGTTAAAGAAGTGACGTAGATGTGATCCAAACATAATTTATAAATAATATAATATTATATTTGTTAAATAAAGAACATACTTATATTTTTCTTTTATATTTTCTTAACATAAGCATAATCGAAACTAAATATAAATTAGTTTCGATATATATTTCAGACTACTTTTCATTTAGATGAAATCAAAAGTCGGTCCCTTTAAACGATTTTTTCAAAAGTGACAGTTGACAAATGTCATGTATATGAAATAGAGATTGTTTTAAATTCTTACAAAATTATTTAATAGTTAGGATTTGTAAGAATTTAAAACAATCTCTATTTCCTATATAACAAATGTCATGTATTTGTCAACTGTCATTTTTGAAAAAATCGTTTAAAGGGACCGACATTTGATTTCATTAGTTCTATTCTGTCTACCTCCTCATAGCAAACAATGGTCGGGTTCTTACACCCGTACCATCACAAAAAATTTTTAATGTGTCTGTGAACTCAAGTGTCGGTTTTTTGTATGTTTTTTAAGAATTTTTAACAATTAAGTAATTTAAAAAAATCAGAATTTCAACAAATAAGGAAATGAGATTTCTCCATTGTAGTGGTATTTATAAATTGACGTAAGTATAAAATTAAAATCTCCACCAATTAGTTACTTATAAAAAACATTTTATTGTAGCATAGCTCCGATGATGGCTTTGTAAAGCCGAAAGCGCTCAGCTAGGAATTATTAAAAAATATACACACTTCAAAAATACTTTTTTGCCTTTTCTTTTAACTTGTCATAAGGGTGTACAAAAAACATATCAGTCTTATGATTATTTTAAATTAACTTTTCAAAAAGTTCACCACTTTCAGCCAAGCAATAGCACAATCTATTGCATAATTGCCTTCGAGTATTAGAGAACATTTCCGGTGTTATATTTGGAAAGGACTTAATTATTTTTTGACGTAATTCGTCTAAATTTATGGCACGTTCATGCTCATGTCGGTAAAGTTGTTGCTTTATATAACCTCATACGAAAAAGTCCAAAGGCGTATGATCAGGAGAGCGAGGTGGCATTTTTATGGTACTACTAACTCCATAGTCAGGCAGGGATACATAATCTCGCCAACTCTGTGTAATATCTACAGCGAACACATTATGCGACGGATGGAAGGGTGGAGGTCAAAAAATCAGTAACTTGAGATATCCTGATGATACTTTAATAATCGCGGCAAATCAAGTAGAAATGGAAGACGTAATGAGATGTCTGGAGGAGAAAAGCAATACATATGGACTAAAGACTAAAGCTAAATAGGAGTAAGACAAAGATCATGATAGTAGACAGAGCTTGGAATAATCTTCAACACATTAATAAAATTGGTTGCTTTAAAGTAGTAAATAATTTCATATGCTGGAGTCCCTAATAACAAATGTCGGAGGATGTGACAGAGAGATACGTAGAAGGTTGACTATTGCTAGAACGGCTATCATGAAACTGGTAACACTTTGGAAAAATTCTAGCATAACAATACACACAAAACTAAGGTTGAAAAGGCACTCATTTTTCCCATAGCCACATATGCATCCGAAACGTGGACCTTAAAGAAAGCGGATAAAAATAAACTAGACGCTTTTGAAATGTGGTAATACCGCCACATGTTAAGAGCATCCTGGATTAGTCATCGCATTAACGTATCGATATTACAACTTAAAGTAAAGAATAGATTGCTTAAACAAATACAACAGAGATATTTGCAGTATGTTGCACACAGTGCTAGAAGAACAGGTACGATGAAAAAACTGATAGTCGACAGTAAAGTTGTAGGAAAGAGACCTAGGGGAAGACCAAACAAAAATATTGATTAACCAAGGGTTATATGAAGCCGAACAACTAGCCCAGGACAGGGAAGGATGGAAAGAAATCGTGAAAAAAACTGTAAAGGTCTGATGGTGTCGTCACCACATCCCAAAAGAAATTAGGACTGAGGAGGAGGACTAACTCTATCTGGAAAAGTAATGTTTAAAAAATCCACGTCCCGTGCATAGTGAGCTGGACAGCCATCTTACTGCAACCAAATTGCATCCATAATAACAGGTAATGCTCAAACTGCTAGAATTATGTGATTTCTCAGAATATCTAGGTATTTACAACGGTACAAAGTGCCCACATTAAAAAAAGGCCCATTACGTTGTCACTAAAAATACCAGCGTAAACGTTGACTTTTTGACGGTATTGTGTTTTTTAAGGAACACAAGATTTTTTTATGAAATCTTCGTCACGATTAGTGCGTTCCCTCATGTCCTAATAAAATACCATCCGTCGTTCATAAACAACAGGAAAAATGTCCTGGGTTTTTTATATTTGTAGCAATGGTACTTGCTTTTTTATAATTCGTACAGTTCTAGTACTAATACCAGTTTCTCTTGAAATTAGGGTGCTGATACAAGGAAAATTGATTTCAGGTAGACTACATACGGTAGTTTCACGCTGTTCCAGTTCTTCATTAATTGCACGAGCTGGTTGATTTTCATCTTCATCACTATCCATGCATTTTATACAATTCTTGACACAACCAGTTTTTTCATATTTAAAAAATAATGTTGTATATTATAGATTTTGTTGATACATGGTTGAATGAAAACGAGAACCTACCGATTATATCGTTGGCACTACTTCCAGAATAAGGCCATTTAATAATTTGAATTTTATGTACAGTTGTAAAGGTAACTATTTTCCTAACTTGAACTATCCATTTCTTTATTCTGTTGTTTTGTGAATAAAATAAGAAATAATTACTAATGAAAAAATAAACGTATACTTGACGTTTCCGTTATCAAAACTGAGTGTCACTTGACCAAACTAGAAGTCAATCTAACGTGTGTTCAAAATAAGCTGGTATGTCGGTACCATCGAGCAAAAAGATAAACGAGGGAATCTAATCGTTATGAAAAGGAGACCAAAAAAGTGGCCTCTGATGCAAAGGCGCTAAATTTAAATTTTCACTTACTAACAATACATACAAACAACACTTATTAACAATAGCTATAAAATATTTTTCAGACGAGAAAGTTTTAATTAAATATTAACTATAATAGTCTAAAAAGTGACACAATTGGTAAAAAACTTCAATATAAATAAAATTTCATGTGACAGTTGGGACAAACAATAACATAACCAAACTAAATTTGACTTCTCAAACAAGGAAAGAGACTGTCTTTCCTTGTTTAAAGTGGCCTCTCAAGATAGCACTTCCTGTCTAACAATATTTTTGTCCCCACTACCTTTACATTCCCTCTTTTATCTTTTTGCTCGATGGTCGGTACTAATTGCATATTATATTCAGTCTCTCTCCCTCTCTGTTAGCAAAACAAACTCATACTGTTCTTTTCACACTAATTCATCATCATCTTTGGCTCGAAAGTCATCTGTGAATCCTAGTCTGCTCTAAGATTAGTTGCCATTCTGTTCGGTTTCTGGTAACGTGTTGCCATCTTCTGATGTCTAGTATCTTTAAGTCGGTCTCAGCTACATTTAACTACCTAATTCACGATCGGCCTCTGTTTCTTATTCCTATCAATGTTTCTGTCTTTAGCTTTTTAGCAACAATGTTGTCGGGCATTCATATTATGTGTCTGGCCCATCTGTCTGGTCACTAATTATGTGTTTTATATGCAGTTTTCAGACTACCACAACTGTATCAGTTAAGTCTGTGAGGGTTATTTAAAGGCTAAATACCCCTCACGAAAATGTCAGTTGAAAACACGCTAATACCCTAGGCAAATAGGAAATTTGCCTTAGTCTGTTCCATGGATTCTGGGGGAGACAAAAAATTGACAAAGACAGGAAAAAGTTACCCGAATAAGACGACACTTTATATAAGAACATATATTGCACGTTCCCTACTATCTGATAAAAGACTTACTGAACTTAAGTACGAACTAGAAAACATAAAGTGGGACATAATCGGTCTCAGCGAAGTCAGAAGACGTGGCGAATACTTAATTAAACTAAAATCAGGACATAGTTTTTACCACGTAGGTGACGACAATAATTCCTTGGGAGGAACCGGCTTCATTATACACAAGCGTCTCCAAACAAGTATAGTATCACTAAAGAAATTTTCCACAAGAGTGATTTGTCTTACTCTTAAATTCAATAAAGGTATAATATGAAAATAATTCAGGTTTATGCACCAACAACAGACCATGATGAAGAAGAAGTGGATCTATTCTATGATGATATCGAAGTTGCTCTTAAAGACCATCAAGGAGATTTTACTTTTGTATGTGGTAATTTTAACGCCAAAACAGGAATGAAATCCAACCCTACAAAAACTCCACTGGGAAACTTTGGCTTGGATAGTAGAAATGAACATATTAAAATACTGTTAAGGTTCATGTTGCAACATGAACTCTTCCAAATAAATCAAAAAGAAACCACAGAGAAGATGAACATGGGAAAGTCCTAATGGAAAAACTCAAAACGAAATAGATGTTATTATCATAGACAACAAACACACCGTTAAAGACATCCCGGTTCTAACAGATTTGTTACCAGTAGCGATCATAGAATGGTACGAGGTAAAATAAAAGTAAGCTTAAAGAAGGAGAGGTATAATTTGATTAAAAAGAAGAATAAATTAGAACCATGGATGAAACCATCAGATGTAGATAGTTTTCAACAATGTATTTCCGACATACTTAGTAGTCCTAAAACAGAAAATGTGTAAACGACTTAAATAATAAATTAACAAATGCTTTACTAGAAAGTCAAAACAAATTATGTCCTCGAACTCAAAAAGAAGAGAAGATTAGCCAAAATATTACGCAACTAATGCAGAAAAGAAGAGAAATGAGAAGCGAGACGGAAACTAAAGCCGACGAACGACAAAAGTTAAATAAAGAAATATCCAAAGCTGATAGACAAGACACTCGAAAATACGACCAAGAACAAATCGATCATGCCATTGAGAGAATAGAAGTATGAAAGTATAGAGAAAAAGACTAAGAACGAGGAAAAGGCAGATAATAAAGATTAAAGATAGAAATGGTCAGTCAACAGAGAGGAAACCCTTAAAATAGTTGAAAAATTCTACAAATTGCTGTACACAAGCCAACAAAAAGCAAATGGCAGAGAAGATTAAGTACCAGAAATATGAACAAAGAAAAAGGGCATTGCCAACCAAAGATCAGAACTACTACCGGAAATCACAATAGACGAAATAAAACTAGCCCTAAGAAAAGCTAAGAATAACAAATATATAGGCGAAGATTGTGTAGTTGCCGATGCAATCAAAATCGGAGACGCTTGCCTACTTAAGAAAATAAAAAACCTTTTTAACATGTGCCGTTTGGACAGTAATATACCCGACAAATGATACTATTGTACAAAAAAGGAGATTCCCATGAATTAGAAAACTACAGACCTATAAGTCTTCTTATTCACCTATACAAACTCTATACAAGAATAATAACGAATCGTCTTGAGAAGAAACTTGATTTCTACAAGCCAATAGAGCAAGCAGGATTTCATACCGGATGAAACAAATGATCTCCTACAGAGCATTAAAACGGCAATAGAAAAGACTATCGAATACAATCGACCACTCGTTCTGGCTTTTGTAGATTTCCATACAGCCTTTGACACGACAAAATCCTGGAAGCACTACAAGCATGAGGCATTGACTACCAATATACAAGGTTAATTTACAATACATATAAGAACGCAACTATGTCGGTGAAACTACATGAAAACAAGGATCACATCCCAATCGGAAGAGGTGTCCGACAGAGTGATACCTTATTGCCTAAACTGTTTACTGACCGCAGTACTAGAATATGCTTGTAAAAGACTTAACTGGGAAGAGAAAGGCCGGAACATTTCAAAACTTTCCAAACGCCTGAGTGAGTTGATTTTGAAGATCCAGGCCTCCATTCCATATAGTAAGGTGCTGTAAACGTAAAATTTCAGCATTCGGTATCGGATTTTGAGATTGAGTGTTTGGGACATAAACATTTGTTTCATTTTTAAAAAGACATTTCTTGCTTGTTCAATTCGCGATTTTATTTCTATGTCTGGATCTATATCTTTCGTTATCCAGCACCCTAGATATCGAAATTTCTCGACATTTTCGATAATGTTACCATTCACGTTTAAAGCCATGGGTGGATGGATGGATGTTTTGGAGACAATCATTGTTTTTGTTTTCTTGACGTTAATGCTGAGGCCGTATTGTTCTCCGATCGATCTGACGCGATCTAAGAGTGTCTGGAGATCCTGTTCGCTCTCTGCAATTAGGACCGTGTCGTCGGCGTATCGTACATTATTTAGAACTCTGCTGTTAATTTTAACACCTTCTCTTGATTGCTCTAGTGCTCGTGCAAAGATTTCTTCCGAATATATATTGAAAAGTAGTGGTGACAATACACACCCCTGTCGTACACCTCGCTTGATATTGAATATTTCTGTGTCACCGGCTTCTGTTCTAACTACTGCAGTTTGGTTAAAATACAGCGTTTGGATAATTTTAAAATCGTTCTCATCTAGTCCCTTTTTGTGAAGGCAATCCATCAGCTTATCATGTTTTAGTTTGTCGAAGGCCTTTTGATAGTCAATAAAACATAAAAAGAGATCCTTTTTTGGTCTCGACATTTTTGCAGCAGTATAATAAAACTGGTTAATGCTTCCCGTGTCCCAAATCCATTTCTGAAGCCAAATTGTTCATCACTGATATCCTGTTCACATTTCTTATAAATGCGTTGGTGAATAACTTTCAAGAATTAACATATGCGACATTAAACTAATAAGTCTGAAATCACCACACTTCTTTGCTCCCTTAGTTTTTGGAAGGGGAATAAAGACTGATTTTAACCAGTCTTGTGGAATTTCACCGCTTGTATATATTTGATTAAATAATTTGACGATTATATTTAAATGTTTCTCTTCCAGTAGCTTTATGACTTCCGTATGTATGTCATTGGGGCCAGGGGCTTTCCCATTTTTTGCGTTTTTGATTGCTCTCTCTACTTCTTGTTTTAATATAGGAGGACTGGTTTCATGGTTTTTATATATTATGTTGTTTAGTGGTGTGTCCGAGAATAGTTCTTCTATGTAATGTCCCCATACGTTGTTTAGATCGCTTAATTCCCATATCGTTTCATTCTCGTCGTTTGTTAATCTACAAGGGAGTCTTTGTTTTGTCATTCCAGCTAGATCTTTTATTTTTTTGTGAAGCGTTTGACTGTCGTGTTTCTTTATTAATTCTTCGATCTCTTGGCAGTTTTCTATCATCCAATTTTCTTTTGCGGTAGCTATTTCTTTCTTGATTTGACGATGTATCTCCCTATATTTTTCATTATTTTTATTTTTGTAGGCTCTTCGAGTATCCATCATTACCAGAATTTTTTGTGTCATCCAGGGTTTAGATTTTCTTTTGTTATTAGTGTCTTTTATATATTTCTCGGCGCTAGTAAAAGCATTCTTGACTTCAGTCCATAAGCCTTCTGTAGTTGGTGATAACTCTCTTTGGTCTTTACCATACTTTGTATATTTTCTACAAACCTAGTACCTAGCGGAAATATCAATATTGGAAACCACCAAGTAGAGCTGGTGGAAAATACATATATCTTGGACACGAAATAAAGATTACAAGAGACAACCAAATATGCGAACTACGAAGAAAAATAAATCTAACATGGACAGCCTATGGAAATCTCAAAGACATCTTTAAAAGTGGTATACCAATTTCTTTAAAACGTAAAACATTTGAACAATGTGTGTTACCTGTGATGACCTATGGTGCCGAAACTTTGACATTGACAGCTTCAAGTTCTAAAACGCTGCAAATAGCTCAGAGGAAAATGGAAAGATTAATGCTGAGTATATCGCTTCATGACCGAGTTAGAAATGAAGACTTAAGACGAAGAACAGGAGTTACCGATGTAATTTCCCGTTACACTGAAATGGAACTGAGCCGGACACGTCGCCCGAATCAGTTATGAAAGGTGAACGAAGACATTGCTTGAGTGGGGGTCGAGGTTAGACAAAAGAAGTAGAGGAAGACCCCCTACACGTTGGAATGACGATCTCAAGAACATGTCAAGAAATTTGATAAAAAGTGCTCAAGACAGAGCACAATGGACACAAATGAGGGAGGCCTATGTTCAGCAGTGGACGCAAAGGGATGGGTGATAATAATGATGTATTAAGTGGTTTCAATTCAATTAAATTGGATGAAACTTTGCAGAAATGTAGCTTTGGTACTGCTGATCAAAAGTTAACATTCCAATAAGACTCAGAAATTAATTTTTTATATTAACTATTTATTTATTGCCCTAAAACTGGTTTAGATATACAAATAAAGTAAAGTGAGTTGTAAGAGTTGGTTATTTCTCAATTTTTGACATATAATAATAAATTTTATATTCACATTGGCGCGCATAAGGGTAATGTTCTCAAATTTTTAATGAAAAAACGGATAGATTTTCTTAGAAAAAAGTTCCATCTTGGATAATTTTTGTTTTGTTTTGTTTTTTCTAACTTAAAACTGAACATTTTGTATTTTTTATTCTGTATGGTTTATAAATTAAACTATTTCTCTCACTTTCTACTTATTAAATTACATATATTTTGTAAGGTGGGCGGCTTTTGGGGGTAGGCAGGATAGGCCGGGCCTACCCAATAATTTTAAGAGCTTTAAAATTAAAAAACATATATTCAAAAATTATGTTAATGCATGTACTTAAATAACTTTTAAATGTACTAAATCACTCAATACAGTAACGTCCCTTAAAACAACTATGTTATTATATTACCACAAAAAGCATCAAATCATATTCAGGCATTTTAAATATCATTAATAGGCCCGATCGGAACTGGCCGACCCAGCTCACATAAGATCCCCGTACAAAAAGCGTTTGAAGTTTGAAGCAGCTTGCCGGACAACGATTTTTGTTGTCGTCTTTATTATTGCTGTTTAGGCACCAGACGATCGGGCCTACGCCGACCATCGTTGTCACTTGTAGCTTAATTATCGAAATGTAATATAAATTTTCTTTTAAATTATGATAAAAAAATATGGAGCAATCTATAATTGTAACAAATTTTTAAACAAACAACACAAATGTGTTGTATGAGAACGCCATAAATAACTCCACATTTTTTGCATGCATTCTTGATGAAACAACCGATATTACTGAAAGGGCACAATGTTCAATAGTATGAAGATTAGTGGATAAAAAAGGCGTTGTTCAAGAATATTTCTTAGATTATTTTGATCTAGGGGAAGACCGAAGTGCTCCAGCGTTACGTGACTTACTGTTTACTGTAATTGGTAAATTTGACTGTAAAGCTAAATTAATTGCTCAAACCTACGATGGAGCTTGTGATATGTCGGGACAACTTAATCGATTTCAAAAATTAGTGAGAGATTCTGCACCATTAGCAATATTTACCCATTGTTTCACTCACCGCCTCAACTTAGTTTTACAGCAAAGTTGCTCCAACATTACAACAGTCAAAATATTATTCTCAACGCTTCAAGGTATTTCAGCTTATTTTCACCAATCGTCCAAACGGTCCTATTTTTTAAATAAAATACTTATAAAATAAAATACGAAAACGAATTACCACAAATAGTAAAGTAAGATGGAATTCAAATGCAAAAGTAGTATGCTGTGTCACAAGAAAGAAAAACAAGTTGTTACAAGTCTTTCAGGACATAATGAATTGCCCAGAATCAAATGCAAAATCAATTAGGTAGGCAGATAGTTTTAAACGTAAGTTGGAGGATTTGGAATTTGTATTTTTATTAAATGTTTTTAGTGATATATTTTAACAAACCCGAGCTCTTATACAACATCTTGCAGAAGAAAAATAACGATGTTCAATTGTGTGCCAATTCAGTGTCCAGAAGTGTTGCAATGTTAAAGAGCTGGAGAAATGACCTTACATTTTCTAACAATTTCAACATTGCTGTTAGCGTAACCAATTCTAAACCCATCTTAAGTCGTAGTGAACTTGATATTTTACCTGGTAGTTCATCTAATAACGGAGATCAAAGTTTTTTGGAGAAAGCTAAAACTAAATTTAAGAGGATCTTTTTTGAGATTTTGGACAATATTATCACTCAATTAGAGCAACGTTTCTCGGATTACAAAAAGTTTCAATAACTGGAATTGGGCGATAATAAAAGATTCACAGAATAAGGAGCTAAATTTACGACGTAATTTGCTGGCTTATCCTAACCAAATTTTTACCACACCAGCCGCCACTGGGTAAACCCTGTACAAATTTTTTGTCTCTATGAATGTTTTTTTATTTAACTAATTTGTAGACGGACTGATGATGAGTGTGTATTAATCCAAGAATCGTCTTCAATTAAAGGATGAAATAGCTGATATACTTTTTTCATACTCCAAAATTTAACCGAGAACCCTCCACTACTTACCATAACATAAAAAAACAATAAATCATAATTTTAATACCTAAAAAAAGATTATAAAAATAGAATACTACTTGCATTAAACTAAATAATATTCTAAACTAAAATGTTTATGCCGGTACTGTTTACAATCAAGATGTCACTTGCTCGATATTAATCGTCTTTAGGAAAAACGTTGACAGTTTGCATCTAATTAAGTGAGACAAAAATCTGTTTGTTTCCAATTACCTCCGAGCTTAGGGTTCTTTTTCTCATTTTAAGAGTATTTTCTTACACTAATTGAATACAGATGGACTTTGTTACTATAACAAGTAGAAGTTGTCCCAAAATTTTCCGACAATAAGAAGTTACAGTTCACAAGAAATGTTGTTACGCGAAAAGAATAGCTAATAAGAAATTAGTTCGGAATTCGGTTGAACGATTTTTGATTCTTCGATGGTTTTACTTCAATTTTGCCATATCGCTTTATGTTATATCTATAGGTAGGTATGTATACCATGTGGTCCATATGTATGGAATAAATTCATTTTTAGCGTTATTATGTACTATGTGAAAAAAACCTGAAACAGGTCGATTTTTATTCTTAAATTGACAATTTACAGTATGAAAATAATATCCCCCTCCAGCACCCCCTTTGAATTATAAGCACCTCCTCGAAAATTTTAAATAGCAAAGGGGATCGTGTAGCACCTTGTTAGAAAGGGATTTCAGTCCTCTGTTCATCAATGTAAAGTTTTTTGAGTATGTGCAATTATAACTTACAAAATTAAATTTTACAATAATAAATTAAATGTTCAACTTGACCACTATTATTCATTTCTTGACAATAACCGAGGCGATTTTGGAATTCTCATACAACATTTTGTATGACTTCCGGGGTTATTTTGTTAATTTCTTCCGTTATCCTAACTTTTATATCAGCAATATTACCTGGTCTATTAAAATATACTTTAGAAAAAATCAGGTATTTTCGTATCTGTTCTGCTAAACACTAGGGAAAAAACTTTAAAGATAATAAAATATTATCTGCTGTTATTTATTAGCTGCTGTCATTTTGGTATTTAAGGTTACTAGAAGACGTGAGCATAATATTTGTGCGCGTGTTAAATTTAATTATGGCTCATTTGTCCGAGACTAAAAGAATATACATTTTAACTATGATTGGTTGTGGTAATAAAACAAGAGCTCAAAATCAGGTTTGTGAAATATTAATAATGAATACCCTGGTCAACAAGTTTCGTAGTCTACAGTTAGCACAATTGCAAAGAACTTTCGTTATACTGGACATGTAAAAAATATTGAAAAACCAGGTAGAAATAATTAATTTATTGATGAAAAAAAGTTAGATGTACTTCTAGAGATTGAGGAAAATACGCATAAGACAACTCGAGAACTTGTCGGCATCAATGATGTAAGTAAATCATCTATTTTAAGAGTTTTACATAAAGAAAAATACCACCCTTACAGAGTTCAGTTGGTTCAGGAGTTAAATGAAAATGATCCTGATAGAAGGCAAGAATTCTGTGAAATCATGATGGACAGAATGAACGCAGATTTGCAGTTCATAAACAAAATAGTTTTTTTCTAATTAAGCGACGTTTCATTTAAACGGAACGGTTAACAAACCGAACTGTAGATATTGGAGCAGAGAAAATCCTCACTGAGTGTGTGAGACTCACGCGCAATATCCTAAAAAATTAATGATTGGGCTGGTATTATTAACAATAAAATTATCGGTCCTTATTTTTTTTGAGGGCGCAGTTGATGATGAGGTTTATCTAGATTTTTTGATTAACTTTTTAGTGCCTACATTACGAAGATTTTTTCCTAATGTTAATCATCCAAATTAGATAGATAGACCTTTTTACTAGCAACAAGGTGGGGCTCTACCACATTTTGTACTTATAATTAGAAATTATTTAAACGAGGTTTTTCCCAATAGGTGGATTGGAAGACGTTGAACAATCAAATGGCTGGCTAGATCCCCCGATGTGATTCCTCTCGATTACTTCTTATGGTTATTTAAAATCTAAAGTATAATTTACTAGATCAAATAGTATTGCTGATTGAAAAGTTGGGATAACGGAAGAAATTAAGAAAATAACTCCCGGAGTCGTACAAAATGTTGAACGAGAATTCCAAAATCGCCTCGGGTATTGTAAAAAGTGAATAGTGGTCATTTTGAACATTTAATTTAATTGTAAAGTACATTGAAAAATACATTCTAAATATTATGTGGCATTATTATCTTCATTCAACCTAAAGTTTTGTGGTAAAGACATTATCAAAGTTTTACATTTTAAAAATCAATTTTTTAGGTTGTTATTGCACCGAACTTAAAAAACTTAATATTACTGAATGTAAAATAATAGGGAATGGGAGCGTTATGTGAAGTTATGGAAAACGCTGTCACCAAATGTAATACTTTATAGATCCTCAAGGGATGCTAACCCTGCGAGCGGCTGCAAGGAATACTGGTCACACTGGTCTGGAGGGCTGGCTCGTCTTCTTGGATTTACGAGAAGATAAGGGATTTCGGGATAGGGGTAAGGACTCTTAGGTCTCAGGTCCTGTAAAGAGCAGAGGTTATGGGCTTACTTTTGAAGCCGGAGATATGCATACGCAGAATCTCGTGTTCTCCTAGTCTCTAGTGAGTCGGACGAAAGGAACATTAAAAAAAAACCAATTTAGAGTCAACGATATATTGAATCTACCCTGAAGTTACAAATACAATCGTTAACACGTTATTCTGCGCGTCGGGAGACGATGAAGCAAGATAGTGAAGAGTTGACAGTTGTACTAATATAATTACTCAGGTTAGTATATAGAAATCTGTTACCTTAATTGGGCTTTCAACCACGACACGTTCAGTCCTCTGGAACTCGGTCAGTTGAGGGTCTCCTCCTAAGTTACGGACTTACGAGCTGCCACAATAACCGGACTACGCGCGATACTAGGCCGGATGATAAGCGCTCCCCGGAGAATTACCGACTGCCTCGCGTACTGGACGCTCCCGGAGGCAATTACTGCCTTGGGCAGGCACAGCTGCCCCGCTACTACGGACCGCTTCCGCCGTATTACTACCACTGACTTCTATTTACTACTACTCATTACTAACTGCCCGTACTGATCGCGTACTGGGCGCTATCGCGTCCAGCCACGGTGCCCAGCTATCACTGACTGCCCATTACCAACTGCCGATTACTAACTACTTCGTACCCGACGCTACCGCGTCGAGAGTACCCGGAGCAGGCAATTGGTGCCTGGACGCCCGCCGTATCACTACTGACTACTGACTTGGCTGTCCAAGTTTTCTAGTTTTTATCGAGCTCATATTTTCAATGCCGGTTATAGTGCCAAGGTCGTGTTTTCGCTGAATTGTGGGTCCTATATTGCATTACAATAACAGTTTCTGTTTGACGTGCTTTTCTACGTTTAAACAATTATCAAACAATGCAATAACTAGGTCAATTTCTTTGTTTGATTTAAAATGCAAATTTTACTGTAATAATTATCCCTTATTTGATTTGGAATATATAATAATTATCTCGAATAATTATTATCTTTTCTATGCTACTTAGCCCTTTTTTCCAACTTCTCACTCACTTGCTACGCTCACATTACATGAACAGAGAACTTTAATTCCTTTCTAACAAGGTGCTACACGACCCCCTTTGCTATTTAAAATTTTCGAGGGGGTGCTTATAATTCAAAGGGGGTACTAAAGTGGGATATTATTTTCATACTGTAAATTGTCAATTTAAGAATAAAAATCGACCTGTTTCAGGTTTTTTTCACATAGTACTTAATAACGCTAAAAATGAATTTATTCCATACATATGGACCGCATGGTATATTATGAAAAATAAAAGAGGTCAACAAATAAATGATTAGGGTAAATGCGTATAAGAGTACGCACTTAATATTAAAAGTGTGACATTTTTTTATTTTTACGAAAATGGACTATTTATCATTTCTCACATTGTTAAATTTTTGTTAATTTTTTTAAAAAATCAACCATTTAAAAAGATGTTTTGGAATAGTTTTAAACCCTGTTTGTATTTAAATAGGAAATATTTAATTTTGTTTGCGAAGCTGCTAATGCGTAATCTTATACACAAATTTGCATAAGAGTACGCATCTATATGTTTAAGAGTACGCACATTACTGAAATGTACAAAAATTTTAAAACATTCCAAAAATCAAACTTTATTTCTAAAATAAACGCAACACAAATACATAAAAAAGAAATATGAAAAGTATGTTTTAGAACTCATTTTTATTTCATCTTTAAATCCATTTTATTCCTCACAGTTAAAACACATGAAGTCTCCTGTTACGTAAGTCGTACAAGATTCGTGCCACCAATTCATGCATTGAAAGCACATGATCCAGTCTTCAACAGAATTTGAATATAATTCATTACATCCTGGGCACGTTACAAAACATCAGGATCATTTTCTTTATTCCCTTTTTGAACTTTGCGCAATGATTTACTACAACTAGGCACTAATTTTCTTTTTATTCGTTCCGTCTTCTTTTTTTGTTCTACTTCTTTGGTTTTTTCCAAATTCTCAAGTTCTTTTGAATATGGGCTACTTTAAAGTATTTCGGACTTATGAGATTTTGTTTTAAGTCGATTAGGCTTTTCTTTAATTTTGGGTAATAATAAAATCTCTGCCGCTGACACTGACATATTTGCAGGCTGCTTTGAAGAAGGTATTACTTCAGAAGCTATTGGAAGATGAAGTCCATTATTTTCTTCTTCTACACGGACTCAATTATTTAAAGTATTATCTACTACCGCGCTTACTGGATTGTTCAAAGGTACGTCGGTAACACAGAAGGGGGCAAAATCCATGCCATGAAAATGATCAGGGTTAAACGGATATATTCCCGATGCTTTAAAAGAATTTTCGGCCTTCTGAATATTTGCTACAAAACCATAAGTAGTACTAAATAATCCAGCAACTTGAAATTGTGTAATTACTTTACCTGGATTACTTACCATCTACTTGTCACATTCCCTACTGTAGGTTTTTTTAAGGACCAAAAAATCCAATATCCAGTGGCTGTAGTTTATGGCTTGAATGAGGCGGTAGAGATAAAAGATCAATGTGATTCTCTCGGTAATATTTTATAGCTTGCAGGTCACGATGAGAGCTATGATTGTCGAGAATTAAAAGAGCTTTGTTTTTAGCACTGGGTTTGGCAAACTTATTAAAATGGATTAACCACTTACAAAAAAGATCCGTGTTGATATATCCAGATTCAGAAATTAATTTCAGAGTTTCACATGGTGCATTTAAAAACAGCTGTTCCTTAATTCTTTTTCTGGGGAATATGAGTGCTGCAGGAGTACAGTTACCTGTGGAGTTCATGCAACATACAGCTGTTACAATTTGTCCACGATCTGCACTAGCTACCTTCCCTACAAGTTTCTTTCCCTTGCTCGCTAATGTCTTGGGTAACTTATTAGGCATGGTTGATAAACCGGATTTATCCATGTTATATATTGAACTTAAAGAGTATTGCTCTAGTTCATAGAGGTTTTTAAGGTTATCGTAAAATCTTGTTACTTCATTTTTAATAAAACCCATAATTCGGGCCATCGAACATTTTTCTGGCTGTCGAAGCGCAATTTTGTTCCGCTGACAAAATCCTCTTACCCATGAGTCACCAGCCATTTGTAGATTTCTATTAAAATGGTGAGAAAGATTATTAGATTCAGAAAATTTATACGCTGCTATTTGCAAATTTTTTTTGGAATTCCATAGAACATCTGATCTAATTCTCGTATCTGTTGTGCTAATTCGGCTTCTAGGTCGCTTGGAATATCGCTTTGAAATCGTCCCAATGATTTTGGTACATTTCCACACTTTAATCTTTTTCTTAATGCGGCCTCATTTATTCCCATATCATTCGCTATACTTCTTTTCCTACATCCTGCTTCTAATTTTTGCTGTATTTCTCGTAAGTTTTAGTAAAAATTAACTTTCTATCAGTTTTTCGCTTGTACCGACTCATTATGAATTTAAAATCTGAAAATAAAAAGAAAACTTAAAACAAATAAAAAATTGTTTAAGAGTACACAACTGTGTATAAGAGTTCGCATTGCGTAATCTTATACATCGGTAACTGCACACTCTTATACATATAAATATGCATTTTGTGATTTTAAAGAGAACAGATTTACGGCCCATTATTTTTAAAGCAATCACTATTTCATATAAATGCAGTCTAAAATTATTTTATACAAAACTAATGGTTTGCTTACCAGCTTACCTCTCAATTGACTAAATTGTGAATACACAAAATTATAAATCTGAACGGCAACTATTTGCAGCGACCATATTGACAAAACTAGGACGATAATTTAGATTTCTGTTTATGACCGTGCAGTAGGAATGTATTTAGAATGCCTTTAAGTAAAACTTACTTTAATAGATGGCTTTACTTATATTAAAAATAATAGGTGCATACTCTTATACACATGCGTGCTCTTATACACACTTACCCTAATCTAAAAATTCATTTTCTAATTATTTTTTTATTGAGTTTAATGCGTTGACAACTAATGGTCATTGGCATGGTACAGTGAATTTCTACAGTCAGGTACCTAGCGTAGTGTGTAGGTGTAGAGTAATTGTCTTGATACTTAGCAAAGTCGACGTCATTGTCTTTGCTAAGAGACGCTAATTATATCCAAACGTCTGCGGTCCCTTCGGTGAGTACCGATCGCACAAGGATAGAAATTATTTTCATTTATTAATTTTTAATTAACGAAAATTTCTCCACCCAGGTGAAATTCGAACACACGACCTTTACGTTCAAAGGTAGGCGCTCTAACCACTGAGCCACAGAGGGGGTTCAAAAAGGAAGGCAACAACATGCGGTGTTCCCAAGCGGTCACCCATCCAAGTACTAACCGCACCCGACACTGCTTGACTTCGGTGATCGGACGAGAACCGGTATATTCAGTGTGGTATGGCCGTTGCCATTCTCTAATTAATTATATTAATAAAATGCGTGATTTGCGCCAAACGTAACCAAGTTACATTTGATATTTTTAATATATTTTGTGCTGTTGTGCTGATGCAATGTTTAACAATTTTCACTTATCTAAAAAGTATACGATATATTGTCGGCTATAGGTATACAATAGTGGCTTGACTCAAAAATTGATAAAATTGAGTTAACCTCTCCAGAGGTCTTGAAAAAACCATATTTATGACCTGCAAAACTGGCACAATAATAATAGCAAAAATATCCGCTAGACGTCACTAGTGTCGCTATGACATGTTGTCGGTTGAGATAAATTGTTGTTTGCAGAACTGGTCCTTTTAAGTTGTACAGTGAAAGTCGAACCGTGTCGATATCAAGTTTCTATGCAAAACCGACAGTTTTGAGTTGTGCCACTATAGCAGACAATTTTAGATATTTTTAAACTGTATCAGTGAGAATTTTGGAGTTGTGTCACATTAAATAAAAGGAATAAATTTATTGTTTTCAAAATGTCAATCTAAAGGGTTATTTTAGACGATTTACTTTAGACGATTTTTTGTTTACAATGTCTAAGGGGTTTAAACAAAAAATAAATCTATTTTATTTCACACCAACCGGTTCGCAAAGAAAGGATCGTCTATTTTAGGGCATTTTAGGTGATAGAAGACTTGACAATTAATAAACCTAAAAGTAGGAAAAAGAAGGCTTGTCCGGACCAATGGAAAAGAAATGTCAGAAAGTTTTACGTTACAATAAAGAACACAGATCTTTGAAAAATACCGGTCAATGAGAAATATAAATAAACAACGAAGTTTTACTCTGAGATCCATGTCTATAATTAAGACAGCATATCGATATGCAGATAAAAGTGACACATCAAGCCGTGGTTATAATCATACATTTTATTTGGAAAACCGTGATAAAAAAAATAAGAGTGTGTAATTTTTTTTTATTCACCATTAGAGTTACTAATGGATGTATTCAAACTGTTATTGAGAAGACGGAAAGTATCTTTATAACCATCGATCAAAGACGTAAATATAGCATGCATAAAACATTTTGTAACAAAACGATGAACAGAGTTCGTAAACACCTTTCTTCAATTCCGAGAATGAAAAGCCACTATTGTCGAAGTAGTGCCTCAAAAAAATAAATAGAAGGAGGTAAAGCATTGGCAGATATGTACAATGATTATAAAGGGGATTATCAAAGAGAGAAAAATAGCCTAGAAGATGCTTATAATAACCATCATAAGGAGAAAAACTTAAGCCAGGAGCTAAAAAATACTTAACAAAGGGAATGTAACTAACTTACAAACAGTTGCTTGTTTTGACCTATACGCTGCTGTACCGACACCAAAAAGGAGACGTTTTCGCTTTCTATTTTAAATCTAAGCTCTCAACATATCATTTCTCTATATGTGAACTTCAGAAATGGGGACTGGAAAATGTGCACAGTTATGTTTTGCTTAAAGAAGATAGTAAAGGTGCCATATAAATTGGTTCGTGCTTGCTGATGTATTTGAAACAAAAATCTATAAAAACCGATTCTGACGATTTGAAATGTATATTTTACTCAAACAATTGTGGTATCCAGGGAAAAAACAAGTATCTAATTTCAATGTATCAGTACGCTGTAACTCATTTCAAAGTTTCTTCTATAACTCATGGCTATTTAATTGTCGGCCATATTCAAAATGAGGGTGACAGCTGCTACTCCTTAATAGAAAGAAATATCACTAAAGCTTTAAAAGGAGAGCCTATTTATCTACCGAGTTATTACGCTATACTGATCCAAACTGCTCGTTGCAAACAACCATTCGAAGTACACGAATTATGTCGTAATGATCTTTTTAACTGAAAAAGTTAAATACTAAAACTAAGACAATTTTCAGTGAAGATGTTCAAGGAAATACTTTTCGTTTCGACGATATTTGTGAAATTCATGTAAAAAATGCTCTGGTACTCACTACTATTTTAAAACTTCATTTGTACAAAAGGAGTACACATCAGTTGATACCACCAAGAAAAAAACAAGAAAAGGTTTAGAAAGCATGGATATTATAGAACTAGGAAAGGCTTACACTTGCAGCCTGCCAATAACTGAAAAGAAGAACAAGACCTTACTAGCCTTTGTGAAGACAAGAGTGTTCCATCAATTCACGCTGATTTCTACAAACATTTAAAGCATTAATAATCATAACTTTTTCTATTATTATCAATATATAATTTTTTATTTTGTTTTTCTTTTAGTTGTTAATAAACATATTTTCTCATTCAAGTAACTTTGCCTTAATTAGTTTTGAAAGACAAAATGTTGATGTGCAATAGTGGCACAACTCAAAATAAGGGTTGAATTTAAAAGTCTTTGTTACAATGCATTAAAGGCTACCTAACGCTCTCCCAAATATACCAAAATTCATTGTTTTAAAAAATTCCAATCCATGTAGTAAATCAAATAAAACAAAATTATTGGCACAGAAACTTTAAACCCCTGTTTTGAAAAATTACCAGTTTTTGTGTTACGCCACTATTGCATACAGCCGACGATATATAAGGTACGATAAGTCTTTTATTCACAAAGATATGTTGTTTACATGTAGTAAAGAATTTTACATAATTTTCACAGATAAAACCATAAGAATAAACCAAAAAATTATTTGCATGAGACCGAAGTCCAGAGTACGTAGTATTCTTTATTGAACCTTTATTTAAGTTGATAGGAATACAAAAAACAAATGATAGTTTTGTCTTTGCCTTAATTAGTTTTGAAAGACAAAATGTTGGTGTGCAATAGTGGCACAACTCAAAATAAGGGTTGAATTTAAAAGTCTGTGTTACAATGCATTAAAGGCTACCTAACGCTCTCCCAAATACACCAAAATTCATTGTTTTCAAAAATCACAGTCCATGTAGTAAATCAAATAAGACAAAATTATTATCACACAAACTTTAAACCCCTGTTTTGAAAAATTACCAGTTTTTGTGTTACGCCATTATTGCATACAGCCGACGATATATAAGGTACGATAAGTCTTTTATTCACAAAGATATGTTGTTTACATGTAGTAAAGAATTTTATATAATTTTCACACCAGATAAAACCATAAGAATAAACCAAAACATTATTTGCATGAGACCGAAGTCCAGAGTACGTAAGGCCATTTGTGGAATGCCCAAAAATGTACCTACATAGATTAAATAGAAGGGAGGTAAGAAGGACTTAACCTTTTCACGCATAATTTTAAGGAATTTTTCTTTTTAGAAAAATTATTTTATTGCGAAATATTAAAAATTAACATTAGAAAATAGTATAGTAAGTGTAAAAACATAAATTTATTTTTTACATCCTAAAAAATAGTCCGTCTACTCTAGTAGTCACTATGCACTTGCCTAATCGCGGAATCATCAGTTACTGTTATGAAAATGTTCAAAGCAAGATGGACACAGAGGCTCGTTGCACCTTTTGCAGATGTATTTGCAAGCAGATCTGCAAAAGCAGATCTTGCAGATCTTTTGCAAGCTGACAAGTGACATCGGTATATCAATTAGTTGTGGCCAGTTTCCCCAATTACTTTGTATGATTTCAGGGAGGATTCGGTTTCTTCTTCTTCAAAATGGGAGGTGGTGTACCAGACGAAGGTCTACCTCGTTTATTTTCTTTCTGCGTTCCCAAATTTATTAATGCTCTGGCAATACTTGCTTTAAATTAAAGCAGATTTTTTTTGGATTTCCGTACAAAATCCATGCATTTACAACAAGAACATCCACAAAATGCATAAAAACTCTTATGTACCAGCGTTAGTATCTTCTCCTTAGAGGATATTTGGCCAACAACTGGTCTATCAGGTCTACGTCTCCCATTTTTTTGTTATAAAACAACAGAAAATGGTTTGTTCACTTCTATAGTAGTCTTAGCAGATTTACACCAGCTTTTTGTTTTATTCTGAGGTTCTATTCCAGCACAATTAGAGACAATGTAAATAGTCTTGTTGTCTAGCCATTTAGAAACAGTTATATTTCCACCTTCAGTACTTGCAATGGATGAAGTTCCCCTACCCTCTTTTTCATTTGTTTATCTGTTTTCATAACAGAATTACAATTTTGTAGTCGATTCAATCGGAGAGTTCCTGTCGCCCATATACCTCTTTTATGCAGTTCTTTGATAAGGGGAAGTATGCAAAATAAATTATCAAAAAATAATTTATGATTGATTCCCTCTAAGTCGTCAGTTAGACTCAAAACTACATCAGCGCACGCTCCAAGTTTACTAATTTGACTTTCCACTTTTTAGGTTTTTTTGGGAAGTATTACTTTATACCTATTTTCCTTTTAGTCTAATAATTTGCTCATCAACTGATTGGTGTTCCTCTGGATCTATGGCACCTAAGAAGTTTTTCTGAATTGTATCGAAAAATGGTCGGATGTTTCGCAATTTGTCCGTGTTATTTTGATTTACATTGTCATTATTTACTAAATGTAAAAACCTCAAAATAAATTCAAATCTATTAGCAGGTATAGCATTTGCAATAAGGTCCATTCTCAGGCCATTATCCATACAATGGCACTACAGCCCAAGCCGGGCCTTGGCCTCCTTCATTAAACCTCTCCAAACATCTCTATTTACTGCTGTTCTTTTCCATGAACGCGTTTTTAGGAGATTTTTGGCATCCTCATCTACCTCGTCTTCCCATCTCTTTTTTGGTCTTCCAACAGGTCTTTTTCCTTGCATTCTTGCGTTTAGTAATTTTCTGGGGATTCTGTTCTCATGCATGCGGGCCACATGCCCTGACCATTGTAATCTCTGCAGTCTAGTGTATTGTGCTAGTGTTGGTTCAGTGTATTGTTCGTATATTTCGTTATTATATCTAATTCGCCAGTTGTTATTTTCCTTTATTGGACCCAGTATTCTACGCAATATTTTTCTTTCGAACACGTCTAATGCATTGGTAGATTTCTGTGTTATAACCCATGTTTCACACCCATAACTTACTATGGGTCGGATTATTGTTTTATATACCCTGAGTTTTGTTTTCCGGTGTACGTCTCGCAATTTGAATATGTGGCCCATCGCGAAATAGGCTTTGTTTGCCAGCATAAGCCTTCTATTTATTTCCGGTTCTTCTTCATTATTTTCGACCAGATCCATTCCTAAATACGTGAATCTATTCACGTATTCTATATCGTCTATAAATTGTTGTTGTTGCGCCTGTCTATTTGATCTGGTTTGTATGAGTAGTTTTGTTTTATTTGTATTTATTGTTAGCCCTACAACTTCTGAACTCTGTTTCAACTGAACGTAGGTTTCTTCTGCCGCAGTCTTTGTTCTGCTCATTATGTTTATGTCATCTGCGTATGCTGCTAATTGGGTAGATTTGTTTGTAAGTATGTTATTTCTGCTCACCGTCAACCGTCTAATTACATATTCAAGAACAAGATTAAAAAGTGTTGGAGCCAGTCCGTCACCTTGTTTCAGTCCTTGCCTTGTCATAAACGCATCAGTGATCTGTCCTTGAATACATACATGTGCTTCTGTTACTGTCATTGTCATTTGCACTAGTCTTAATAATTTTGATGGTATGCCAAATTCTTGTAATATATTAGGTAGTATTGTTCTATCTATTGAATCATAGGCTTGCTTGAAATCTACAAAGAGATTGTAGACGTCTATGTCATATTCCCATGCTTTGGCTAGTATTTGTTTAACTGTAAATAGTTGGTCAATAGTAGATCTCAGGCCATTATCACTTGACCAATAAAGCTGTATTCTGGGATAACTGATGTACGCTATCACTAAATTTATGCTCAAAAAAGCACATAAGTCATATTTTGTAAAACCAAAATTTAATTTATTGTTTTGGCCACCATATAAATTGGTCTGAAAGACGATATCATCCATTATGTCTGCGGTGAAACTGATAAAAAATAATCAATGGGATTGTTTCCTTGAACATGAATATTTTCTGCTCCTCTGAACTGTGGCAAAGTTGCTGGCCCATACATGCTGTCATTATTGCTCCATTTCCAGTCTTTTTTCTCAGCCTTTTTTGGTTTTTTCTCTTGATTTTTATGTTTTGATGAAAATGCCAAAATACGCTGAGCTAATGGAATGTCATCTTCACTCATATCATCGTGACTGTTTTCTGGCTGTATTTCTTTTAAGTCACTTTCAACAATTTGGTCTTCAGCCGTTAAATGTTCGAGTGAATACATCTCTTCGTCATTGTAATCAGATTCCAAATCTGAACCTTCTAGTAAATCATAATGTCATCATTGTCAATACCTATAAATTCTTCATTTTCTGGTAAACATAAAGGTGTTTCATCCCTATTGTCCTCTTCATCGGCAAAAAGTACTTTCTGAAATAGAATAAAATTTTTCATTGAAGAAGTAATATTATGTCAATAAATAAAATCTATTTATTTCCACTAAAATAATATAGGTAGGTACATAAAATCATTGACAAGAAAATACCAAAAAATATGTGGACAAGAAACCTAGTATCCTTCTGAAATTTAAACTCATAAAACATACCACAAGAGTGGAATTCTAAGTTACATAATGCATGATGCCCACTCTAATAGACATGACTGCAAGGTGATATTTTCGGTGAGTTTTTTAATTATTTTGAAATTATAACAAAGGCTAATTGTGTTAAATACATAATTCTATGTATTTTACACAATTTCTATGTCTAAAAGGTAAGAAAAATATTTCCTTACCTTTTTTTGCTTTTCCATAGAAACTACGGGCACTTATTTCAGGCAATTCACAGGTGGCCATCGCGGTTGGTGATTTATATAGATACTGACATAGACAAAATGTAACTTTCAAAATAAATATTGTAGATGGCTGTAGTAGTTACTTGATTAGAGTCCACTGAAAGTGATTTCATGAATTTTGCATAAGTTTCATAAAATTAAAATATATTTTTTGGAGTTAAAAAAATCTGTCCACTGTAGTGGACTCAATGCATGAGAGAGCTAGTTTTGTCAACAGAAGAGAATAATTTTACATAACTGTTTAATTTTTGAAAATCTTTTAAATTTTACATAAATATCAAATAAGTAAAAAAATTTGACTTTAAAGGTATTTATTTTTATTTTTACCCTAAACTGGAAACTTATATTGATGTAAATAAACGTGGAGGACCAACATTTTAAGAAGAATTATTAATGAAGAATTTAATGATTAGTTTAATTAAAGCATTGTTATTGTTTGCTCTCTGTTTAATTAAAGATAAAGTGAGGATATAAATTTTAAAACATATCGAGTTTAGAATGTCGTGGGCATGTTATATTAATTAAAGCAAAAAATCAACAGCAGCAATAAAACAAAGTCCAACGTCGCCGGTTTCCAATTCACGACTGCTTCAGCCTATAATTTGATTTGTGACTGCAGACGTTTTCCACAGATTGCCTTATTACTGGCCCATTAATGCGGGACCTGCCACCGCCACCGTTCCGCCTCTCTTGCTTTCCGGAACCACCACCGTCGAATGCGACGACTTGATTCTACAAATTTTGTTAATTACGACCCCTCAACAGGTGGGAATTAAACTTCCTATTGAATAATTCAGTTGGAATTGCTATACTTCGTCATCGAATTAAAAATGCTAATCGGTTGCTACTGAAAAAGCTTGGTATTGTTTAAATGGGGCAAGTAACGAGCTCGATGTAGGTTAGTGGAATGTAGAATTATGAATTAATTATATTTGGGGTGTTAGATCCTTAGCAGCATTGAAAGTTTCTCGATGTTCAGAATAAACTATTTTTTATAAGCAACAAAGTTTTGAAGCAATTCTTGTCATTTAAATTTCTCCAAGAACATTTTAGATTAATGTTTAAGGTTTATCTGCAAATTAATGTAATATATTAATTTTATAACCTCCATTAAAGATAAAATGATAAAAGTGGAACAGTATGTGGTACTGTAGACTAGCGCGGAGCTTCACACTATGTTTTCTGTACTTTTAAAATTTAAATAATATATTTAAAATTAAATAAAGTAATCTTATTATTTATTAACTTTTTATATTTTTAACAAATTCAATAAATTATTATGTTTGCTCCTAACGCCACCTGTTGACGTATTTACAAAGGATAGAAGCAAATTGTTGACAAACCTGTCAAATTCAGACCAAATATTAATAAGAAAATATAAATAAAATTTAATTATTATATAAACTAAATATGTTTAAAAATAATAATTGTATTTATTTGAAACTATTTTAAAACGAAAATGATTACAAAAATTTAAACAGATGATTCAATGTTGTTATATATTAATCCGATGACATATATGACCATTTATTAAATTTTGACCATCGTTTGACGAAACGACTGATGACTGATATATCCTGAAGACGAAGACCTTAAGACCTCGGACTAACATATTAGCTCAGTTTTGTCAAATGCACTCTGTCTTGTTAAATAAAGGCTTGGATGATGAAAGCAAGTACAATGAACAGTCTTGAGGCCCCCGAAATATGGATATACCGACGTGTAAAATATGGTTATAAATACTATGCTTAGAATATTGTCACAGTATTGACAACAACTCTCTGGTCATTGACCATCTCGTCTACACCCACCTGCTAGTCACTGATTATCATTCTGTTGAAATATCCTGAATAATTCTGCGGAAAAGAAGAAAGGATCGAGAGATAAACGATACGTTTTGCACTCAACATACAGGGTGGTCTTTGTCTCATATTCAACCCTCTGGTTATTGTCGTCAGTCACTTTTTACTCTTTTTCAGATACCCTTAGGTATATATCATAATGTCTTATGAAAAGTAAAAGAGACATAAGACACCACTTTCTACAACCGTCTGGTCATTGTCTGGTGTTGTTATTTATACTGTGATATTGTTATCAATCATCACGAACAGTCAATGGAATGTACACTACATAGAAGACAGAGGCGCTTGTATATCTTTGAGAGTAAGAAAAAATTCGGAAATTTTCTGGCTGGTCAGAATGTTATCCTGGTAGCTTTTTTACGAAGAATTCATCATTCTTGTTCACTCTGTGATGGAGCAAATATATAGAAGAAGGTATAGAAGCAGAGTTAGAATAGCGAGGATGTATAGTCAGTTTTAGATGTCGATGGGAAATATTGTAATATAATAATTTAAGAGTTCAGGATCTTTTGAATTAGGGAGAATTAATTAGCTACTATCTTAATCCATTAGTTCCTAGCATTACGATTATGTCACGGCAAAGTGAAAACAGGTCAGTTCTTGTCATAAAATACTAGTGTTTACATCGTTGTAAATGTGCGATTTTATTAGAACTTTGTTTTGAATCTGTGCCTGGATAAAATATAACGAAAGAAATAAAGTTTCAAATAATGGACTTCGTTCATAAAGAGTAAGTATATAAATCTTACTTTGTAGAATTAAGTTAATATTTGGAAACAAATAGTATAAGAAAATATAAATACATATTTTTTGTGTAAAAAAGCTTTGATAATTTTTCAAATAAAAAAGTTGTTCGATTTGAAAATTGACTGTTACATATTTGTAACGCTAGGATGTAATAAAAGCATATTCTCCAGTTATTTTGTACTAACATATCATATGCTTTGTTTTCATTGTATGGTATTTTTAGTAACATTTTTCGAAGTATTAGTATACAGAGTGTTTGTAGAACGTTAAAATTTAAAAATTTGAAATTTAAAAATGCGGTATATACCTAGTAAATTGTTTTTTTTTTTTTATTTTTCAGATGCCTTGCTGCAGTTTCTCAAAGAGGCTTGACTGTTTAAGAAGCTATTGGCGACGTGCAAGTACTTGGAGGGGATACGAGAAACGATCGTGCGTGAGTAGTGGAGAAATCTTGCATCTTTTACTGCACATTTTATAGATTATAGATTTCATAAATTCATATTGTCAATTGTCATATTTCATATTCGTTTTGTTTATTTACACCTTCTGTCACTGAAGAAAATGGGATTTAGGAAATGCTGTGTTATAAATTGTAAAAATACAACAAAAAATTGTCAATTTAAGTTTTATTCGATTCCAACTTCGAAGCACAAAGCTACTACAAAGAGAAAAGTGGAATTATATCATAAAAAAGCATAAGTAACATAACCTAAATTATGCATTATTCTTGCGCCCGATTTTAAAGTCAGTTTGAAATAAATAATAAATAAAAGTTCACTTTTAAGTGTAAATTTTAGTTTCATAACACTCACTTAGAGTTCATTTTAACTCAAAAATCAAGTTTAATGTTTGAATTTTATTTTTTTGAAGTTTACAAAAATGCAAGTTCAAGTTTTTCTGAAGATGCATTAAGATATATTCGCTGTCCAAAAGTTTACAGGGAAAGAATTAATTGTTCAAACCAATATGATGATATCATGGGCTTAACCTGCTAATTTATGCATTAGCATTATTTATGGTAATTTATTTTTCTTAATTCTTCCACTCCACATAATTCTTCCATTCTTTTTGACATTTGCCACTACTAAAGCTTTTCCCTTTGACTCGTGCTTGGTTGAAAAGTTATTTGGTGATTTACTTTCTCAAATCCAGTTTTTACTATTGCATCCATATTAACAGTAATGCTGTAATTCAATAATATATTTATTTGTATTTACGCTACATCAACGTTTACCTTTTAATAACATACCGACATAACCTCAATCTTACTTTTTCTTCTTATTCTTTTTTGGGGCCACGTCCTTGACAGTTATCCGGTAACCTCAATCTAACATGAAAGCGCAGTAAATTTGGCTGATTTACGACACCAGGTGTCGCTGTTCTGAACTTTCACGGTCCCAATAGATATAGCCTTTGGCGAATACAACGAGATAGATGACTCTATAGAGGCAATTAGAGCGCCACCGGATCCGGCTACTTTGACGGATGAGGATTCCGGAGATGAGGACGAGGGCGGAGATTCCGACAATTTGAGCAAACGTCAGATACTTGCCGATGCAGAAATTAGAACTGCTGATGGAATTAAACTAGGAGAAGAAATTCCTATTCAACAGTCAGAATCAACAGTTCAGACTAGGCAACATTTCTTTAGCAAATGATATCGATATTAGACCTGCTCATATGGTATACCCAAAAGTTTCTGAATTTCGGGATTGGGTTTTGGGAGATTTCATATATAACAGAAAACAATTTCCTGAGTCAGATTATTCACTGTTTGAAAACAAATCAATTGTTGGTAATTATATTCGAAATGTTCATAGGTGAAGAAATCATTTTAATCATAGTACAGGAAACAAACCAATATTCTTCTTTCATGTACTTAACCGACCCAGGAGTCTCGCCAGAGGAAATGAAATGTTTACATTTATAAGTAAAATGAAGGGCATATTCAGAAAGTATTTTGTTTCTGAAAAGATTTGGCTTTCAACGAAAGTATGGTCAAATACTACGGTAAACATAGCTGCAAGAAATTTTTAAGAGCCAAACCATTAGCCAAACCATAAGAAATATATCGATGAATCTATAACTCCTGATATTGAATAGAAAGAAACTTTGGAATGGCGGCAGCATCACTGGTGAAAATGATAGAAGAACTACCTGATAATCTGAAATATTTTCCACTCTTATTTTACTTTCACAATTTATGTACTACCTTCAATTTAATGTCTTTAACTTTAAAGGGGAACTATTATAAACGAACAGTGGAGCAATATGCAGGAAATAAAGTGCAGCATAGGAAAGGCAAGAACGGTCTTTAACAAAATGAGCGCCATCTTCAAAAGTCACAACATATCCCTAGATACAAAAATGAGACATTTGAGATGCTATGTTTTCTCTGTGTTGTTGTACGGGGCGGAGGCATGGACACTTACAGGCACCACTATTAAAAAACTTGAAGCATTTGAGATGTGGCTTTATAGAAGAATGCTATGAAATGAAAAATAGAGAAGGAACCAGAGATTGTGTTTACGATCAAACGCATAAAATTGCAATATCTGGAACACGTTATGAGAAATCAGCACCGTTATTCCCTGTTGCAGTCTATATTGCAAGGTAAAGTCAAAGGTAAGCGAGGACCCGGTAGAAGGAGAATATCATGGCTGTGGAATTTAAGAACATGGTTTAAGAATACCTCAACGGAGCTGTTTCGAGCCGCAGCGAGCAAGGTTATGATTGCCAATATGATTATCAACATCCGAAACGAATAGGAACCAGAAGAAGAAGAAGAACTTTAAGGGACTGACTATAAGGAAAAACCGTTTACCTATGAGCTGTCCTTTATTAGCTAAAAATGATATTCAGAAAAAGGAAAGGGGATACTATGAAAGTACTATTAGTAAGACGGATGCTGTACTAGTACCTAAGTGGGTCGAAAATTCCGTAATTTGCATTGCTTCAAATAGATATGGCATCATTCCAATAACAAATGTTAAACGTTATTCGCAAAAGGAAAAACACATACAAGTTAGCAACCTTACCTTTTTCGAAAACATCAACGATACGCCCATATAAAAATTATATACTAATGACAGTAAACAATGAGATATCAGATATCAACTTTTATATGTCAGTTCGTTAATGTCTGTGTCACGTTTTACGTTTTGGTAAGTCATATATATATATATATATATATATATATATATATATATATATATATATATATATATATACATATTTTACAATATCTGTTTGTCCTTATATATTTACACATTTTAGAATCTTGACAAAGGCAAGGGTTTCCTGCCGAAACGTTGATTGATTGCAATGGAAAATAAAATCTAGTTCCACATGTAACATATCTTTATTGAACCTAAACCCAAGAAACATTAATTTTATATTATATATATACATATATATATATATATATATATATATATATATATATATATATATATATATATATATATATATATATTCTCGATAGTTTTTACTAAATCCAGTGATATTCCCTTTTCATATAATAAATGTATCGCGTCCCAAACTCTCACTCTATCAAACGCTTTCTTCAAATCTATCAGACACATCTGGTTTGTTGTATTCCAGCGACTTTTCTTTTATTTGTCTTATTACAAAAACTACATTCGTGCATGATCTTAATGTCTGAAATGCTGTTCCTCTTGCAGAGATATTCGTTCGTTTATTTCTGTCGCTATTATTCTTGTTGTCAATTTGTGTGTTGTATTTAAACATATACATATATATATTTCGTATCTCCTTTTTTGTAGAACATCACCATGATCGCTCTCCTCCATTCATCTGGTATTCTGTTCGAGGTGATTATTTTATTAATAAGAAGTTGCAGTTGTTGTACAAGGTAATCACCTCCAGATTTTAAGAGTTCATTTGGTATTTGATCATCTCCTGGTGACTCTCTATTTTTTTATTTGTTTATTCCTTCTTTCATATCGTTTTGGGAGATTTCGGTCTTTTCCTCAGTTATTATATTTGGCGTTTCTGGTAAAGGTTCTTCGTTTTGTTTTTTAAACATTTCTGTCAGGAAGGCCACCCATGTATCCTCTTGTATGTGTTCTATTTCAACTAGTTCTTTCATTTCGCTTTTTTGATGTCTTATAATTACGATTAAAGGTAGTAATTCATATTAAAATGTCACAAGAAAATAGCTCCCAAACCCTTAATTTCCCAATTCCCAAATATTAAAGGGAATTAATATCAATAATATTTGTGCTTAAACTAAGCAGAGAATGGGGATTTATTGATGAAAAACATGGCTAGTTGTTAACGTACCTAACTTTTTTATTATCAAATACAAGCAAATGAATCAAAAAAGAAAATGTTAAGAAAGCCTGAGGCTATAATTGAGTTTAAATTTCAGTATTTGATATATGCTAGAATATTCCACAGGGTGTTCCGAACTTTAAGGAAAAAACACAGTATGATTGTTACACCCGGTATAAAATTACAGTAACCTGTCTAGCAACAATATTATTACATCGATATTCTTAAATATATAACTATAACATACTAAAAAAATCACTCAAATCGGACAACAAGTTTAGGAAATTCGAGACATCTAACATGACCCATTGTTAAGGTGTTCCGTTAATTTTGCCGGTGAGTGTATTTATATATACCTATAAACTCTGAAACAAGAATATGCAAATTGATGAACTACCCTTACTGCGTTCTGCATAATAAGATTTGGCCTTCTACACTGAAGCGAAAACCAAATTACATTTTAACACACCCGGTATAAGCATCTCCATGGAAAAGTTCAAAGAAATCTTCTTTCCCGACCTGTGTGTGTACGTTCCGTAAAAGGGGAAAACTCAAGAGTAGCATTGACGTCTGCTATTAAAGCCACCCCAACGCAACAAAATGGGGATAAAGGGGGCGAAGAGGGAATCAGTCACCCAATACTTTCGGGGTCCGTAAGAGTTCCATAAACTTTTCAGCATGTGAGTTATATTGTATACTCCACACTCCGCACTTCAACTTCCTACGAATATGATTAAACAGAGCGAGAAATTCTGTACGTAAACTTTCTTTCCGAGGATTTGGATATAGAACTCGACGAATACGAAGTTTTTTCACTTCGGTTGTATATATTTACATACATATTCCATTCCGGCTTGGAGTTTGGCATATGAAGGATTTTACAGGCGAAAAAAGTAATTTCGAGTTTCTGAGTAGAATATTGGATTATACTGGTTGTTTGAAGCTGAACTCTTAACCGAAATCCATCAAAACCAACGTAACTCTAGTTTTAATTTAAAAAAAAAAACACAGAAGTTAAAACACTTCACACTTGTATTGTGGTGTAAAAATACATAGTTAAAATACCCAAACCAATCATGTTATTCATTTTTCCTCCATTAACCCTATATCACGTAAATTAGCTGCTTTCAGAACTTTCATCCATAGTATACTCTATACCTACGTCTATTGACTCCTTTAATAAAGAACTCAACATCATAAAACAAATAGCTGTCAACCATGGTTATGATCCTTTTATAATAGATAAGCTCGTCCATAAAAGAGAATCTAGATTGCTTCAAAATTCTGCTTTTAATCAATCTTCTTCTTCTACTCCAATTTACGGGTCTTTACCATATCACACTCCCAAACTATCGGAAAACATCAAACGTATTATAATTAACTCATCAAAAAACACATCATCATCATCAATTAGCCTATATTTGTCCACTGCTGAACGTAGGCCTCCCGTAAAATTTTCCACCTATTTCTGTCTTGAGCTTCTTACATCCAGTTTGTGGTGATGCGCTTGATATCATCTGTCCATCTAGTCGGTGGTCGTCCTCTGCTTCGATATGCATCTTGCCTTGGTCGCCATTCCAGAATCTTTTTGGTCCATCTGTCATCCGTTGTTAAAGTTGGAAATACTTAACTATTTGTTGATAAATACTAAGGATACAATACCCTATTCCCTTAATTTTAATCAACATTCTAATAATTGCATCTAAATTTAATGTTTTACTTATTTTGCTTCTGTTTTCTCTTTTCCCAACCACCCCACTAGCATCTAACATTTTACAACTTCCTTATTAATCACCCACTAACACATACCACACCTAAAAAAAATTTTCCACCTCCCCATTTTCTGTCTTTCTATTCATCATACTCCTTCCTCTTCTTCTTCTTCAGGTGCCATCTCCGCTACGGAGGTTGGCAATCATCATAGCTATCTTAATTTTTGAGGCAGTAGCTCTAAATAGTTGTTTTGAGCTGCATCCAAACCATTCTCTCAGGTTCTTCAGCCATGAAATTCGTCTTCTTCCGATGCTTCTTCTGCCATCTATTTTTCCTTGCATTATGAGTCGCAGGATGCCATACTTATCGCCCCGCATCACATGTCCGAGGTACTGTAGCTTTCTTTCTTTAATTGTAAGTTCAATTTCGTTCTCTTTGCCTATTCTTCTCAGTATTTCATTGTTTGTAACTCTATCTACCCAGGAAACCCTCATAATTCTTCTATAGGTCCACATCTCAAAGGCGTTAAGTCGTCTCATGGTATCTAGATTTAACGTCCATGATTCCACTCCATAATATAGTACACTGTATACGTAACATTTTGTTAGGCGTACTTTAAGAGCTAATGTTAGATCTTTGCCACATAGGACCTTTTACACCATCTTCTCCCATGACAGTTTCTTCCTAACTTCAATCATTAACTTTAAACTTAAACTCCATCATTTATCACCACACATCCGTTCGACACTTTCAGTCTGTGGACCCCACTACCACTTATAATACACATCTCACTTAACCAAGTCAGATATGCAGTCAATCCAATCCTCTCACAGTTAACTCAACGTATAATCTCTATTATTTCATTTCTTCTCTAATACATATTCACACACATATCAAACATTTTACATTTCCTCTTCCCTTTATTAGCGATATAACAATCTAGCAGAAATACATCAAACATAGAGGTACAACAGCTGAAATAGAAGACCAATACCCGACATACGAAGAAATAATAGAGGCAATTAAAAAACTTAAAAATATTAAGACACCAGGTAGCGATGGTATACCCGCAGAATGCTTAAAACATGGAGGAGAAGCGTTGTACAGTTCTATATACAAGCTAATTCAAGACATTTGGCGAGAAGAAACAATGCCAGATGAATGGAAAAAGGGGTTATTGTACCAATACACAAAAAAGGAAACAAAAAGCAATGTATTAACTACAGGGGAATAACACTCCTAAACACCACCTACAAAATCCTTGCAAACGTCCTGCTAGAAAAAACCAAAACATATACAGAAGAAATCGTTGGAAATTATCAATGCGGATTTAGACCGGGCCGCTCTACTAATGACCAGATATTCACAATAAAACAGATAATGGAAAAATGCTGGGAGTTTAATCGTGAGCTTCATCAGATGTTCATAGATTTTAAACAAGCATTTGATAGATAGTATGCAGGGACAGACTATGGACAGCGATGCAGGAACTTGGCTTTCCAAAAAAACTAGTCAGGTTGATACGGATGTGTATGGAATGGCTACGATGTAAGGTGAGAGTTGCACAACAATATTCGGATACATTTGAAATAAACAATGGACTAAAACAGGGAGATGCACTTTCACCACAACTCTTCAACTTAGCTGTGGAGCACATAATAAGAAGTGCAGGAATCGAAAAACCTAATACAGTATTTCATCGAGAAGGACCAAACTTACTATTGGCATTTGCAGACGATATCGATCTAATAGGAAACACACGATTAAGGATGAAGGAGACTTTCGTGAGGTTCGAGAAGGAAGCAGAGAAGATGGGGCTCCAAATCAACGAAAAAAGACGAAATATATGTATATGAGCCGCAATAACCAAAGCAGAGACAGAATCGGTCTGAAGATCACCATCGATGACTTTAACTTTGAGCACGTTATAGAATTCAAGTATCTTGGAACAACAATAACTGAAGACAATAACGGATCACAAGAAATAAACAACAGGATTCAGTTCGGCAACAGATGTCTTTTTGCCCTCCAAAACCTTATAAAATCAAAACAGCTAACAAGATTTACGAAGATACAGGTCTATAAAACAATCATACGACCCGTTGTAATGTATGGAAACGAAACGTGGACAATAACACAGGCAAACGAAGAGAGACTATGTGTTTGGGAAAGAAAAATCCTAAGGAAGATCTTTGGTCCTGTGCTAACATCTTTGGGTCAGCAAGTTAAAAGAAAATAGTGCCTCTCTTCTGCCCACTTAACTCCGAAATCCAAACTGAGAATCTATTATGGATAATTTTTAGCAGAGTTTTTAAGGTATGTGATATTAGACTGATCGTTCGATAATCACTACATTATTTGGCATTTACTTTCTTTGGTAGACAAATAAATGTTGACGTCTGCATTTCAAGTGGAATGATTCCTGTCGAATAGATTGTATTCGGTAGTTGGACTAAAAGATTTGTTTTTTGACTGACTATGTTTTTTCATTTACCAATTTTAGTAATTCACTTGGTAATTCATCTGGACCAGCAGCTTTATTATTTTTCATGGACTTTACTGCAGGCATAACTTCTGGTATATTTAAATTGATTATTGATAAATAAATAAATTTTCATATATCCAGTCAATGTGAAATAAAAGTGAGCTCTAAGTGATCAGGATTAAGTGATTTTCAGTACCCTACAATGCAGTTTTCAACTGTAATGCAAAACGAGCCTACAAAGCTAATACGTCCGTATTACCAAGTAAGTCAAATAAATACTCAAGATCCACCATTGTGCTCAAATCAACTAACAGTCAAGCAAATTACACCTTTTGATAATTATTAACAACAATATCAGGTACAGCCAATAGCTGCCCAGCAAACCAACTTTTCTCATTCTACATCAAACTCTCAAACTAACATAAACTAAAAAAACAATCCAGAAACACAGAATGAATATGATTCGATGTCAGATTAAGAACATGAAGACTCTCAAAATAAACACCCATGGCAAACAATAAGATCAAAAAGAAAAAGGCTTAAACGTCAAGATTCAAAAGAAGAAGAAAGGCCAATTACACTCTCAAATATGTTTCAGCCACTTCCACAGGAAAACTCCGTAAATGATACTAATAAAAATCTACCAATCTCAAAACCCCCTCCAATTTTTATATATGGTGTGAATGACTATAGTAAAAGATAGATAATTTAGCTCAGTAGAAGTAGAAACTTACTTTACTAAAGCCTTAACAAACAACAAAATAAAAATTTTACCAAAGACAAAGAAAACTAATACATCACGTACGAGAGGAAAAAATCGTCCACCAATACATACCAACCTAAGGAAGACAGAGCATATAGAACAGTTATTCAAGATCTACATCATTCCTTTCCGATAGATGAAATAAAAGTGAAAATCCATTAAAGGGGTCAAAGGTAAGGGACGTTACAAATGTCAGACACAGATTGAGCCATGAATCATTATCATATTTTTTGTGGACCTCTATCCTCAAACGAATAACAAAGAAATATTTGAACTACAGTATAGAGAACATTATCAAATAAGCATGGAACCACTGAGAATTAAAAGAAATATACCACAATGTACACGATGTCAAGAATATGGTCACACTAAAACGACCTGTGCAAAACCACATGATTGCGTAAAATGTGCTGGATCACACACCACAAAGGACTGCAAGATACCAAAAAAACGCCAGTAACTTGCATTAACTGCAACGGAAACCATCCTTCTAATTACAGATGTTCTGTTTATCGTGAACTACTAAATATCAGATACCATAACAAATCAAAACAAATCATCACTCAAAACATTGTCAACAATTCCAATGTAAATATACCTACCCAACATCATGCTCATAATTTCAACATATTCAATTGTAGAGGTGCTGCCATTTTAAACGTAAATGCAGATAACAAAAATAACAACACTGAATTAGCATATAAACTATCAAATTTCCCTAACGAATTCAAAAATATGTTCTCTCAACTGTTAAACCAAAATAGCATGATTTGAACCAGGTTAACTGTAGTTATTAACAAAATAGATTTCAAGTCACTATGAATTGCCTCGTGGAATGCTAATGATATTTTAAACTAATACTAGAGATATCACTGTTTTTAAAAATGTATAATATAGACATTCTATTAATATCTCAAAGCCATACCACACAAAGAACGTTTATTAAGATACCTGACTATACTGTCTTTTATGTAAACCATTCAGACGGAGGAACACATGCAGCTTCTGCAGTTATTATTAAATCAAGAATTAAACACTATGCAGTCCTACTATAGATATTCAATTTCAAGCGAAGAGTATCATGATTTCATACAAACTCTTGGCTCCAAATTCATAGTAGCAGGAGACTGTTCTGACGGTAATAGTCTTCTTTTTTGTGCATTATAACAATATTAGTATTTAACCAATTAGACAGAATTTTCCCTAAGCAAGCATTTGTTAAATAGATTTTTTAAAGCTTCGATAAGTTCTTGACCTCCTTATTTTATTAAACTAAATGACATGACCTACTACCATGACATCCTCACCCGGTACCTTTTGTTATTTTTCATCTCATTCAGTCTGATATACTCTCGTCTTCTGTTATGTCCGGGATATCTGACCCTTGGGTTAAAATGTTTTCCTACATAGGTAATTTATATTACCGGTCTAACGAATACAGTTGTTTGTAGAATAATTCGATTTCCTTTAACATCTTTTGTTTGTGAAAATATTTCATTTTGAATTTTTATTCTTTCTCACGTCTTTCCTCCCTATTTGTGTTTTTCTGCTTAGAAAATCTCAATTGAGTTCTGTTGTCTTTTGCCTTTCTATCTAACAGTTTTGTTCTTTTTCCATCAACACCTTTGTTCATGGTTTATTCCATGTATTATTTTTTCTTTGTGACAATATTTTTCTGTTATGTACATTTTTGGGATCTATCAAATTTGCAATGTGTTTTAAGAATCATGCTATTTCATTATATTTTTGCTTATTTCTACTTTTGCTCTTACCGTCCGGTGGTCGCTTCCGAACTACAGAAGTCCACCGCATTTTTGTGTTTCCATCTGGGATTACACAGGTCCATTTCCTGTTTGTTTCAAAGAATGTGTTCATAGCATACATGTCATGTTCATAAAGGTAATTTAGGAGTGTATATATTTTTTCCAGAGAATCGTTAGAAAGCAAGTGGATTACATTTTACTAAATAGAGATTCCGAAACAGCTTTATATATTTCAAGACTGATACTGGAGCAGACTTGGAGACGGACAAAGTTCCACTGGTTCCGTTGGGAGTATTCAAAGTCAATCTCAATAAGTACAAAAAGAAAATTACAACCATACGATCTAATAATAATAATAGTCTCCCGTTTTATACCGCACGCGGCTTTGGGAGTATAGCAGGGTAGTCTGCTATATCTAGGGCCTACGGTATACAGGGAAGGTAACATGGCCAGTGCTACGCTTCAACCGCCTATTATTACCCCTGGTTTTACCCAAGGTACTCATTTTATTCAGGCTGAGTCGACCTGGGGCCTATAGACATTTTTTAAAAATGCCTAGTTGTTCTTGCCGGCGGTAGGATTCGAACTCACGACCACCGGCATGCGAGGCAAGCACACTACCGCTTGCGCTACGCGGGCCCACCATACGATCTACAAATGCTAAAAAAAATTCAAACGAAAATGATAGTCCAAACCACGTTAAACGAGCAAGTGACTACAATTACCCTAGCAGAAAGTGTGAATTAAAAAGAAGTTTATCATGCATCATCTTTTTAATAATTATCATCAATAATTTCCCATATATGTCCCCTGTCGTTGTCATGAAATACATGACACAATTACAACAAAAGAAAATATTCAAGTCACGCAGAGTTAGAGGCCCTAATATTTGACATAGATGACGACTCAGATACGGATACTAATATTATAGGAAAGGAAATAGATTCAGACTCGTTTGAAGCTGAGATGTTCTTAAGGAAATTTTAGAATCAAATGGTTCCGCTGAAGATATAACCGTTCCGGAAGCTGTTGAATTTTGGGAATCGTGAGAGGAAAATCAATTGAGATTTAAAAAATTTCCGCCTATATACTTATGTAAGACTTACCCAGGATGTTCGGTTTTACACCCCAGCAATTGTTATCAAAAGTACCATACATTGCAAGACAATAACTGAAAAAGAGATTGAAACTTTTGATAAAGAATATATACATTAGTCTATAATAGTTATACTTTAATTTAATTTAAATTTACATTTAAAATATGCTAATCAAATTTAACCATAAACATGAATTTTATTTGAAACAAATGAGTTTAAATTCAACTGTAGCTTGCTACATGTTTTGTTCAGTTCTACCAAATAAGAATACTTTAGAATAAATAGAAAAAAAGATAGAGCTATTTTACATAACGTTGTTAGAAAAATTTATTAATTGATTAAACGGTCACGACGACAGCAGTGCAGTTTCATAAGTCAAACGTAGTTCAATAGGCATATAATACATGCCTACGACTTGTACGTCACTTTATTTGTCATCGCGTTCGACCGCAAAGGGTTAAGTTGGTCTGTGTCGTTTCAACTGACAAGTACCACGTGCTAATATTCGAGCAGGGGGTCATGTAGTCCCTAAAGTAATTTTAAAAATATATATTTATTGTTATCGACCTGGAGTCAAAACATTATTAAATGTAAAATTTGGAATACTGTAAATCCATACATGGAGGTCTTATAGACAACTTTACTGTTAGCAACAAATACACAAGGCACTGAGGATGATCTTTTCAGATTAAAAACATTCTGCCAGAATTTAAATGTTGACAACACTTTTATAAAGTTTTAAATATTTGTTTGTTTTTATACCACAATACACATGTGTGAAGTGTTTTCAAATTCTGTGTTTTTTTTAAACGATGGTATACAGCCAATTACGGTGTTTTTCCCATTAATTTCATAGCAATACTCTTTAACCATAGTATCCAGTCTCGGATATTGAATACTTATTTGTTTTGATATTTTCCATAATCTGTTTCTTCTGCACATTCATTTAGTTGTGAAAAATTGCAATTCATTCTAGTTGTATCTATTTGCAATGATTATAAACATAATATTTAAAAATAACTTTATTTAAATTTTATAAAACAGAAACATTACATAAGTTCCTAATTCATCTACTAAACTGTCTCTTTTCAGGTCCTCCCCTGTTTCTAGGTTTAGGCTGCCTGTACACAGTGTTCTTCTTGAAGTTTTTCGAATCCATCGAGTTAAAGTTCTTATAAAATCCAAATCCGCCACCACCTTTCCGTTTCTTCTCTGGCCTCTCGGGTTTTTTTGCGGAGACTTTTAAATCCACGGCGGGAGGTACTTTAAATCCGAACGATATTGCTACTTTCGCCAAATCCAGGGTGCTGACGTCAAATATAGTTTTTAAATGGTGTGAATCATAAGCTCTGACGTAAGCTTTAAATGCTTCCTTTGCTGACATGTTCAAAAAATAGTTTTTGCCTATTAGATTTTCGAGCTAAAACAAAACAAAACTAATTATAAGGGACTAATAATCATCATTAAACAAATATTAAACACAGATTATCTCAACCATATTCAGGACTGCTAACCTGAGAGCATGGTATAGAAAGACCTCAACACAGCTATTTCGTATAGCAACCAACAAAATCATCATAGCCAGAATGATCGCCAACGTTCGGAACGGACAGGCACCCTAAGAAGAAGAATATTCTGGACTTTTTTTTAGTGCAAACTTAGTCTAGATGGTTAGGCTGTTAGATATCATTCGTGCAGCGTATTGAATATCTTCTCTTAATTATATTAACAAGAAAAATCGAAACGCAAGGTTCCGTGGCTCGCTGTACAATTTTGATTATTTTACTTTTTGTTAAGTTAATATGAAAAGCTCTAACTGCAGATCTTCCAACTTGTTTGACAAGTAGATTTTGGACCTCCCCAAGCATTTCAAGATCAAGTCTTTCCAAGTTAAATTTGAAAACACCTTATTTAAAATCTGTTGAAAAATTACTGAGTAGGTAAATCACCCGAAAATTGATGGATGAAGGAAACAATTGGGACTTCAATGTTAAAAGAGTTACCAAGAAATCATTGTGTGTAAGTGACGTTAGAATGAAAATCGCATATTTGATGAATACTTTAAGGTAGAAAACGACATAGCAATGAAAGAATTAGCTGATTTCTGAAGCACTTCTTAGAAACGTGAGTTACTAGGAATATTAAAAGTGAATTATGAGCGGTTTGTGATATAATATAGATTTGAATAATTAGAAGACATTTCACAGAATAAGAACTTTCCGGTACAACACAAATGTATTTTTTTCTTCTTTTAACTTAGTTATTATCTTTATTTCCTTGTAATCGTGTTGTTGTTGTTTTCTCTGCGAATGTCCCATCTACAGCATATTATCATATAAAATTTGTTTTATCGCCAAATATTGAGTCACTCACACATATACACCTTTCTTTTTCTGTCATATCCAACTTAACACTATTCTAATCAATTCCTCTGTAGTATGAGTCGACCTTATTTACGACCAACTATGAGTGCCATTATTCCTAGTGGTTTGGTCTACATGCATTCTTCCACTCAATATTTTGCGTGATATTAAAGTAGCTAACCAAACTATCAACTGTAATTTTTAATGATCCACAGGGTACCAACTTGAGTCTTCTCGAATTACCCCTTTGATGTTATTGTCCCTAATGCCAATTTGTCACATCTCGGACATATAATGTGCCACAGGGAATTCAACTACAACTAATTATTGAAGTAAAAATTAAAGAAAACTGTAGTATAGGAAGAAATAAGAAATTGTGACTCACGAGTAAAAGAAAATGGACCAGAATTGAAGGAAACGCTCTCAAACACCAAGTCCACAATAGCTTTGCCATACTGGTCGCCAACCTCTAAAGAGAGGGTACATAAGAAAAGGAGTGTTGAGAGCCAAACCCTCAATTTCAATGCCTTGGGATACTGTGAACTTCTTACTATATAACTATTTGTCCACTATTTTTAAAACTTACCTGTGGCTGAATATCGGCAATTTTACTCCAACTAAATTCGAATTCATTCAACGGCACCTTAGCTTGTTTCAGATACCTTAAAAATCCCAATTCCTCCGGTCTTAAAATAAGCAGCGCATGACCACTACTTCCTTCGCCTCTTGCTGTTCTTCCTACTCTATGAATATATTCTTTTGGATCATCTGGGGGATCGTACTGTACAATCCAATCTACTGCCGGTATATCAAGACCTCTGGCAGCAACATCTGTGCATAGAAGCGTTCCAGTTTCAGCGTTACAAAATTGGAAAAATGTAGTCGTTCGTTTGGTTTGCTTTTGTTTGCCCTAAAAATATATTCAATTTAATTACCTGATATCTAAACTTGTACGTGGCATTTATTGACTATATGACGCAAACTAATATAGTAAAGTAGCTCAGAAATAATTTACTGGTAGTGAACACTGAAAGTAAATTAGAAAAGTGGGGGTAAAGTTTTAATTAAATTTATTTTTGAAACGCTAACTCAAGCATCTACCTTTTAAAAAATAAGGACATAGATAAACGTAGCCGTGGCGTATCCAATATTAAGATAAAAACAATCTAAAATGAAACGTTGGTAATCAAAGAGTCACAGAATACGAAAGGAAGGCAAAGAAAATCGTTAATATACGTAAATATCATGAAAATGTGAAACACAACGTTTATAAAGATTGGCATCCAGAATAAAAAAAATCTAGTGACATTTAATTCAAGAAGTTGGCTTCGCCTGGCGAAATAGGCAAAGAAAAATCTGATAATATATAATAAGAGGTTGATTCCCTATGGTACAATCGCGAAAATTTTGACACCTTTATCTTTAACGTTCAATTACCGTAACCCCCCTTCAGTTCAACACATTTTTTCCATCAGCACACCAACTTCTCTATAGAGTCCTGGAAGAAATTTTCCTGGACTGTGTGAAACCACCGTTTACGGTGAAACTACATTTACGGCACACTACGCTTTATTAATGGTCGAAAGATGTTTTGCACTAAGTTTTTTAATGTTTTTTTAGTTTTGGGAACAGCCTGTAATCACTCGGATACAAATCTGGAGAATATGGAGCCAACGAAGGACTTATGGAATGATGTCCTGAAGGAAGAGCACTCTCTTATCTTTTATGGCTTTAGGCAATTTTGTTATCAGTTGTACATAGTAAGAGCCTGTAATTGTTCCTTTAGGAGAAAGAAAAAAATGGAAAGAGACAATAGAGGGAATCTAACTTAACATCAAACCAGGTAGCTTATCAAATCTCCTCAAAGATAATAAAACTTTTTTGCCACACCATTAAATGAGGGTATATAATGCATGAAAAATAACAAGTAACCGGGCATTAATGACCTGTTGTGCCACTTGTTTAAATTATATGAAAAGAGGAACTTACACTGTATCCAGAGTAAGTTTCTCTAGAGTCTAAGTAAGTATATTCTAAACTGATTGCCGAACAGTCTTATCTTAGACCTGCAAATCATCCACAGGATAAGTATTGAGCATCACATACTTTATAGAGAAGGATTTCAAACAAAAGACTTCTACTGCACTTGTTGATAAAACAGCTTACCTACTATGCCGTCAACCACAAAAAAGTGTTAGGTAAAATATATATCAGTCTTAACCTATCCTAATAAAAGGCGTAGAGTATTTGCTGCAAAACAGGAAATTCTATGTTAAGCTACATGGCAATAAAAGCAGATGGAGAAAAATTGACAAAGTGCATCTTTTATTTATAAATGTTGCGGTGAAGACGTTGGTTGATATTCTTAATAAAGTGCAGAGCCGTGAAAATGATAAGAACCGTTGGTTTTTCCTATCATTCGGGCAGTATACTAGGGTATAGACTGATTGAGTTTAGTAACACAGTGGGGAGAAAAACAAAATATGGATCTATTGCGGTTCCAGATCACTCTACTATGCGTATACACTGTGTTACTATCAATGTGTTAAAGTGTCACAAACATGATTAGCTTTTTTTGTGTTTTGTTTGTAGTCGCGGAAGTTCTAAAGGCCAAACATCACTTTTCAGGTAAGTCATTTTTGATGTTTTGGTAAGGCGTTTAATTGTTATAATAAATAAATTATTAAGGCTGATTTATAAACTTTACATTGGCGTTGGCGCTGACGTTCGCGTTACAACATGGTCTAATGGGAAACTCGTATGTCTATTTATAAACATCGTTCGCCGTTGGCCGTTGTAGCACAGACTACACAAACCCTTCTGTGGTTGTAGTCACGATCACAGAACATAAAAAAACTATCTTTTTCACCGTAACCAATAGCGATACCGAAAAAGTGACAAGGTTTGTCAAACAAATCAAACTAAATTATTTCATTATTTTATTAAATGTTTGTTGTGTTTCCACGTGTTTATAAAGAAAAATAGTTTAGATAATTTAATTTATATTTTCTATATATTAGAAATTCCATCAGAGCGATAGTTTACATTTATTTTTGGTTTTACCATTTGCAGTAATTTTTCAAATACTCGAACCTGCATCTTGGTATATTTAAAAAACTGCTATGTATCCCAGTTTTTTATATTGGTATAGTAATTAAATTGTATCGACGTTGTCTTTTATTTCGAAGGCTCAGTGCTGCTCGTATACAAAGTATCAGTGCCACTGCACCTAACAAAGGCCGAGCATTTTCATTTTCCATTGTATTAATTTTTAAGCAATAATTAAGAATACCAAATCAAAAATATAAGGTTACAAATTTAGATGTGATCTTTAACGCCAACGCCAACCGAAAGTTTATAAATGCAGTATATGATAGGCGCGCCAACGCCAACGTATAGTTTATAAATCAGCCTTTATACATCGTACTGAATACTATGTTCATATTTACTACTAAATATGAACATCTCTACCAACAAAACTAAATGTATGAGAATAGCAAAAGATCCGCTCAGATGTAAGTTAGTGGTTGAGGACAACCCCATAGAACAGGTGATGCAATTCAGATATCCTGGGCATAGATATATCAAGCACCCACGACCCAGTAAAGGACCTGAGGAGTCAGATCAACAAAGCATCTGCACTGTCAGGATGTCTGCAGGAGATAGTCTGGTCAAATCCGTATATGCGCACAGATAGTAAAATTAGAATCTATAAGACTTGCATACGACCGATCATGACATATGGCATAGAAGTGCGCGAAGATACTAACAAAACGAAACAGATGCTAAGGGTTGCCGAAATGAAAACCCTAAGAACAATAATGGGGAAAACAAGAAGAGACAGAGCGAGAAATACAAACATTAGAGAGCAGTGCAGAATTCAAGATATTGTAAGATGGGGAAGGCAGCGCAACAGGATGTGGTACAACCATTTAAGACGAATGGATGAGAATAGACTCCCAAAAATTGCCCTAGAAAACAATCCGCCCGGTTCAAGACCCCCCGGAAGACCACCTAAAAGATGGAGGGATAGTTGGCAATCTACCTCCCAAGAAATTAACCAGAGGCAGCTTCAGAATTAAACAGATCGAAAGATCTAAAAAAAGTAGAAGAAGAAGAAGACTGAATACTTACTAATTTCAATTAAATGTTTTATTTGTTGTTACTAAAATCATATAAATATAATTTTTCTATTTATTATTTTGTTTTTTTTTTTTTTTCATAGAATTCCTTTTGACGAAGAAAAAGAACCTCATTATAAACTAAACGAGCACGCCAGTGTTGTAGTAAATACATACGTTGAATAAACTGAACATGAAACATCCATTTAAGTACAGTCCCACACCTTTAATAAATAAACTAACCCAAGAAACTTTTATGTGCCCTTATATGGTTTAGAAACTGCCACGGTAGTAAACTAATATACACTTTTCATCATTTAATATACACTTGTTCAATTGAAACCAATCTTTGGTCAGGTTAGCATTGGAAATAATTGATATCACTCAACTAACGTTCTGCAATGTTAGTTCATACTGATCAGTTCCTATTTTTTGTATTTGACTGAGATTTTAAGTATTGTGAAATAATCTGTTGGAGATGGAGATCCAGGTACAACCATGAACTCTACCAACTGTTCAAAGTGACACCGATCTCAGAATTCGTTAAACTTAAGAGACTTCGCTGAGCAGGTCATGTAGTAAGAATGGAGACAGAAAGATTGCCGAAAAGAGCCCTAGATAGTAAAATGCAGGGCGCAAGACCAAAAAGAAGGCCACGGAAAAGATGGGAGATGAAGTGGCAGCGGACGCGCAAAATTTGCTAGACGTGAGAACCTGTAGAAGATCGGCGCGAGACCGACAAGGTTGAAGGCATAGTTTGGAGGAGGCCAATGCCCGATTTCGGCTGTAGCGCCATTGGAGAGAGAGAGAGAAACTGTTGTTAACAATCCGTCCACATATTCATTCAATTTTTGTGTGCTAAATGTGCAATTGCAAATTTATACGCGATGCAAACAATGTATGGAAACGCGTGTTTTGCCTATCCAACTGTCAAGGAATGGTGACGAAAATTTATAAGTGGAACCGAATGATAAGCTGCGACCAGGTGCATTGAGTACTGCATCAACAGACAGGAATGTGGCATGTCTGGAAAGCTTGATTAGAGAAAATCGTCGAATTTCAGAAAATGTTTATGTGAGTATCCATACATATCCAGTATATGTCCATAGTATTATACACAAACTGTTACAGCAAAGCTTTTGCGCAATGGGTTCCTCGCCTTTTGTCAAAGGGCCAAAAAAGCTTGCGAATTGGTTTATCTTTGCAATATTTTATGGAATACAGACAAAATAGTAATGACGTTCTTTAGTCAATTACTGCTGGCAACGAATCTTTTGTATTTTGGTGTTATTATTTTGAACCATCTAGTAAGCTGTCATCGATGCTACGGAAACACGTAAATTCCCCACCTCTAAATAAGTTTAAAGTTTAACCTTCTATAGGCAAGGCTTCATGTTAACATTTTTTCTAACATGAAGGATCCTTGCTCATAGAGTTTACAGGGCCTAGAGTGTATAACAACGCAAACCTGTATAATGGAACTTTGAACCAGCTCCATTAAGTAATAAGACGACGAAGCTTTCACGTGGTGTCATTCTGCTACATGAAAATGCTCCGTCTCATGTAACCAAAGAGCCAAAGTGAATGAAAATCTACATCGAAAGAAATGTAGGATATTAGAGCATCCACCCTATAGTCCCGATTTATCGACTTGCGATTTTCACATCATTGGTCACTGAAAAATACGGTAAAAGGTATTAGTTCTCAGTTAGACTAAGAAGTACAAAATGTTGTAAAAGATTTCTTCGAACAACAGTCACACGAATTCTTTAAACAGGGATACATCGATTTGTCAAACAATGGAATGTGTGTCTTAATTGTAGTAATTATTTGTTGATACATTTACCAATAATTTTTTTCTGGGCCAAGAGGGGCTATTTACTTACATGAATACACATAACAGGTAAATCGATATAATTAAACAGCTCATGGTGGTATTTCACAGACATACAGGAACTGAAAAATACCATAACCTTCTTCTTTCTGTTCTTTTTAAGGAATGTAAAGAGAACCAACAATCTTTTGTCAGATGGGCAGACTACATAGCCCTGTTCAAGACCAGATACAGTTGCTTCAGTTTTGGAGTCATCTACATCGATGTGTACTGGTTCTTTCTTCAATGCTAGCGCCGTCAATGCGTCCGTTTTCTTGTTTTGCGTCGCACTGAACAACATGGTTTGTCTACGTTCTAAAACATACCAAAACGTCAATACATAAACCAAACTGCAATTGTTTATTTCTATAATTTTAAGTTATTAGATATTTTTTACAAATGACGTTATAGTTAACAGGTAATGGAACAGTTAAACCTTAAAATATACTACAAAGTTTTATCCTTATAGCAGATTATGTTAAATCATGAAAGGGTGAAATTAGATTACTTTCAAAATTAAATCTTGGAAATATAATGTGGGTAAACTAAGAAGTAAATCACATTAAACAATAAATAAAACTGTAAATAGGAAATAAGTGAAACACCGCAACACAGAGTGGTTCGATGCAAAATGCAGATTGAATATAAGGCAGAAAAGCAGTGAAAAACAGCACGAAAAAAAAATTAACAGGAATATGACAACAATAAAAGAAAAGTGAAAAACAAACTACACAGAAGAAAAAAATGCACATGTACGATCTAAAGATAAAAAGATGGAGACAAACAATTAAATCAAACAATACAGGTAATTTCTATACAGATATGGAACGGACAGCAGAATTTAAAATAAGATATTTTGTAGGGCTAGAGAGAGAAATAACCTGAAAAATTACGAGGTCACTCAAAATACATGGAAAGAACATTTACATGTGTTACTAAATTATAAGAATATAGAAAAGATGGCAGATATAAAAAATAGGCAATTTGGTAGGGACATTAAAAAGATGTATATATAATGTTAAAAATTAACAAAACTTATTCACTAAGTGCAGCTGAACAGCCTTCTATGGGTTATTATATCATCAGCATATTTACATCATTGTATACATTTATAAATCTGGAGTAATAAAATCACAAGTTTGTAATTAATCGTAACCAGTTACAGATACCAGTAGTTAGTAAATCTGTACCAGGTCCTAATAAGACCTATTGTATCCTGATTTTGAAAAATGTAGTCTGTTAATGAAAGAAGATGAACTATACTTTTTCGAAAGAAAGAGGCTGAGCATTTTTTGCCTTGTTCAAGAGCAGACTAACTGCATAGTATGAACTACAACTGCAGTATGAACTTTAAACTTGACAGCATAATCAACCCAAAGAGGTTTGTAGAGCTAAGCTAGGTGTTTATTTTGTTAATAGAACTATTAAAAAAGCATAAATGAAAAAATTAATATCAACAGAAAAAATAGAGTTTTAAAAATAACTAAAGCAATGTTTTTCAATTATTTACCAATAAAAATTCAAATAAATTAAATAGCTTATATAATTTACTCTAATTTCATATTTATATTGAAAAATATATCTACTGACCGTATTTGACTAGTTAAATTCAATTACCATCAAAATTATACTTACTAGGCAAAAGATTAATTATTTGCTTCATTTCCTCTTCAAAACCCACTTCCAATATTCTGTCAGCCTCGTCAATTACTAAACATTGTAAATTTTTGTATAAGAAGTCAGGAGTATTCTGAAGATGGTCCAGAAGCCTACCGGGTGTTGCTACTAAGATATTAATGCCTTTGGAAAGCTTTTGCGCTTCGGTTTGTCTGGCAGTTCCACCCATAACCAAACCGTATGTATGGTGATGGTATTTCATTAGTTCTTTTAATACTCCAAAAGTCTGCATTGATAATTCTCGTGTGGGGGAAATGATAATAATACCAGTGCCTAAAAAAGTGTATCAACAAATTATTGTAGTAAAATGCGGCAGTTTCAGAATTAGTCATATGATTTATGCCATAACCGAAAGCTAAAATTATTTAATAGAACTATTGTTCTGCTTTTATTTTGACGCGTGTTGTTAGGCTACTGGCAAAATTACACTAATAAATGAATTTGAATGATTGAATTTAGGTCTGGACTTTCATCGTATGTAAAAGTAAAAGCATAACCGATGTACTGTTAAAATTCCTTTATAATGGCCACGGCCAGGTCTGGCAATAAAAGCAAAATCCCGCTGTTGCATCTATTGAAATGTCACACCACATAAATCATGAATCGCTCCATTCTCAATACGCTCCTTAATGCACCACTCTGTCAAACTTATCTTGTCTGCTGTACACTTTCTTCCTTCGATCACTACTATAAAGACATATTCTGTACTGAGAACAAAACCATGTCCAATGTGAATTACCTCATGCAAAATTCAGGCATGCTTTGCAATGGGCTACAGCAAATTGTGGACCAGTTGCAGGCCTTCTTTGAGTCAGGTTTATTTTTTAATACTTTTTTTACTAACATTTGCCACTTGGACTACAGGGAGCTGTGGTTTCACTTAAACTGCAATGAAATTACTTCAACCACTTTCTGCCAGTTCCTAATCTATGATGATTGGATCGAATTCAATTAAAATAATAATTTGAGCGTTTTCTTCTGCTATTTCTGATGTGATATATTTTTTAATTACACTCAAAGTATTATACTGTCATTTAACATGTGTTTCTTGTATTTTTAATTGTTACACTATACAAAACATGCATCCTTGACCATTTTATGATCATATTGAAAGAGAATAAAGTTTTACTTGCTGAATAAAGCTGTATAATTTTAAAAGAATAACGATAAAATTCGAAATTGTGAAAGGGGCTGATTTCCACGTAAGTGTATGTATTACTTGTATTATAGCTTTATTTTGACAATTTTGACAATTTTAGTACTTAATTAATACTTATTTTAATAGGCAAAATTTTAGGATAGATATTCTTAAATAAACAAACTTACCATTTCTGGGCATAAACTTCAACTTATAAATAAGTTCAACAGCGGGAATAAGAAAAGCAAGAGTTTTTCCAGATCCTGTTTTTGCAGCCCCAACCAAATCTCTACCTTCCAGAAGTGGAGGAATAGATTTTGCTTGAATTTCAGTCATAGTAGTAAAACCCATATCTGCAATGGCTTTCAAAGTATTTTCACATACTTTATCCGTTAATGAATCAAATGTACTTTTACTGAGAATTTCTAATGTGGTACTGGATCCTGGTACTAAAAATGTAATGGTTAATTTCATATTCATATAGGTGAAATTTAAAATAAATGTAAATGCATTCAGAATTAGAAGATACTCATTTTATCTCAACTCAAGAACTTTTCTCAAAATTCGAGGAAACATCGTATTCGCCTTATAATCATCATAGGTAATACTATTTTTGCAGTAATAAAAAAACTCAAATCTCAAATCTCTCGATGAAAAGAGAATGATAATTACAAAAAACTGTAAAGTGGGAAAAAATAAAAACCAAAAATTACAAACAACAGGAACAAATATAATTTTATAGGTCAATAAAATGTTAGAGAAATATTTGACGAAAGAGTACTAAAAATGTTAGCAGATAGCTTATAAAAACATGAAATATATGTTGCAGCTATGCAAGAGACCAAACAAAAAGGGAAATGGATATAGAAAATTTTGCATACATGTAGAAAACTAGCTACTTTCCAACAGTTGAAAAAATGAAAAATAATTTTAAGGGAATTTTCTAGGAAACAAAAACAACTTGCAGAATTGGTTATCGATTAACTTAAAATATACTTGAGATTTATAATAAAGAGTTTATTATATCTTTAATAGACATGTCTTTGTTCACATTTAGAAGACTTTATTGTGGTGTCGTTAGGCCCATTCTAGAGTATGGATTAGTTGTATGGTCACCATCATACAACTGTTACATTGAACAGATTAAAAGGGTTCAAAATAAATTTTTGAGGATAACAATTTTTAGGAGTGGATATTGGAGAGAGGAATATGACTATCAATGGGTAAGAGACAGTATTTATTTACTGGCACTTAAGTCAAGGAGGACATTGTTACATTTATATTTACTGTACAAAGTCATTAATGCTATTATAGATTGTCCTCAATTGTTATAACTCATTAGTCTTAAAGTATCCAGTAGAATCAACAAACAATCGAAAATATTTTTAGTGCCATTTCACTACACTAATTCTGGTATTAATGAATTAAGTATGTGCTTGGTACTGAGTGCTAATATCCTGCCAAGACAAATAAATATTTTTGGGTCCAAAATTAGTTTATTTAAAAAACAACTGAAAAAACAACAAAAAGGTATTTTATAATAAGTGATCTCTTTTACATGTCAATACCAGTCTACCCTTAATATAGCCATGGAAAATACAGTTACGTTGTAATAATAGGTTCCATCGTTCCGGTGACAGACAGGTAATAGGTTCCGGTAACCTATTACTTTTGTCACCTATTACCCAAGCTGCAAGTAGCTCCATTCCGCTTGGCTTGCTAAAGTTTCTTGTAGTAATCATAATATCTTTTTCAATAAAGGAATACTTTCTACTGTTTATAGTTTATTTTTGTTTCAACCGTGAGTGATAAACATTATATCTATTTATACATACATTTGATGGTTGTTAAAAATAAACATTAAACATATACATCTGACAGAGGCTTAAAAATAGATGATTCAACTACTAAATTAGAAATCATATAAACAATGTTTATATGTTTATTAAACATAGTCTCCGTCTTAATAACCATATGTGCTTATGGTGGTATTCCCAGCTATTTAAGTGGCAAAACATAAAGCTCATCATCAATTCGGTGACAATGATCATCCTATCCTGTTACCGATTGAGAGAACGATTCCCATCGTTCGATGTTGTCACATCAACATATCGAATACCAATTCGAATACCAACGTTATAGTCACACTGTGACAAAAGTAATAGTGTGACAAAAGTAATAGGCAGTTTGCTGTAACCTATTATTGAGAAAACAAATACTTGTTGGTAATAGTGTTATTTATCCGAATATGTTATATAACGCCCATCTTTACCTTAATAGCTACATTAAAGTTTGTTACAGTTTATTCTAAGTGAATAGTTTTTAATTATAGTCTAAGATGTTTAATATTTTAAAAATTTATTGTTTTAAGGTGTAGCTTTGTTAATTGTAAATGCACTCCATTAATTAATAATTATACAATTTTTATCATATGATAGCTGTTAATTATATTGACATATTCATATGACATAACAAAACATATAAACATAGCAGGGTGATCCTATAATAAAGGAGAATACTATAGATTTTGAACCAGTAACAAACAGATAATGTCCATTAAGAATAAATTAAAAATACTGCAAAATTTAATTCAGAAATGCACATGTACCAACACAAGATAACAATGAGGATATTAAGAATCATTATACTATAAGGAACAATTTAACATGAAAATAAACAGTTATAATACCAAAGTGGTGACCTTTTCCCAATTTCAGAATGTTCCAATGTCTCAGTTGCTGGATAAATAACCAATCACACCCAGATCTCGAGAATAAATACAAAATTGAACAAGAGGAATTGTCAACACTTATAATTCTAACTGTGGACAAGATAGAGCCATTTGACATGTAGACTTACAGACAATTTACAATGTTGAATATTGAAAATTCCCATGTAACAAATAGAGAGCCATTGGTCAGTAAAAAGGGGATTGCTTATAGTGGCAATTATTCAGTGAATTACCTGTTGATCAACAAGAGGTATTTTATTTCCCTCCTACCCACTGGTAAACTGGGTCAAGCATTACTCTATCTGCCACTATCCTGGAGACATGCACTCTAGAGATTACAGGTTCCCCGAGAGATCCTGTAACATCTGACAAAAATAAGTAGACAAGAATATATTAAATGAAAACACAGTGACTTAGAAGACAAAGTAGATAGCGTAAAAAGTTGTAAAAGTAGTTGTAAAAAAACTGGTGGTAACCCATTCTCCCAGAAAACTAACAAAAGGTGAGGAAATAGCTGGGGATAAATTACAAATATGAAAGTAAAAAAAAACAGTTCACGAAGAATATAACAAAAATTTAAATATTTTATATATAAGTATAATACAAAATAATATATTTACTTACATTTGTTTCCTAAATCTGATTTTTCATCTGAATCTTCTTCATTATTGATAATTTCTTTATCATCAATTTCAGACTCAATATCACCTTCCATTTGCTCTTCTTCATCTGTCTCTTCCTCTTCAACTACTTTCTCTTTCTTCTTTTTATTTTTCTTCTTTTTTTCTAAAAATTAATATCAAATTAGAGTGGCATTAATAAAAAAATGTATTGGTAAAGATAATTCATAATGTCGTGGACCTGATGTAATCACTTAAATCATCATTTACAAAAAAGGATTATTGTAATTTTTCTTTAAAGTTGATCTTTTTTAACTTCTAAACAATTTAAAACTGAAATAAAATATCAAACAATTATGATTTTTAAGGCTCAAAAACACACAATTATTTTTGAATTCATCAAACCTTGTTCTATCAGTTTCTGATACTTTAGTTTGAGCTTATTTGATTTTAAAACATTGTTTTTAGTTTTTTTCCCTTATCACAACCTAAAAATAGATTTATACAAAACTGTTTAGTATGGGCGACCTTTTGAATATTATTCTGCTGTATTTTATGAAAGTGATTACTCATGCAAAAAAAACTCATGGGAATATTTTTCCCAAGAAATTCGAGGTTTTTGTCTCATATAAACATATTTTTCTGAATTTAAAACCAAAATCCTATTATTATTCTATCATACATTGATTTATTATTTATTTGTCATCTAGATTTTTCAGTACTTACAAGGTTTATTTATAAGTCAAATTTGTGTAATGTAAATATTTTACATTTTTACTAGCAATTCTTATAGGTAGTGATATTGGGAAGTCATAAATTTTTATTATATCTTTTAAAGTGAGATAAAATAAAAATGTGATAACTAACTGGAATGTTTAAGATTAGAGATAAGGTAAACCCACCAGTTATTGACACCCTTCCAGTTATTGACACTTCAAAGATTTTCCTAAATATTAAGTAACAAAAAAATCCTAGAGTTAAATTTACTCTATTACCAAGTTTATTGATAGATGTGGCAACACTACACAAAGTTTTAATACCATAAGTGAAGCCATTGTGCTTTGTTGAGTGATTGAGTACAGTTGTGTATCATTTTGTGGTGTAGAGTTCAAAAATTATTTAGGGTAAGTGTGGTAAAAAATATTTTATAGCTGTCTTAAAATGAATGTTATCAATATTTTCCTAATATTCTCGTGATCATAAAATGTTGTAGAGTGTAATAATAAGACTGGAAAATGTTGAATTTAATACAAGAGCCAAATGGCGGCCTGTCAATTACTGGATTGTATATATTTTTGTCTGTCCAGTTACTGACACCTCAGTCAATGACTGGATTAGCTATGATTTTACAGGGAAACTCTCATATAATTTGTCATGCAAAGGCGATGTTGCCACTATAAGAATTATTTCTTAAAAATAAATTTTTCCAGTTATTGACAGGGGATGTCAGTCATAGGATACTACATGTTCATAACTGGATTTCTTTTTGTTACAGTACTTACTACTGACAATGGCTCCGAAAAAAAATTATACTCCAGATCAAATGGCTGCAGCGCTTCTAGCCGTTCGAAGAGGAAGCTCAGTTGCTGCTGCTTCAAAAGAATTTAAAGTACCTCATATAACTTTGCTATACAAAGTAAAAGGAAAATATCCCGAGGTTTGTACTATGGGTCCTTCTCCAACCTTAACAAATGAGGAAGAAAACATTTTGGTACAGTGGATGCTAAAACTTTCTCGAATTCATTATCCAGTTACGAAAACACAACTTATAGATAGTGTTGAACTTATAGTTAAGGAAATGAAAAGAGATACCAAATTTGTAAATGGAAGGCCTGGGCCAAAATGGTACAAAAGTTTTTTAGGTAGGCATCCTGAAATTTCAGAAAGGATTAGCCAAACTTTAACACCAGCTAGAGAAAAGGTCACTGAATTACAGCTTCGAAACTGGTTTGAAGAAATTAAAACATACCTAACAGACAAGAATATACTGGCTGTTGCTGATCAACCACACAGACTTTTTAATGCTGATGAATCGGCATTTTACCTTCAGCCAAAGGGAGATAAAGTCTTAGTAAAAAAGGGTGAAAAAAATGTTTACAGCTCAGGAGGAGATGAGAAGAAAATATTACTGCACTGATAACCGCTAATGCTGCTGGACAGTTAGCTCCGCCAATGGTTTTATTTAATTACGTAAGAATCCCAAGTTATATATCATCTAGTGTTCCAAAATAATGGGCAATTGGTACTTCAGAAAACGGGTGGATGTGTGGACCTACTTTTTATGAGTACATAACCAACATTTTTGTACTTTGGCTAAACGAACAGAAAATTGAACGACCCATTTTGTCCTTTGTTGATGGCCATGTATCTCACATGACTTTGCATCTTTCAACTTTTTGTACCAAAAATGGAATAGAATTGATCGCCCTGTATCCAAATTCTATGCATTTACTACAACCAATGGATGTAGGTGTATTCAAGCCATTGAAGAGAGCCTGGAAAGATGAGGTACTAAAATGGAGGCTTGATAATTCTGGAAATAAGTTACAAAAACAACATTTTGCACCATTAGCGAAGAACGCATTTAAATCCATTTCTCAGCAATCCATCATGAATGCGTTTAGAGCTACCGGCTTGTGTCCTTTTAATGTTGAAAATGTCAAATTTGACAAAATTTCACAGCGCCAGGTTGTGGTAAGAAATATTAGGAGCAACACAGCAATATTTATAACGGCACTTGAAGAAAGAATTGGTAAAAACAAATTACACAAATTTAAAAATTGTCCTTCAAATGATCAGCAAATAGAATTAACAGATACATCACTATTTCAAATTTGGAAGGACGCATATGAAGAAATAAATAAAAGAGTGGATAAAGAACAAGCAAAAAATATTTGTAATATTGTGCAAAATCCAGAGTATGAAAACGATGAATCCTCAGAATCTATTAGACCTTTAAACAGTCAGGCAACTGAAATAACACGAAAACTTTGTGACTCATCCAAACCAGGAACTTCAAGGGATCCTGATTACCAGTTTTGTAGTTCTGAAAAACTAATATCTACTGAAGGTAATGCTAGAGAAGTTTGTGACTCACCCAAACCAGGAACTTCAAAGATCCTGATTACCAGTTTTGTAGTCCCGAAAAACTAATCACTACTGGAGTTGATGCTGAAGAAACTGTTTTAAACAGTACCTTTCCTTTTGATGTGCCATCGCCTTTTAAAAGAGCATTATTCTGTCCAGATCCGACTCCCAGAGGAAACAAAAAGAGAAGAAGTAAGAAGAAAATTCCATCAGTTGTTACTTCAGAAGCGTGGCAAAACTACCATAGGAAAAAAGAAGATGAGAAAACAAGAAAACTTGAAGAAAAAGAAAGGAGAGCTTCTCTAAGAGAGCAAAAGAAATTAGACCAAATTAAGAAAAGGAAACAAGAAACCTCTGATTCTGAAAGTTGTGAAGACTGGGTAGAAAGTGGTGACAGCTTAGATGATATAGAAATCAATAAGCAAGAAGAAACTGAATTTTCAGAAGTAGATGCTGTTGGTGTAGTTGCTGTAGGAGACTATCTGCTTGTTAAGTTTCGTGGGGGAAAAAGAAAAACTGTTACATATAAGTATGCTTGTGTTGCTCAAAACGTATTTCCTGTAGAAAGTGAGGTAGAAGTGATTGCCTTAAAGCAACAAATGTTGAAAAAACTCAATTTAGAACTGATGAAAATGACATTTCAACTATCAAATTTTTAGATATAATTGGTAAATTACACACTCCTGAGATTGTAACTTCAGGAGATAGGCTAAAATATAATTTTTCAAAGCCTATCGATGTATTTGAGGCACCTTAAATACCTACTATGAAGTGCATTTTTCACTTAATATTTTTTCATTTAAGTGTCTTTTCTTATGGAGTGCATTATGTAAGTTTCTTTTTTTTTAATACATAGTTTAGTTTTTTTAAATAATTAGAATATCATTAATAATTAGTTTTTTTGGGATTTTATCATGTCAATAACTGGGATGTCAAAAATTGGATTTTTCCAAAATTGGTATGTCAATTACTGGGTAAAAAAAATTGTTCTGTTTCAACACTAGAATAAACCATAAAAAATGTGTCTTTTTATTATTTAAACATTCGAGTACATTAACACCATTGCAAAGTATTCCCTGAACAAATTTTGATTTCAGCAAATGTGATAAATGGTGAGTAGGAATATTTTAATGAACTTTGTCGCTCTAACTGTGTCAATAACTGGTAGGTTTACCTTATGTAATATGTCATGTTTATTGGAAATACTGAATATCATTAGCACATGCAAATCCTACCCCTTCACCTAATTTCCTATGAAATTAAAATGGTGTATGTTTTTAGGGTCTATTTATTTTTTCTGGCATGCATATTTACTAGGTTCTGAAACATTTCTACAATCATTTATACAACTATTAATCAATTAATAACTGTACTAAATAACATTGAAGATGAATAGAACATAATTCATACAATTACCAATATAGCAAAGGAGTTGTACTAGGAGAAATACAAAAAAAAGAAGAATGATTTGACCAAGAATGCCATATTGCAATAACTAGCAAAAAGACAGGAATGTTTACAAGCAAAGGAACTTCCAATTAAATAGGAGAGCATATGAAAAAAAGATGGTATGTAAGGAGACTATGCAGGAGTTTGTAAGACCTGAAAAACAATAAGAACAAGGAGACTACATATTGCTCCACACATCAGAATATCTCATTGATGACCCAACAATAAATATATAATAATAAAGTGACTATTATAAAGAGTAATAAACATCAGACACAATAACTGCAGAACTAATAAAGAATTCAATATAAGGTTGAATGTTCGAATAATTAAACTTTGAGGGTGTACAAGGCAACTATCGAACACCGTGATTAATTTAATCTTGCCCAAGTACTTTCGATCAATAGATCATCTTCAGGGGCATTTCGTCAATTGTAGCCTATCCGACATAGTAGAATGTCATAAATGTAAAATCTGGACATAACAATACAAAATACACTACACTAAGACAAACAAACACTTTAAAATTTATATGGAGAAACTACATATTGTGAAGAAGCCGGAGACAGAATGGGCTCCCGGTCTGACGGAAATGTAGAGATCTCTACATTTCCGTCAGACCGGGAGCCCATTCTGTCTCCGGCTTCTTCACAATATGTAGTTTCTCCATATAAATTTCAAAGTGTTTGTTTGTCTTAGTGTAGTGTATTTTGTATTGTTATGTCCAGATTTTACATTTATGACATTCTACTATGTCGGATAGGCCACAATTGACGAAATGCCCCTGAAGATGATCTATTGATCGAAAGTACTTGGGCAAGATTAAATTAATCACGGTGTTCGATAGTTGCCTTGTACACCCTCAAAGTTTAATAAAGAATTATTGATATGCATTTTAGAAGGCATTGCAAAGGCTTCTAGATCTTCTGCTATATCAAATAATTGTCCTGCATTTAGATAATATATAGTACTTTGTTTTAAAGAGGACATGACACACCTGTCGCTATAAGTGAAATGTTGGATTTGGCTAAAATACCTTCCAATACAGCAAAAGAAATCACATCAAACCCCATTGAATCACAAAAAAATAGTAAAAATTTTTCCCAATTTTATTATATCCCTCAAACGGGCATCTCCCACTCTAACCTAACCAAATATATTTTCCTCAAGGCACTGCGTCACAGTGTTGCCGTATTTATTTTAGTAAAATATGTATATGAATGCTACAAATATAAATTTACTTTTACGAAATAATAATTTGTGTTATGAGAAGCTACAAATTTTAAATAAGCATAAAACTTGCCGTATTTTTTTTTGTAAAATGTATATGAAGGTTTAAAATATAAGTTACTTTTACGAAATTATAATTTGTATTATGAGAAGCTACAAGATTTAAATATATTAAATAAATTTTTTATATCATTTTAATCAGTTGTACTGTATATGCATTTGATTATTATCTTTAATTTAACTAAAATCTTTGAATTTTTATATAATTTCAATGCATTTCTATTATATACGGTAATTTAATTATTACTATTAATTTTTTATATAATTTTAATCAATTTTATTGTATATGCATTTGATTATTATCTTTAATTTAACTAAAATCTATACTATTAATTTTTTATATATCACTTTAATCAACATTTGTATAATATGTGAGAGTATGAAAAAACTGGAGACTTGGCAACTCTGACACCATTTAAGGGAATGTTAAATGTCACATAAATGCTTGGTTAGGTTAGAGTGCCCGCAATTGAGAAATGCCCCCTCAAACTATCTATCCCTAAACTTAAGAGCGTTTTTTACAAAAATATTGCAAATATACTCTAGAAGAAAGATTGCATTAAAATGTGTTAAAACCGATTCTGTATATACACAATGTACATAAATGTTATTATGTATAAAATGTACATTTATGTACATAAATTTTGAATGTACAATATCCAGCAAACTCAACCAAATATCTCGAAAAGTATTATACCAATATATTTTAAATAGAATAAATACATTAATTGTTAAACCACTGTATAATGGCTTGGATAGGGCTTTTGATTTAGTAATTGTTGACTCATTAAGAGGAAGGCTATATTAGATACTTTTAATTAATTATAATAAAATCTGATTAATAATAAGCCTTCAAAGAAAACATTAAATAGATAATGTTAAAAAATCAATAGATATATAAAAGAAACGTATTTACTTTTAGAAGGTCCTTCATCGTTGCTCTGCAAACGTTTCAAGCCATTTTCAACTTTTACTTTCTCTGGTTCTTCTGATTCTAAAACTAAATTAAGCTTTAATGTAAATAAGCAAAAAATTAAACTTTAATTGTTTTACCTTCTTTACTCTTTTCGGACTCTTTCTTTTGAACAAATTTTAATTTCTGCTTTTCCCTCTTTTTTATTTTTTTCATTAAAACTTTTTCTTGGATGGACATTTTTGTTTTTGGAGTTTGTTTTAATTCACACGTGTTGAAAAATGTCACACTTTCAACTAGTTTTAAGGTTATGTTTTTCTTCCTTTATTTTGTAACTAACTGAATGTAAATGAAGTAGAACAGGCAGGAGCACAGAATAATAAACAATCAGAATGCCCACTCTCCTTGGAAAATTAACGCGTATAGGCGGAGTCCCATGCATCCGATTTCCGACGACACGATGATCCGAAAGTATTCTCATTGGTCAGAATCGAATCAGAATATTTTCGCGCAAATTTCATCCGAAATTTTTAACTACGCTTCCGACATCGGATAAAGATAAAATTATTTTAACTTTTTCCGACAAAACGGATGTTTTGTAACCTAATTGTATTCCAATAGTTTAACATCTGTACATTTAATTTATTGAAACATGAATTTTATTCGAAGAAGCTATGTTCGTAAAGTTAATAAAACGCTATTATTATGTCTGCTTCTTTTAATTCGCAAAAAAAACAAAGCGTACAATTCGACAAAGAAAATATTGGGTTAGTTACATATTTCAGTAAAAAAAGTCACAAGGGGCTTTTAATAATCTATTGCACTCTTGCAGGAAATGAAGCTAAATAATGTTGATAAATATTTGCAATTACCTTAGAATGCGTAATTGCACATTTCATGAGTTACATAGTTTCTTCTACATTATCCATAATAAACTGACTAATTGAAAGCAGGAGAAGTGATTATATACCATGCGGAAATAATCCCTTCTGCTGTTTTACTACGCAAAAGTGGTAAATCAGCCATTACCAGCCAAACCACCAAAACATCCAAACAATAAACAAAAAATTGACAGTTAACAGTTTATAGGTACGGATTTTCGTATCCGACACGACAATCGCATCCATGTGACTAGCTTCAAAATAGCAACTACGAAACCATACGATTTTCGTATGTCGGATATAGGTAATCGGATACATGGGACTCCGCCTTATCTCCTTCGCGCAGACGTTCCGCCATGTTTTAGAGGGAACCAGTGTTGTTTATGTGAAAAATTAACCCGGTTTAATTGACTTACGGCAATTATAGAAATACTATACAATTATATTAACATTGTTAAATATAATAACATAAATATAATATAATTAAACATAAAAACATGGCGCGCGTGCTGAAAAACTTCAAAGGCGGCATCTGAGAGTGGGCATTCTGATTGTTTATTATTCTGTGGTATTGATAAGTGTTTGGTGTTTGTTTTTTAACAGTTAGTATAATTAATGTAGTTAGTTAGTTAATTTAATATATATGTGTAATAAACTTATTGTGACGGCTGCAGGAAAGGGAGGATTTTATTTTGTTGTTCATGGGTGTCCATCACTTATATTGGCGGTTTTATTTAACACCAAGCACAAGCACAAATAAAAAAAAATTTCTTATATAAATAATTTCAATTTAAAACTTTTTCATTTTAATTGTTTTAAGAATCTGTTCGTTAGATAACCATATTTAATTATCCAAGTCTTTGTTTTAGCAAGAAATTATGGATTCCTGCAATAAATCTAGTTCAACAAGCTCTGAAATTCTCTCAGGGGCCTGCCACCTTTGCAGCAAAACATTTAAAGATGTAACATTACGAAATCGTCATATCAAAAGAATGCATAACATAGATGTGTCCAAGAAGAAAATAAATCATATAGTGGATGAGCTGGATCCTACCAGCCAGCAAAAATTACGAGAGATTTATGGACGTAGTAATAAGAATATCTGCCAGAATGGATTAAAACGAGTGAAGACTAGTACTCGAAGTTTGGGTTGAAATTGGTGACCAACAGTGTCGAAAACCTTGACTTCAAAAAATTAATCCGGCGATAGGCACAGTCCTTGTTGCGAAAAATTGAAGGAGCTAACCAAGTGGAACCCAGAGAGGATAAAATATCTCCTACTTTCTAATAAAGTTGGCTTCCATATAGTATTTCTATCCAGAGCTCCACAGGATCGAACACATACTACCTAGGTGAAAAGAAGCTTAAGGGAATTAAAAAAACGAACAAAATGAACGAACTGAAGAATATTCAGCAAGAATTCTTATTTGTGAAGTCACACATGCGCTGAAAAAGATAAAATCAGGTAAAGCACCTAGGTTCGATGGCATCCATACTGAGTTCCTGTTACACAGTGGTGTATACGCGAAACAGTGGCTTGCAATGTTCAAACCAAATGATAAGCCAGAAAACCGCCCCGTAGCCCTACTCAGCATGGTATACAAACTATTAGAAAAGCTTCTCCTTAACAGAATTAGTGACACGATACTTGTTCTCTAAATGTTCCCATTGAACAAGCAGGCTTTCGCCTTATCGAAGCTGTACGTACCGAGTCTTGTCACTAACAACGTTTATAGAAGCTAATTTTTAAAAGAAACAAAAAACAGTTGCAGGATTCATAGGTCTAACAGCAGCATACGATTCTGTTTGGAGAGAGGTATTAATATATATGGCCCGTATTATCTCCTTTTAGAAAGGTAATTAACTTCATTAGCAGTATGCTAACAAAGAGAAAATTCAAGGTAATAATGGGAAAGAATATGCGCAAACAGATGCAACTTAATAATTACATTCCAAAGGGTTCTGTGTTTGTTTCTTTACTTTTTAGCCTCTGTATTGCTGACATGCCTACAACCAAATCTCGTAAGTTATAATATTATATAAGTAAGAATATTCTGACGATTGAATCCTTGCAACAAGCCACCAATCAATCCTTAGAAACTACCGAAAACACTCTCACGAATAATCTATTCATCCTCAGTGAAAACATTAAGAAATGGAGTTTCAACCAAGTACTATAAAAACTGAATTATCAACTTTTTATCTCAATAACATACTAGCAAACAGACAAATACGAGTGTATCTTAATAATATTATTGAAACACAATAAATATCCGAAATAACTTAGGGTTACTCTAGACAGAACACTCACGTTCAGAGAATACCTGACGAAAATATCAACAAAACTAAAAACATGTAATAACATAATATTAAAACTCTGCGGTACTAAATGGGGGTTCACAGCATCAACTTAAGATCCTCCGCTCTCGACCTGATATATTCGTTGTCAGAATACTGAGCACCGGTGTGGTTGAAGGCATACTCACCTGGTCACAGACACAATTATGCCCACCCCACACCTCCCCTTTCCAACTTCGAAACGGTCGGCGGCCAACTAAAAACATCTCTTCTGTAACACCAGACATCAGGATGGAAGGGCTGGTTAAAGCTAAACATCTCTCCTGATGTCTTGGTATCACCCGATTTCCATTCTTTCTCCCATACATTCATCGGGGAAACCACACCCACACGAACCACTAAAGATTTTCAACCACCTGCCTTAGAAAGGCAACCATCTGTCTGGCGTCGTCTTTCTCTCATTCACTCGTATTTTGGCCTGCGGCACTCCGAACTCCCACCGAGGTGCTACTCGCTCGTTTGAAGATTCCGTTGCGAGTTCTCGCTTCTCTCGTTCTTTTGAAGAGAGCAGCTCCCTGATAAATTTGTGGATCCGTCCACCACCATTCATCCCTCATCTTTTTCTCCACCATATCTCTTACGGAATCAAACATTCTGCAGTTACACTCTCTTTCACACTTCTCTAGGTCATCCCCCCAATGCTCACACTCCAACAGCGTGTGTGTCACAGTATCCGAGAGACCACAGTAAAGACACTGATCCGATATCCACCTTAAGTAAAATAGCTCCACCTAGGCTTAAGTATCGGAGATATCTTAGAAAGAAAAGTTACGTGGACTGCTCACCTCGCAAATATCGTTGCTAAAGCAATAAGGTTCCTTTGGAAGGTCCGTAGGCTTTGTGGAAAAACATGGGGTCAGAAATCTAAAATTTTCCATGGAGGTAAGGTAGTAATGTAAGAGTTACCTGATTTAACAATATGGATGTAGGGTATATACAAAAGATCTCACAGAACGCAGTGTGGAGCCCAATCGACTCATTTGAAATTTACAATCTACACATCTTTGGTAAAAATAATATTTATCAAAATCCAAGAATCATGAATACAGTACGTTGATGAATTTATACTGTGAAAATACTGAATGTCAAGAAGCACACTAAAGGTTGATATTTATTTATTACATCATATTACATGATGGACATCATCATCATCAACCTGTATGCGTCCACTGGTTGACATAGGTCTCTCTCAGCTCTTTCCATCTGGCTCTGTCTTCTGCGGCTTGCATCCAGTTATTACTAACACGCTTCAGGTCATCAGTCCATCTAATTGGTGGGCATCCTCCGCTCCGTATTGCTTCTTATCTTGGTCTCCACTCGACAATACGTTTTGTCCTTCGGTTGTCTGATAATCTGGCGACGTGTCCTGCCCAATTCAATTTTAGCGACGCGATTTTTTCGATGACGTGTGTTGTTTTTGTACTACGACGTATTTCTTCGTTTGGGATTCGACACCCAACATCTGGCCCTCCATAGCTCTCTGAGTCACGCGAATCTTAATATCTACATTTTTATGAGTATTAGTGTTTCCGCTCCATGAGTGAGTACAGGTAACATACATTAGTCAAAGATTTTCCTTTTGAGGCATATGGGTATATTCCATTTATTTAAATACACAGTTTAATTTTTCAAACGAATTTCATATCTTAAGTACTTTTACTATTTCCATTTAGCATCAGACTAGTCATTATTTACGTCTTGTTCTGGCTTCCGCAAAGGATATAGTACATCAGACCATCTACTGACAATGAGAACATTGATAGAGAAGGCAAATGAATACCAACAACCCGTATTTCTTGCCTTCGTCGACTATGAAAAGGCGTTTGATAGTATCGAGATGTGGGCCATAGAACAAGCTATTAATAATTGTAGAATAGATTCGAGATATAGGCAACTAATACATAATATATATGAAAACGCAGCTATGATAGTACAACTAGACGAAAATACAAATCCCATCCCCATTAAGAGAGGAGTGAGACAAGGAGACGTAATATCGCCAAAGTTTTTCAACCTAACCCTAGCAGACGTCTTCAAAACTACAAATTGGTCAACCTATGGCATTAACGTTAATGGCAACAAGTTAAACTACCTCAGATTCGCTGACGACATAGTGATTATAGCGAGCACATTCGAGGAACAGCAAATTATTTTGGGGGAACTAGCAGCCAGCTCCCAATACGTCGGTCTAAAAATGAATATGAAAAAAAAAAAACAAAAATAATGACAAACACAGATGACCACAGACATATAACTATAAACGGCAGTGAGATAGAACAAATCCAGGAATATATCTACCTAGGCCAAATCCTGAGACTTGACAAAGAGAACCAAAGTGCGGAAATTACTAGAAGAGCAAGACTAGCATGGGCAGGATTTGGAAAACTTAGTTGGATACTTAAGAACCGCAAAATACCCCAATACTTGAGGAGCAAAGTGTTCAACCAATGCATCCTTCCTATCATGACATATGGATGTCAAACCTGGACCCCAACCAAGGCAAACATAAATAAACTAGCCACAACAGAAAGAACAATGGAAAGAGCAATGTTAGGTATACGACTGTCAGATAAAAAGAGGAACGACTGGGTAAGATCCAAAACAAAAGTCGAGGACATAACAACAAAAATTGCCAAACTTAAATGGAGCTTAGCGGGCCACACTGCTAGACAGAAAGACCAACGTTGGAATACTACAATACAACATTGGAGACCTTACGAAAGTAAACGACCAAGAGGAAAACCACAGATGATATGAGTTGATGACATTAAAAGAATAGCCGGAACAAATTGGAAATATGTTGCTCAGGATAGAGACCGATAGAAGGAGTTGGGAGAGGCCTATGTCCAAACATGGACGACAAAAGGCTAAGAAGAAGAAGAAGAATACTTTGATATCAATACTAATGATCTTCAGGCAGCGGTAAGGATAGTAAAGAGCTACATGGAAGCCAAGTATACTATGTTAGATCTACATAGTCCAGTTATAGAAGAATTTGCACCAAATATATTTCGTCAATTTCAAATAACTAGAATAATCACACGTCCTGGTACAAGCGTAAAGTCCTCTTTAGTGCAATAAGGAGGATAAAGACATGGCTGTATGATTAGACGAATGAAAAATCATTACTTGTGATTATTATTTTTACATTTTAGGTAGCTAGAAAAATATAATTTTTAGGGTTTTGATTTGTATTTCTTATTTTTTATAGCATTCTTCGTGTTGAACATGATTGTTACTTAGTATTTCAATAACATCATCATCATCGTTATTGTTTCGGCAATGATGACGACTCCCGTTATGAGTCTTATTGTAAAATGTTTCAACCTTTTAGTTATTTTTTACAATTGATCATATTCAGAATCTTCAGGTTTTGGTTTCTGTTTAGTTTATTTCTTGTGTATTTCGTTTTTCTAAACCCATTCTATATATACTTTAGCGAAATAACCAAAATTTAACCATGTTCAGGACGTCTCAATAGCCAAGTATTTGACGAATTTTTCCCTTAATATACACACAACCAAAGTTATATGGAATCATCTGGTATTTCTTATTATTTCAAGCGAATTTAAAAAAAAACAACATATAAAGTCAAAGAATATTTATTTTAAAGCAATTTAATCACTAAAACATTTAAAGAAAACTCTTAAAACTTACACAACTTAAAACTGAAACCACTTTTTTTTAAGGTTATTAACATAAAAATTTTTAATGTGAAATGACTAATGTTTAAATTGTTTTTATTTATTTGTGTTTTCGTAGTAGTCAGTGTAACCACCCCTAACCCTTATGCAAGCTTTAATTTGCGTGGACATGCTCTTTTTAATAAATTGTCAATATTTTGTTGAGGCACGTTGTTCCATTCTTCAAGAGCAGCTTGTACTAGCTGCAATGTTTGCTGGATTCTCCCGGTGCGCTCTAATTCTTCTTTTAAGCATATCCCATAATTGCTCTATAGGGTTAAGGTCGGGTGAGCAAGCAGATCACTCTAGAACAGTGATATTTTCTGCTTTAAGGAAGTATATAATCACTCTGGTATGTGCGCATTATCATGAAAATTAAATTTTCTCCCATTGCACCTTTTCAGAGACCATTTACAGTTTCTATAACCAAATCAAAATACCTACGAGCTGTCAAAGTTAGTTGAATGAAAATTAAAAAAGTTTTTTTATTGATCATAGTGCCTCCTCAAAACATGACGCTTTCTCCTTTATATCCGTGAACAGATCTGGTAATTTCCCTTTTTGCTTGCCTTCGTCGCTCTCTAAGTACGCAAATTAGTCGATCAGCTGATTTTTCACAAATACTAGTTTCGACTGAAAATAGCACATTTTGCAAATTTTGAATGTTCCAGTTTGTTGAAGACGCCAATTTAAGCGATCAATATTGAGCTGTTTGGATAACTCGGAAACCGATAACTGTCTACTGCTGTGTTTTTCTTATCATTTTAACTGAAACACTTACACCTGTAGCTTCCAAAAGTTGCCTTTGGAGCTGTGGCTAAGAAATTGTTGGGTATGTTCTAGCTAATTGTCCAAAGAAACGATCGTTCCAAGCCATTGTTACTTTTTTACTTTTTGTCCTAGTCTAATTCCTGATGCCTAGCCTAAGTTTTTGACATAACGCTCTGTGTTACGCCTACCTCTACCACATGTCCCTCTGAGATATTATTTATTCCACAAGACCAATAATCTTTCCTCTTTGCTCCTGCATTAACCCCACATAAGGCATATTTTCTTTTTGAACGCAAAAGTGACTTTATTTATTTTCGTTTAATGTACAACTAAAGCAAATAATCTATAACGTACCGAGCTGTGTTGTCTGATTTCGGTTTGTTAATTTTCAATAAAAACCTTTATTCTTCGCAACAATCACAAGTTTTTTCAAAAGAAATAATTATTGGTTTGTAATACACGGTGATTCCATATAAGTTTGGTTGTGTGTATACCTATAATAAGCAAACCTATACATTTTCTGCAGAAATTTCGGCGAGGTTTTTTAATTATCATCAACTTAGTGTAAAAAAGTTTCGCTTACCATTAAAAAGACATCCTTCAACTTACTTACTTTATCGTGTCCGGACATGTCATTCATAAAATTTCGGCCCAGTATCGGGCTACGTCGGTTCCATCTTTGTTGGCGAGCCACAAATCTTCAAGAGTACATCGATGAGGACAGTTTCTGCATGTAAGAAGATGTTCCATATTCTGTGTTTCTCCACAGTCACAGTTCACATCATCTTGGTCTATTTTTCCCCATTTTGCCATGTTTGATTTTACTGTAGCAACCCTCGTTCTTATCCTATTGAAGGTTTTCCACGTTTTAAAGTCTAGGGTCTGGCCGGTCCATTGAACCTAGGGAAGTGGAAAATACTCAGGCGGTTCATCCTGCACTGTTCCAAGGAAGCTTTTCCTAGATTTTAGTCGCTTTCGTGGTGTTCGAGCTGTGTATAGGGCATGCCGATGGTCCGCGATCTGTTTAATTTTCTCTGTGTTCTGCAGCGCCTCTGTGTGTTGAGGGTTCTGCAAAACCCGCTGCTCTATATAGATTTGAAAGTGGCGTTGGTTTCATGCACCCCGTTACTATCCTGCATGTCTCATTTAGCGCAGTATCAACTTGTTTGGTGTGGGCAGATCTGCTCCAAACGGGGCACGTATATTCAGGAGTTGAGAAACACATTGCCTGTGCCGTTGTTCTTAAAACGCCAGGACGTGCGCCCCATTTACTTCCCTTAGCTTTCTGAGTATGCTGTTCCTAGTTGTTACTTTCCCTCTTGTTTTTATGCAATTTTGTCTGTGGGTGAGGGACCGGTCCAGAGTTACTCCAAGATATATAGGTTGAAAGAAATCGTAGGCTTCCACGGCCAGAGTCAGAATTATAGTTTATTCGTCATTTGTGAGTGACCCAAAAGTGGGTTCATCTCGACGTTTCGCTACAATTGTATGTAGCTTCTTCAGAAGAACAAAGAAAAAGAAATCAAAAGACAGGAAGATGAGTAGTTAGCAACGGTAACTCAGTTACTCAACGCAACCAGAGAAGAATACTAACTACCAAGATGGGCATTTGGTCACAGTAACTCAACTACTTAACGCAGCCAGAGGTGAAAACCAAATGCCAGGACAGGGATTCACGTCCAACAGCTCAGAACACTAACGCGTCGAGAGGCGGGGAGTGAATGCGCTAGGATTCCGTTATCCTAGGATTTCGTGTCCATATCCTTCAACAAAAATGTTTATTGGCACTTTTGCTGTAGAATGAACCATTTTCTCAGAAACTAACGCTTGAAGCGTCCGGCGAGAATATAATATGTATCAACTCGACGATAAAAATTCGATATCTTTTGATCAGAATGTCCTATCAACAAAAATCAAAATGCATTTTATTTTAAAGATGAAGAGTGCAGATTTTTTAAGATTTTTGCGATTTTTTACGATTTTCGTAAGATTAATAAAACTTTTCATTTCCGTTGAACGGTCACTATGGGATGTCTATTTTTAAAGTCTAATATTTAAAACCTATAGCATGAAATTTCGATTTTGAGTTTTGGCAACAAGTATGTATAATTTGAAATATGCCTAAAAAGCTGAATTTAAACTTTCACATTAAAAACTATCTAAAACAAGTAAAGTATGACGACAAGTAGAGTATTACATATACAGGCCAAATATCAACTAAAATAGCCAAACACATAAAAAAGAAAAGAATAACACCAGCTTTTCGAACAAATAACAACCTAGGCAAATATATCAAAAACAACAAGAGCCAAAATAAAAAACACTTACTCAGTGGTGTGTACAAACTTAAATGTGGCGACTGCCCAAAAACTTACATCGGTCAAATTGTTATAAACGAATAGCAGAACATAAAAGGGCTTTCAATAATAGAAAAACAGATTCTACATACGCACTTCACCTTCTAGATCACAATCATTCTTTTAATGACGAATTTAAAATTTTTCACATTCAAAATAAAGGCCTTAGGCTGTCCATGTTAAAATCTATGGAAATCAACAAATTAAAAAACAAAGATATAATTCTGAATGACCAACTTGAGACAAACAGTTCTCCCCTCCTCAACCTATTCCATTAGAGACTATAAAATGTAAACACATGTCAAAAATAGATCACTTGAGAAAGGCAATCAGCCGAAACAGCTGTAGTGATAAGTTAAAATTTGAAAACAAAGTTTTCACTGTTTTATTGTTACATAAAATATACACTATATTAACCGAATCTATAAAAAGTGCGAAACAATCATCGGAGACGATCAGTTTGGATTCAGAGCCGACATGGAAATGAAAAAAGCAATGTTCAGTTTACTAGTTCTGGTCCAAAAATGCCACGACCAACAGAAAGATATATTTATATGCTTCACATACTTCGAAAAAACATTTGATAGAGTAAGATATGACCTACTATTAGAACGTTTGCAAGAAGTCAGTTTAGATGGGAAGGACCACTGATCGTCAGATCATATTCCTGTTATTGGTAAATTTAGGTGTAGATACAAAAATTTTACAAGAAAGAATAGTAACAAAAAATGTGATATGAGAAGACTAAAAGATAAGGAAACAAAGGAGACACTATACGAATTCTTTCAGAAAAGCTAAGTAATATGGTGCAAACATATGATCCAGAATATTCACTCTAGAATATATGTGAAACCTTTAAGATCAGAGAAGAACATCTAATAAAAAGTAAAGTGAAGAGGAAAAGTTCATCAAGAACGGAAATACGAAAGGAAAAAGAAAATTGGTTAAAAACACAGTTTAGAGAGATAGAGTTGTTGGAACAAAAACCCGATACATTCAATATGCATAAAAAGGTAAAACAAGCAGCTGGTCTTCAAAAATCCAACACAGCTAGCAAACTGCAAGATCAACAGAGGAACATCATCACAGATAAAAATCAAGAAATATGCATATGGACCAAATACATACAAGAACTCTTTGATGATACTAGATCCGAACAACCTCCATCCTACATATGTGATGACTACTCACCAATTACATCAGATGAAGTGCAAAAAGCCATATTACAACTAAAAGATGGCTAAGGTCCTGGACCTGACAATGCAAATGCTGAACTTATAAAGCTATTTAAAATCGATGGTACTCAACGTGGGACGATGGAACTCAAAAAGTCAACGTTTATTGCTTTACCAAAGAAAACAAAATCTGAATCCTGCAATGATTTCCGGACCATTAGCTTAATGAGCCACATTTTAGTTATTTTTAAAAATCATACATCAAAGGATATATATAGACTATGCGAAGAAAAAAACAGCCGACACAGTTTGGTTTTAGGAACGCAGTGAGTACGAGAGGGGCTTTTTTTGGCATACAAATGCTATTTCAACGATGTAGAGATCTGAACTGCGATATTTATGCATGCTTCATTGATTACCATAAGGCGTTCGATACAATAAAATACGACAAGCTGATGGATATATTAACAAATATTGGAAAAATATTGGGATTAAGGCTATGGGAAGTAAAAATCCTGTAGGCTTAATTCCAGATACTCACAGGCGTCACTCACATTATGAGTTAAGCGGCTGTGATACTGCAACAGCAGCAGCGTCTGACCCAGAGTGGGCGGCTGCAAACAGCGTCTGTTCCCAGAGTGGGCGGCTGAAACTGAAACCTTGCCAACACGCAGTGGCTCGCGTGGCATTGAACTTAGCCAAAAACCCTTACAAATGTCAGATTTTAAAACAAAACGGAAACTACCCCAGGTGAGTAGACACTCTCACACTGATTTATCAGTCTGTCTTAAGGATTTTGGGGGGGACACAAATTTGACAAGAGTATGCTTTAAAAACAAACAGTTTTCAAAATTGCAGTAGGAGACATCGGATTCTTCATAAACAAACAGCTAGCAGGAAATCTAAAAACTGTCCAATCAGTATCCACTAGAGTTACATATGCCACGTTCAAAATAAATACTAGATATAATCTAAAAGTTATCCAAGTCTATGCTCCAACAACAGAATATAAAGACGAGGAGATCGAAGTCTTTTATGATAATTTAAGCACAGCCATCACAAACAACCGTACACATTTCACAGTTATATGTGGAGACTTTAACGCCAAAATAGGAACAAAACTGGATCCAGCAGAAACTGCTATTGGAAATTTTGGAAGTCAGGGACGGAACGACCGTGGCGACACTCTTTTAAACTTCCTACTAGAGAAAAACCTATTCCTTATGAACAATTATTACTACAAGAAACCTCATCGCAGATGGACGTGGAAAAGCCCAGATGGGAAGACGACAAATGAGATCGATTACTTTATCACTGATAAAAGATACATATTTACAGATGTGACAGTGCTAAATAAATTTGCGAAATTAAGCGACCATCGTATGGTGAGAGCCACCATTGTGTTAAATACCAACTATGAACGACACAATATGATAAAAAAGAAACAAATAAACTTATGGAGACATCCAAACAACGAACAAAATTTTGAAGATCATATCGGTAAATTCCTTCAAGAAAAATCATCAACAAATGATATTACCATCCTAAATGACATAATAGTAGAAGCAATAACAGAAGCATAAAAGAAATGCTGCCCAAAAAGCGTGAAGGAAACAAAATTAATCTGGAAACACAGAAAAAAATAGAACAAGGAAGTATCAAGAGAAATCAGAAAAGACCTAAGAAAATATAAAGATGAGAAAATCATCAAAACCATTGAGGAAAATAAGAGTATGAAAATAATGAGACGAAAACTCACAAATGGAAATAAACAAATAGTCAAACTCAAGGATAGAAATGGCAACATCACATCAAACAGAGAACATTTGTTACAAATTGTGGAATCATTCTATGAGACATTATATAGCAACCAATCGACTCTAGATATAGTCGAATATCAACAGAGGAAGGTTCAAAATCAGGGTTCCGAAGATATTCCAGAGATCTCCTTGAGCGAAATTTACAAGGCCTTAAAAAAGATGAAGAATAACAAAGCTCCGGGGGAGGACGGTGTCGTCACGGAAGCGATAAAGATAGGAGGCTCAGTACTGATAGCCAAAATTCAAAACCTCTTTAATCTATACCTATGGAATCAAAATATCCCAACAAAGTGGAATAATTCAATAACTGTACTCTTACACAAAAAGGGAGATATAGCAGACCTGGAAAGATACAGACCAATCAGTCTCCTTAACCATCTTTATAAATTATACACCCGAATAATAACGAATAGATTAGAGACAAAGCTGGATTTTTACCAACCTCGGGAACAAGCTGGTTTCCGCCCTAATTACGGCACAAACAATCACCTGCAGTGCCTAAAAACCCTAATAGAAAAAACTAACGAATATAACCGTCCCTTGGCATTGATATTTGTAGACTTTACAAAGGCGTTTGATACAGTGGAACTATGGTCAATCTTAAGAGCACTACAAGATTGCAGGATCGACCACAGATATTGTAATATAATTAAAAATATATATGAAAATGCCACAACAACCATAAGTCTATATTCTGCAACTAATAAAATAAAGATAAAAAGGGGAGTCAGGCAAGGTGATACCATGTCACCAAAGCTGTTCATTACCGTTCTTGAGTATGCATTTAAAAAACTAACATGGAAACAGAAAGGAATATCCATCGATGGAGAAAGATTAAACCATCTACGTTTTGCGGACGATATCATGCTTCTGTCAGATAATCTGGGAGAGATCAAAGACATGCTCCAAGAACTGAATGACATACTACAAGAAACTGGGCTGGAGATAAATTTCGAGAAAACCAAAATGATGACCAATATGGTTCCTAGCGAAGAGGTACAGATCAATAACAACAAGGTAGAATTAATAGATAAATACACATACTTGAGTCATGAAATTAGAATAACCAGAGACAACCAAACCTGCGAGCTAAATAGACGAATCATGTTGGGTTGGGCGGCATATGGACGGATGAGAGACATTTTTAAAACAAATATCCCAATTCACCTGAAAAGGAAGGCATTCAACCAATGCATCTTACCAGTCTTGACCTACGGAGCAGAGACCTTAACTTTAACGAAAGCTACTGCCGAAAAACTGAGGGTAAAAAAAAGGCGAATGGAGAGATCAATGCTGGGCCTGACCTTGAAAGATCGCGTAAGAAATGAGGAGATACGCCGACGAACTGGCGTAGACGATATTATACTGCGAATCAATAAACAAAAGTGGAGGTGGGCTGGACATGTTGCTAGAATGGAAGACGGAAGATGGACGAAGAGATTATTGGAGTGGAGACCAAGAGCCGACAAGCGAAGTCGAGGCACACCACCCACCCGATGGACCGACGACCTAAGGAGAATAGAAACAAACTGGATTGCAGCAGCTAGAGATAGAGAGAACTGGAGACGTTTGGAGGAGGCCTATATCCAACAATGGATGTGAAAATTCGGCTGGATGATGATGATGATGATTTTATATTTATAATGTACGCAAAAAGTACATATATTTAGAAAAAAAGATCAAAATTCATCTATTATAAGAATACAACCGGATACAGAAGAGCGTAAAGTTGAAGATTAGATAAGACATGTCTGTGAAGGGAATTAATATTGGTATGAACCAAGATATAGAAAGATGTAATTAACGAAGCCGAGTAATAGGGATGAAGGTAAAAAGAATAATTGATTGTGTTCTACTTTGAGATTAAATAGTTATATCGTATAGTAGAAAAATAAATTTCAATACACTTTTTTTATTTTTGGATAGGTACCTATTAAGGCAAACCCTCAAGTTTTCCTAAAACACCCTGTACATTATTACATAATTGACTTTGTTTAAAAACAATAATACAAACATTATTGTATACATTTAAGTCCTCATGTAATACCTTAATCTAATTGAAAAATGTAATGTGGGTTGAAATAATATCCCACAAACAATGGTAAAGCAATAAAAACATCCTCTACTATCTATTCTGTTAATGAATGAAAAGAAAGGGAATCAGAGACGCGTTGTCTGGCCTAGCAGGCTTGGCGACAGAATGTCTGGTGTGACCGCACGCCTTGTTGTCATGTCAACGCATTCCAAAGAATAACATTGCAGATTACTTTTTTATTTCTTAAATTTTACATTATTTATCGATATTAAAGTAATAATAATAAAGTTTTTTATAATCTGAGCATTTAATATTACTTCAATATGTAATAAATTAAAAGTAGGCAAGAGATATTTATACTTGGCAACTATGTTAGGAAACTTGTTTCATAAACGGATGTCGAAGCCTCCGTGTCAATGATTCGAGCTACGAAATGCGCGTTAGATTGTGTTAACACTCTGTTAAATTCACGCGTATTGGGGATAAATGCGTCCATTTGTCTGAGCTTATTTCATGAAATTCACCTCAAATCCCTCTCGATGGCGTGAGTGTTTAGTTCGGTCAACAGAGTGGGGGGTTTTCTCTGAATCGTGACGAAAAATGGTTGCTACATAGCTCGCAGATATCGTTCTCAGTGCTATTTTATTGTTTTTTTCCGTAATTATTTTGTTTTGAATGTGTACAATTAGTGACAAGAAGTGCATAATGGCCCACGGATTGAATTCAGTGATAAAAAGAGGTGTAACAACTACAAACTGTAGAAGCGAAGGTAAAGGCATTGGATCACGTAGGATATTCGCTCCTCATTTTAAATTGCAAGTGTTAGATTCATATAGAAATGATGCAGATTGCAAGGGAAATCAAAGAGCTACCGCTAGAAAATACGGTATTCACCGAAGACAAATCCAGAAGTGGTTGCAAGTGGAAAATACCCTTCGTAATAGTGTGAGTAAAGAAAAATCAGATTGTGCGACAGAGACAAAAGCATGCGAGTTTGAATTGACCTTGAACGGCAACAGACAGCGGGACGACGAAGTGTTCAGCAGCGGAGTCGAAGCTCGGGTTCCGGCGCTAACGCAAAGCCCTTTGGCGCCCCCATACGCCCCGCCGCGTCCCCTCCCCCTCGACTTCACTACACACAGTCGAGGCTCTGGTCGCACCAGCCCGAATGTCGCCAGGCCAGATTCGCCCCTCTCTCCTCTGGACCCCGCAGCACCCATAGACCTCTCGTTTAAAAGACCTACTTCGATGACCAACGCACCTGTGCTCTGCCCCGTCGCTCCCCTCACCCCGTTAGCACCGACCAATGCTCAAGAAACTGGCCAAAGTGTAAGTCATTTATTTGATCATTTGGCGTGATATAATTATGCTATTAAAAGTTTTAATTATACACAGAGGACATTCAAATGTCATAATATATACTTAGAAACGACAACTAATCTTTTGTTGTGTATCTTTTGCACACAAAGGAAATAGAAATAATATCACATTTTAGATTTGTTTATCTTATTTAACAATGAGGTTTTTACCCTACCTATTTAAATTTTATGGTGGGTTCATGGCTGTTCGAACTTTAAATTTAATTTTTGTATAAAAATACTAACATTAAATTTGATGCGTATTTTTAATGAAATTAAATAGAATTTGCGTATCTTTAATGAATATAATAATTTATATTGTCTGATATCATATATTATTTGTTGCATAATTTATTTATTTTTTAAACTTTTGTGTCTATTTCTCTCGCAAGTATATTTACGCTGACGTCAGAAAATGTATCTCATTGGACCTTGTTACCTTCGTTTTAAGTCATACCTAATAATAGCTTCTATTGTAATATTGACGCAAATGCACTTTTTACCTATGACATTCTTTTTGTTTCGCGAACACAAGAAAAAAAATATCCATGTCTATGACTCCACAAAGAATTCCATGGATGTTTGCTTTGCTACAACTATAATCACAAGAAGATAACTTTTTCTAGAATTCAAAAATATTTGAAGCCTTTGAAACATTCTGGAGTTCTTTCATTAAAAATGGTTGGATTATATACTTAGTACAGTTATTATTTTTACATGTCTATAAATATCATCTAATTTTTTCGATCTTAAGATAGCGCCACCACTTCATGCTTAATCATGTTGATATCAATTAGTCCTCTTCCATTATTGTCCCTAGTTCGTTGTGTAATTGCTTTATTGTATTCCACTGACCACCATGATCGAATCTATTGTAGATATGAATCAAGTAGATATGATGTGCCAACTTTAGCTACTAGAAGATATCTGATTATAGAATAAAAAAATATTTGAAGCCTTTGTTATTTTTATGAGTCTACAAATATTATCAGCCATATTTTTTTATGGTAAGATAGGGTCACTAAATAATGCTGTATCTTGTTGAGATACATTAGCCCTCTTCCAATATTTTTTCTAGTTAGTTGTGTTTATTGGATTCCACCATTATCATTAAAGGTCTTTATTTTGACTCTAATGTAGAAAAGTTGAGTTGATTGATTGAGAATAATTTTTTTTTACTTTTGCTGATACTCCCCAAGTGCAATATTATTATTTTTGTGCAAATACCTATTTTATTATGATAATCTCATTCTGATTTTAATTTTTCTGTCATATTGTTATTTAATTTGTTAAAAAATTAGTCTCCCTACATGCTGCTAGAATAACATAGGAGTATAGTAAGATAGTCTGTTATTTCTTGGACCTATGGTAGGAAGGAAAGTAACAGGGTCAGTGCTAATCTGCAATCACTTATTAATAATCCTGATTTTACCCCAGGTACTCATGTTATCAGATTGAATCATCTTGGAGCTTTTGGATATTTAACAAATAACTTTGTCTGCTCCAGGTATCACAACTGGGGCTTATCTAATTTTTTCATTTTCTAAATATATAGTGTGAGATCTATATATATATATATATATATATATATATATATATATATATATATATATATATATATATATATATTACATTTATTGTTCTCGTTTCTGATTGCTATTTTAATGTTTTTATTTTATCAAATTATCGACCTAAACATAAACAAATAATTTTGTAACATTGACTACTGCTTTGAACATGAAACTGTTTAAAAATTTTCTTAATTCTTTTCTCCTGATGAAGCTAAGACATAATTAGCAAAATATAGAGACATTAAGAAAAAAAGGAGTTTTATTTACAAATAGACGGCAAACCTGCTAATTCACTTCTATCTTCACAAGTTCTTACATATTTTGTATTTGTATAACTGGTAGATTTGTCACAGAACTGTTAAAATTTATTTTTATTTTGTTGCATATATTTCTTGTTATATTAAAACCAAAAATTGAATATGGTTTGCTTATTTTTAAAATTATTTATCAGATACATTAATTATTTAAATTAAAAGTAATTATTCAAGTCTAGAAATGTAATTTTTCTTCATGTTAAAACCTCATTAATAATCAAACAAGTTAGATATTGAAAAACATAAAATATTATTGACAGTGAAGAATGAATTTTAAAAATTTAGAAATTTTACACAAACTGTAAATATTTATGATGAAGAAAAAATCAACTGTAACTGTAAATAAAAATGTACCTACCTAACATAATATAATGATCTGTTTCTCCTGAATATTTTTAAAGATATTGTTTCAGATACCAAAAGTACAACGATATATTAGAATCATAAAAAGAATTAGTGTAATAGTACTAAATCTAAAATATTATTATGTAGCCCAGATCTAGACTTTATATGTATTTACTCAAAATGTGATATTATTTATGCTTGTTAAAATCTATAAAAAATTAAAGCTCATACCATAAATATTTTTTCATAATTTTAGCAAGATGAATAAATACTAATTAACATTTATTATTTTACTATAAAATACAAATGAAATAACGATGTATATTTATTTTTGCAGATATTTTTGCCACTACCAGAACCTGTCGTACCTCAGCAGCCCCATTCTGACATTTGGGACTTATCAACGAAAGGCATTAAACGTAAGAGTCCTAGTCCCGAACCTGTAGTATCTCCAAAACCTGTAAAATTATTTAAACCCTACCTAGATGATATCAAAACTACTGAAGAAATTAAAGAAGAACCTGCGTATTGTATCAAAACTACTGAAGAAATTAAAGAAGAACCTCAATATTGTTCTGCTGCCTTGTCACCATGTGAACCTTTATATTGCAGTAATGTATGTGATATCAAATCAGAATATAGCAGCTCATACACCTTACATGAGTTGCAACCCAACACTGGTCTTAATTATTACTACTACCCATCTTACCCATCCAGTACTGAGTATGAATGCAATGGATACTGCTGTGAAGATATCAGCTATGGGCAAAATGTGGCTCCATTAAAACACAGACAAAGTTATAGTTTAGATTTCAAATTGAGTGCCATAGATTGTTACTATCAAGACTCTATTTGTAAGGGAAATCAGAGAGCAGTTGCTACTAAATATAATATTCATCGGAGGCAGATACAAAAGTGGTTGAAGCAGGCTGAAGAACTGAGGCTCAGAAATGAATCTTTAAAACAGATACATGCTGTAAGGTAGATTATTGTTATCTTGTTTAGTAAGAGTGTCCAAAATAGATGGTCGACTCTAGAAGATCATATACTTTTGTTTCATAAACATTGGTTATAGTATAAATATATTTAAGGTACTATTACCATCTAGAATGCACATTTTTGTATCTTATTTATTATATATAACTATTAAATTTTTTATGTTAAGTATACAACTTTTAAAGATTACAAAAAAATTTTCTTTTTTTTTCCATTGTTCATGTATTTTAAAAATGGTGCCAAAATCTGAAACATAAAATTGAAAATTTTGAAAACCATTTATCACATTTGAAAATATTACTCAAAAATTGACCTTTTTTTCCGTTTTTTTTATATAAAAAAAATAAAAATTTTATTATTATTTTTTTGGTCAAATTGTGGTACACTGTCATAACAAACAAAATGCATCAAAGATTTTGAGAAAGTTGGTTGATTTTAATAAACCATGATGTATTTTGCTTGTTTTCGTGTTTTCTATGATAGTTTAGCACAATTGAATAAAAAAAAATAATAAAAAAAATAATAATAATAACATTTTTGTGACTGAAAAAAGTTCAATTTTTGAATTTTTTTTTTCAAATTTCCGCCATTTTATATTTTTAAGATTTTTAAATTAAATTAAGGGTACATATTTTTTAAAACCCTTCTCGAATTTTATATTTCAGATTTGCTGTTCCAAAAATTAACTGTGCGCTATAGAACACTATTTTTGGAAAAAAAATTTTTGGCACCATCTTTCTGTATGGAAACGATGGAAAAAAATTGTAATCTTTAAAACTTATAGGTATAATAGTATAAAAAAAGATTGATTGCCATATAATAGACAAGATATAAAAAAATATTAAAAATGTATCATTTTTTAGCACTCTAGACAATAATATTACATTAAATACATTTTTGGGAATATTTATCAGTATTATCAAAATTATAGATCAATTGGCAGAATATATTTACCATATTTAACCTTGCTATTTTAGTTTGATCATATGAAAACTCAAAAGTTATTTAACAAAATACTTTTCCCTTAAACTGAGGCAATAGTTATGTAACAAAATAATTATTTGTTAAATTCTGTGATTTTTTAGGCGTTGACATTATATTTTGGCAAACTCTGTATAAATCCAAGCCAAGAGTCTATTAGTTGTTAAGAAAATGACATATCCGATTTGTTTATTTGCCTTATACAAATGTGGGTGCTAATTTAAGAATTATTGCTCAGCATATGACAATGTGCCTTGTTAGATTGTAGGAAAACATGTGCCAAAAATTGAACGGGAGGCAGCTATTGGTATACCTGAAATTATGCAATATGTTCTAGTATTCTGTTTTTGAAATTCTTCTCTTTGTCTTCCTTACATTTGCCATTTTACATTTGGAGTGTGAACTGCCAAATATCTTATTTACTTATTTATTATTTATTATTAGTTCTGTATATTTTTTCTATAATAATAGAATCAACTAAACTAGTTAGTTCTCATATATCAAATTGGATATCTCTTAGCAGAAAAAGAAAAGTTTTCTTTAAGAATGTCACCAGTTAAAGTAGCTTTCAAAAGAGCAAGGTGAACATTATTCAGATAAAAAAGAATTGTAAGTTTTGCTGGACAAAACTTGGGAAAAGAAGTGTTTTCGTTTGAAAATTGAATTAATCTAATTTAAAATATAATGTCCATTTTGCCGTTTTTAAGCTATAAGCTATTTACCTATTTTGTCTTAAAAAATAGTGATCCAATCATTTGTTTTAAATAAAAATTAATGATAAATGTTTAAAAATGCGTATTTCAACTTTATACCAGTATATACTGAGTAACGCAATCATTCTTCTAGCACTCTGGTTGTTGATCAACCAGTCGAAAGTTATTAACAGCAGTGAATCATGAACCAATTTTTGATATGGAAAAAAGTTGTCAGATATTTGATGATATATTTGAGAAAAATGAAACAAGGCAGGGTTCAAATGACAATTGTGTTAAAAAATAATTTTAATTTATTACATAGACAGGTAAAATATCTATGTAGTTGGGTATAAGATTAACTTGTGAAGTATAAAGACAGTTGTGGAAAAAGAATTGACAAATTAAAATGAAAACTAATTGTTTTTCTGTTAAGAATCCCTTATAATTTAAATCTCCATATGATGTTTGCAATCGATTGATGTGATTTGTAGGTATATAATCTTATCTAAACTATGTAAATATTGATTTTATTATTATGTATTAATAAATATATTGTGACCTTACACCAATAGGTTGTGAAATATCTTGATAAAGTTGTTTTTTATCTTATTGTATATTTTTCAGCTTGGCTGATCCTATGAAACTTTTTATAGATATTGTATTATTTTATATGAGATATTTTATAAATGATATTAATAAAAATGTACATATTTATACAATTGTTTTATTTCGGAGCTACTTGTCTATTAGATCAGGGTGGATCAATAAAAAACAAAAACTACATTTGGATGTGAGTGACTTTATATTTGCAGAAAAAGTTGTGTAGTAACTTCAGTAATAATAATTGACTTCTACTGCCTCTCAAATAAGTAAATATTTTTAAAAACATTGAAAATACTAAAAGCATCGTTTCTTTCTACTTTCCTTGCATATAACTTTTAAAACTATTCATTTTGGACCAAAGTCGTACTAAAATAAAGTAGCGATAATTGAATTTTCTATAAGATACATCAGGTTAAAAATATTTTAATTTATTACCCTTGCTTCAAAATGGCAATATAGAAAAAAGGGGGTCACAACCCTTTTCTTATTCAATGTTTTTCAACCACTTAGATTCATTCCCTCTCCTGTTGCCGACAAGAATGTAGCGTCGAATAATTTTTAAATAATTTTAAACTGTTTGCCCTTATTTAGTGTAGTGTTATGTACAATTTATGTTCAATTTCATGTTTATTACATTCTGCGCTTGCTGGACAGTCCAAATGTCCCTGATGATGCTTTAGAGAACGAAAGTACTTGGGCGAGATTTGATGAATAAAATTGTGCTCGATATTTGCCTTTAATTTTTCAAAGTTCATTTATTCGAGCATTCAACCTTATATCAGTTTAAAATTTGTTCCAATCACATATATACCTATGTTGATGTAGACGCAGCATTTCTGTTTACAAGTATATGTACTCAGATCTTCTTGCTCGATGACTCAGATCAAAGATATAAGTTTTTGATATACTATCTCATTAGATTATTTTTAACTGATAAAACGTCATAGCAATGCCACGTTTCCTACTGACAAAACTCGTTCCTGTCCGTGATTTCCTAGCGACAAAATTATAACAGATCCGTCACGAAGGTGTCTGGTAATTCTATTGTTGTCAGTTTGACAAACGTCAATGAGGCGTAATCAATTTTGGACAGATATAATTAATCCAGATGAAAAATCAAGATTTAGATGCCAGTCAGATGAAGAAATAAAAACATTGGTTTCGAAAAATGTCCCATTGAACACGCAGAGGTTCAGAAGCTCTATTTAGACCCAATTTTATGAGTTCTTACGGGTGAGAAATTTTACGCTTGGAAGATGCACTACCATAACGGAACTAGCAAAAATTCTGTAGATTGTACCTTTAACATGAAAAAAGGCAATGGCCAACACTATAAAGAATCGTCTGTAAAGTCAATGTGCAAAGCAAAAGAGCAAAATTGGTACAAGAAAAATATTTTACTTAGTATGGCATAAAAATAGACCTTTTAACAAATATATCTTTTAAATGTGCAAGATTTGCCAGAGATACCAAGCGGAGGCAGCTTCAAAGTGTTCAAGAAAAAAGAAAACTCTGTTCAAAAGGATTATTTACCGAAGAAATATTAAAAATCATCCAAAGCTACGACGAGGAGACGCCCGATGGAGCACCAAAAAAGTTTTTTCACCTTTGCTCATTTGAACTTGCTTGGAGAGGCAATGAGGCCGTAAACTGCAAGATTCACTTTTTCCATGAGGAATTTGATGTTATAGGAGAATTTACGGGCGGAATTAAATACAACAGCATTTTTTCCAAAACAATCAAGGCGGTTCGAAAAGTTTGGCAAGCAGCAAATGGCTAGTAAGAAATTCATCAAACGAAAATTTATGCCCAGTTAGATTATTTTTAAAATAAATGGAAAAAGGGGACCAAAAATTTTATCAGACCGACTTTTTCTTACCGTTTACCCTAACTGAAAGGATGGATCTTGATTCAAAAACTGTCCACTTGGAATCAACTCCGTATCTAAATGAACAAAAATGTCAGCTGAAAAAAATAGGATAGACACAAAATAACATAAAATAACAAGCTATTCTCATCGATATTCAGCTGTTTCAGCCTTGAACAAGCAAAGTGTTTCTGAACAGGAGTTAATTAAATTAACGAGCCACTCAAATGCAAGCTCTCTAAAATCATATCTGCAACTGGATTCCAATTACTACCAGAAGTTGATCGAAAATCTCAGAATAACAAATAAAGCTGGACCTTCAGGTTCCCAAATGCTACAGGTCAATAATACAGAAAATTATACTTTGGTAGAAAATAATGGCAATAAGTACTATAGTTTATAATAATTGTATATTAAATATTGTTAACAAATAAACAGAGAAATTTATTTGCCAGCAAAATTTTCTTCTGGTTGTATTCAAATTTGTTGCCTTTTGGCAATTTTCTCTTATGAAATTTTAACAAAATCACTCGACTGACGTCTCGTGATTTAACTTCTTCTTCAAGTTCCATCTTCTATCGAAGGTTGGAAATCATCATGGCTATGAGGACTCTGTTGACTGCCGCTCTAAAAAGTTCTGCACTACTGCATTCAAACCATTCCCTTAAGTTCTTAAGCCAGAATATTCTTCGTCTTCGCCCTGCATAATAAGTTGTAATAATGCGTATTTTTGCCCTCTCATCACATGTCCTAAGTACTCAAGTTTTCGTCTTTTAATAGTTAATATTATATCCGCCTCATTTCCTATCCTAGTTACTTCCACGTTTGACATTCTTTGAATCCATGATATTCGTAGGATTTTTGTGTAGCACCAAAATTCAAAGGGGGCCAACATATTCAGATGAACTTTTTTTAGTGTCCACCCTTCCAAGCCATAAAGAAAAGTCTTCTTCTTACGATGCCTTATACTTAAGGACGTTGGCCATTACATTTGCCCATTTAATCTTATTTGTGGCAGCCCTGAATAGTTCTATGGAGGTCATGTTCGTCCATTGCCGTAGGTTTTTAAGGCAAGAGTTGCGTCTTCTTCCTGGTCCTCTTTTGCTATTGACTTTGCCTTCGATTATAAGTTGGAGCAGTTCATACTTTTGATTTCTTATGATGTGACCAAAATATTGTTTTTTCCGTTCTTTTATTATAAGCATAAGCTCTCTTTCCCTATTCATCCTCCGCAAGACTTCCGCATTTGTCGTATGGCTCATGTAGGATATTAGATAAAGAAGAGTAGAGAACACGTAACATCGAAGCATTCTCAGGCGTAGTTCCAACCTTATATCCCGACAACAAAGAAACTTTTTAAGTTTAATGAATGATGTACGTGCTATTTCAATAAGTGTCTTAATTTCTTTGGTTTGGTCTACATCTGATGTTATCCATGTTCTTAAGTATTTATAGTTATTAACGCTCTCAATTGCAGTATCTTCAAAAGTCAATTGGATATTTGCATGTGCAGATTGCATTTGTATTTAACTGTAAACATTTAATTCGCAAAAATTGCCAGGCAACAAACTTTCATACCAGTCAAAAATATTGCCAGCAAAATTTTCTCTCTCTTATGATTATATACGATAATTTTAAAAAAACATTTATTTATTTATTGTTTTTTTAATAGCACTGATATCATAAGTACTAATAGGTATCAGTGGTCTTCTTTAAGTGCCATCTCCGCGACGAAGGTTAGCAAGTATCATGGCTATTCTGACCTTTGAGGCCGCTGCTCTGAAAAATTGCCATGAGCTGCAACCAAACCACTCCCTCAGGTTCTTCAACCAGGAAACGCGTCTTCTTGCTAAGCTTCTCCTACCCTCTATTTTTCCTTGAATTGTGAGTCTCAAGATGTTGAATATTTCGCCTCTCATAACATGTCCGAGATATTGCAATTTCCCTTCTTTTCTATTTCCCTCTCTCTGCCTATTCTCCTTAACACTTCTGCATTCGTGACTGTATCTACCCATGAAATCCTTAACAATCTTCTAAATGTACACATTTCAAACGCGTTAAGTCGATTTATTGTATTCCGGTTTAATGTCCATGATTCAGCTCCATAGTAGATAGAGTACGCTGTGTACATAGCATTTAATTAGCCCTATTCTGAGGGCCAATGTCAGATCTTTGCTGCATAAAATCTTTTTCATTTTTACAAAGTTGGCACGTGCTTTTTCAATTCTGACTCTTATCTCTGCAGTATAATCGTTATTTTTTGTGATTATCGTTCCCAAGTAAGTATATCTTTTTAGTCTCTCAATCTGTTGGCCGCCTACCGTTAATATTTCATTTGTATTGCTGTTCTTGCTAATTTTCATGAATTTTGTTTTTTTATTTTAAGAGAGAGTCCGTATTTTCCACTATATCTTAATATTTTGTTCATTATTCTTTCTAAGTCTTCCAAGTTGTCGGCTATTATGACTGTATAGTCGGCATATTGTTAATTAAACTTCCGTTCACTTTTATGCCGACTGTCTCGTTTACCAAAGCTTCTTGTATGATTTCTTCTTCATTCTTTTTGAATGCCTTGTTGTAGTCTATAAAGCATACATAAAGATCTCGATTATCATCCAAACATCTTTGGGTCAGCACGTTAAAAGAAAATAGTGCCTCTCTTGTGCCCACTCCATTCCGAAATCCAAACTGACCTATGATTTTGACCTATGACCTAACAGATCTATGTTTTTTCATTGACCAGTTTTACTAATTCACTTGATAATTCATCTGAGCCAGCAGCTTTATTATTTTTTATGGACTTTACTGCATGCATAACTTCTGACTTTGTTATTTAGGGTCCCTCATCTCTACTCTGATTATTTCCATATATATTTTCCTGTCTCTGGTCATGGAATAATTCCTCTATATATTCTTTTCCATTTCTTTTCAAAGAGAGGAAAATGTAATACTTGGGTCATGTGTCGAGAGGCGAAAAATATGAGTTACTTTTACTGTATATATTGTATTGTATTATGTTTAATCCGCTGTACTTAGCATTCGTAGATTATGAAAAGGCTTTCGACAGCATTGAACACTGGGCGGTTGAAGAAGCTCTGGTCAACAGTAGAATAGATTCAAGATACCGACAATTGATACATGATATTTACCAAAACGCAACCATGACCGTAATTTTGGACGACAAATTAATAATGGATAATATAAAAGTTAAACGAGGAGTCCGACAAGGCGATATAATTTCACCTAAACTGTTTACCTTGACCCTCGAAGACATAATAAAATCAACAGAGTGGAAAACAGAGGAATATGTATTAACGGAACATACCTAAATCACCTTAGATATGCGGATGATATACTCTTGATCTCCTCGAAACGACAAGAACTGGAATTAATGCTGAATGAACTTCATGAAAAATCACTGCAAAAAGGCTTAAAAATTAACTTCAACAAAACAAAAGTAATGACAAACACGGAAGACCAAGAGGCAATAAAAATAAAAACAGAAAAAATAGAACAGGTAAATGAGTATATCTATGTAGGACAAACAATCAGAGCTAACAGAGAAAATCAAACAGCCGAAATATCGAGACGAGTAAGAATGGGATGAGCAGCGTTCAGCAAACTTTCTTACGTTTTAAAAAATCAAACAATCCCTCTATACTTACGAAGCAAGGTATATAACTCCTGCATAATACCGGTGCTCACAGACATGGACATTTATACAGGCCAATTTGGATAGGATAAGGAAGGCACAAAGAGCGATGGAGAGACAAATGTTGGGTGTATCACTTAGAGATAAAAAACATAACCAGTGGATCAGAACCAGAACAAAGACAGTAGACGCGATAGAACAAGCAGCAAAACTGAAATGGAAATGGGCTGGACACAATGAACGTCTCCAAGACGGACGATGGAACAATGCCATGTGAAAGTGGCGTCCATACAATGCAAAGAGATCAAGAGGCAGACGGATAGAGAATAGGTTCAAAAAAAAAATTATGTTTAATATACTGGAAGGAAAAGTACAGGTCAAAAGATCAGTAGGAAGACGCCAGAACTAATGGCTAAAAAACCTGAGAAGATGGTTCAACCGCTCATCCGCAAAAATCTTTCGCGCAGCAGTTTCCAAAACCACAATTGCCATTTGGATCGCCAACCTTCGAAAGGAGGCGGCGCCATGCGAAGAAGAAGATATTCTTACCATCTTCCTAATTTTTGTTCCGTCTTCACTAAAATGTTTCCTTGTTTGTCCAATAGTATGCTAGAGGTTTTTTGTTTTGATACCCCAGCTAATTCTTTAACTTTCCTATGAAGATTGAAGTTATCATATTTGTTTTGTAAGTATTCTCTTTCTTGTCATTCTCCAGCGAAATAAGTATCTTTAGCTTCTCTTATTTTCCTTCTTATTTGATTGTGCAGCTGTTGATACTGAGTTATGTTGATACTCTTTTGTCTTCTTCTGTCCTCCATCATTTCCAAGATTTCTTCTGTCATCCAATCTCCCTTCTTGCATCTGGTTGTTGTGAGTTCTCTGTGACTTGGTTCGATAATTGCATTTTTAAAGAATTACCACTGTTGTTCTACATCACCATAAATTGATTCCGGTGTGGATCCTTCTAGATGTCTTCTGATTTTAATTTTTGTAGGTTTAGTTTATCACTTTTGTAGCTTTTTTGTATATTTTTAAATGAAGTTGGAATTTTGCTACAACAGGATTGTGGCAACGCAACGTCTGCACTTGGGTACACTTTCACCGATTGTATTGCGTTTCGGTATCCGTGGTTTATTAAAAGATAGTCAATTTGGTTTCTATCGATTTTATCGATCTTGTCAGCTGGCGATTTCCAAGTGTAAAGGCGTCGTTTAGGCAGTTTAAAGAAAGTATTCATTACCGCAAGATTATGTTCTAGGCAGAATTCTATAAGGCGTTCTCATCTCTCATTTCGAACACCGAGTCCATAGTAGACTCACATCTTCCTTCTCCAAATTTGGCGTTAAAATCACCCATGACTACTGTTATATCTCTAGATGTTGTATTTTGTAGGGTTTTTTGAAGGTCATCGTAAAATTTTTCAATTTCTTCCTCTGTTTTATCGGCGGTTGGCGCATAAATCGGAATAAGGTTTAATTTCTCATGTGTTGTCATCATTTTTATTAGCATAATTCTTTTCGATATTGGTATAAAGCCTACAACTGATTTTGCAACTTTTTTACTGACATTAATTGCTAGTCCATACCGATGTTGGTTGTCGGTACTACTAGAGTAGAAAAGTCGACCATTGGTTGTACTTAGTTCGCCGGAGTCGAGCCATCTTGTGTCACTTATTCCCAATATGTCGATATTAAGTCGCATCCTTTCTTGTTCTATGTTCCTTAGTTTACCAGGCTCATACATGCTTCTAACATTCCATGTCGCTATTTTAAAAGTTGGATTTTGTATTTTTAGTACGCAGGGATTTCGTTGGTTAACGACCTGAGGAGCACTGTCATCGTTATTATTTCTCCCCCTGTCGAATCTTGGCATCCGAGAACTATGATTAGTACGGTGATGCTTTTCATTTACTACCATGCCGATTTCTAGGGGTACTCTACAAGTCTTTATTGCAGTGGTTCCCTGTTGCCTTCTGCATCCTTATGCCGTTGACCATTTCTTGGTTCATCCGCCTTCGAGATAGATTTCTCTATCTCAGGACAAAAGACTGCCCTTACATCTACCAGCTCCTCCGCCCAAAATCGTTGGCCAGTATTTGACTTGATTCTATATCAACCCTAAAATCGAGGGTTGCCACTTACGCCATCCGTACCGTACCGAAGTTTTGCTCGACAATGGACCCTAAACAGGACTAGTTTCCCGGGTCAGGAAACCCCCGGAATCTGCGGAGGGCAGGGATTGATTCATTTTCCCTGATAGGACTATCTTCAAGAATTTAAAGAGTTCCTATCCGCTACCTTACCTAGATGATTTTTTTAAATGCCTATTTTGTTTTTGGTAAATTTTGGCATATTTTGGTAAAATTGCTTGCTTATATATGCGCATATTTCCTGAATTTTTTTGTGCATTTTTGCTCATCTAGTTATCATTAATCATATATGGTGTTACCTATTCTTGTGGTACTTTATCGTTGTTTATCCAACTTCGGAATAGTTTTTTTTCATGTTCATATAAAGTTTTAATGCAATATTTCAAAAATTATTCAGATTTATCGCTGAGTTCTGAAAATTTTTGGTTTTTAAGTGATTTGCACGCGTTGATATCTTAGCTCTTTGCTCTTGTGTGTGGCGATAGACATACGTCCAGTAGGTTAATTAAAAAAATGAATTTTTTATTATTTTCTTCCTTCAACAAAGTTTGAAGCCTTTTTCCTATATACTTTTGGAGGATATTTTTGAAAACAGTGTATAACTTATAGTTCAATACGAAATACGACAGCTTTGGAATCTAAACAACATAAATACCTACTGAAAAATGTGTTGCATTGGTCATTATTTAATTAACTTTTAAATGTATATTCATTGTACCTCCGGTGTTTTAAACGCCATATGTACTTTCACAAAACAAACAACAGTTGTTTGTTTAAATACAATTTCCATTTAATACCGAGAATAATATGTAAATTATATGTAAATAGTATTTATATTCTTTATCTTTTACACGATGTTTAACAACAAAAACTAAGGAAAGGCATAAATTATTTAAATTTCTGTCATGGGTATAAATAATGCTCTTTATTACTGAAAACTCAGTTAATACCGCCATTTGTACGACGTAACAGCATGTTACCGAGCGGTACATGTGCATGTCTCCAAAATTATGAAAATTTTGGAATTGAAATATGTATTAACTTTGAATCTGAATGATGCTGGTATAAAACAGCTATTACAATATAATACAGGTTTCATGACCAAAGCCAAAAAATACAGTTCTCGTTCGTCAACTTTTAGAAGAATAGAAATGTCGGATATATCTTTTTTTTTTGTCAAACAATAGTTTGTTTCGCACATCTCACAGATGAATATTACTTCTCGTCGATTGGAATAGATATTACTGAATTTATAAATTTTAGGTGATAGGAGTTTACGTGAAGAAATTTCTGGTGTAATTACTCACATTGCATTTTGTTATAGTACAAGTTCGCCAAATAAATCATTAAAAGTAATTATAAAATATATAAAATTATTTTTAATAAAAAATATACAGTTCGCTTAAAGTTCGAATGAAAAATAAAACCATAAATTTTAATTTAAATCCATTCATTCTAATGATGGTAATTAAATATGAACCTAATAATTCTAGATGAAGATCGCAAGAATTTAATATAGATATGTACCATCATCTATAGTCAATAAAGATAGAGAACTGCCAAAGACTGTTAAACATCGAAAAATATCTTATCTGGGACATATAGTCAGGAGAAGTCGATATAAAATGTTACAACTGATCCTTAAAGGTAAAATAGAGGGCCGTAGAGATGTAGGAAGGAAACGGGTTTCTTGGTTGAGGAACATTCGTGAATTGACTCGGATATCAAATGCCGGACAATTATTCCATATTGCAGAAGATCGAGAAGGCTTCGCAATGGAGATCGTCAACGTCGGATAATTCTGATATGGCAAGCTTATTGATTTTAAAGTGTCATACAACAGTGTCATAAGACCAAGTCTTTACAACACTACGAATGAGTTATAAATTCCAAAAAACTAAAAAACAATACGCATGATAAATGTGACGGTAGCCAAGATACTGTCAGCAGTAGAAATTCAGAACGATTCGTCAACTTCATGTGATATACATAGAGGGTTAAGGCAGGGAGACGCGTTTTAGCGTCAAAGTGTCAGCTTTTTAACATAGCCTTAGAAAAAGTCGTACGAGACGCTAATATAGATATCAGAGGAATATCTAAATCTATGATGAAGATACATCAGTACAAGAAAAAAATACGTTCTACCAATATCTTGAAGCCGTACTCTCAAAAGTAGGCAATCACCGAGAAATAATAATGATGTGCGACCTGAACTCAAGAAGTAGAAGACAAAATAATTCAGTAATATGTAACTTAAGCGAAGAAGTAACCAATAATATCCCAAATAGACTTATAAACCAATGTGCATAATTTACCTGAAAATCATGCATGGATTTTACCCCCCCCCCCCCCAAATATATAAATATACCACGCATCTGGACACAAGACAATTAAAATCAGTTATTGAGTATAGTTACAGTTAGGCAGATATCTTTGAAAATACAAGATATTCGAGTATACAGGGGCATACTTACCGAAATAATATATGAAACAACTGAGAGTGAAACAAAGTTTAACATAAACAGCCTTTACAATAACAGAACACAAAAACTATATCAACAAACTATACCAGAGACTTATTTAGAGATGTAAACCACGACACAAATATAATTATGTCCACGTAGTAGAATTGCTAAAGGGAGCTGTATGCTGTGTATGAAACCTTAAGAAAAGTAGTGCGAATCTACCGACGAACAAATACGAACATATTATGGACTGATGAACTAGAAAGAAAATGTCCTGGCTCCGAAACATAAGGCAATGGACAGGGATTAACGACATACAATCTCTGATACATATTGCAAGAAATAGAGAATTAATGGAAAATGTGATCGCTAACATCCATTAGTGGATTTGCAGCTGAAGAAGAAGAAGATGAACTTGAACAACAGAAACAGATAAAACAATGAGTATATAACAAATGGCTTTCCTCCCAAGAAGTAGACGACAAAAACCAATACCGCAATCAACAAAGAATTTTTAAAGGAATGGTTATGAGATATAAAAACAAACAGGGGAAAGAAAATGCGAGGAAGTGAAATCATGTCTAGGTGGAAGCAAGTGTTTGGAGGCTCTTGAGATTTATACGAAATCTAAGAAAGGGGGGGGGCATAAATACAACAAACCTACAAACTATCAACATCAATTTATTTAAAAGTCTTTACGCAAAAGCACTACAACAGTCCAGACCTGAATATCTCCAACAAACACCCAAAAGAAAGCAAACCCATGGACCAGGAATAAACATCAGCGATGATCTAACTGCAAAACTTATAAAAAGCGTGAAAAATAAAAGAGCGTATGCACCAGAGGGAATCCTTGCTGAACTTTTGAAAAAGTCAACACCAACGCTTGTTAACATGATGATAGAATATTTTAATAGATAACTTAACGGAGATAATATACTTGATAGCTGGAAAGAATGATGGATTACATGGATCCATATAAAAGGAAATAAGGCAGACTGCACAAACTAAAGTTGCACCTCTCACTTTCAGTAGATTGTAGGAAAAGTTATGAAAAACGTAGTCGTAAACGAATTTGAACAAATTGAGATAGAACAGCAAGCAGGGTTTCAAGTTGGACGATCTTGCATCGACCACATCTATACTTAAACTCAAATAAATGAAAAAATGATGACTGGGGATACACTAACTCATCTATTATTTGTGCACTTGATGTAAACTTAGGATACAATATCCCTATGTAGACTATTCATCTCTACTTATATATACTTAATCTATGAGACTATTGCAAGTACTGGAAAGCTCATCTATACTCGGTTCGCTATTAACAGCAGTTAACAGTCCGAACTGTCTAGTGAATTTAGTAATTATATTTTTGCGAATGCGAAGTTAGTTACTTTTGACAGACTAAAAGTGGCTGGAAATGACTATACAACCAAGCACACGTACTCATAGCCAATATTAATAGCAAACAAACTAAATAGTAAATAAAATAGAACTTTGCGAATTACCGACAATCAATATTCATTTATCTGCATCTAATAATAAATAGTTATGTTAAATTATAACAACTAAAATTTATTTTTTAAATATATACTACCCAAAATTTGATGGGTTTAGTATACACTTCCACTATTTAGAATAATTCTTCTTTTTTTTCAAAGAAAGAAGTCTGCAATAGTAGTATACTTGAGCTATTAATACTGAGAAGTAGGAATTGTTGTATTGTAGGTTTCCGACAATGAATCTGTCAAAATATGCCCGAGCTGAGCGAATGGAGTATATTAGTTATTACACTTGTGGACGTGTGAAAGCGATACAACGATTCTACAACGATCTTACATCTAAAAATAAAGATTGACAACCAGTTATCCGTGAATTTTAGGGTAAATAAGGGACTAAGACAAAGTTAAAGTGTATCTCCCCTACTCTTGAAAATCTACATGTGAGGCACTGAGAAATGGAGATCATGTTCTGGAATGGGATGGGTATACCATTAAACGTAGACAGTAAAATTATTTCTTAATTTTCTAGTAGAACTGAATTTTTTTAGCAAGCAGTTAGCTTTAAGGTTTGCATTTATTATTGTATAAGAGAGTGTGTTATTAAGGTCACAAAAACAATGAGTTTTGTTAGTAAAAGCATTTATTTTTGTAAAAACTGTAAAATAAAATCATATATTTTAATACTTAGTGATGCCAGCCATTGCTGCAATTAAAGCTTCTACACGTCGGGGCATGCACTAATGCGATTCTTTAATAAAAGCTTCAATTCAATCAACTGTCGCTTTGTGGTAATATCATCTTTGACGATCGCCTTTTTGGTTAACTCCCACATGCTCACTATGGAGTTCATGTCACGTGAGTTTCCCTTCCAAAGGCAGAACTGCAATTAGTATGGTATAACTAGGCACAAACCCATTCTTCTTCTGCTATAATAGTGCCTATCCTCTATGGATGTTGGCTACCACAATGGCCCATCGTATTTTATTAGCAGCTGTTCGAAATAGGTCTGTGGTGGTCATACCTGTCCACTGCCTCAAATTTTTAAGTCAGGATATTCGGCGGTGTCCTGGTCCTCTATTTCCTTCTATTTTCCATTCTAATATTAATAGTAGGATTCTGTATTTATTTTCATTTCTCACTATACAGATTGAACGAAATAAATTCGGAACATACGACATATTATGTATTTCGGCTCAATTTTGCTGTAGGTGGTTGGCCAAAAAAAGGTTGTCAAATAGTTATATTATAAAAATCCAATACTTCAATGGGCTGCTGGATTCTGAAATCATAAAAATTGAAAGCTACACATAAATCTACGATTTTATTATGCTGTCAAACCAGTTATCGCTTCTTTAGACAATCCCTTCTTTGAGCGGTGTTGCCAACGTCATTCCTTTAGATGTTTCTCATACTCAGATAAGGTGTTATCCATAAAACATTTACAAGAAAAAAAAAACTACAAACCATTAAGTTTATTTTTGTTATTAGTCTGTTGTAGTAGATTGGTAAATACAATGAAAAATATAGGCAAATATCCGATTTATTTAAAGATACGAAGAAGATATAACTCTCAAAAAGATTCGCAAATCGAATTATTACACGGCGATTGGCAACATTGTTGCGAGACAGATTGTTGAACGATATTTTATACAATGTCTAAACCCAGGTATGGATTTATTTTTGTCCAAGTTTTATATTGGTCCACTATTTCAAATGCAGTTCAAACAGACATATATTAAATTGTATGATCCGTTTTAAATTCGTTCAATCTGTATGTCCGAAGTATGCTAACTTTCTCTCTTTAATGGAATTCAAGACTTCAGGTTCTTTTTGTAAACGTTGTATTACTGCGTCGTTAGTTATATGATGTACATATGATATTCTGAGCATGCGACAATAGCACCACATCTCGAAAGACTACAACCGTCTGCAAGACGCATCAGTGAGTGTCCATCCCTCTGCTCCATACATAAGAACAGAAAACACATAAAAATAAGGATTTTGAGTCGGAGATGTAAGTTCAAGGTTAAATTGCAGAGAACTTTCTTCATCTGTTGGAAGGAACTCCTTTCTTTTTCGATCCTACATTTAATCTCGTATGAGTGATCCCAGCTGTCTGTGATGTTGCATCCTAGGTATGATATTTTTTTCTGTTCTATCCAATACCTCATTGTCTGCCATAAACTTTGTATATGTATCTTAGTTTTTGCTTATGATCATAATTTTCGTCGTCTTATTATTAAGTTTCATTCCATATTTTCTACCGATGTTAAATACTTGATCTATCAGTCTTTGTAATCCTTCAGCACTATATGCAACAAGAACAGTGTCGTCTGCATATCTTAGATTATTTATTACTTCACCGTTAACAATCACGTTATTAGTCGTTTCTCCCAAAGCTTCTCGAAATAGATGTTCAGAGTACGCATTAAACAGCAAAGGCGAGAGTATGCAACCTTGTCGTACTCCTCTTTGTATTGGGACTTCATTGGATAATTGATTGTCTACTCGAATCTTGGCTACTTATTTTCTATAGAAATTGGCTATTATTCTTATATCCTTGTCATCGATGTTTGCGATTGGCAAAGTTTCTATAAGCCTCTCATGCTGTACTTTGTCAAATGCCTTTTAGAAGTCAATGAAACAGGCAAAGACATCTGTATTAACATCTCTTGCTCGTTGTATCAATACTTGTATGCTAAAAAGTGCCTTTCTTGTGCCAAGACCGCTGCAAAATCCAAATTGTACATTAGTGATACCCTCCTCCTATTTCTTGTATATGCGAGCATGGATGATGTTTAAGAATATTTTGAGTGAGTGGTTCATGAGGCTAATGATTCGGTGGTCTTCACATTTCTTAGTATTTGCTTTTTTTTTGGAGGTGGTATAAATATGGACATGTACCAATCTTTTGGTAAAGTTCCTGTTTCATATATACGGTTAACAGCGGCGGCCGGCCAGGTGAAGTAGGTGAAGGTAAAGTTCACCAAAAAAATATAATTAAATTGAGATAAATAAATAAAAAATAAAGGCAACATTATTATATCTAAATTCTGAAATCAATTATTTATTCTATTTTAATTAATCTAAAAATTAAAAAAAAAGACAGCTAGCTTTATTAGCGGTGCGGTAGGTACTTGACTGTGCGGTGCGGTCAAGTCCTGACCTGTGTCACTTGCTGTGTATGATTCAGATTCAGGAATAGGTGAATATCATTTTTGAAATGCAAAATCCATCTGCACAAGCGTTCACGGTTTCCATGGCAACGTGATGTCAGCCTGTCGCTAGTGATAGTTAAGAAAAATAGCTAGTGCAGTTCCGTTAAAAAATTTATTATCCGTCTTCATCCACTGGCCACTAGTTGCATGGGTACCTATTTAGTATTCGCAGCGACAATATTTTGAAATTTAGTATATTATATAGACGTTTTTTATATAGTATAGTGTATAGTATTTATTAGTTTAGTTTTTATATAACTATACATTTTTTAACGAATTTTTAATGAGATTTGGGCGCGACGTACCAAAACTCCTTTTGGCTCCGGCAAGCTTTCCTCATCTTCACCACTTTTTTAGGGCACGAGCCGCCGCTGACGGTTAAATAATTCTGTCATAATGTCAAGTTGATTGTCTTTTATCAATTTCAATACCTTAGCATATATTCCATCAGGTCCTGGCTCTTTGTTCTTTTTTAGACTACTTATAGCAGATCTTACTTCTAATTTTGTTATTGTTGGTCCATTCTCGACGTTGTCATATACTTCAATGTGTTGGTTGTCACTGAACAGTTCTGCTATATATTCCTGCCATTTGTTCAGTTTCCTTGCGTATTAAATAGTAAGTTTTCATCTTTATCAAACAGTGCAGTGGGCATTGTTGTTCTATATATTCCTGCCATTTCTTTGATCTTCCTGTGCATATTGAATATTATCATGTTTTTCTGTAGGATCTCTATTTCTAAGCATTTCTCTAACAGCCAGGATTCTTTTGCTAATTTTATTTCTTTACGTGAGGTAGCGGGTAGGTACCCCTTTATGGTCCCGATAGAGGGTAGACTTACTTCAGGGAGGTAGCGTCCCTGCCCACGCGAGCTCCTGGTTTTTCCTCCACTCCCTATTTAGGTGAAACCAGGCCCAAACCCTAGTATTATCCTACCTAAACTCCAAATTCCTTACCTAATCCCCCCCCACTCGCTAACACGTCTGCCAGCGGGGTGAGTTATTTATAGGCTAAGGGAATAAACCCCGACAGAAAATTCTGGTCCTCCTAGCAAGGGGGTTTAGCAATGGGCCAGCAACTCATTCTTGGAAAAAATAGTAATGCTAAAAATACCGAAACCAAGCCTCGGGATATGGATGGAACTAAAGGACGACGACAATGGCAACGAAAACGGACACTGATTTGTGGTACATGGAATACACAAGGAATTAGAAATAAAATCGAAGATGTTATCCAAGAAATGAAAAAACATAAAATGGATTTTGCTGTACTCTCAGAAACAAAGAAAAAAGGACAAGGAACCCAAAATCTTGATGGATATATACATATACACACGGGAGTTAATAAGGAAGAACATGCCAAAAGAGGAGTATCAATACTTATATTGAAGAAATACAAAAAGAATATATCGAACTGGCAAGCAATAAATGAAAGAATCATAAAGATCAACCTCAACTTGAAAGGATTAAAAATAACAATAATAGGCACATACGGTCCGAATGATGATGCACGCCTAGAAGAAAAAATAAAATACTATGAAGTCCTAGATGAAACTATCTCTCAAATAGGTCAAACAAGGGAAACTATTATACTAGGTGACCTCAACGCAAGAACTGGTAGAAGAATAAAAGATAAAACAATAGGACCATATGGAGAAAACACTACAAACGATAATGGCAATAACTTAATAGAAATGTGTAGACACAACTCACTAAGGATCATGAATGGGTATTTCAAACATAAGGAAATACATACATATACATGGACTCAGCCTACAAGAAACTTAAGATCAGTAATTGATTACCTAATAATGAAACAAAAATCTAAAATAAAAGTGCATGACGTAAGAGTATTTCGAGGAGCCGAATGTGGAAGTGACCACCATCTAGTAAAAGCTAAAATGATACTACCGCTAAGCGGAAACGGTAAACACCAACAAAACAAAAATCTAAATCAAAATCACTCAGCAGAAGGTGAACAACTACAGTATAATCTAACAAGTTTAGACAACGATAGTACTAGAGAATTGTATAAAAAAAGATTGGAGCAACAACTACCACAGGAATTTAAACATAAAACAACAGAAGAGTTACATAGCATAATAAGAAAAGGAATACATCAAGCGGCCAAAGAAGCATTAGGAATAAGAGTAAACAAACTCAGAAAGACAAATAATTGGTGGAATGATGAACTACAGGAAATGAAAGATCAAAAGCAAAAATTATATCACAGATGGTTGGGAACAAAGGATCAAGAACACAAAAGAGAATATAGAGAAATGGTAAATAAATTTAAATCCACGATAATAGAGTCAAAAAATCAAAGCTGGGAGAGAAAATGTCAGGAATTAGATACGTATATTGGCGGCCGCAAATCAAGAGAATCCTGGAGATTTATAAAAAACATCAGATCCAACAGAACAGAACAAATAGCCATACACTCCATAGAGCCCGAAAAATGGGAACAACACTATAAAACACTGTTAGTAGAAGAAAGACCGGAATTCAAAAACATAGAACAACATGAAATCCTGATTCAAGGAGAGCCTCCAACAATTAACATCGAAGAAACTAAAAAAGCTATATCATTGTTGAAAAATGGACGTGCTCCGGGCCCAGAGGGGATATATGCAGAGTTAATAAAAAATGGAACCAACAAACTATTCGAGATACTAACAGAAGTTTTCAATAGGCACTTGCACGGAGAACCAGTGCCACAAAGTTGGAAAGAAGGATGGATTACATCTATCCACAAAAAAGGAAATAAGGAAGATTGCAATAACTATCGGGGTATAACTGTTACGAGTACGCTTAGTAGATTATATGGGAGAATTATAAAAGAACGCATATGCGAAGAATACCGTCCTTTTGAATCAGAAGAACAAAACGGATTCAGAGCGGGACGATCCACAATAGATAGTATTTTTTGCTTATCCCAAATACTCGAGAAAAGAACACTGAGATCTCGAGAAGTGCATTTACTTTTAGTCGATTTAACAAAAGCATATGACACCGTGCCTGTTGCGAAATTGTGGGAAGTATTGGAGAAAACCAGTATCAGCGTTTCACTAATCGACGCTATTAAAGATCTATATAACAACACAATATCAAAAGTTAAAATAGGAAATAAGGTTACTAATGGTTTTCAGGTAACAAAAGGACTGAAGCAAGGTTGTTGTTTATCTCCCATACTATTTAATATATATATCGACGAAGCACTCAGGCAATGGAAAAAGAAGTGTAAAGGGATGGGGCTGTCTATTGGGGATGAAACGTTATACACGCTGCATTATGCAGATGACCAGGTAGTTATTGCCCAAGACAAGGAAGACCTAGAGTATATGGCTAGAAAACTAATGGAAGAGTACAAAAAATGGGGCCTCGAAGTAAATTTACAAAAAACGCAATATCTTTGCATAGGAGGAGAAAATACTGCAGATGACCTCGACTTAGAAGACGGGAAAATTAAGAAATGCGATCAATGTATATATTTGGGGGTAAAACTAACAAAGACAGGAAGAACTGATGAAGCCATAAAAGACAGAATAACCAAAGGGAAACGAGTTATAGGTGCATTGAATTCAGTACTATGGCAGAAAAATATAAGACCGGAAACGAAAAAAAGAATATATAACACAATATTGAAACCAGTAATCGTGTATGGCTCAGAAGTATGGCAGTTATCACAAAAACTTAAAGGTAACCTCTTGGCAGTTGAAATGGATTTTTGGAGGAGAGCAGCGGGAAAGTCTCGATTAGAACATGTGAGAAATGAGGACATAAGAAATCAAATGAATGTACAAAGATCAATTATAGAAGACATCGAAAAACAACAACTGACATGGTACGGACATGTTAGACGTATGGGGGAAGAAAGACTACCAAAAAAAATATTAGAATGGGTACCACCAGAGAAAAGAAAACGAGGACGACCACCAACAACATGGATGCAAGGAATTTCAAAAGCCATGTCAGCAAGAAATCTATTTGAAGAAGACTGGCAGAATAGACAGGCTTGGCGAACGGGAACCCAAAGGCGGATTACGCTATAAACGGGATATATATATATATTTCTTTACGTACCTTTTTGTGGTGTTACTTGTACTTTTCTGCATATTTATTCTTAAACTCTCATCTTTGCTCCTGATGTGTCATCCATGGTCGTTTTATTTGTCTTTCCTGTTTGATGTTGTTTATTGTTGTTGTTACTAATACATCTTTGATCTCGTTCCACATTGTATCAATATCTTTCCTATTATGTGTTGCAATGTCGTTAAATTTTATGTTTATTTCTTCTTGCATTTGTTGTTTTACGTTGCTTTGTTTCAGTTTTTGTATGTCCACCGTTCTTATAACGTCCGACTTTCAAGTGTTTTTCATCCTTACTCTCAGTGCAGCAAGCAATAAGTGATGGTCGCAGTTGATGTCTGCTCCAGGATAGGTTTTTAATGAAGTAACCGCATTACGAAACCTTTTATTTATTAGAAAATAATCTATTTGGTTTCTAATTATTTGTTGCGGGCTATTGGCGGGAGACCTTCAGGTATATAGTATATACTTCTACCTGGTAGTTTGCATTGGCTGTTCATGATTACATTATCTGTTTCTTGACAAAATTGTATCAGTCGTTCGCCTCTTTCATTTCGTATACCCAATACATACTCTCCTATTATGCCTTCCACTGTACCCTCTCCAATTTTGGCATTAAAGTCTCCCATGATTATACTGACTTCTTCTTTTTTCATATTTTTCGATGCATTCCTTAATTCTTCATAAAAATGTTCAATCTCCTGCTGTCAGCTATCCGATGTCGAAGCATAGATTTCTAAGATATTAAGGTTGTTTGGTCATGCATCTATTTTCAACAAAGCTACTCTGTCGAGTTAATACTCAAGTAATATGTTTATTTAAAAATTACCTAATCAGCTTGTCGTCTCTCCGGCTGAGGGATGGTGAAAGCAATTATATAAGTCCTGTCACTCCGTGACAGGACTTATATACGGGTGTGCTTAAAAGTTAGTTATTTTCGCTTATTTTAATTACTATTTATAACTGGGAATAAGCCACAATTAAAGATAAAAATACGTTTATTGACGTTTCAATTTCCAATTCGGAAATCGTTCTCAAAATACAAACAGTAAATTAAACAAATTTTGTTTTTTGTTACATAGTGAAAAAATTCTTCTAATAATTTAATTTTATCTGACTCATTTATATTGACAATTCAGACATACATTATGCATTTTAAAGTAGACGACTTTAAAATGATATTGCCAATATTGTTGAGTTGCGCTCCTGGGACGACTTTACTTATAAGATAGTTCATTTGATTACATGAAATCAACTTTAACTTGAGAATATCCGTCAGAAAAAATCATAGCATGTAATTCGTCTTTAAAAAGACAAACACATGACATGATGACAGTAAAATTCTCCTGTTAGTGATTCCATAGTAAATTATGAGGGAAAAACCAGGAAAAAAACCTCATAATACTATCCCGACATTGTAAGTATTTGTTCGTGAATTTAGTTTACCTTCAACAAACATCAAAATTCTGATTTTATATGTTACGTTATTTAAAAAACATAAATGATGTATCCGCTATATGTTACTGACTTACTAATACTGGTATTTTCTTATTAATAACTTCCTCTTTCAATATTGGTAACCAGATCCTACTACATTCTGCCGAGGAATTTGCGACACAATTGGCCTTATTTAGCATAATTAGAGCCGCTTCTTTGATTTGTCTTTTTTTGCTATCCGTTTCTTTTAGGACTATATTTGAATTATTCCATTGAACCCTATGTTCATTATCCCATGCGTGTTTACATATTTGAGATCTATCAAATTCTCTATTTTTAATATAAGATTGATGTTCACTTATTCTAACATTTAATGGCCTTGATAAAGAATAAATAAAAAAAGAAAAATCAAAGAAGCGGCTCTAATTATGCTAAATGAGGCCAATTGTGTCGCAAATTCCTCGGCAGAATGTAGTAGGATCTGGTTACCAATATTGAAAGAGGAAGTTATTAATAAGAAAATACCAGTATTAGTAAGTCAGTAACATATAGCGGATACATCATTTATGTTTTTTAAATAACGTAACATATAAAATCAGAATTTTGATGTTTGTTGAAGGTAAACTAAATTTACGAACAAATACTTACAATGTCGGGATAGTATTATGAGGTTTTTTTCCTGGTTTTTCCCTCATAATTTACTATGGAATCACTAACAGGAGAATTTTACTGTCATCATGTCATGTGTTTGTCTTTTTAAAGACGAATTACATGCTATGATTTTTTCTGACGGATATTCTCAAGTTAAAGTTGATTTCATGTAATCAAATGAACTATCTTATAAGTAAAGTCGTCCCAGGAGCGCAACTCAACAATATTGGCAATATCATTTTAAAGTCGTCTACTTTAAAATGCATAATGTATGTCTGAATTGTCAATATAAATGAGTCAGATAAAATTAAATTATTAGAAGAATTTTTTCACTATGTAACAAAAAACAAAATTTGTTTAATTTACTGTTTGTATTTTGAGAACGATTTCCGAATTGGAAATTGAAACGTCAATAAACGTATTTTTATCTTTAATTGTGGCTTATTCCCAGTTATAAATAGTAATTAATTTACAATGCCACAAGAAAATAGCTTCAGAACAATATTTGCTTATTTTAGTGCAAACTTTTTTCCGGCGAATAATTTTGTTTTTGTCGTGAGGCTCGTCCAAAGTTAACCTTTTTAAGCGAAAAATGGAATCAGATAAAAAACGCAGGACGGTTCTTTGTAGTGCATTTACGAAGGTTGCTACTGTTTTGGACAGTTTGTTAGCTGAATCGGTGGACATTCGACACTGGCAGAAAATTAGCATACAGTGGGAACTTTTACAAGTAAAGTATAATGAGCTTTGTGAATTGGAAAGTGCGGTACTTGAAAGTATATTGAAAGAAGCTTCCGAAGAAGAATTAATCAGTGAGATGGAGGCATAAGATAAATATAGTGCAAGGTACTTTGAACTTAGGTACAAATATGATGACAGACCAGGTTCAGTAAATTTAAATTACCTCCAATCGAGTTCAAGAAATTTAATGGAGACTTGAAAGATTGGCTTCCTTTTTGGTCACAGTTCAAAGTAGTGCATGACGATCCATCAATTGATTTGACTGATAAGATAGCTTATTCGAGACAAGCCACTGTAGAGTCTAGTAAGGCCAGACAATTAGTGAAGAGTTTTCCTGCAGTAGCCAACAATTACTCAAAAATTATTCAGAGTTTGCAGTCTTTGTTTGAAAGAGAGGATCTCCAGATTCAAGTTTATATTAGAGAGCTCTTAAAGTTAACTTTAAGTCGAGTTTCTAGTAGTTCTTGTAGTATTTCTGCTCTTTATGATATGATTGAAAATTAACTTCGTTCACTTGAGACCTTAGGCATAACTGTTGACAAGTATGCGGCGATATTGTATCCTCTTATTGAGTCATGTTTGCCAGAAGATATGATTCGACTATGAAATAGATCTTCACAGTTTTTAAAGCCTTATGTTTCCGTGTCCATGGAAAATATCACAGAAACTGCAGAAGTTACAACTTTAGAAACAAGATTGAGGAGGCTAATGAGCTTTTTACAAAGTAAAGTTCAAAATGAACAAAAAATTGATTTAGCAACGGAAGGTTTTGGTTTATAGACTGAAAATATATACAAATTCAATATAGCTACGATGCTAAGAAAAATGTAAAATTACCTAAGCAAGAAACTGATCAGCCCTTAGCGACCGCTGCTGAGTTAGTAAATTATGAGGTTTACAGGTGTGTATTTTGTGAAGGGCAGCATTTCAGTACAAATTGTTTTAAAGCACAAACATTTACTATGGAGCAGAAACGTCGAACATTGTCAGAAAAGAAAACCTGTTTTCGATGTCTGAAAGTAGGACATTCTTCTAAAAAGTGTAGAGGACGTTTGAATAGTATATGCTGTAAATCACATGCTGTTTTGATGTGCCCTAATTTGCCTGTTAATAAAATTGATACATCGACCTCAAGTACTACCTGTCCGAAAGAAAATATAACTGAGGATCAGATGCTTGCTAATTTAAATAATGCACAGGTTTTTTTACAAACTCTGCGAATAAACATAAAAAGTGCACATGGTTCTAAACAAGTAAGTGCACTTATTGACACTGGGTCGCAGAGGACATATATTTCACAAAGTACCGCTCAAGAAATGGGGTTTTCTGCTAAGAGAACGGAAAAGATTGTACGTGCATTATTTGGCGGTAGAAGCACTTATGAACAACGACACAAATTGTACGAGGTAACTGAGTGTGAAGGAACCTACGCTTGTTCATTTGATGCCTTAGATCAACCAAAAATTTGTGCAGATGTCTCTTCTATTTATGACGGCCCTTGGATTGTACAAGTATGATTACATTTTCGTTGTTTGTTAATAATTCTTCTGTAGCGTAACTCTGGGAGCTTGATGTTATTGGGATAACCGACCCTGTAGAAAAAATGACACGAGAGAATAGAATGAGTCAGTTCAAGTAAACTTATTCATCAGTTTTAGTTATCTTCAAATACAAAATCCTCCCCTTCTACGTCTTCGTCTATGATGGTTGTGTCCCTATTATCACATTCTAGTCCTGAGCAATTGCTGAATATTCTTGAGCAGTTTAGACCACTCTTTCTATATCCACAGTTACGGATGCATTCGTCTTTGCAAATACACACTATGAGGAAGTAATTCCTCGAGAGCTGCAGCACGTACTGTTGTTATTGGTATCAGGTATTCGTTAATATTCTTTCAATCCCACTCGAGCAGATTCTTCTTCCCATTCAGCTTCAGCCGTATCTCGTGGTAGGTTCTGAACGCATTCTGGCTGGAAGTTCCTGAAGAGGAGAATAGTGCAGCTAACTCGAGCAAATAATGTATAGGCTGCTTTGCAATAGTCTTCAAGTAAAACTGACAGCGAAAACAGTCTACACTTTTTATGTACCTGCTTTCCAGCGTCAGCTACTGCACTGGGTCAGCTTTATGTGCAGCTTGATGAACTGTCCAACCACATCTTTGTAAGAAGTGAAATAAGGCCCATTTTGACGTTAGCGTTAGCTAAAAATTCACATTTTTGTTTATATTTATATGGATTGAGTCTTCAACTTTTACTTCAATGCTAGAACGTGCTCTGCTTAGGTGTGCTTCATCTTTTGTATTTCCTTGCTGGTATGCATATAATACAACAGCCACTGTTCCGTAATGAGTAATTACGTAGTCTCTGTATTGCTCACAAATCTCTTTGAAGGTAGCTGAGTGTCACCAGGCAACCCATCAATTATGTATGTCATTTTTCCTGAATCTAGAGTACATGATGATTCTTTTGTGTCTAGAACCAAAACAGTAATCATTCAAGATTTGATTCCTTTTCTCATCAAGTCAGATTCGTAGAACAAAGATGAAGGATACGCACATAGTTCATATTGAAATATTTCTTCAATGCTCTCATCACTCCTTACTGTGCACACCATCCAATGTAAGAGAATGTTTGGGTTTACACATTGTTCAATCACAAATTAACCCCTTAATTTGTAATCTCACATTATTCTTAACTTCTTAATCTTTTATAGTTTCACCGTGTATAAGTTTGCATTATATATATATATTGCAAAACCATATCGTATGATAATTTAATATTAGTTCATTTACCTACAACTAAATAAATTGCCGAATAATAATATTTTCTAATTGAACTTCCTAAGTGTCGCAATTAAGGCGTAGATTAAATTGTATTATAAGCAAAAGCTAGGTGGTGTGATATGAACGAAGCAATGACCTAATGTGCTTATGTATCTATTATGTGTGAGATTATAAATTGGGGATTTGAGTTCAAATGAACACAGTCAATATTGAGTAGTTACCGAACGAACACCATATTGTGTAATTACGAGTTGCTGTCAATAAATAATTACCTTTACTCCACAACTTCAACATTTATTAACCCTATCAGCATCGATCGACGAGAAGCGGACAAAGGGGCATTACGAACCGAACCGAACTTCACTAATAAGTTCGATATCTTTTCCACACATACCGCGGTGGTTTAATTGTCATCGACCTGGTTATAGCGGCTACAGACTTAACAGTTAACTTTCTTTCGTTGATAAGGAAGATAGTTCAAGTGTTTTAATACTTCGTAGCTATTTAATTTTTTTTACGGTTTCTAAATTTTAACATTTTTATTTCGAGTTCACTTTTACAATTTTCAAAACTAATTTGCTTATTAATTTTTCGTAATCTTATATCATGGTCTACAATTACACTCTCCTTAACTTTGGAATCGTTCGTTTTAGAAGGATTATGCATACAATATTTTTCCCATACCCTTGGCCGAGATTACAGTCTACACTATATGGCTATATCAGAAGATAATAGAGGTAGATCGAATGACCCAAACGGCTTCGTCAGTTATGGCAAACTTGATATACATACGGCTCCAAAACCGACGATGGTACAGTGATTGGTATATACAGCATAGTACTAAGGACAGAAATCCGGTTTAGCTTTGGATCATATATCACGGTATTTCAGGCAGAAGTTACCGCTTTGTCGGCAAGTGGATAATTAAAAGAGAGGTAATGGGGCTGTTAATTGGACATAGTATGGAGGAAACCAATTATGTCAGTGTGAAGACCTCACATGGTATCTAGAACTAACAGAAAAAACCAAAAGCATCATATGAAAGGACATCTCTTAAGGCTGTGGAAGTTCATTAAGAGAATAGGGCTGGATGAGGAGCTTTAAGTGACAAAGAAAAGCACAATAGATATGTAAAGGTCGCAGTGTCAGGCCGACCTAGTTTTAATTAACTTGTTGGTCTGTTTTCGGTTTAGCTGATGACTACTGATTTAATAAATATCTTTTTATGATACTCATTATAAGAAAATAATACTCTTTGTTTGTTTTGGAAGACTTTTAAGCGAATGATTTTAATTATTGCAAATTGAATTTCTTCGTCTTGTTGTTACTTTGAACTGATTTACCAGAATGGAATTTTGTTTTATATGTAATGTATTTATTTATTTGGGTAGTTTCACCAATTCGTTCTTGATTTATTGTTTTATTTAATTCCTCTTTATTTCCCACTAAGTTCAAATAAAACGCTGATGAAAATATATATATCAACTTTATTATATCTCTGTTTATAATGTACATTTAAAATATGTATATAAAAATAGACATAGAACAATGATATGCATACATCACAAATTTACAAAGCTAACACAACAGTCAAATTAATAATAAAAATATATTTATATAGACCAGTCTCCACCAAATATTGGAAGGAAAAAAATAAGAGTTTTTCATATAACTCTTAAGGCCGTTAGAGCAAGTGTATCTCCAAATCCCTTTCCCAACACCTCAAATAAGAATTTCAGTATGTAGGGAAAACTCATGGTAGTACACAATTAAGTACAGCATATACCAGTACCAATATCAGGAAGATTTCTTCTAGTAACTAAAAATTGTCCGCATCGATATACAAAAAAAAGTACTTTGTGAAAGTATTCTCACATTAAATTCAGAATATTTATTAGTACCATTCAATAATATTTATATTGTGGACTCAAGGGGTAAAAGTGACTCTGGTCAGAGTTAAATGCACAAAATAGTTAGTAAAAATCCCAGTCTATTGAATAGCACTGTGATCCAAGCTCATACAGTGTGTTAAGTTTTGGATTAGGTATACACTCTATAAATGGCAATACTGCGCGTCGTCGACTTGCACTACATATCTGCTTCGTTGACTCGTCGTTGCTCATCGCCCGTCGGCAAATTTGTCATATTGTCATTATACCGTGGTTGTTTAAAGGAATAACAGCGTAGAGTTTTAATTTATTTTTGTAAACATGTCTGTTTATATGGCCGCGGAAAAAGCTCAAATAATAAAATGGTTTTATAGTGGCAATTCTGCGCAACAGTGTGTAGATTTATTTTCTGTATTTTTTGAGGGAAGACCAATTCCTTGTGTACAGTCAATTTATAATATTGTTAAAAATTTTGAAAGTTGTTATTGCCTCAAAAATTGCAGAAAATGTCACGCTCAAGAAGTGTTACCAGAAAAAGTTGAGGAAAGAGAATACCGGGATACACAAATTTGTGCAACAATCGAGGTAGATTCAACACGTTCAAGTAGAAGCGTTGCTAGAGAGTTAGATGTTAGCAATGTTACTGTAACGAAAGTATGGAAAAAGCAAGGTTACAAGAATTTTAAATATTCGAAAACGCAGCAGCTTTATCCAGACGATTACTTTCGAAGAATGGAGTTTTGTGAAACTCTAATAACGAAGGCTAATAGTGAACCAAATTTTATTAAAAACATTTTATTCACTGATGAATCTTCTGTTTCGTTAGTAGGGAGACACAATCCTTCCATTATGAGGTATTGGGCGCGGGAAAACCAGCACAGAAGTGTTGTTTACCGAACTCAACGTCCTCAAAAAGTTAACGTCTGGACTTGCATTTTAGGAGACCACATAATAGGTCCATTTTTTATTGAGGGCAACTTGAATAGTAGAGTATACCTCGATTTGTTACAGAATCATGTTCTTCCCGCTATTCTCAATCTTCCTGATGTAAATCTGGAGAATGTTTGGTTTCATCAAGACGGCTGTTCAGTTCACAACGCTCGAATTATTAGGGAGTATTTAAACAATACTTTCCCGAATCGAGTTATCAGTGGAACAGGCGATATTAAGTGGCCTGCGCGATCTCCAGATCTTACACACATGGACTTCTTTTTTTGGGGACATTTAAAAAGCATTATCTACGCTCATCCTGAGGCTAGAGCACAAAATTTGGATGAATTAAAAAATCGAATAAGAGAAGTCTCCAATTCTGTTACAGCAGAAACTCTTTCATCTGTTCGCAGAAGTTTTTATGACAGATTGGGGTAGTGTTCAGCCGTAGAAGGTAAACTATTTGAACCGTTTCTGTAGGTCATAAAGAATTATTTTTTATTTTATTAGGAATATTTTAATTTTCAATAAGAGTATATTTTTTATTTTATCTTTTTAAAGAAATACGCTTTTATTTTTAATTCAACCACAAAAAAATTTTCACATTAATAAAAATCGATAACAATGCACCGATTAGGTCAGTGCATTTTTATCGAATTTCCTACTATTAAAATCGGCTATACGTAATGAAACATGAGATCAGACGACAGTGAAGTACATCCCAAACGTTGTTGTGAGTTACTAAACTAAAATAAATGATTTTCTGTCGGTGTAGATACTGAGATAGTCTCGGGTCGGAGAACGAACATTTGCAACGTTGCCGATTTTAGCGCTCCGTATAGTGTGCAATACCTAATCAAAAACTTAACGCACTGTATCTCAAAAAGTGCTGTCTTGTGGCAAAAAGTTATTATTATCATTGAACTATAATTTAATGTATATTTATTGTTAAGATATAACGGTTTAATTTATCAATAGTATTTTATTATAGGAAGGCAGAGTTTATAATCATAAAATATAATAACGCAGTTGTAGTATGATATTGCCTGGTGGAACAACCACCAACAAAATTGATCATGTCTTGATAGGCAAAAGGGACGCAACAAGCAAACAAGATGTAAAGAGCCAAAGAGAAGCATGCTGCGGATCTGGCCATCTCCTAGTACAGATAAAATACAGATTCAGAATTCAAAGATGATAATGATAAGATATAGATATACAAAAATTGAGACAGCAAGATATCATCAAACACAACTATGAGACATAAATAACACAAATATTGATAAATGACAAAAGAACACAAGAAATATATGGAAAGAAGACCAGAGAAAGAAGAGCAAATTACGAAGTAGTAACACGGACGGCAGATAAAATATGCCGAACAGAAAAACGTTAATAAAAATACGAAAGAAAATACGAAAACGTTAATATACTGAAAATGGAAGAAAATCTCTAAAGCAACGATATAAGGGAAGCGTAAAGACATCTACGCAATTTAAGAGAAAGATACAAACCCCGAACAAATCTATGCAGAAATCAAAAAGCAAATAACCAGTGATCCAAAAGAAATAAAGTCAGCTTGGAAAACCTATTTCCAAACTCTCCTAGGGACGAAAAAAAATTAAGAGCATATTGACATACAGTAAATTGAGGGAGATATAAAGCTCCAGATATTGACAAAGTCCCCTCTGAGCTTAAATTAGGTGACGAACACCTAGTAAGACAAATGCATATGCTTAGATTTGGAATGATGAAAAGATCCCTAGCGACTGGAAAACCAAGATTATACGCCCAATCTATAAGAGAGGGGGATACACTGAAATGCGAAAATTATCGCGGCATAACTCTCTTTCGCGTACACAGTTTGTACTTATATACTAAATAAACGACTCCAACAACTAACTGAAAATATTGTCGGGGAATATCAAACCGGTTTCCGACAAAAAAGATCTACAGCTGATCAGCTATTCTACAGAACTGGAAAAATATCTTCAGACTGGCTGAAATCAACTTTCGTCACCTTACCCAAAACAGCTAATGCATCTAAATGTGACTATTACCGCTTGATAAGGTTGATGTCTCACGTATTAAAAACGTTCTTGAGAGTCATAGACACCCGTGTATAGAAGAAGTGCGAGCAGCAAGTGGACGACACTCAATTCGGGTTCAGAAACGAAGTGGGAACTCGAGAGGCTTTCACAGAAAGTCTGTGATATGGATATGGAAAAATACGCCTGGTTTATGGACTATCCCAAAGCTTTTAATTGCAATCAACTCCAGAAACTAGCAGAAGTACTAAGCAACGGGTATAGATGAGATGACTTATGAACCATCACAGAACTGTATTTGCATCAAATAGTTCAAGTAAGGATTGAGAGCAACATGTCGGAATCTTCGCAGAGGCTCTTCAAGGTAGTAGCACAGAAATCATAATCCAACGGCAAAACAATTAATAAGATATGCCGATAATACAGTTTTGTTTGCAGCAGCCTACCGGAACTACATAAATTATAGACAACATTGTAGAGTGTATCGAGTGTTATGGTCGATGTTTTTAACACAATGCAGAAGAACAAGGAACTGATGTAAACGAACAAAGTGCGTAAACTAACGTGCATTTGGCATGCAATGAGGGGAGTCAAATACGAAATACTGTTGGTCACTGAAAGAAAAATTCAGGGGAAAAGGTTATTAGGGAGAAGAAAAAATTGGCTCAAGGACCTGCGACGTTGGCCCGGCAAAACATTGACTGAGATCTTTGAGAGCCGCTGTTTCGGCGCAATAAGAATAAGAAGATTTTTACTGTTAAAACAGTATCATTATGGATTTACACTCAGAAGATAGGGGGTTCAGATAGGGAATACAAAAGATTCAAAAGTAGCATACGATATTATGTGCAATTTAAATGCATAAAATCTCACATAAAAATAATTTTAAATATGAATTAACAAGTTTTTATGACTTCTGGTAGTTATACAATATAAAAGTCATGTTAAAAATACAACTTAATAATATTTTTTTGAATGTTAACTTCATTATCTCGAAAGCTCTTTGACCCCTTGGATTCTAGGCTCCATATGTACTTTGTATACTGTATTAAAGTTCTCAAACTATATAATTAACATATTTCCTCCTTCCAAAGTACTCATATTAGAGCCAAATAGCATACACTGCTAACTGAAATTGATGCCAAAATATTGAAATGTAAACTCGCAATATGTAATGACCACCTACATATTTACAATTTTTCAAATGTTCTATAGAATACGATACATAGTAGTCAAATGACTCAAATACAGTTAGCATATATGCTTAGTAGTTAGAAAAAACAGCTGAATAATAAATTCTGGTTTAAAATATCTTACATATTTATAGGGTTTTAAACAATCCATAGTTGCCATATTAATAGGTGCCAAGCATAAACTATTTATAGCTAATTATTTTTCAAGTAACTAACAAGAACTTCAATGTTCCACTAACCAATAACTACCGTAACATAATATACGAGCAAATATGAGTAATGAAAGCTTTTGCTAAACGTCTAAAGTAAATGTTTTTAGAGCAACAGCATTTGCCGTTCTGATGAGACCTAAATAGGTCGAAATACGTATAAGCGGCTTCCTGTGGCCCTGCATCGAAATTAAAATCTAATACTGTCATTATGTTTTATTTCTTTACTCTGGAGTACCAGAAACTGAATTCACTACGGATTTTGACCATGATGAACAGCATGTGAAATGCATATTTTAGATTCCCTTGCCGACTAATTCATCAATCTGTCTGATTTACAAGTCTTAGAAGTGTAAAGATTTAAATTCAGTTTCGCCATTTAGGAAATCTTAGGATTCCTAGTGTTGTAAATGTTTTAGTTATGAATACCCTCTTTTAACCAAGATTTCGAATCATTATTCTGGTTTTACAACCCTGCGTGGGTAGTAGCCTCCTCAAGAATTTCTTTCCAGTCGTCCCTATCCATCGCCTTCCCCTGCCAAGCACGTATTCCCACATTTCTCGTGTCTTCATCTATGTTATCAAGGAACGCAGTTCTGGGTCTTCTTCTTCTTTTCTGACCAATGGATCTATCAAGGAGCGGTTTTTTTAGCTGGGTTAGTTTTGTTCGATCCGCATTACATGCTCTACCCACCTCAGACGTCTATCGTAATATATTTTATGATATCTGGTTCCGGTATTAGGTTCGAAGTTGTATCTCTTCTCCACACTCTACTGTCATTCACCGCTACATAGATTTGCCTTAGTACTTATCTTTCGAAACATCCTTCTATTACTTTTGTTAAGAGTCTAGATCTCTGAAACTTAATTATGTAGGACTGGGCGTATTATTGTTTTGTAGAGCTAGATCGTGCCCAAAATAGTGTCTGTTGGTTGTGAAAATTCTACGGTTTATCTCTGCAGTAGTGTTATTTTCAGTGATGACGAGCGCTTTTAGGTATAGAAATTCGTTAAATGCTTCGATGACTTCGGTTTCTATAAAAAAAAGGTGGTAAGATTTGTGGCTGCTTGCTTATTTTCACGTACTTATAATGGATCATTATGATAAATAAAATATATAATACAGATATACTTTCCTATATTATCTACATCTATCTTTCATCGACATCTAATTAATATAAGCCGTTAATACTAACAGATACTGACAAACATGACTAGACGGTAGCATCAGCATAGCTCTGGTTAATATAATTTCTGGTAAAAAAAAACTGTAGCTTTTGGCCTCAATTTTGACACATTGTTTATTCATATCCTAAAGAAACTATGATTGTACCAATTTTCAAGACTCTCAATCTTCCCTATAAGAAGTTATATGTAGCTTTATTGACCTTTGACCCATTAATCACAAATTTAATATGGTTCTTTATTGGACCAAGAAGAACTTAAGATGTACTAAGTTTCAAGACTAGGACTTTTCCTTCAAGAGGAAGTCTCTTATTCCTCGATAAATGGAAATACAGCGACATGTTTTCAACGAACTCCCTGCGCTCCTTAAAGATATCTTTACCTTTATACTTTTTGATATGCTTATAAAAAGCTTAACTGAAAAGAGAAAGGGCTGAACATTTACGGTAGAAGATTAACAAATTTGAAATTCGCAGACGACAGAGTTTTGTTCTCGGACAACCTCAAGGGGATATGTACAATGCTACATGAACTTCAGTTAGTGTGCCAGTGTGGGTCTTAAAATAAACATCTCCAAAACAAAATTCATGACAAACCTAGTACCTAGCGGAAATAGCATCAATATTGGAGACAACGAAGTAGAACTGGTGGAAAAATACATATATCTTGGACACGAAATAAAGATCACAAGAGACAACCAAACATGCGAACTACAAAGAAGAATAAACCTATCATTTGCAGCCTATGGAAAACTCAAAGCCATCTTTAAAAGTGATATCGCTTCGTAACCGTAAGAAATGAAGACTTAAGAAGAACAGAAGTTAACGATGTAATTTCCCGAATTGCCACACTGAAATGGAACTGGGCCGGATACGTCGCCCTAATCAGTGATGAAAGGAGGACGAAGAGATTGCTTTAGTGGAGGCCGATGTCAGACAAGAGAAGTAGAGGAAGACCCCCTACTCGTTAGACTGACGATCTCAAGAAAATGTCAAGAAATTGGATGAAAAGTTGTCAAGATAGAGTACAATGGACAAAAATTAGGGAGGCCTATATCCAGCAGTGGACGCAAAGGGCTGGGTGATGATGATGATACTTTTTGATAGGTAACTTCGAAAAAGAGAGTAAGGAGAAATGGAAGAATTAGAAATCAACAAATACATGGCTAAAGAAGCTCAGAAGTATTATAACTAAATCTTCGGTTGGAAATAACGAAAAAAAATTAAGACAAAGTATTAAGAAAAACATGCTCTTCAAATGAACCAACAGTCATTTTAAAACATAAAGAAGATCTACATTGAATGATACCAAAAATAAAATAAAATATTGTGTTGACACATTTTGTCGCCACATTGCTTTCCCTCCGAAACAATGTGACAATGTTTATATTCATGGTCATCAGTTCTCCTCGAATATCAGGAAGAAGCAGAACTAATGTGCCTTGACAGTGGCAAGTGTGATCTTGCCGAAACGTCGTCAAAACAATTCTGAAAACAAAGTTTTCTGAAAACCAAAACTATTTAACGCAGAGTCGTACCTGGAAAACCACAGATATCACATATAACTTCCACAGAAACCTTAAATCTAATATAGCTTATAGAACTATAATTTGCAAATTCGCTAATGCCTCTTTTTCTCATTATAACAATATTAGCATTTAATCAATGCAACGGATGTCTCCTGTCTCCCATTGCATAAGCATTTGTTAAATATAGTTTTTAAGGCTTCAATGAGCTTTTTAACTGCCTTCTTTTATTGCCTCTATTAGAATACAATCATCACTCAGTACAATCTCAGTACATCTCCTACAAAGCTGATATAATCTCATCTTTTGTTATGTCAAAGATATCTTCTTAGTTTAAAATTTTCTCATATGTAATTTTTGTTGCTTGTCTAATAAAAATGTCTAAAAATACAGGTGTTTGTAGAAGAACTAAGTTTTCTGTTAGATCACATCTGTGTTTGTGACAATATTTTTTTTTTCGTTCTAACATCCGGTGATCGCTTCCTGTAGATAATCTACTTAGAACATTTCTATCCCGAATAATATCTTTTCTTCTTCTACTACTACTTATTATATAAAGTCCAATGCATTCGTTGTCTTTCCATCTGAGCTTGCCCAGGAATACCACGTTCTGTTATTTTTTTTTTTTTTTCAAAGAACATGTTCATAGCAAATATAACATGATCATGTACCGAATTTTGACATCTCGCAACTTTCATAAGTTTTCAGATCATATTTTTGGACTGCAAACAATATTTTACTGGATTGGTATCAGTTAAATAGGTGTTTCGAGGATAGATGCTTGTTAATTAAGGAGATGATACTTTGTTAATATATTTTAGTAGAAAAATTGTAAGAGTTTATTTGGTCATGAGTCCATTGCCATTAGTTAGAATATTTCCATACTTTGCAGACACAAATGAATATGTGTGTGATTTTTAAAAATGGGCAAATAATTATTTTAATTGTGGATAGAGCTGTATCTTTTTAAAAGCAATTTTGTATAATGTTGGCACACAATTATGTTTATTTTCTTTTGGCTATCTTTAGTCTTGAATATCTTTATATTGATTTACTTTTCTTCTTTTTTTCATTGATTTCATCATAATAAAATTGATTTTGTATTGTCAGCTGCATATTTCACCTATTGTTTTTTTTTTAGAATATTTTGCCATAAAGATTTCTTCAGCAATACTTCAATTCTTAAAGCAGATTTCTCTATTTCGTTGAATTTAAAATTACCAAAATATTTTAATGTATCAATGCAATAAAAAAAAAATTGAACTTAAAGTCATAAAAAGTAGAATTGAGAGATTCGTAAAATATGTGACAATTATTAAGGATATATTTTCATGTATGAATGAGGAGCATACATGCAAAAACCGATAAATCCATTTTTAAAATGTTTTAACCTGAATATAGATTCACATCAATTTAGTAGCCCTGTCTGTTTCTAGAATATAAAATTCCAACAAAAACCGATATCTACCCTTTAAAATGATGTACAAAGTTGACCAGCTCGAGCAAATGCCGATAAATCCCAATTTCAAGCAAAACCCGATATATCTTTAAAAAAATTAATCCGCAATCTATGATATAAATCCATTATATCGTGCGTACTTATAGCATAGTCTTTATGCTGCTTCGGGATTCGTGTTATAGTAGTAGCATAAACAAAGAAGTATACTTCTTTTCCTATGGTAGTACTTTGTAAATTAAAAACGAGAGGACTGTGTTACCTTAATCAGGTTGTCGGAATTAAGGGGAAAAGGATTAAGAGGTTATATTGTGTTGTTTATGAATTACGTATTAAACAGTTGTTTAAAATAATTGTATTAAGTTTTAAAAATGGAAGCAAGTAGGTTGGGAATTAGTATAGGAAATAAGAAAAAAAAAGAAAAGTGAGGCCAAAATTCAGAAATTGCAAAAGCAAAGGTAACAGGTAAAAAAATTTAATTAAGATTTTCGTTTCAGAAAACTTTACAAGAGTTTAAAACGAGTCAGCAAGAGTTCAGGTATGCCAGGCATTTTTCTTGAAATATGTGAATATTATATTAGTATAAAAAGATATATAGACTACGTTGCTAAAACATTGTCAGACGGAAATTTCCCAAAAGACAGTCGGGTGGAGATTGTAAAAAATCTGTTGTGGAAAAGAATAAAATAAGAGAGTTTATTGGTAAAGCACAAGGAAGAGAAAGTCATTATAATAGAAGGAAAGCAAGACGGATTTATTTGGCCGCTAATCTAAGCACAAAGAAATTACATGGCATGTATCTTACTCAATGCGACCCTGAACATAATGTAAATTTTTCGATGTTTTGGAGGATATTCGTTAATGATTTTAACATTGGGTTTTCTACTCCAGCATCAGATTTATGCAATGTACTAGACTTAAATTCAAAATTGGAACGAAAATTACCGGGGTAAAGAAAAGAGAGTTTCATACTGAATTGAGTATCCACCAAAAGAACGCTAATGCTTTTTATAGTCTGCTAAAAGAAACTCCTGAAAATTCCATCACATTCTTCTTTAATACGCAGCAGGTGCAGCCTTTACCCAAAACACCTATTAATGATGCGTTTTATGCACAGTACAACAATAGGTTCTGCACTTGTAAACTATTTGGATTCTTAAGAGTACAATAATATTACGACACTTCGCCTCTTTTACGATGGATGCGGGGACAAAACATAAACTCCCATATTATTCATTCGCTGTACTTCTGGCTTGGATTTAAAGCTTCATTTCAAGTAACAGAAATATTACTTGTATTTCCAGTCAGGGGCATTCGTATTTGCCAGTAGACAGGGTATTTGGGAAAGTAGAAAACCTTTTAAGAAAAAAGCCTCAATTCTCTCTAGAGAGAAATATGAAGAAATTTACAAATTGGAGTTGTTAAAAGGTAGGCACTGATTGGAGATTGTTTAATATGAAAGAGCTTCAAGTTTGCTTGAAAAAAGTGAAAGCGCTAGCTGATACAAAGCAGATTATAATAAAAAAAATTAACAATGGCAAATTCATAAAAATACGATCATTCCAAAACTATTATTTTACCAGTGGGTTGGAAAATTTTGAAAAACTTTTGAAACCAAAATTTTCCGATATTGAGTTGACCATCTCAGAAAAAGAATTGACTCGGGCTATCCCCGAAAAGAAAAAAATCCCTTAAACACTTAAAGATTGGAAGAAATTACAAGAACTTGAGTGGTACCGAAAATTTCTTAATGGCAAAAGTTCAAATGAAAAGGATGAGGAGAAAGAGGAAGGGGAGACATTTGACTGCCTGGAAGAGGAACCAACGCTTCAAATTTGATCTTACTTTGTTCAAATTGTTAAATACTTAAAATAAAAATAATTTTCTACATTCTAGTTCGTTTATTTTCTTTTATTAGCAACAAAATATGATTCTCTTGCAAAGAACTTTAGGCAAAAACCGCTAAATTTCTGTTTTCAAGCAAAACCGGATAAATTAAAAAAAAATCAAAAAGAAAAACAGTAAAAAAAGATAATACATATATTAAAATTCTAGAATTTTCTTACATGACTTCTACTTTTTATTTCCAATATGATGTTTCTTTAAATTGTTATGGGATTTTGCTGTATAAGTTTTTGGCTTTTATCTCAAAATTGGAAAAAGTGGATTTATCGGTTTTCGCATGTCTGCTCCTCAAATGGGTCTATACGGAGGACTAAAATGTTCTATTTTTACATTGCCTATCAAAGAAAACTAATCTTATTAAATAAATATTATCCTCATTAAATCATACTTTCTCAGCAAAAAGATTGATCGTCATTAGACTTTAAAAGCATATTACCTATACTTACATACAAAAATTAACACAAATAAAACAACAGGAGTTATCACAATCCATCTTTATCATGTTATCAAAACCAATCAACTCTTTTGCAGCTCTTCTAAAACTTCAGTCTTGATATTGTAAACCAGAATTTAACAAATATTACCATATTTTAATCCAAAACAGCCCTCAGACTAAAATATGCAAAAAAGCACATTGCATAGTTGAATAGATCCTGAGTAGGTATATCAAAATGTCTTCTATCATCCTTCTTTATCCAAAAATAATTAACCAAGTAAGATAGGCCTGCTGCCAAGCCAAAATAATTTTCTTCGGTAAACGAAAGATACAGAAGAACTCCACAATTTAAAACTAATATACCATCTAATAATTCTAGGCTTGCAGAATTGCTATTTGATAAATATGCAACAACAGGTATAAGAGGAATGATCATGTTAGCTAAGGCTACCTCATAAGTATATTGAAAAATATCATATTGAATCCATAGTGTTGAAACTATGAATGGAAGCACAATTGAGTCTTGTAAGAGTGTTGTTATTTTGTACACTTTATCTGCATCAGGTCCATAAGAAGGGTTTCCTAAAAGAGAAAAAACTACAGATTTCACAAAATTTACTAATAAAACTAGGACAGATGTTTCATTGTTACCAATGACAGGAAAAAATATGAAACCAGAAACTCTATATTACTATTGTAGTGCTTCATTAATTGGAATTCTTCATAAAATAAATGCAACTAACATTTGCCATATTTACCTAGTGTTAGTGCAAAAGTTGGTATATCTTAATTTTAAAAAATCTTTGCTTAATATATCAATTAGTAACAATACCTTATGTTGACAAAGGTTTCATGTATGTTATTGTCTATTCGCTTAGCTAGGGCATATTTTGACAGACTCATTGTCGGAAACCTACAACACAACAATTCCTACTTCTCAGTATTAATAGCTCAAGTGTACTACTATTGCAGACTTCTTTCTTTGAAAAAAAAGAAGAATTATTCTAAATAGTGGAAGTGTATACTAAACCCATCAAATTTTCCCTGTATATTTAAAATATAATATTTGAATTGTTACAATTTAAAATATTGTAGTAAATATTTGTATTATTCGCGTTGTTTATTTAATTTAATATTGTTTTATTATATTTGTTTAATTCTTTTGTTAGTTCTATTCAGTTAATTAATTAGTTATATTTTAAATTTTATTATTATGGATAGTCAAAGTTTTCCATTTGTTCCATCAGCTAATGTGTTGGTAAGTTTTTCTTAATAAACATGATTAAATGTTTTTTAAAAGTTAATATTTTTAGATTAGTTGTTTCTAATTTAATATAAACTTGTTTATACCTACATGAAGAATGGAGGTTCTTGTTGTTTTTTGGGTTTATATGACTGCAGACTGCGGCCAAGACACTGAATTCATTAACCATATGTGGAAGATTTTAACATCCTCAAATGCTAATGAGCAAAAATTACTATTGAACCACGAATTTGCCTAGTCAAATTACTAATATTTGCTTTTAGCATATGGAAGTACACTTATTTTGTAAGATAATAAAACAACAGTTTATGTTAATGCTATCCAATGAACTGTTAATCTTTAATCATTGATTCCATCCTAGTCACAACATAAGGAACTTGCTGCACAGTATAGACAACTATACTGTGCTTGCTGTGTCTTATTTAACCTCACTTTGACTTTTTAATTTTGTAGAATTTACTCCCACTTTTTTTATTTTGTACAATAAATAATTTTATTATTTGTTATCAATACACAATACGGTGTAAATAAATAAATATTGATTGTCGGCAAAGTTCTATTTTATTTACTTTTGTTTACATTAATATTGACTAAGAGCACGTATGCTTGGTTGTATAGTAATTTCCAGCCACTTCGAGTCTGTCAAAAAGTAACTAACTTCGCAAAAAAATAATTACTAAAATCACTAGACAGTTCGGACTGGGAATAGCGAACCGGGTATAGTACTGTTTTTTTTGTTTTTGTGGTAAAAATATTTAAAAAACATTATTTAATTTTGAACCATTAACAAAATTTACAAATTAACAAGAATAATGGAAAAATAAGCAAGGAGCCGCAGTTCTATGGCACAACAGGAAAACAGCCACTGCACAATGAAACAAGCGAGAATGGGGAGTTTTTGATAAATTTTGCCACCAGTTAAAACATAGTTATAAGTTCCACATGCTTCTCATATAAAGACATACACAAAATGACATGGATTTCACCAGATGGAACCACAACTAATCCAATTGAGCATGTGCTGATAGACAACAGGGCAGCCAGTAGTATCTCAGATGTGAGAACACGACGAGGAGCATGTTGTGGATCAGACCATCTTTTACTCCAAATAAAATTTAGATGCAGAGTTAACAAAGAAAGAAACGAAACAAAGAACAAACAAACTGGACCTGAAAAACTGAAGATTCAGGACTATAAAGAGAAGTTGAAAGAAGAAGTCGCAAATGAGTTAAAGACGCTAGAACTGCACTCCATAGAGGGCAACTGGAATAACATCAAAACAGCAGCAGCTTCCACTCTGAGAAACAAGAAAAATGCGAGAAAAGCAATAGAAGCAATAGAAGAAAGAAATGAAGCACGCAAAATGTATATAACAAGAAGAACACGGGAAAGACAAACATCAACTGAAGTCGCAAGACGAAAAGCAGACAAGATATGTAGAAATAAAAAAAGAACCTATGAAAATAATAGAAAAATAGAAAAAATGGAAGAAAATTTCAAAAACAACGAAATTTAGAGGGGCTTACGAATAGCTAAAAAAGATAAAAAGTGGGTATAAACCTCAAACAAAAAATGTAAAGATGAAAGTGGGCAAATCAATTGTGACCATCAGAAAGTCACAGAAACCTGGAAACATTATTTTCAGACCCTACTTGGTAAACAAGTAGACATGGAAGATGAAATGGGTACGAACTACGTAGAATAGAATATAGTAGAGAATGGAGTAGAAGCTCCAACCATAGAGGTTTTCGAAGCTATTAAGGACCAGAAAAAAAATAAAGCCCCGGGAGTTGGCGAAATACCAGCAGAATTGTATAGGGTAGGTAGCGACCACCTAGCAAGTCACATCCACGCGTTCATCAAAGGTATATGACAAAAAGAGAAAATACTCGACGACTGGAAGAAAAGTATAGTATGCCCGATCTATAATAAAGGAGACAAACTCCAGTGCAAAAACTGCCGTGGAATTTCTCTACTATGTACACCTTATAAAGCCCTCACGTATATTATAAACCAGCGGTTCCAACCACTAGCAAAAAATATTATTGGAGATTATCAGACGGACTTCCGACGGGGAAGATCGACACTGGATCAAATATTTACATTCAAACAGATCTTGAGTAAATCATGGAAAATGACATTGATGTTCACAACGTGTAGACTTCAAACATGCATACGACTCAGTCAAAAGGAATAAACTTTACAATATATTCGCTGAATTCGTACAGGCATGTGTACGAATAAAAAACTACCGGACAGACTTTTTCAAAATTTCGCAGGGACTAAGGCAGGGAGGTGAACTGACCCCAACTTTGTTTAACCTGGCACAGGAGAATGCGGTCAGACAAATGCAAACTGGACGAGGAAACCTACTGACCAACCGAACGATTCAACTAGCCGCTTATGCCGATGATATTAATATTATGAGTAGAACATCAACAGGAGCACAGGAAACATAAGCAGAGTTAAAAACAAAACAAACAAAAAGGAAATTAAGTCTGGAAATTAACACAGAAAAAACAAAAATAATGATACAGACGAGAAGAATATACAGACGAGATAACGGTTGGAAAGTTTACATACCTGGGAGTAGAAATATATGCAGACGGATCTGAAGATGGAGAAATACGGAAGAGAATAACACAGGCAAACAGAGCTTATTTTGTCCCCTCCCATATATTTCGGTCTAAAAATGTCCACCGAAATACAAAGATGAGAATCTATAAAACCTTAATTCGACCAATAGCATGCTATAGTAGTGAAGCATGGGTCCCGAAACAAACATCCAAAAGCAAACTCGACACATTCGACAGGAAAGTACTGAGGAGAATACTAGGACCTGTGAGGGAAAACGGAATCTTCAGAAGTAGATACAACAAGCTTTATTAACTTTATAAGGAAGCACCATTGTCAGACTTCATTAGAATACAAAGATTGCAATGGGTCGGACATGTGATTAGAATGAAATAATGGAATAGAAGCGGATAGGCTACCAAAAAGCGCACGGAATGCTAGAATACAGGGAAAGAGAGCGGTTGGAAAGCCTAGAAAGCGCTGGGAAGACACAGTAAACAGCGACGCACAAGCCCTTTTAGGAGCCAAGGAGGCCAAGGCTCAATTTGGGCGGTAGTGCCGTAGAAGAAGAAGAATGGAAAAATGTAAACCTAACCTTATAATTCACTCTTAAAAAATAAAGCAAATACTAAAGCAAAACTAAAATGAATAAGCCATTAAGTACCATTCTGAAACTTTTAACAAAAGTTTTTAGTAATAAGAATAAGAATAATCTATAACTGGAAAAGAACAATATTTGATTAATAACTTTCTATTTTTAAATAACAATATAACAGGTCACCCGACACCTTAGGGTAAATGGGTTTATGATTATATATATATATATATATATATATATATATATATATATATATATATATATATATATATATATATATATATAAATACGGAAGAGAATAACAGGTGATTAAGTAAAACGGTACGATTTGGCAACGCTGTTGACAAAAAAATAGAGAAGCCGCGGGTTTGTGTCACAAACGTTGTGAATCTAGAGAGTGGGAAGTTTAGTTATCATAGAGAACTCGTCGGGCGAACAATGAGCATTTGCTGTGAAGCCTTATTACAAAAATGGTGAAAGTTTTGTGAATGTACACTTAAACATTTTGTTTACATTACCATTTGCTACCCTGCACTCCAGTTCCGTCTAACAAGGCTATTCAGACCTGGGTTAGGAACTTTGAAAGTAGTGGTTCAACATCACAGAAAAGAGGTGGCAGTGTCAGAACTTCTCGCACACCACTGAATATTGAATCGATGCGAAACTCATATCCAGCACATCCTTGAAGATCCCTTATGACAATGGAGTTCAAATCTGGAATTAACCTATACCACTACGAGCAGAATTTTGCAAAAAGATCTCTAGTATCATCCATACAAAATCCAGATTGTGCAAGCCCTTAACATTCGAGCTTATCGCACCTGACTGGAGTTTTGTGAACAAATGTTAAAGCGTATTAATGGAAACGACAACTTTCTGCATAAACTTCGGATGAGCGATGAAGCCCACTTTCACCCAAGTTAAAGGAAGCCATTGGTCTGACAATAATCCGCGGCAATTACTTGAAAGACCCCTACATTCAGAAAAGGTAATCGTGTGGTGTGCAATTTATTTTTTTGAGGACGGGGATGGGCAAGCAGTAACAGTAAACTCTGATCACTACTTGCACATGTTAAATATTTTTTTTCTTCCGGCAATCAAGAATTACAGAAATGAACACACGACTTTTCTTCCGAGATATTCCCTGGCCACCTCATAGTCTCTGGAACTCTCCCTATAGGACAACTTTTTTTAGGGGTATTTTCAAAGTAATTCCCCAAGAACTATCGAGGCTTTGAAAGAATGGATACATGAAGAAGTGGAAGCAATACCTCAAGAAATGTTTTGACAGATTGACAATGACATATAATATATATATATATATATATTATATATATATATATATATATATACATATATATATATATATATATATATATATATATATATATATATATACATATGTTTATAAATTTATAAAGAAATATTTATTTTTTTGTTAACCCTTTAATCAGCAAGACCGTCTGCAGATGGTCTTTACTATAGCCTAAGTGATCAGCCTCAGCGATGTGAACGAGCTGAACGACAAAACCGTTTGTAGGTACTGAAAATACGAAACAAACGGTACCAGTTTGAACGCTGTAGCTTTATTTGATTTACAGCGGCTGGCATTTGTGTCCAGACATTCGTATGATTCAGACGCTAAAATTATTTGTGTTACGGGCAACAAAAATAAATTTTAAAAAGTACTTTCTAGTTAAGAAATAAACACGAACATTTTTGTGTGGAGTAGTTATTAAGTGTGTTTATTGATTTACTACTATGTGTGGAGGTAAAAGGCAGTGGATTTGAAATATCGCGCATTCAGAGAAGGCCGTCTGCAGACGGTCTTGTCGCTTTTTTTTCTACTCTTTTCTTATGATTATGAGTATTTTTGTTCTTTATTTTACCTACTAAATGTGGGGTTATTTTTTTTATGTAGAAAAGGAAGGGTAACGTGGTGTAGAAGGATGTAGGAGAGCATGAGTGAAGAAGAAATAATAGACATTGTGGAATTGTTTACAGATGAAGATGTTGGTGAAACAGACAGTGATCCGGATTAAGATAATGAGATTGAAAATTAAATGCATGCAATAGATATATTTAACAACTACATTTGTACATCCTGCGAACTTATCACTGAATATTAGTAGTACTTCACTCAGTTCGACCCATGCTACTACAATAGTACAAACTTCCACTCCTAAAGCAGCCATTGTGATTAGAGATGAATCTCCGCCAACCACGGCAGCAGAAACAGTAGCATTGACATCAGAAGACACAACCACAGTAGCAAGTAACAACAACAGTAAATTAAACAGCAATAGCAACAACATGAGCAGCAACATCTGCATCTTCATTCAAATCACTGAAGAGACCAACATCATTGTTACCGACTTTGGAAGTTTCCACCCCAAGAGTAGTACTATCAGTAGGTGGCTTCACTGGAGGAGCTCTGTATTAGCATACTGCACTGGAGGAGCATATTATGAATAAAAAAAATTAAGATGTACTGATTATTTTTTTACTTTCAGTGTTAATAAATATTGCAAATAATTCACAGGAATGGAAGAATATTCTGTGGCGTCTATGTTCAATGTAGTTACATATGAACGAGGTTGCACAAATCATTTGAGAATATAACTCTCACATGGGAGGTGCAGACCTCATGGATTCATGTATGAATCAAAATGAACTTCATATCAAAACAATCGACATGGCCACCAGATTTTTTTATATTCTACTGGAAATGGTGATTACTAATGTCTTTGTTCTTTCTAATGTCGAGAAAAATTGTAATGTCTTCTATTAAGGTAAAAGAGAAATACATCACAATGCAACAATTTCGATTGAAAATGGCTAAAGAGCTGTGTGCTACTACTGAAAAACGTCCTGTTGGACAACCTTTGTTCCACAGCCATCTAGTAGTTCTGCCATCTGTAGACGAGCTGTTCATCAGGTGGATAGTATACGATGATATGAAGGCTTAAATTATTGGCCTGAATGGGGATCATAAAAGTCATGCAATCTGTGTATAAGGTCTAACACTCATTCATTTGTCCAACAAGAAGACTTTAATTGTAATTAATTATTTGATAATCGAAAACCGCTGACAACTAAATGTTGGAACATTTTTTGCTTTTCCTCGCATTTCTTAAATTTTATCAGCCTAACACAAAGAAGGCTTTGAAATCAAACATACAAGTAGGTAGTGCGTTATCAACAATAATTGCCATGGCTCATTTGAGTATGAATAAAGATAACTGTCAGTTTTATTACGAGTACAATATAATAATGGAACATGAAAACCCTACTGATCCAAAAGTTCGAGAAATTATTATTCCTCAGTACCATGAAGGAAAAATAATGCCTGAAATTTCCAGTGAATTGACTGTAGCAACAACTACGGTGTTAATCATAATTAATAAATATGATGAAACTGCCAGTATTTGCAGAAAAAGCTCAGACCCTCCAAAAGCTGTTTCTCAAAGGAGTGCATTTAATTCGAATATGCAAGTCAGGAAGAAGAAATACAGTACATTTGGGCTAAATCAAAATTTTCAAGGACCAAACATAACTGGGACAAAGTTATCTATAGCGACAAAAGCAAATTTGATGTCTGTGTGGGAGATTATCAAAACCGTGTGATTCGGCAAAAAGTGTAATTTGAGAAGCATTTCATAAGGATTTCCTCTAAAGAACTGTAAAGTTTTCACAGGGCATCATGGTGGGGTTGTGTGTCGGTAAAAGAGTTGGGAACATTATATTTTATTGAGGCTATAGTAAACGCAGCTAAACAACAATATATCCTTGAATATTGACCTTTACCAAGTGCGGCATAGTTATATCCATTCAGAGATTTTATCTTTCAACAGGATGGAGCCTTGTGCCATATGGCTAAATCTACCAAATATGGTTGGGATAACATGACATTAAAGTTTTGTCACATCATTCTAGCAGGCTGAATCTTAATCCAATAGAGGCACTTTGACACAAAATAAAGCAACACCTAAGAAATACCCCTCAGCATACTTTGCCATAACTATGTGCTAAATTACAAAAAATATGAGATAGTTTCACTCCTGAATTCTGTGAAGGCCTAGTTGGTACAATCCCTAATAGAGTTCAAGCTGTTTTCAATCTAAAGGTGATGTTACAAATTACTAATATTTATTTTAATATGTTAAAATCCTCTTGTTTCAACATTTAGTTGTCAGCATGTTTTGGTAATCAAACAATTAATTAAATAGTAATCAACAAAAATTACATAATTAAACTGTAAGAATAATTCCATATATCATAAAAAATGTTAATTTAATATTTACAATTAAATATACAAAAACTTAACATAAAAGAATTTCAATAAATTGGTATTTTATTTGCAAAATAACTGCTTGTTCCAACATATAGTTGTTAGGGCTCATACTATATTGTTACAAATTTTATAATATGGAATCTGTCAATCTTATAAGTCAACAATCCAATACATTGCATATAGTAATTAAATTAAACATGTATCTAGTTATACTCTTGAGTACAATAATCATCGACAAAGTTTTGTAATAAGTATCCTTGTAATACTATCAGATATTTTAGGTGTTATACATGAAAAATAACTTCAATAACTAAAAATATGAGACTTCACTCCTAAATTTCAACTTACTATCATTAACTTAGGTGTTTTGCATTTTACTGACACTAAATTGACCTAAGGCATCTGTCAAACTTCCTCCGAATTGAACTATCAGGAAACATATTAAATTACAACTGTAAACCCCCATAAAATCATATACATAAATAGTGGTGTCCCAAGAATTGTACTAAAAATAAACTATAATGAAAAATAAACTACATGTAGTTTAATGAGACAATAAAACAAGTTGATACACTGCCAACTATCATTAGCACAAACTGTCTATTGTTTGAACTACTAGACTTGCACTACTATACATTTATTTTTAGTTTAAAATAATTTCAGATGGCTCAATTAGTAATTTTATAAGAATATATACATAGAATCTTACCCCATCTCCACACTCCCAGTAAGGAATTAATCAAAATAGAGGCATATGAACATCTTGCATATATTATTGATTTTGCACCAAGATAACAATAAATGCTCGTACCAGCTAAAACAATGTGTGACAATGCTGTGGAATAGCTTGTAGACATAATTTTCATATAAAAAAATCCATCAAAATATATCCAAAAGAGCTAGGGCGGGATAATTTATAGGTTATGATAATTGTTTTTCTATTTTCCTAAAATTTTGAAGTATGATATTAAAAGCAGAAATTTTGTAAATAAAACTTACTTAACTATGGATACAGACAATAAGTTTCCAGTTCCTAACACTACAAAGGATTTTTAGGGAAAAGGAGCTAAGATTCTAAAAGTATTGGGACAGGAAAAATAAAAACAATAAATTTAAATTGTCAAATTATGTCATTTATTTTCTTCTTCCTTAACACGTATAAACTTCTTTTTTTCAAGCAACAAGAGTTGACTGTTGACAACTGACACCATGACATATTTTGGTAGCTATGTATATAACTCGTAAAAGGTCAATAATTAGGCTTGTGCAAAGCAAAATGTCAAATTTTTTACCTATACTTGGTGCGCCATCTTTGTGTAAATAGTCAAAACAAGACGGTTGTGAATTAGGATTATTTTTGGTAAATAAAATAATTATACACCAAATTAATGTCGAAATATTTAGTGTGTGCTTGTTATAAAAATGCTATAACTACAAAATGAGGGCTTGACTAAAGGTACTGCAGTGCTGAGAAAATGATATAAAATAATTGGTATTCACAGAGAAAAATCACAGAGTTCTATTAAATAATCTGGGGGTAAACTCCCTATGATCTTATTGTACTTGGTTCGCTTGTACCAGTCCGAGCTGTCTAGTGAATAGTGAATTTATTAATTATTTTTTTGCGAAGTTAGTTACTTTTTGACAGACTAGAAGTAGCTGGAAATTACTATACAACCAAGCACACGTGCTCATAACTTATTTCATTAGAGTATTTCGTCGACCTTTTTTGCAAACTTATACATTTATTATTATGTGCTTATACTAATATTGTTCTGAAGCTATTTTCTAGGGATATTATACTAATATTCTATTATTTCTATCAGAAACTAGTTTTGAACGACCTGGGATTTTACCTTTTTATATATTATTTAAAGTATTGCTTATTCAGCGTTATTATCATCACTTTTACAAAAATAATAAATTAGTTGGATAATATTAAAATTTATTCCTTTATTGAAACTATTCTCAAGAAACTCAAGCTAAATGCTACCAAAAATATTAAGTTGGTTGCCTACATTTGGCGCAACTTAACGATATAAACTAAATTAGCCTAACTTTTTTTTATAAAATATATTTTTTTATATATAATAGAAACTTACTTTCTTCATACATGCGATAAATTTCTAAGCGAATTTAATTTTTGACGCTGTTATCATTTAATGTCGTGGCCAGACAGAAAGCTACGCTATGTACGCTACGTTCGCTATGTTCGCTATGTTTGCTATGTTGGGTGGCCAGACCAAACGTTACGTTTCTTTATTAGGAAAATATTTCAGTCTGGCTTTTCATTTATTAAGATCATGTTGGTGAATAGTGTACCCTGGCAAAGCAGCGATGGTTCTTCCGACGAAGATGATGTACTGTTGCTTTTAGCATTATGTAATAAGAAGAAACGTAAAAGAAATTGGGTTCATAACGTCAACTTAAAAGGGAAAGAATGTGGTGAATATAATCATCTAATGAAACAGTTGCGTGATGACGAAATTAAGTTTAAAGAATATTTTCGAGTGACCCAAACCCAGTTTGACAATATTTTGACAATTATCAAAGACGACATCGAAAAGAAAAACCTTAACTATAGGGACAGTATACCACCAGAAGAACGATTAGCTCTTTGCTTGAAGTAAGTAAAACATGCTGTTTATAAAAACGATATATTTTTTGACTCTTTAATGAGGTACAAAAGTTAATGAAAATCAAATAATATTAATATTAATTACTGTTTACACGAAAAGTTATTTTCTCCTTCTGCCGTTAAATCATAATTAGCATCATAATTGTAATGCTGATTATTGTAGCTTTCTTCCGTCTCGTATGAATTGTAGGTAAGTGATGAAGCAGCCCTTGACGGTGGTGCACTGATGTTAGTAGCTGACGATGTGCAGAGACAGATGCCGGAGTAAAGCTCAGGTACTCCGTTTCAGCATTTAAAATTGTGTTCATCACTTCTCGCTTTACTCTCAACTGTAAATGTCGAGGCAGACGCTCCGCACTTTCACAGGCACTAGCGAAGAAGTAATTAAGTTCACCTAATAACTTTTTGCTTTCTTGTTTTCTCTCCTTCATAAACGATATCACTTTATTAACATCCTGTTCATTTTCTTTAACTAGCTTCCTGTTTCGCTTACGAAAGATTCTGCTACGCACCTCTTGCTCATTTTCAGCCTTGTCTTCACCACCATCTGTCTCTTCTTTTTCGTTTTCTTCATTGCCGCCACCCGTCGCGTTCAGTTCAATGAAGTCCTTATCATCCTCCTTATCACCCTCGTTCTGCACTGTTGCAACATTCGAATCTGTTCTGTAAAGGATAATAAAATAATCATATCTCCTCTATTCCCCTCTTCACTGTTTATTACTTACCTTCGTGGAATGGTATCCGCCAGCAAGAAGGACATCTGCAATTCATACTTCCAGACTTTCATTTTCTTTGCAACTTGTCCACTTTTAGTTCTTCTTCTTAACATAGCCTGCCTGTAACTATCTTGTAGCTTTTTCCAATCCGCCCTTAGATCATCAGCTGCAACAAAAGTTGCAGCATTTATAACAATTATTAACAAATACATTAAATTAAATTTTAGTCCTTTTTTCAAGGTACCTCGCAGCAGGAAATTCGTTCCGATCAATGGCATTTACTTATCGTATGGGTAGATCTACAGTCAGTAAGATTATTGAAGAGGTTTGTGAAGCGATTTGGAAAAACATCCAACCTATAGTTATGCCTGAGCCAAATGAAGAGATTTGGAGAGCATCCGAAAACGTTTTCAGAGAAAGATGGAACTTTCCTCACTGTGTTGTGTTGTTTCCTCACTTGATGGCAAACATGTTAGAATTAAGGCTCCTCAATTAAGAGGCTCCGAATATTTCAACTACAAAGAAGTACCATTCAATTGTTTTGTTGACATTAGTCGACGGTAATAAAAGGTTCCTTGCTGTAGATGTAGGACAGTATGGGAGAGTTAGTGATGGAAATGTTTTTACGAATAGGACTAAGTCCGTGTGGACTTAGTCTGACGTCACAATGGGCGGTGCTTAGAAAATATTTCCAAACATTGTATATTATATGAATATCATCGAGTTGGAATCTATGGAGAAGCTATGAGCATATTAACGTATGTTTTAAAAACGGCGTAGGTAGGTGTGGCTAACGATAATACCAATATGACGGCGGGATCAGCGCCAGACTCAATAATATTAAAGCTACCATACAAATATGCCAGTTATTCAGAAGATTTAATCATAATCTAAAAAAGTGCAATACATTTTTAATAAACTATGATTTATTTATCCCGCGGAAAACACTAAAAAGACGATATATTATACATAAAGATAAATTAATACAGTTAAATACTATTAATTTATTCTTTGAAGTACGGGTCATTACTTTGTTTAGATATTTGATACTAACCTGTGGAACGATATTCCTGAAGATTTTTTATTACCATTGCTTCTGCTACTGCAACTACGTTAAAAACAAGAAACCATTATTATGCACTATCACAATGTATTATTACAGTTTCTATAAAAAACAAAAATATACGATCTGTCAAAAGTGTCGAAACAATCCTTAACAATATGGCTGAAGTGAGGTCGTTTTTAGTCACGTGATGCCCTCTCCATATTCTAACTCGATGATGAATATGCTGTGAGTGTATCAGCGTCTATATTCTTTGGTATCACAGCAATAAAAATATAATACAATACAAAAATACAATAGTGAACTAGTATGACATAAGATACTAATAAGTATAAGTTTCTATTTCTGGTTCTAGTTAATAGATTTTGATTTTCTTTAATTCTTATGTACTTTTTGCGTTTATTCGAAATATGCAATGTTTTAATAATATTATTAATTAACAAACAATGTAATTTGTTTAAACAGCTTAAAAAATATATTTCTTCCAAAAAAATTCTAATTTTTTATTCTGTTCTAATAATCTTCCACTGTATAATAAACATTTGAGTCTTTAAAAAACAAGTTAATTAAACAAATTAGCTGGGAATTAAAAAAATAATTTTTACCTTTTATCTAATCGTTCCAGAGTAACCTACTATTTCTTTCAAATTTTTATAAATATTATCATATTTTCGAGTATAAAAAAAGTTTTATCTACGAGCAATAGGTTAAAAGTTATTCAATTTGTCTATAGGTACATCAAAAGTAACCGTAATTTTGCAGAAGGGTTTTGAATTGTAAAAATTTTTTTCCACTTTTTTTGATACATATTGATAGTTTGACTCTTATACTTTTAAGGTTCCCCCAAACCAATGCGAATTATTCGTACCTGTTGCGAAAAATCGCACCGAATGCGATTCGCATCAAATTATTTCAACTATGCTAAATTGACAAGTTCAGACTCGCACGAATTTTCTGTTGTAAGAGCGATTTGTCAGCATAAATATTCGTCCGAAATTTTAGTTCGCCATCGACTGCGTTTTTGTCCGGGTTCGTAGGCGGTAATAATTTATTATGGAGAAATTGATTGAATTAGTTCGACAATATCCCATTTTATATGATCTTTCCCATGAAGATTACAAGAATGTTCGAAAAAAGGATAAGGTTTGGAGTAAAATAGGAGAAGAAATAGGCGAAAATGTAAAATATAAAAATTTTAATTCATAGTCCTGAATTAAAAAAAGTTACAAATCTGTCTCGGACCGAGAATGCTAGTCTTGTAGCTCTCCTTGGGTCATTATCAAAATTTAGAAACGCTCTAACTTCAGGTTCTGATGGCTCTAAAAGTTCGATAAATCAATCATAACATTTTTTTGTTCTTAGGAAATTATGTAAGATACATGCAATTTTCACAATTTTAATAGTAGTGTCAACTTTTGTTTTGATTGGTCTGTAGAATATACGCCATTTTTGTGCTAACATACCGAAAGCATTATCTACAACTCTTCTCGCTCTACAGAGCCGTACATTATAATTTTCCTTAAAAATATCTGTTTTACTTTGGCTGTATGGAAAGGCCTCAACAAATATAATTTTAGAGTAAATGCTTCGTCTCCTATTATGACATGAGGAGAAGGTTCATCTTGTCCAGGAAATTTTTTTTGGCTCAGGAACATTCATTGAATTTGTTTCAAATCTTCTTCCCATGTTGGCAACTTCGAAAATTCCACCATCACTATTTTTACCAAAACCACCAATATCAATCATAATAAATTTATAATTGGCACAAACAATAGCCAATAATACTATTGAAAACTTTTTTAAATAACACCAGTAATTAGCTCCATTTTTGTCTGGACATTTTATAATAATATGCTTGCCATCGATGCTACCAATACAATTTGGAAATTGCCAAATATTTCTAAAGCCTTCTTCAGATTTTTTCCATATTTCTGTAGTTGGTTCGGGTAAATATGTTAATTGCAAATTTCTACATATTGCTTCACAAACTTCTACAACTATGGCACTTACCGTCGAGAAACCAACTCTAAAACTATGGCCAATTGTATAGAATGAATCTCCGGTTGCCAGATATCTAAAAATAATTTTTTTAGGGGATGGGATAAAGAAAAAATCGAGAAATTTGCTAGATACGTATGCCAAGTATATCAGAACCAGCAAATCTAAAACTGGACAGGCGGCAAATTCTACGAAAAAATGGATATGGGCAGATCAGATGGAAGCATTTAAACCATTCTTAAGTTTTGCAAAAACTACATCTAACGTAAGCGATGTCTGAGTACCAGAATATACAGAATTGACAAATGTAGAGTCTTTTGAGAATGAAATTGGGAGAGCACAATCATCTAGTTCACAAGACACTCAATCAAACAATTCAGGAACATCGAACACCGATATCATTCAGGTTCAACCCTCAGCAGTTACATCTAGGTCAAGTGGAGGTCCTAAAGTTACTTTTGAGCGTAAAACTCCCATTGCCCCCAAAGAAAACAGAAAACGCCATTCTCAACCATCCACATCTGTGAAAGAAATAATAACTTATTTTAAAGGCAAAAAAGTCAGTTTTGATGCAATCGATCAACTTTTTTTGGCTCACGCTTGTACGTTAAAAACTTTCTCTCCTAGAAGACAAATGGAAACAAAAATGAAAATTGCGCAAGTCATCATGGAACATGAGCTTTTTCAATTAGAGGAATGTCCTACAAATCAATCTAGATCTGCAAGTGCAGATACTTATCCAAACGTCTCTTCCGTTGAAACAGATTTTACCGAGATAAATGAAGAAAATGGTTTTATTAACCTTACCAACAAGGAAGAATATGTTAGCTACCAATCAGCGAAACTGCAGGGTCCGTTCTCTGCTTCTACCAACAAGGAAGATTATGTTAGCTTCCAATCATCGTCACTGCAGAGTCTGTCCTCTGCTTCTACCAACAAGGACGATTATGTCAGCTACCAATCAGCGTCACTGCAGGGTCCGTCCTCTGCTTCTACCAACAAGGAAGATTATGTTAGCTACCAATCAGCATTACTGTAGGATCCATCCTCTGCTTCAAACTACCTCCACTCATTTAACCAGTACAACAACAGTTCATCGAAACAATTTATTGGCATTCTAAAATAAATATAGAATCTTTTTTCATCTCTTCATAATTCTGGCATTAATGCATGAAATTCGCCATATTCCCTTCTTTCAAGGTTGATATCGTGAACCCATTTTACTACTTTACCTCAAATTTTCATCTTCTAGTGCAAACATTGCGAGTGCTTCTTCTTCATCTGATAAGGAATACATTTTTTTAACAATTGAAATTGATAATCGTTATTTGTTTTTTCACTCAACGGTTTCGATACTGGACGTAACTGATATGATGCGAATATATTCGTTTTTGGTGTGGGGTCATTCACGATTCCGCTATGAATTCCGGTGCGATTTTTCCGTCATGAATCCGCTACGAATTAATTCGCGTTGGTTTGGGGGAACCTTTATTTAGTATGCGTAAAATTACTCTATCTTCATCATTTTCTGACTAATATTATTGCAAAAAAAGGTCTCTGTGATAAACAAATAGAATAACTTTTAAGCCAATCATACTTTATACAATAACAAATATCTAGGTCAATTTTTACAATACTTAGGTATAAACAATTAACGATTTTGTCTTCTTTTGCAGTTTTCGAAGCAACAAATTAATATTACAACTTTTTGCAATCGTATTTTCGAGTTTTTTATGTTTTACAAGATAAAGTTTTCTAATTTTACCTCAAATATTCAGCTTGTTAATGATAAGCAAAAAATCGAAAAATGCTTATTTTTATACTAAATTGATAATAATTAAAAAAGACGCCGAAATCTATATAGAACATGTATAGGTTTTCTTTATACAGGCTTATAATAACTAAAAAAAATCAGATATCTGGATTTGGCATAATATCGAGAAAAATACGCAGGCTATAATGCGATAAAGAAGAGAAAAGTAGAATATGTTGACCGTTTTACTGCAAAATAACTCAAGGTAAAATTGACGGCAAACGTAGACGAGGTCGAAGAAAAACATCGAGGTTAAAGAATTTTTGTCACTGATATGCTGATATGGATATGTAATTATGCAAATAGCGTGACATCACTATTCCGAGCAATAGTAAATACAATTAAAATCATGTTCTAATAGGACATTTTCTGATTTTCTGAAAGGAATATTATTGATTGAATATTATGATCACTTTAATTAATATCATAAAATAAGAAGTTCGCAATGAATATTTCAGGGTCTTCCAATCAAATGATGCAGTAATTTCCTTGCGATATTGAACGTACATATTGCGCGCATGAATTTATATTTCAAATATTTATATTAATACCATATCAACTATGGTTAAAAAATGTCATATGATAACAATTTTTACCGAGTATAAAGTCTTAATATTTACATTATAAACAATCACATTTCACATATGGGAAGGTGAAGTCATTAAAACAACATTATAAACACGATTTAAGAATATTATTTGGAGACAGTACCGGAGTTACAGAATTTTTTTTATAATCCACAAAAAAATGAAATTCATGTAGTTGGTTGTAGGCCATAAATCATAAAAAATTGCTGACAAATTCAAATGATGTTGAAGTTTTAAACATATTTATTGCATGGCAACGCAAAACTCCCAGGGGTTGCTGACCCTAAGACAACTTCTCTCTATTGGCGACGTGCAAGTACTTGGATACGAGAAACGATCGTGCGCGAGTAGCGGAGAAATTTTGCATTTTTTACTACACATTTCATAATTTCATAAATTCATATTGTCAATTGTCAAATTGTCATTTATTTCATATTCGTTTGTTTATTTACACCTTCTGTCACCGAAGAAAATGGGATTTAGTAAATGCTGTGTTATACCTAAATTGTAAAAATACAACAAAAAATTGTCAATTTAAGTTTTATTCGTTTCCAACTTCGAAGCATAAATTACTACAAAGTGAAAAGTGAATTTATAACATAAACAAGCATTAGTAAGTAACATAACCTAAATTATGCATTATTCTTGCGCCCGATTTTAAAATCAGTTTGAAATAAATAATAAATAAAAGTTCACTTTTAAGTGAAAATTTTAGTTTCATAACACTCACTTAGAGTTCACTTTAACCCAAAAATCAAGTTTAATGCTAATGTAACTTTAAGTTTAGCTATGTCCATTTTTTCTTAATTCTTCCACATTCTTAACATAATTTGCCACTACTAAGGCCTTTCCCTTAGACTCAGTGCTTGGTTAAAAAGTTATTTGGTGATTTATTTTCTTAAATCCAGTTTTTTTGATTGCATCCATACTAACAGTAATGCTGTAATTTAATAATGTATTTATTTGTATTTACATTACATACAACGTTTACCTTTTAATAACATACAGACATAACCTCAATCTTACTTTTTCTTCTTATTCTTTTTTGGGGCTACGTCCTTGACAGTTATCCGATAACCTCGATCTAACATGAAAGCGCAGTAAATTTTGCTGATTTACGACACCAGGTGTCGCTCTTCCGAACTTGCACGGTCCGAATTGGGTTTGGTCCTAGTTAAACTGATCCATCAACTGATTAAAATGACATTTTTAAGAGGAGTGTATGAACAAAGCAGTCAATGTAATTAAAAGTATGTAGCCTAGTCTGGTTATTCAAAAAAATTATGGATTTTACGGAAAAATTTTTCGCAGATATCTGAAGCTTTTAAGACATAGGTGGGGGTTACTAGATGACGAATAAATGAAAAAGTACTCGTATTTTTACCTTGCGTTTTTTTTTTAACAATAATTTATGGTCACAATTTAATTTTTTGTCTATAAGTTTTTTCCCGTATATTTTACATAAACAATATTTATATCATTTTTTTTATCAAGAATATCTTTATTTTACCGTTTTTTAAATTAAAATTGATAAATAATTTACACAGATATTTGCGAAAAACAGTTTTTTGCACTAATTTATACATTTTATTAATTTTTTTATTAACAAAATAAAATGTTATTAATACATTTGAACATCAAGGAATTACCGTCTTTTATAAATTTGTAATAAATGAAAATAATTTCTATCCTTGTGCGATCGGTACTCACCGGAGGGACCGCAGACGTTCGGATACAATTAAGGTCGATTCAGACACATCAGTCACGTTTCGTCACAGTCCTGGCGCCGAACCGAACAATCCGTCATACAAAATATTCTTTAATAGAAATATGCCGCCGGCATTCACATTCATCAGTTGACGAACAGTTTCCCAGCTGTCAAATAATTAATAGTTCTGTGACCAAACAGGACCGGTTCGGCGCCGAGACTGTGACGGGACTGATGTGTCTGAATCGACCTTTAGCGTCTCTTAGCAAAGACAATGACGTCGTATTTGCTAAGTATCAAGACAATTACTCTACACCTACACACATACTACACTAGGTACCTGACTATAAAACTTCACTGTACCATGCCAATGACCATTAAGTTGTCGACGCATTAAACTCAATAAAAAAAAAAAAGAATTTGTGCGAAATTTTCCCCGATCGGACAAATAGTTTAAAAGTTATTTAATTTATTTATCCCTGAGGTTAAATATTTAAACTATTGAAATTGCCCTATTAATGATGCTAGACACATTTAGCAAATTTCATAGGATTCTTTAAGACTTAAACTATTTCAAAAGTTAAATACATATTGCGTTTTCATCGAAATTATTTACAAAATATTATTATATTATTATTTGAAAAAGGGGTATGTTGTTTACTTATAAACAATTGTAATAACTTCTATACTTTTCAAGTTACAGACTTGTACGTACAACCATTGGAGAGCTGGTAAAAAAACTCACATTAAAAAAAACCTTCTATGACCAATACGAACGAAGTTAGATACTATTTTTTAAAAAACTATATCTCCATTGTTTATAAACATTAAGAAGTGAAATTTGCACAAATTTTGAATGAAAATCTAAAGTTTATATTAAAACTTATAGCTATAAAATTCATCTAATTTTTTGAAACTTACAGCCCTTCGAAACTAAGGTACTTTCGAAAGACCGACATAGGAAAGTGGAGGGCATAACTGTTTCAGCTTCGTTCTTTTTTTTCGAGATCGGAACTTTAAATTGAAACACGTAGAAAAAATTTACATTATCTCGGCTTCCATTACAGCTAGGAGGCCCTTTTTTTAATCTGAGGTAATGAGCGATTATGCAGGTTTGTTTGTCCTTACACCTTGTCCTGATGCCTTTGTTTCACGCACCAGTCATAGGACGCTGGTTTTTTCCCTGGGGAAACAAGTTTTGTCCTTAGGGAAATAGGTTCATAACTTGCTTACGATAGCTGATTTATGAAATTTAGTTTGAATTTATGTGCAAAAAAAACTAGATAACTTGTCGGTGATACAATATTGAGAAGAACTGAATAAATTTATTAATATACCGACTGTGTTAAACCTTATAAGTTGCGGCTAGCGTGAACAAGAGCCTAGCGCTCATGCAATGCTGGATTCGAACTCATGTTCACTCACTTCCTGACCCTCTACGTTTATCAAGGATATGTTTACATTTTAAATTACCTTCGAGCCTCCTTTCATTGGTAAAACTACCTGAGAAGGGTATTTTTTCACTTTCGTTACTGTTGGAAATTTTCGAATGACTCAAACCGATAATTTGGAAATCCTTTCATTGTTATGATTGTTTAACGATTTTAGAAGCTTATGTATAGAAAGTTATTTGAATGCAAGCTATCGGCTTCGTACAGATTATTAGATGGTAGATAGTAAATTAAATAAAAACATTAAATATTGTTGTTACGCAACAGATAGCTTGTCGAAATATGAATAACTACATAGTTTTCTTCTTCTTCTTCTTCAGTGCCTTATCCGGCCCGGATGTTGGCGATCATCAAGGCTATCATGGTTTTGTTGACTGCTCTGCGAAACAGCTCCGCTGAGGTCATACCAGACCATTGTCGGAGATTTCTCAACCACGAGATACGATGGCGTCCCGGTCCTCTTCTGCCAAATACTTTACCCTGCATAACGAGTTGAAGAATTCGATATTTTTCTTCGTTCCGCATCACGTGGCCGAGGTACTCAAGCTTACGTTGTTTAATTAAATTAAGCACTTCTTTTTCTTTTGTCATGCGCTGTAGGACCTCAACGTTGGTGACATGGTCCACATAAGATATTTTTAGTATCCTTCTGTATATCCACATCTCGAAGGCTTCGATTCGTTTTTCAGTGGCTTGCGTCAGTGTCCAGGCTTCAACTCCATATAGTAACACTGGAAAAACGTAGCACCTCACTATCCGCGTCTTGGTTCCCAAACTGAGATCACTGCAGCACAGCAAGGATCTCAACTTAATAAATGTAGACCGTGCTATTTCAATTCTGGATCTAATCTCTTGAGCGTAATCCCATTGTGAGTTGAGGGTAGATCCCTGGATCTCTTCGCTACCTGCCGTTAGTGCCCGGGATCTAAATTTGTACGGCTGACAACCATGAATTTAGTTTTCTTAATATTAAGGTTCAGTCCGTATGTTACGCTCACAGTTCGCACTCGGTCTAGTAAGGCCTGCAGATCGTTTAGGCTGGTTGCTAGTAACACAGTGTCATCGGCGTAGCGGATATTATTGATGTATTCACCGTTCACTCGGATTCCCATCTCTAGGTTTGTAAGGGCTTCAGTAAAAATCTCCTCAAAGTATATATTGAAAAGAGTCGGCGATAGCACACATCCTTGCCTTACTACTCGCATGATCTTCACTTGGTCGGTCAGCTGGTCTTCGACCTTGACTTGAGCACGCTGGTTCCAGTATAAATTCATGATGATCCGAATGTCCTTCTCATCCAATCCTACTCTTTGCAGGGCGGTGACCATCTTCTGGTGCTGACAACGGTCAAATGCCTTGGCGTAGTCAATAAAACAAATAAAGACATCACAACTGACATCGCGGCATCTCTGAAGTAGGAATTGTAAGGTGAAAGTGCTTCACGTGTACCCATGGAATTGCGGAATCCGAATTGCATTTCAAAGGTCTCGGTCGTCCCAGAAAAATTTCTTCGATATATATTTTCCAGGTAACCAACCTCTCATTCACTGTCGTCGCCAGATTACCGTCTTTATTTATGAGGAGGTGTGTGTTTCTCCTCTTGTATTGACCAGTGGCTTCACGAATCTTTCGGTGGATATTTATATGATCGTGTTTCTCTTGGAGCTCCTCGATTAGTTTACATTTTTCTTGCATCCATGTCTCCTTGGCTCTTCGTATTTCTTTTTTAATTGTCTGGTTGGTTTCTTGGTATTTCTTCGCGTCCCTGTTTTTCATTAATCTTCTTTGTTCCATCATCTGCAGAATGTCATCAGTCATCCATTCTTTATTTTTTACTCTTTTTTTCTTTCCCAGATGTTCTTTTCCCGCATTCAGCATGACGTCTTTGATATAACTCCATTTTTGTTCTACACTATGTTCTTGTTGTTGAGCCGTTTCTAGTTTTTGTCTTATTGTATCCCTTACGTTCTGACGAACTACGGGGTCTTTTAGAGTGTCATAATCCAGGTTCTGTTTAGGTTTATTTTTGATGAGTTTCTTTAGTTTGAGTTCTATCTGGCCCACTAATGGGTTGTGGTCCGATGAGACGTCTGCTCCTGGGAAGATCTTCGCCGAAGTCAAGCTGTTCTTGAATCTTTTGTTAATGAGAATAAAGTCTATCTGGTTTCTGATGATATTGCTGGTTGTATCTGCAGGTGACTTCCACGTATAAAGTCGTCTCGGGGGAAGTTTAAACCACGTGTTAGCAATGGTTAAATCTTCTTCCCGGCAAAATTGTATGAGTCGGTCTCCTCTTTCGTTTTTCTCGCCTAAGCCATGTTGTCCGACGATGTCTTCTACACTGCTTTTGCCAACTTTGGCATTGAAATCACCCATGATGATGGTTAGCTCGTTCTTCTTGGTGTATTTTAGTGCTTTTTGTACAATTGCATAGAACTCCTCGATATCCTCTTCTGGTTTTTCTGATGTTGGAGCGTAAATTTGAATGATGTTCGTATTAACGGGTCTGCTTTGCAGCTTCATCAGAATGACCCTGTCAGAGAGAGGTCGCACGCTGATCACAGCCCCAGCGACCTTTTTGCTCAGAATTACCGCTACGCCATTCCAGTGATGTGGTTTGTCGTTTCCCGCATAGTATACCATATGCTCATCCACACAGCACTGTCCCGAGCCTGGCCATCTCATCTCGCTGATTCCCATCACGTCGATATTTAGTCTTTTCATTTCTTGAATGGTGTTGTGTATCTTTCCCCCTTCAAACATACTTCGAACATTCCAAGTACAGATTTTTTGAACGTTCCACGTGCACACTTTATCTTTATTAGTGTTTAAATATTGGTAAGGATTTCGTGGGTTGACGACCTGGGAAGCCTTACATTTTTGTGTTCTTCCTCCCCTGCCGGATCTTGGTATCCGAAGTCCATGATCAGTACCTTCTCCAAATTGGTTTACATTAACCATGATGAATGAACTAGGGACTATTTATGGGGTGGTTTCCCGTTGCCTTCCCCATCGCAGTGTCACAACCGATTGACTCATAATGTGAGTGGCGCCTGTGAGTATCTACAATTAAGCCTACAGGATTTTTTTTATTTTCCCACAGCCTTAATCCAGTAATGACATTACTGCTGCCTAATGTCATGTCCTCAGTTGATCCGCGGGTACTTATTTGGCTAAGCCTTATTCGTACCTGTCCTGTATATCTACAGGAACTACCCTATCAGCCATTGGGACGCGCCGTGTCGGGGTTGAGGACTTCCCCGCCCAGTCTGTCTTGCGCAAAGTGCTAAAGGACCCCTACTTAAATTCAGAGTCCCTCCTCTACCCAAGCTGAGACCGGCACGGTTCACTCACATAGTTTTCACTGGCCGGGAAATATGGGAAACTTCGGAAAAATTGGGTCGATTTGAAATTCACCGTAAAAACTTACTTTTATTTTTAATTTGGTTGGAATAGTCTGTCGCAGTATTAATAATGATGACATAATTTTTACCCGTCCGGAAATCTCAGAAAATCCCGGAAAATCAACATAATATATTTTTCCGCAAATCGCCAGGAAATTTTGACATTCCTGTCAAAATTTCTTGAAGAAAAAGTCAGGACTTCCTTACTGTAAGGAAATGTCATTTCCTTACTGTAAGGAAATGATATTTCCGTACAGTTGTTAGTGTTCTACATAAATTGTCAAGTTTGACAATTCAACCTCAATACGTTTCCATAGTAACCCAAGTAATTTTATTAGGAATTTCAAAGCACCATTTATTTGGAAAAAAAATTATCGCGTTTTTTTTTAAATCAATCAATATCTGTCGAATTTTAAACGATTTGCGGAAAAATAGTATGTTTACCTCGTAGGAAAACCACATTCCTGGACTCAGTGTTGCTAAGTCTCGGCTTGCGCCTCGACTTAGCAATCTTCACAGTCGTCCAGGAATGTTAAGCTTTTCCTACCCGGTAAACAATGTACTATTTTTTTCATTTTATATCAATGATGTAATAATACTTATATATTTATAAATTAAATTTCAGGTAATTTTTACACATTATATTCTTATATTCCTTAATTATGTTTGTTTGTTTGTAATATTGTTTATAAATAAAAACAATACATCCTGCATAAGTCAGTTCTTATAATTGTGAATGAAGTTTACCTACATAATTCAATAGGTACCAAGGTACCTAATGTTTTATTTCATTTTAACATTGTGTTCTATTTTATAACTCATAATCAACAGCAACAATAATAATATATTCTGCAGATCGGTTTATTACTGGAAAAATTAACACGGTTAAGGAAAGTCCAGCTTCTTATATTCTATTTGTATGATATCTAAATATTATACGTTATTTATAGATTAGTCTTAATTTTCTTTTTAAAATTATAATGTAACATTTTCAGGGGCGTGCGGTGCATGGATGCAAGGGATGCATTGCATCCCCTAAAATCTAAAATTTATTATCAGTAATTAAAACTACATAATCATATTTTAAATTGATTTGTAATAATTCAAATATTTAAAGATAAAATACGTTTTTCAAGAAATCATTAAATTACTTTACGAATGCAATTACTGGCAACAGCGCACGGTGATTGTAATATATCTTTGGATGCATTTTCTGGAACCAATACCAGCCAATACCATTCTGATCGCGCTAGCATCACTTCAATTCGGCAGCACACGTCGACTCTCGGGGCCCGGGCCCAATTTTTATAGATTTGGACCGGCATTTTTAAGAATACTGGATGCAATATTATATTTGCTTACCATAGGCAAGGCGACTGGAGTAGTAGTTCGCATATGACATTGTAATACAGTGCGTGTTTTGCATTTATATTAATTCGAGTAGTTTTTGCTGTGTTTCACGTGTTTTAATTTTATTGTACGTATATGTATATATTTTATTTCATTTTACGTATATGTATATATAATAATTTAAGTAGTTTTTCCGAAATGAATTCAGATTTACCCCAACCGTGTACAAGTTCTCAATCCTGTCAGGAAAACAGTAATGGACAGTGTTGTATTGTGTGCGATTTATTAAAATGTGGATTTTCAAAATTTAACTTTCAAGAAAAGTGTAATATTATATCTGTAGGCAGGCCAAAACCATTACTGGAAATTCAAACCAAGTCGACGAAATGTACACGTTATTTTAACAAAAATATATACGATTCCTTTAAGTGGTTGACAGGTTGTAAAACTCTCTCAAGATTATTTTGTTTTCCGTGTATATTATTTAATATAAGTGATAAAAACGTGTGGAATAGTACGGGTTACTCAGATTTAAATAATTTGCACAAATCTATAAAACGACACATTTTAAGTAAAACGCATTTAGAAGCAGTTATAAAAGAAAAGACTTTTGGGAAAACCCGAATTGATCACGCTCTAGATAATCAGCTTAAAGTTAGTCACCGCATGCATAATGAGCAAGTAAAAAAAAATCGTGAAATATTAAAAAGACTGATTCATATTACATGTTTCCTTGGAGAACATGAACTTAGTTTCCGAGGGCATAATGAAAATTATGAATCTGTAAATAGGGGAAATTTTGTGGATTTAGCAAATTTTTTATCTGAATATGACGAACTATTAAAAAGTCATTTAGATCAATCTACTGTATTTCGAGGTACCTCGAATAGGATACAAAACGATTTGATCAAGTCTGTGGCAGATATTGTTCTGCAAAAAATCAAAGAAGAAATAAAAGAAGCACAATTTATTTCCATTGTTCTAGATGAAACTACAGATATCGTGAATTTGAGTCAATTGTCGGTTGTTCTGCGTTACATCAAAAATAATGGTGAAATACAAGAACGATTTTGGGGATTTTTGGATATAACTGCAGATAGATCGGCAGAAGGTATATATAGACATGTCTGTAATATAGTTGAGGAACTGGACTGTGGTTCCAAACTTGTCGCTCAAAGTTATGATGGAGCTGCCGTAATGGCTGGGCACCTCGGAGGACTTCAAACCAAAGTTAAGGAGAGGTTTCAAAATGCAATTTTTGTGCACTGCTTTGCACACAGGCTAAATTTAGTTCTAGCGCAATCAGTCGCACTCAATAAGACTTGCAAGGTATTTTTCCAAACCTTGAGTGGAATGGCTGCTTTTTTTTCTAAATCTTCCAAAAGAACACATGCTTTAGATGTCATTCTTCAGAAAAGGTTCCCTCGAGCAGCTCCCACCAGATGGAATTACAATGGGAGGTTAGTAAAAACAGTTTCCCAATATCGGCAATCCCTAATAGAGTTATTTGAAAGCATTTTGGAGCATAAAGACCATTGGGACCCTGAAACTGTGAATTCCTCAAGAGGTTATTTGGAATTAGTCAAACGAGATTTTGATTTTAATTTTTTGCTTCAAGTATTTTCTGAAATATTTCCTTATACAGACATTTTATTTGATGTATTGCAGACTAAATCAAATGATATCGGATTTTGTATTAAAAAAATTAACGAATTCGAAGTCCAAATCAACAGACAGAGGGAGCAATTTGATATCATGTGGCAAAAAACTTGCGATCTAGAAGAGATGGAACCCAAGAGAAAACGCATTAGAATTGACGATGTAGGCGACACAAAAATATCTTATAATCGACTTTTTTGTGAAATAATAGATAATATTTCCCAGCAGCTTAAAGAAAGATTTAAAAACCTTTGTGAGTTAAGATTTGTGGAGTTATGCAACTTCAATAAATATGCCGACTGTAGTTTCCCGGATGAGGCTTTTAGTTGTCTAAAAAAACATTATGCAAACTTTTTTGACCTTCTTTCCCTGCATTCCCAACTGTGCGTTTTGTATGCTTCTCAACACTCTATACAAACTGATACTAGTTCTAAAATGCTGACATTTCTTAAACAAACTGAACTGGATGAAGCATATAGTGAGGTTTCAAAATTATGTGACTTAGTGATGACAATACCTGCCACAAGTGCGTCTGTAGAACGAAGTTTTTCTGTACTAAAGCGTATTAAAAACTTTGTCAGAAATTCCACAAGTGAGGAGAGGCTAGCTAACTTAGCAATTTTATCAATTGAAAAAGAACTTATTAAAGAAATGTCTGAAAATCCCAGTTTTTATGAGTCTGTGATAAACGAGTTTGCCAAGGTTGATAGAAGAATAGAGCTGCACTACAAGTAAAAAGGTTAGTAAGTCTTTTTATCATTTCCTTTAATTTGCATCCCTTTCTTCTAATGTCACGGCACGCCACTGAACATTTTACATTATAATTTTAATAAAACAAATGAATCTGACCGTTGCAATATCTACAAAAAATTAATATTTCGCTAAAAACTCGCCAAGTAATTTCAGGCAGAGATCTCAGGTCATCATTTTTGAAGTGACGTCAGTAAGTTCCCACTAGAGAAATTACGTATTAAGTTAAAAAAAAGTGGCACAACTCGTTTCGAGATAATATGGGCAGTATGTTTTCTTTAACAGCGAATCTTCCAGTTCGAAGTTTAATGACTACGGCACCACCGTGCGTAGTTTTAAATCGGGAATTCCTCTGTGAATTTCCCCAGACCCACTCTGAGAGTAAAATGTTAACTCAACACACTTTATGATAAATTTTTCCGATTGGAAGAAAAATATTTATTTTGAATATAAATATCAATATACAACGTGTAATTCTCCTATTAGTAAAACTTTTCTATTTACATATAAAAATATTCATTGTTATCATTGGCGTTTTTATTTAATTTTATTATTTATATTTTTGAAAACCATTGCCGGACTGAACGTCGAGTCGTCACTTCAAAATAAAAACGTTTATATTTAAAGAAAACCATTGATTAGTTAGTTTACTCACAATAATATATAATATTCAGTGAGACCCATGACAGAAGAAAATAGTTTCAGAACCAAAAAAATAATAAGATGTAACAAATACACATAGTGGATCACTACTCCCTTTTCTCCTGTCGATACAACTCTTTGTGGGTTATTGGCAGTTTAACAATAATCTGACATTCAATAATCTATCATCGGTCAGCTTATGTCTTTCTGTATTGTGTGATTTTTATCACAAATCACATTTTTATGGCATTTAGATCCTCATCTAAATTATCCATCCATCTTTTACAGAGCTTTCCGCTGGTTCTTCGTGAGGCATCCATCTTTGTAATATTCTTACACCGTTTAGGATCACTTTTTAGCACGTATTATGAAAAATATACATACAAAGTTTGATTTATGAAGGTTTTGTAGTATGGTTCATCTTATGGTAGATTTTACATTTTGTCAGATCTTTTTTTTTCGTTCTTCAGATCGTTTTTCTGAAAATATAATAAACTTTGTTATTTTAATACAGATACTTTATAATTTTTTTCCTTTTTAAGATCCTTAAAAAATACTGAATTTTTTTCATGTAATAGTTCCTATAGTTAAATGCCATAATTGCTAGTTATAATGGAGCAATAATATATACATATTATAATAGAGATAGTGAGATACTCCAGGCCGCATAGTGAGAAATCAAATAGATTACATTCTGATTAATAAAATATTCCGGAACAGCATAACATCAGTCAAGACATACCCAGGAGCTGATATCAAATCAGACCATAACCCACTGATTGGCAAAATTAGTCTCAGGCTAAAGAAGGTTAGACGTGGTGTCAATCCAAAATTCGACATCAAGCTATTAAAAGACCAACACACAGAACATAGTGTAAAGCGGTATATACAGAACAATTTCAATACCGTTATTGAATCGGATGTAATGGACCAGGAGCTAGAAAAGTTACATACAGTTTCAAAAGACATACTAGAGAAATTTCTCAAACCACCAAAAATAAAGAAGAAATCGTGGAGGACAAATAAGATTCTAGACATGATGGAAGAAAGGCGAAAGTTCAAAGATCAAGACATGTCATTATACAAAATAATCGATAAAAAGATCAAAAAAGATATTACAATAGCTAAGGATACACATCTAAGAAAACAGTGTGCGGAAATACAGTAATTGCAACATAAACACGATTCATTTAATATGCACAAAAAAGTTAAAGAAGCCGCAGGCTTATACAAACCTAGAAGAGTTGAGTGTTTGGCAGATAACCAAGGCAAACCACTGTTAACTGTGGAAGAAAAACTAGACACTTGGAAGAATTATGTGGAAGTAACTGTTACAGATGAAAGGCAGAATACCATTGAAGACACTGAATGCCAAACAGGACCCCCGATTACCATTGAAGAAGTCACGTCAGCTATTAAAAGAACTAAAGATGGTAAAGCGGTATGACCTGACGATTTTTGTGCAGAATTCCTAAAACTTATGGATGAACAGGGAATAAAATGGATAACAACTGTATTCAACAACATATACATAACTGGAAAAATACCCCAAAGCTGGTTAAAGTCGACCTTCGTGACCATACCAAAAAAAGTAAATGCCAAGACATGCGAAGACTACAGAACAATTAGCCTAATGAGCCACTTACTTAAAACGTTCTTGAAAGTGATACACGGCAGAATATATAAAAAATGTGAAGAACAAGTATCATGGACGCAGTTTGGATTCCGCGATTCCTTAGACACCCGAGAGGCTCTATTCGCTGTCCAAGTGCTTATGGAAAGATGCAGGGATGTTAACTATAATGTGTGTATTTGTTTTATCGACTACAAAAAGGCATTTGATAGAGTAAAGCATGATAAACTTATAAACATCTTGAAAGAAGTGGGGTTAGATGATAGGGACTTGAGAATCATCTATAATTTATATTACAACCAAACAGCCAATATTAAAGTGGATGACCAATTGACAGAGGCAGTCTCCATAGATAGAGGAGTGAGTCAAGGATGCATTCTGTCCCCGGTGTTATTTAATATATACTCTGAATATATCTTCGAGCAAGCGCTAGGAGAACTACAAGAAGGCGTATTAGTCAACGGAATGCGTCTAAACAACATTAGATATGCCGACGACGCAGTAGTTTTTGCAGATAGTCTGGACGGTTTGCAAAGAATAATGTCGCGTATATCAGATATAAGTAGAGAACACGGACTTGATCTTAATACGAAGAAAACAAAGTACATGGTAGTCAGTAAGCGCGAAATATTAAATACACAGCTTTTGGTTAACCAACATCCAATTGACAGAGTGGACAGCTACACATACCTTGGTACCAACATTAACAGCCAATGGGATCACTCCAGTGAAATAAAACAACGCATAGGAAAAGCGAGATCAGCGTTCATAATGATGAAGTCTCTTTTCAGAAGTCACGATTTACCACTTGCTACCAAAATCTCTCTCATTAGATGCTATGTATTTTCTACGTTATTATACTGAGTAGAGGCCTGGACACTTTCCGAAGCTTCTTTAAGAAAACTCGAGGCATTCGAGATGTGGTGTTACAGACGTATTTTAAGAATTTCATGGGTGGATTGTGTGACTAATGTTGAGGTCCTACGTAGAATAGGCAAGGAATGCGAGATTATTAACACCATCAAAGAGCGTAAACTAGAATATCTTGGCCATGTTATGAGGAATGAACAGAGATACGGCTTGTTGCAACTCATTCTTCAGGGCAAGGTATTTGGAAAGAGAGGACCAGGGAGAAGAAGAATATCTTGGCTTCAAAACCTGAGAAAGTGGTTTAATATATGGACAACCAGACTAGGCACCGTAAGCCAGGATGGGCACCGTAAGAAGAAGATAATAGAGATAGGATTGTTTAAAAAAGAAATGAGTGGCTTCAGATCAAAGACGGACATGTGTCAAGAAAATAAAAAATTAGTTAGTAGTGGTTTCTTCTAGAATTGCTCCTGTTTTTTCAACGGATAATAGTTTCTTTCCAAGACGGACGCAAATACGTTATTTTCAACTTCACAGTTGAACGTCTTTTTCAAAAACAGACTCCTGCTATGAAGGTTTATTTCAAAAACGGACATCTCCCCAACAGCCAATGATAATGGTGTATTGTGATCACATGACTGAGAAATCTACAATGGCCGCGATTGCTTTTAACTTGTCTGATGTTAATCGTTTTCTTGTGTTTATCATTAGTTTAAACTGTTTTTTCGCATATTATTAGTTTACAAACTAGATTCATGGAGTCAAATATATCTATGAATTCAAGTATGGTACGACGCGTAAGAGGAAGAGCGATCCCGAAAAATGTAAAAAAAACATCCAGAAACGACAAAGGTAAGTCTAATCATTAAACTCAATCACGTTCTTAACATTTGATTGCTGTAACAAATTGTCAATAGGTGCGTGCAAGTTTGATATGTTAGAAATTACTGTATATGTTCATTCGAGTTATGAATGGTTTTTAAGTGATATGTAATGTCTGATTTTAAAATATGAAGCTTGAAAGTTGGCTGTAAACCACTTGATAAAGTTTTTTATAAAATTGGGAGATTCCTAATGAAAATTCTGACTATTGACTTGAATGAATAGACTATTCATTGAATTAACTAAAGTTTAATTAATGCCTCATTTTGTATGATCATGCAGGTCCTCAGCCAAATGTCTTCCTCTGTACCCCACCTGTCATCACCGAGTTAGATACCAGTGCTAGCTTTTAACGATGCATGATGTCATGTAGTTCCACAAAGCCGTTTACTTCATGCCAGAAAAAAAGCAAGCAAGATGCGTTCATTTTGATATACTGTCGGGCTGCCAATCAAAAAAGAAAGAAGCTTCAGTTTGCAGCGATGCTTTTCTCAAGATGTTACAGCCTATTAATAAGCATAGAATTATAGGAGTATTCCGTAAGTTCAAGAACGGTGTATCTCATGTCCCAGTGGAAACCCGAGGTGGAAACCACAAGGAAGTTAAGTCTACTCCGAAAAGAGAAGAAGTTAAAAAGTTCATCTGTAGTTTTTAAGCTATTGAATCGCATTATTCCCGACATCACTCATCACGTGTTTACCTACCATCAGACCTGAATATCGCCAAAATGTGGAAAATGTTCAAATATGGTAAAGACGAATCTGAGAAGGTTACTCAGGGATTTTTCAGAAAAATATGTTGCTTAGATTTCAACATTGGATTTTCTTACCCTAGCATGGATGAATGTACTACTTGCCTAGAATTACAAAACCTTATCCAAGTGGAAAAAACGGAGGAAGAAACAAGGTGTCTAAAAATGAAAATGGATTTACACAAGAAACAGACTCAAGCCTTTTCCCAACATCTGTGAGAAAAACTACAAGGATGTTTTATTTTGAATTTAATTGACAGAAGAACCTTGTTTCGCCAAAAGTAACTGATCAAAGTGCGTACTATTAACGATAGTTTTACTGTTATAACCTTTTAGTAGTTAAAGGATTGTCAAATGAATCCCTGAATCCCAGTACTGTCTCAATTTATACCTGGACGGAAGACGAAATAGAAAAATCATCCAACGAGGTTGCTTCCATTGTATTCAATGAGTTGAGATCAGCTGATCTCTCAGGATATGACTCCATTCGTTTGATGTCTGATGGTTGCGCTGGACAAACTAAGAATATAAATATGTTAACTATGTGCTGAAAGTTTCTGGATAGCTGTGCTCCAACAAGCATACGAAAAATTTAAACAGTCTTTCCTGTAACCGGGCACTCATTCCTTCCTGCCAAAGAATATTTGTAATGATAGAGAAAGCATTAAAGAAATCAACACAATTGAGTCAAAAGAAGAATATCATAAAATTTTTAAGAAATGCGGTACGATTAAGTTAATTGGAAGGGATTGGGTACCGTTGGACTGGAAACAAGAATCGAAATTTCACTTCATTTCAAAATTTCTACCTGCCGACGAATAGTTCTTCGGAAAACTAAATTGGGAAACATCGTTGTGAAAGAAGAGATGGCTTACAACCTTGACACTGGTGCAGAGAGGAAAATTTGTAAGATAAACTACACTATTGGACAGATCAACCCAAAAGAAATTCGTATCAGTGTGACTCTAAATGCAGAAAAGGTTAAGGACGTAGCAAAATTGCTTGAAAAAATATGTTGGGGTAAATTGGAGGATTATGGTACTTTGCAGTGGTACAAAAACCTGGAATATCAGCAAGAAAAACCTGAAATATCGGCTGAATGTTACGATTCATGTGAGTGTAAAAAAAATATTGCTGATTTTGATGCTTACCTTGTGTTAATTTCAATTTTTTATTATTATTGAGTTATTGCCTCGACAACTAAGATCATTGGCATGGTACAGTCAGGTACCTAGTGTAGTGTGTGTGTGTGTGTGTGTGTGTGTGTGTGTGTGTGTGTGTGTGTGTGTGTGTGTGTGTAGAGTAATTGTCTTGATACTTAGCAAAGTCGACGTCATTGTCTTTGCTAAGAGACACTAATTGTATCCGAACGTCTGCGGTCCCTCCGGTGAGTACCGATCGCACAAGGATAGAAATTATTTTCATTTATTAATTTTTAATAAACGAAAATTTCTCCACCCAGATGAGATTCGAACTCTCAGAAATAGAGTTACGTAATATACTAGGTATGTATTAAAATAAGTTAAAAAGTTAAATCTAATAAAAGAGCTCCAATACGAACTGTAAATATATGGAAGATACGGAAGTTCAGCAACAACTAACCAAAAATTCTTAAAATATTGCCTAAAAAACGACTTAAATTTGAATGACATGATCAAGGGAAAGCTAATGAAGAAGTGTCTATGACCAAACATATATTCTTACCGGAGACCTATGTACAATGTCAACTTTTTTAGTCGTGTTCGTCGTATATAAAATATAGTATACAGCTCGTTACGTTTTCCGCACGTGTCACAGACTCAAATTGTTAAACAGCAAAATATGTCTGTCGTGTTTGTGTCATATGCCCCGCATTGGTTGATTTGATGTTTCATTGACTGTGTTATTATAAGATAATCTGTAAATTAGTGCATATAATACATTACCAATTAGAAGGATAAAAGAAAACGTTAATAATATTAAATCATTATCAAATAAGCATAATAAATAAAATTTTTACTATGTACACATCTAACATGGAAAAAATTGGGGCACATGAATGAATGTGTAAATTTAACTTTCTTATTTTGACCCGCACCTATGAAATATTTATTAAGTCTTGATTATCGACAAATAAAAAGTTGGTTCCCAATATTTACAGTGTGGTATTTAATGAAAATATAAAGAATTGAATATATGAAACGTTTTTTCTATGATTATCTATGACGAGAACATCGAAAAATAAAACAAGGATAGTATTAATGATATTAATATTAATAAGGCTTCCTAAAAAAACTACATTTTAAAAATAGGCAAAATATTAAAAAAAATAAGAATATATACTTTTTTTTTTTTTTTTTTTTTTTTTATTAACATTTAAGATTTTTTACAATCTGTTTTGCAGTGAAAACAATAAGTAAAACTTTTTGTCTTTACATGACAGAGAGATGTAAGGTCCAGTGACCAAATCATCACGACACAAGTTGGCTTTTTTACCGGTAGGATGCGCACATACACTGATACGCGAGCACTAAAAGCGGCACTGATCACAATGTCTGGGTGCTGTTGAGGGCCTAACTCCCACTACTGTAGGCTCTGTCAGGATCGGTGAGGTATGTCCAAGGGGTCATGTCGCTTCAATCTCTTCGCTTGTTGGTTGTTGAGAAGGTTGTGTGCCAGGGTATTAGGATGCACCCGCAACCTGTTTTGATATTGTTCAGAAGATTTTTTGCACTCTTCAGAGACTGTTAGTACCTGAAGATCTCTATGTATTGCATCATTCTGGATATACCAAGGTGCATTAGCGATTGTTCTCAGAGTTTTGGATTGAAATCTTTGTATTATCATAATATTAGATTTGCTAGCTGAACCCCAGAGCTGCGAGCCATATGTCCAAGTGGGTTTTATTATTGTATTGTATATCAGCAGCTTGTTGTCGATCGATAGGTGAGAGTTTTTTCCCAACATCCAGTAAAGTTTTCTGTATAAAATTCCCAATTGAAGCCTTTTCGTCCATATATGTTTGGTCCAAGTTAGACGTTTGTCAAGGTGAATACCTAAGTATTTTACGTCATGCTTTTGGGGCAAAGGATGTCCATTGAGGTTAACTTGTGGACATGTACCTCTTCTTAGAGTAAATGTAATTTGTGTGGATTTTGAGGGGTTTACTCTAATTCTCCAGAGTTTAAGCCATTCATTTGTTTTGTTCAGATGTAGTTGCAGTCTCTCTGATGCTATTATTGGGTTGCTATGAGAGGCCAAGAAAGCAGTATCATCTGCGAATGTTGCAAGCGTTAGGTTATTGCTTATTGGCAAGTCAGCTGTATATATCAGGTACAGAATCGGTCCGAGCACACTACCCTGAGGTACACCAGATAGGATGGGGTAGAGTTTTGTATGGGCTTCATTATATTTTACCAGGTATCTCCTTTCTGTAAGGTATGATTGAAGCAGTTTAAAGTAAGGGTAAGGTAAATTTTTCTTTAATTTGTACAGAAGTCCTGTATGCCACACCTTGTCAAAAGCTTGAGAGGCGTCTAAAAAGGCTGCAGTACAGTATTGCTTGTTCTCGAGACTACTTCTTATTGTTGTGTATAGTCTGTGAACTTGTTCGATTGTACCATGTTGGTTACGAAAACCAAATTGATGGTCAGGTATGAGACACTTTTCGTCCAATATTGGTTTGATTTTTCGTAGCAGAAGTTTTTCAAAGACCTTAGAGATGACTGGGAGTAGACTAATCGGTCGGTATGAGTTGACATCTTTTGGATCTTTACCAGGTTTTTGAATGAGTATAATCTGTGCCACTTTCCATTGCAGAGGAAAGTAATGCAGACTAAGCATAGCATTGAAGATCATAGTGATTGTTCTGTAGCAGTCATTGGTTAGTTCCTGAAGGATCTTACCCGTTATGAGGTCGAATCCCGGAGCCTTATTGGGTTGTATCTCATTCTTTATTATGTGTTTTACTTCTTTAATATTAAACTTGGTGATTGGTAGTTCCATTTGATATGGAGCCTCAAGAAAAGAATTAAATGGTTCTTCTTGTTCTAATGGCACTACTCTGTTAAATGGACTAAATACTGTAGAAAGATGTTCTGCGAATGTCTCAGATTTTTCTGTGTCTGTTCTTGCCCATTTACCTTTGACATTTTTTAGAGGAGGTATGGCGTCTTGTGGACCTTTTACCTTTCTCGTCGCCTTCCATAGAGAATAATTGGTGTCTTTGGACGGAGTCAAATTTTCTAAGTAAGTTTGGATCCCCCTGTTTTTCTCTTCTTTTAATAGATTTTTAAGTCTTCTGGTAATTCTGTTTAAATTTTGTTTGTCAATAGGAGCGTGTGTGTTTTGCCACTTTTTCCTAAGTTTTCTTTTCTCATCGATCAGGTTTTTTGCACTTTGCGAACAGTTTATGCTTTCCTTCCATGTTGTTTGTTCAGGAGTAGAAATCCAACCTGCCTTTTGTATGGAGGTAGTAAGTTGTTGTACCGCATTTTCAATTTGTAATTCTGTTTTAAGTGGCAAGTTCGTTGGTATTTGTTCTGCTAGTGCGCTTCGGAATATTTTCCAATTTGTTTGATTATTGGTTAGGACTGGAGGCTTATTTCTGAGTATGATTTTGGAGTCTAGGTCAATTAGAATGGGAGAATGATCTGAAGAGAGGTCCCAGCATGATTCTATTGCTAAGTAGTTAAGAGAGATACCTTTAATCACACAGAAGTCTAAGAGATCTGGTGTTTTATTTGGATCTGTAGGCCAATGAGTTGGTTCTCCTGTAGATATGTGTTGTAGGTTGTTTCCTGTTATTGACTTCAGCAGTTGTCTACCCCTTGTTGTAATTATCCTAGAGCCCCAGTGATGATGTTTACAGTTAAAGTCTCCTCCTGCTATGAATTTGTGTCCAAGAGAACTAAAATAGGTGCTAAAGTTGTTTTCGTTGATTGGTTGACCAGGAGGACAGTAAACCGCAGATAAGGTAAGGTTGCCTAACCAGTCTTCGATGACAATGCTAGTTGATTGCAGGTACTTTTCACTGAACTTATTTAACTCATGGTGTTTTATATTAGATTTGATAATGATAGCTGTGCCACCGTGTGCCTTGTCATTTGGATGTTTTGTGTAGTAGACAATGTATTTTGGAATTTTTATATAGTTTTTGTCTGTTAGATGAGCTTCTGATACAAGCATAACATCAATTTTCTTCTCGTCGAGGAAAATTTTTATTTCTTGGATGTGGTTCGTTAGGCCATTTGAATTCCAGACGGCTATTTTAAGTCTGTGTTGCATTAGTGCATTTTGGAAATCATAGTCATAAGAAGATTAAGCATGGTGTCCATTCTCTCTACTAGTTTTGTCATCAGGTTTTCAAGGTTGGCAATTTTCGTTGAATGGTTTGAGCCGACATTAGTTTGTTGATTTGTGATTTCATCCGCTTGACTATTTCCTGAAGTTTTTTGAGCGTAAGAAACACCAGGGGTTACTCTTTGACTATTAGTTTCATAGGTGTCTGTTCTATGGGTCTCTTGATTCTTTCTGAGTTGGGGGAATTTTTCTTTTTGTATTTGTTTGTATACGCTGCAGCCCTTATAGTTGGCCGGATGGTTTCCGTTACAAAGTACACATTTTACGTTATTGCTGCGTTCTTTTCGTGGACAGTGTAAAGTAAGATGATTACTTGCACACTTTACGCATCTTGGAGGCATATGGCAGAATTTTTGTGTGTGACCGTAGCGTTGACATTTGGTACATTGGGGAACCTGACGTTTGGGATATGGTGGTTCGAAGGACACAATCATGTTCTGGAGTGCTCTCACATCATATATGTCTTTATTATTTGGCTTAGTTTTTAATTCTATATAAAAGAGCGGAAGCGCTATTTTTGATCCATTCTTATATATATTAGCTATGTTGGTTACTTCGTGTCCCATTAATCCCAGCTCATGTACTATCTGTAACTCATATACAATATATACTGTACAATATAGTACCAATATATTCAAATATATACAAAATTCTATACTATCGGTGAAAACATATCCATGATCCACACAGGTAAATCAAACCACAATTAACTTATTGGCACAATATCACATAAACTAAAATAAATTTAGAAAACAAATACAAAGAAATCAGACAGGGTTTTTAAAGAACGAAAATCTGAAACACCAAATCCAACAAATGTAAGAGAGACTCAACTAACTGGACACTGGACACAGGAGAAAGGGGGCTTACAAAATAATAGAAGAACTTGACGTACTACTTACAATCAATGTGATTATATTGAGTAATATCTACAACGACAAAGAAAAGTATGGATGATAGGCGAAATTATAGTTATGATTGAAAAGAGACGTAACTCTAAATGTTCTAAAAGTTCAAACATACTCGATAAACAAATAAAGGAATCCATCAAAGACGCCAAAGAAAGTTTGCTAATAGAAAACTGTGACGAAATAGAACAATTAGAGGAAAAACACTACACATTAAATATGTATAAAAAGGTTAAAGCGGCAGCAGGTTTGCACAGTCCTAAGAAAGTTGGATATTTAACGGATAACCAAAAAAGCCAATAATAACAACTATAGAAAAGAAAACGGACACCTAAATGAAATACGTAGAAAAAACATTTAATGATGATCGTCAGAACTCCAATGATGCGGTCGATGTTAAAACAGAAACGGGATACATAGCAACTCAGAATTTTTAAAAATAAATAAAGGGTTAAAGTGGCTTACATCAATATTTAACGACGCCTATAATACAGATACAATTCCTTAAAGATGGCTTAAATCAACATTCATAACGTTAACAAAAACATTCAACGCAAAGAAATTTGATAACCACAGAATTATGAGTCTTATGAGCTACTACTAAAGACCGTTCTTAAGGTGCGTACAGACCTACAAATGCATGCGGTGAGCAGCCACGAATACACAATCGTGGGCAAATGTGGACTGCGCTTTCGTAACCTCTCGCCGCATGCGTTGCTTCTCGCGAATGACTTGAGCACACATGCTGCGAGCCAGAGTGGTGTCGGTTTTTTCGCACACACAGGTCATAATATATATCGCGTACACAATATGGATTTCGCAATGCCTACGGTATACTATACTACGTTCCACGTTTAGAAAATAACATTGCGGAGATAGGGCCATGTATTTCTTATGGACGATAGCAACGCGGCGTTGCCACGACACACACAAGCACAATATTTACAAAAGATAATTTTATTTTATCTTATTTTAATTATAGTAACGACAGTTTATTTGTTTTTCGGTGAGAATACGATATGCCATGAATCATAGAAATCAGTAGAAAATATTGACCGCTTGGAATGTGTGTATATCTAATTACTAATTGCAACTTAAAATAATACGATGTGCGTATGTCAGCTATTTTATGTCGTTCTCTGACTACATAATGATACTAAGGCTTTTATTTAGCAGTTATTCTGACTTTACAGTTAAATGTTAATTGAAAATGAAAATTCAAAAATTAAGCAAAGGGAATATCTTGGACATCCGTGCAAAAGAGAGTGTCTGAGAGTTTTGGCAACACTGATCTCCATAAGCGTAATGTTATTTTCTTAACTTGAAACAAAGAATAGAATCTATATTTATCACTCAGGTTTACCTTCAAAGGTGCAGACATGTTCACTGTGATGTGTACTTATGTTTTATGGACAACCAAAAGGCTTTTGATAGAAAAAAACATTATAAAATGATGGCGATAATGAAAGAAGTTTTTATAGATGGTAAGGATCTCAGAATTATCAAAAACATATAGTGTAATCAAACAGCGAACAGTAGAATAGACGGCAAGTTGACAGATTCTGTATCAATTCAATGCAGAGTACGACAGGGATGTACATTATTCCCTTTTCTTCTAACCCTTATATAATTAATATATTTTGTATTAGGTATTTATTAGTAATATTATTTGTAACAAAACTTCAAATGTAACTATATTTGAAAAAAATAGAAATACTTAAATATAGATATGTACCCAAATGAGTACATTGGGTACTGCAGCGTCTTACGGCGACACTGAGCACACATTAATAATTGTTTTTTGGAAAAGTGCCCTCCTTTATGTTTCCTAACGGTAGGCAGAATATTTCCACAAGGTCTAGATTTCACATACATTGATTTTGCATTACAACCTAAATAATTTCTTACAAGTCCTCTTTGAAAATTCTCATTTCTCCAACTCATTTTTGTAAGATTAGGAAAAAGCACCAACCTCCATTTTTTCCCTCTTATTCCGATCAGAAAACTATTTAGTTGCTGATCATTGAACTCTACACCACCAATGGACTTTTTATATAAAGCAGGCTCAGAAACATCCACTTTGGCCTTAGCTGAAGTTGACCGTCATTTTACTTTACTAATATACCTTGAGCCTTGTCATATTGATACTCAAAATAACTCTGTCTTATTTTTTCAATTGTTTATCATTTGATAGGGGACATTTTTTGTTCTATTGTCTCTTACAGTTCCAGTAGTTACAATTCCTATACTTTTTAATTTCTTCAACAGATCGTAACTTGTAAAAAAGTTTTAAAAAAATTAATGTGTAGTCTGATGGGCAAGCGATGTGGTCTACCTTGTCCAGAACTACTTGTGATCCCGAAGGTAAAGCTACTTTTCTTATCAATATTTTGGGCTCCACAATACGTATCTAAGGTATAACAATAACTATTTGCACTACATAATAACCAATTTTTGTAGCCGAATCTAATCTTCTTCTTATTGCGCCGTCTCCTTTCAAAGGTTGGCGATCCAAATGGCAATTGTAGCTTTGGAAACTACTGCACTAAAAGTCCAACTGAATCATTCAACGAAATCTGTCAAGGTTGTCGTCTTAGGGGTATTTAGTTTCGTGTAATTAATAAGAATTGTACTATGTATCTAAACAATCAACAAATTGAAAAAGTAGAGAGCTGTACATATCTGGGTACCAATGTAAATAACCCATGGGGCAATTTTGCAGAGATAAAACAACGCATAGCAAAGGCCAGGTCAGCATTTATTAAAATTAATTCGATTTTTAAAAGTAGAGATCTACGTTTAACACAAAAATGTCGGCTATTTAAGTGCTATGTAATTCCGGTTTTGCTTGAAGGAGTGAAAGCTTGGACTTGGAGGCATTTATGAAAATTCTGAAGTCTCCAAAAGACTCTCCACATAATAAAAAAAAAACAATATTTTCAACTTCTTATGGGACAAATATACACAAATTAGAAATGTTTGGAAGTATTTTCTAAGCCCCGCCCATTGTGGCGTCAGACTTAGTTAGTCCACTGTAGTACTTTGATCATATTATGTGAATACTGATAGGTATAGTTTCCTTCAATTGGTTATTAAAGGAAAATTGTTTGGTAAGATAGACCCAGAAAACGACGTATTTCCTCGCTCCACAACGTAAGAACTGGGTTTAATATGTCATAATTTTCTAAAGACGAATGTTAGATTGCGTCTCGTTTAAAAACTAAATAGTATTTACTTTATGGAAGGAGCATTTTAGTTAAATACAAGGTTGTTGCGGTCTAGTTAGTAATCTTCGTATACTATTATGCAATTTACTTCCTCAGAGAAATGAAATGAACTAATTTGTTTAATTTAAACGAAGAAAATTACTAACGTTAACTAATATAATTGGTTAAGGTTAAGGATAAATGCTTCAAGCATTTAAAGTGTGGGCGTACATAAAGAGTTACGAACATGAATACATACTCTGGTTTAATAGGTTGTGGACGTATGGAATATAATTTCAACACTTCCAGTTAATAATTGAAACAATAGTTGAACAAATTCTGGTTCTGGATATAAACGACTATCAAGGCTAATACTGCATATAAGTTATTGGGATACTCTTGATAATAATAAGTAGTTATATTTACACTAAATTTTATTTATAAGATAGGTTAGTTGGAACTTTATATCGTTGGTTGATAGCTAAAATAAGAGGCAAATGTTTTCGAGTATATTTTATTGATATATCTCGAAAAATCTGAGTCATTCGTCGAAGATAAAAATCCTATATAATCAACTAACATAGATAAATGATAAGGATATACATAAGCTCCCAGCTGGAAACTCATTCAAACTCCGAACAGTTTATATCCAAAAACTTGAATTAAATGGTAATATTTAATAGACCACTTAAATTGAGAATTTAACACACTAATGTCGTTATGAAATTTTATATTGGATTACCTACTATGAATTTATCAAACATGTATGTTGTTCACCAAATAGGCGTAACAAAAAGTGAGACGATTTCGATTTTTTCTATAATGGCTTTGGCTTAGTCAATTAGCCAACGATTTCGATTTGGAAACGCCCTCCAGTCTATGTAGAAATGCCGTGTCAGAGTTAAGAAATTATAACGCGAATAGATCTTATATTAAAATTAACTGGAAAGGAGACTAGTAAAAAGAGGTACAAAGTAAATATCTAAAAGATTTTCTAAAAGTTTGAGGCAACTGAATGTATACAAAGAAAGAGTACAAGCAAAATAAATGCTATTGACGATGGAGAATATGCTGATATTTTAATGTCTAATAGAAAATAAGACAATTTGCACGTAAAATTAACTTTATAATTAAAGATTTATAATTAATTATTATAGAAAAATTCCAATTTTTTGTCAAAACACATCGAAAGTTTGTATACAACAAACTAAAAATATCACAAGAATTCAGTTCTAACTATATATCTATAAAAATGAAGCTCTATTTCCCTTGGTCACGCCATAACTTGAGAACGAATGTACCGATTTCATTCTTCATATAATGTTTTTTTCTTTTCTAATACTTCCTAATACTTCGTATAAAAGGAAAGAAAATTACGCATGAAATGTAAAAAAATCAGAACAATTATTTCGCGTTTGATAATTAATATGATACAAATGTCTTTTAACAGCTAGATTGGTCGGTCGAATGTATTTAGTTTTAGTGCAGTGCCTATTCAATCGAAACGTTTTTCCAGCGTTTAGTTTGTTTAGTGAGTGTTTTAATAAAACTAATTTTATAAATTATAAAAAAGAGTTTACAAGAATTTATCGCAATCACACCTTATATATTAAAATTAACACGTAGTATACATGAATGCACAGAAAAACTAAGGATATCAACTTTTCATTTTTGTGGGACGTGGGTCTATTGATCTGGGATGGGGAATATTTAGAGAAAATATTGAGAATTAAAACATGTCCATGGAAATGACAGAATCTGGTACTAGAAGAAAATGGAAAAATAATGGGGTACCACCTAGTCCTTTGTCGAGGAACGAGGAACACTCGACAATTGACCTATGAGAAGATTGGTTTAAGAAAGAATAAAAAAATGAAATGAAAGAATAACAAAATGGATAAACAGTTAAAAGGAAAGAGAAGCAAACACACTTACCTTATATTCACGCGCTACATTCCTGTCAGATTTACCTTCTTATCAGTTATTAAAAGTAAGGACGATTATAAGAGAGTAATAAACAAATATCTGCTACTAATTAACAACTTTTATTGCTTAAAAGTTCAGCCAAGTAAAAGTTATTATAGAATGTCAAGACATATCAAAAATCAAAAATGAAAATTTTGACAAATCAGATGGTATACAAATATTCCTCTGTATCTGTATCTGTAGAGTAGGGAGAGCCAGTTAAGTTCCACAACATTAAGGCCACAATGGCCCCATTGTGCATCCTTCCAGAGAGCTGTCGCCCTTAGCTCATTGTCCATCCTACCATTTCTAGGAAGGTGGACAAGTCACCATGAGACATCTCTCTTATGTGGGCAGATGTGGGCCAGGATACCGACAGAGTCGAACGCATACTCTCGTATTAACGATAACTTCGGGTATTCACATAGGACATGCTCTACAGTTTATCTTCTCGTTCACACTTTCTACACACAGCTAGCAGACACATAGAGGTGTGTCTGCTAGCCCCAATGTGTGGAGGTATTTGTTTAGTTCACAATGACCAGTTAAAAAGACAACTGTCAAACGTAGGTTTTTCCTGGTCATTCCCGAGTACTTCTTTGATGCTGACTCTTCAAGGTTACTTAGTGTTACCCTGGCAAGTCTACATCCTTGCCCTTCTTCTCATCTTTTTACGGTTTGCGTATGGGAGTGGCATTTGACAATTTCCGCGATTGTTGTAGTTACCAATGAAAAGGTCCCCAGGATCTAAGAATATTAGGCCTGCCGCCTTCCTAGCCAATTGGTCAGCAATGCGTTTGCCTTTATTCCTATCGTGTCCTTTAACCTACCTCAGGATGATGGCATTATCATCCGAAGCTTGACTTAGTGAATAGTGACACTCCATTACTAACCCTGATGTGACATGTGGTGACATTATATTATCAAGACATTAGGTCGATGATCAGGGAATACATTTTTTAAGGAAACGTAAAATTTCCCAAATCGATGAAGTGGAACCTTGCGCCTTGAGACGTAACAACGAACTGTAGTTGTATATTATTATGTACTTATATATCAGTAAAACTGTACTTTAAATATGGATTTATCTATTTTTTACGAATCACGTACTCAACTGCGGAAAAAAGAAGCCCTTCTTTGGGCTAGACACCCACGTCCTATCTTTACGATCGCTAATCTGGATGTCAAGTAATTATCAAATTCGTTCTCTCGCGGGTAAAGTCGGACGTTTATTATCCTTATTATCCTTATTAACCTTATTGTCCTTAAGTGGACGTTTATTTATCTCATGCGCAGTTAGGCGATGTAACAATTCAGCGAATTCTTTCTAAAATCTCTGTAGGCGGAACTGAGATCAAGCGAATTCCTAGTGAGACAATATTTCTCCCAGAAAAAGCAATCTGCTTATTATAAACAGACTCTAAAATGTTTAGAATATTAATTTTAGAGAAACGCAAAAAGATTATGAACCATTTCCGACTTCCACGATATACAGGATGAAATAAAATGCTACAATATAAGCAGGTCAAACTGACGAAAAACGCGAAGTAGGCAATGAAGATGAACGGAATCAATGGAATCGATATCAACGACGTAGAAATGTCGCGTTTAATCCCATCTACCACAAAATATATTTTTTATGGTCAGTATGTCAAAAATTGATTTTTATAGCTTGACTATTTCATAAAATTTATGAACCACATTACAAGAAGTGCGAAATTGATCGAAAGTGCTCACTAGCATACTTTTCTAATATCTACTATCCTGATAAATCCTAATTTAAACTCCACAGCTACTGTGGACTTTCCCCAAACAATGTTTTGCTCAGGGAGCGTTAAATATTTTTTACGTTTTCTTAATGCGGATTAATTAATAATAATAATTCTTTCGATTATCTGGATTCCCAAATATACAGCTTTTAAATAATTATGCCGACTCCAGTCCTGGTAAAAAACTTTTATGATGCCGGCACTGCTGAAAATTTATTTATTCAGAACAGTTTCTCGAAAAGCCCGAGATTCCCATTTGCAATACGATTGACGACTGACTACAAACAGTCTCATTGAAGATTCCATATCCATAGTAATCTTTCTTCAAAAACATCTTACATAAAATTCATTTTAAAGTCGTAGATAAACAAACCATTTTTTAATGAACATTAACGGTTCAATGTTTATCTAATTACTCAATTAAACGAGATAATTAGTGATAGTGTATTTAAATAATAAATACATTTTTAGTCAAATCAAAATCATTAGGACCGAGAGGTTATGGCCAGTTTGGATTTTTAAACTTTCTCTTTGAATTTTAGAAAAACCTTTATAGATTGTGACTAGGCATTATATTAGTTCAGAATGTTTAAGTATTATTTCGTAGTGTTGTGTTTCTCTTTATATTTTACTGTTGGATGTTTTGGTAAGTATTTATTATCTGTGCTACCTATTTTAGATTATGATTTTAATTACATTATCACAGAGATGTTGTTATTCATCAACTATAAAGTTTCATAAACTAAATTATGTTTAATGTTTATATGTTAAATTGACAATTTACAGTATGAAAATATTATACCCCTCCAGCAACCCCTTTGAATTATAAGCACCCCCTCGAAAATTTTAAATAACAAAGGGGGTAGTATGGCACCTAGTTAGAAAGGGATTTTAGTTCTCTGTTCAGCAATATAAAGTTTTTCTAAGTTTGGTGCAATCATAACTGAGAAAATTGATTTTTAAAATGGAAAATTTTGATAATGTCTATCACAAAACTTTAGGTTGAATGAAGATAATAATGTCACATAATATTTAAAATGTATTTCCCAATGTACTTTACAATTAAATTAAATGTTCAAGATGACCACTATTCACTTCTTGACAATACCCGAGGCGATTTTGGAATTCTCGTACAATATTTTGTACGACTTCGGGAGTTATTTTGTTAATATCTTCCGATTTCCTAACTTTTTAATTAGCAATACTGTTTGGTCTATTAAAATATACTTTAGATTTTAAATAACCCCTTAAGAAGTAATCGAGAGGAGTCAAATCGGGGGATCTAGGCGGCCATTCAATCGTCCCACGTCTTCCAATCCACCTATTGGGAAAAACCTCGTTTAAATAATTTTTAATTATAAGTGCAAAATGCGGTGAAGCTCCATCTTGTTGGTAGTAAATAGGCACTAAATGTAGGCACTAAAAAGTTAATCAAAAAGTCTAGATAAACCTCACCTGTGCACCCAAAAAAATAAGGACCAATAATTTTATTGTTAATGATACCAGCCCAATTGTTATTTTTTTAGGATATTGCGTGTGAGTCTCACACACCCTGTAAGGATTTTCTCTCCTCCAATATCTACAGTTCTGTTTGTTAACCGTTCCGTTTAAATAAAACGTCACTTCATCAGAAAAAACTATTTTGTTTATGAACTGAAAATCTGCGTTCATTATGTATATCATCATTTCATAGAATTCTTGCCTTCTATCAGGATCATCTTCATGTAAGGGTGGTATTTTTCTTTATGTAAAACTCTCAAAATGATGATTTACTTACGTCACTGACGGCGGCAAGTTCTCGAGGTGTCTTATGCGGATTTTACACAATCTCTAGAAGTACATCTAAATTAATTTCATCAACAAAATTTAATTTTTCTACCTGGTTTTTCAATAATTTTTACATGTCCAGTATAACCAAACTTCTTTGCAATTGTGCTAACTGTAGACTGTAGATAATTAAAATATCTATTCTTTTAGTCTCAGACAAATGAGCCATAATTAAATTTAATAAGCGCACAAATATTATACTCACGTCTTCTAGTAACCTTAAATACCAAAATGACAACAGCCTACTAGATTCATATCAATTGTTTATTTGGCTTTTTGACTAAAATTTTATTATCTTCAAAGTTTTTTCCCTAATATTTAGCAGAGCAGATACGAAAATACCTGATTATTTAGTAAGTATTAAGTTATTTTAATAGACCAGACAATATTGCTGATATAAAAGTTGAGATAACGGAAGAAATTAACAAAAACACCCCCGAGTTTTAGGTTCAAAACGAAATTGGTTCCTTAGTGCAAAATTATATAGTGTGCGTAAGATTTTGTTCTTAATTTCCGTATACCTCTAGCTGCCTTAAAATTTTTCGTTCAAAGGTAACCAACAGTTTTTTCGTCAATTTTTAACATTATCCATGCCTCTGATCTTTATGTTACATTTCACACTTTTTTTTCTTGATAAGTGGCCAGATCTCGGGTATTTACTTAATCATGACAAATATACTTGTCATTTTTATTCTTCTATTAACGTGTTTACTAATGTTATCTAATAAATTGATATAAATTATTGTGTTTTAGTAAATTAAAATAAGAACAATAAATTAGAATTAATAAAAACATTACAGTAGGTAGCAGCATAATTTTGAATTTTATGAAGAAAGGTCGGCAGTGTTCTAGATAACTAACTCCTGCTAAAATCCTGATAAATTTTCTATTTTTTCTGCTAATTCTATTTTTTTTTTGTATACGTTGCTGAGTTGTCATTTCTATTATGCGCTGATACTCATTTGTGGTATTTCTATTATCTTTTCCTTCAACAATTTTCACGTAGCTGTTAGTTGATTATTTGTTGGATATGCAACACGAAGTGGTTGACATATTTTTTTGAGAAGCGTTGGAAATTTTGTTTTCTGAATCTAATTCTATACTGAACATATCTTGTATCTTGTAACTTACTTTTCCCAGCAATTTACACGTTGGGAATCTTTTATATCATTTTGTTTTGGACATTGTTTCGATAGGTGACTTTAGAGAGAAAGTAGTCCTGGAGCAATAATTTTAGTTGGTCAAAATATTGAGTTATATAGTTCTATATAGTTCTAGTTATATACTTCTATATTAAACAGTGGCAGATCTTTCTTCGTGCTGCTTTATTTGAAGGCGTGTAAACATCTGACGAACGCATGTGACCGAAGCCTTTCTACCGAATTCATTCGATGTTTTCGAAATTCGATGGAAAAATTTTTCTTTCGTCCACATTACAACAAACAAATTCGTTTGCAGTCATTCGATCAGTTTCAGAAAACGGCGCTGGTGGACAACATCATTGCTCCAAAGCAGAAGTCGGTATAAAGGGATAGACTTATTTAATGATCTAAAAGCTAAAATGGAATACGAGCTTTTTCAAAATTTTTGTAGAATGAAGTCTACTGATTTTGAATGGTTATTAAATGAAATTGGTCCAAAACTAGCAAAAAAAGATACAAAGTTTAGAGAAGCGATACCGCCAACAAAAAGGTTAATGTTAACCCTACGATATTTGGCTACTGGTGACTCATATTCAAGTTTTATGTACTGGATTCTCGATCTCGACATAAACCAATAACTTTTAAACAAGAAGAATTATTAGTCGACTACATTATTGCAAATTAGAAAATCAAACTAAAATGGCGACGATGTTCGACACTTTCACTCGAAAGCGTACACACTAAACACAGCCAAAAGAATTCCTTCTTTAATTTTCTTTTGATGTACCGTCCAGTGTCCAGTGAGCGAACTCTAGCAAAGACAAACACATGCGTTTGCTATCGTTTGTTAGGACGTACACATTTACGGAAGGCGTTTGATGACAAGACTTCGGCCACATGCGTTCGCCAAATGTGTACGCGCCTTTAGAGACTTTTACCGAACTAAAAAATATTATAAACCAAATTATGAATGTTCTTGGGAAAAACACTTTTTTAAAAACTGAACTTCACAAATAAAACTTTTATTTTCGACTTACAAAGATTTTAGTAGCAACAACAATAATTTAAATCAGACTAAATGATAAATCAACTAAACTACAAATCAGACTAAACTACAAATCAGACTGAAAATATTGATTTTAACATGGTGTTTTTATAATTTTATAATTGCTGATCTTGCAGTCCAATACGTCGCAATTCAGTCCAGAATGATCGAGCGGTAGTCCCGTGTGGAATCCACGTGGTAGAATTTACTGGATGGTAGCGGTCGTTGTACTGTAACTACTCCATCCCCTGAAGAAGTTTTGTGAGGGACGAACAGAACTGTTGGGTTGGCCTCTTCTGGAGCTTCGTGGCTGGAGTTGGGTTTTTGTTATTTGTTTTATACCTGTAACATATTTAGAGGCAGATTATTGTAATAAAAATATATATAAAGGAGTCATCCAAAAACGGTTATGGCTATGGTTCCATAATTTCGGGTTAATTGTCCTTGAATTTATGTGACTCTGGATTGGGGTTTTGAATTCGCATCTGGGCGGAAGATTGATGAGATATAGCATCAGGAGGAATGATTGTAGTAGAATTTGCGGTAGGTATAGAAAATAAATGATAATAAGTAAAGAAATTATCATGTAGGACAGTAAAATGAAGGATAAATATTGCTTCCTAGTCCATTAATTAGCCCTCTTCTTGGTCTGCCATAGTGGTAACTTGTTGAGAATTTTTCTTGAGCTGATTTTAATTGGTATATAAGAGCTTGGTCGAAATTTTGTAAACTGCTAAAATACGGATGGCTAAGTCCATTTTGAATTGCTGTGGTTACTGCATCGTACTGGGTTTCAATTATGTCCAATTCTTCCTTTATTGGTAGTAGTCTAAAAAATGCATAAAATCGTGTGTACCTACTAGTATAAATCTTTGCTTGTCCCAGGTTGAGGGAATTATTTCTGGATTGTCTTTCAGGTCCTTGATCTTCATTTCTTCTGCCATCGTCAAGGTGATCCTGTGGGGAAGGTTCAGAATTTGTTTTTGACTTAGGTTGGTGTTTTATGTTTTTCTTGTGAACTGTAGCTTTTGATGTATTTACAGTCACTTTGTTATTCCTTTTTATATGTTTTGCGGAATATCGCGGAAGTAATTTATTTCTGGTAACTGTTTTTCGTGTATAGATTTTTGTGCTGGGTTTATACGTAATAGGGTCTTGTCTTGTTTTGTTTCTATTTTCTATGACTTTATTTTTATTCTCTTGTATATGTTGGTTTACTTCCTTGTATAATTCCTTTGTTATCTCTCTATGATTTTGAATATAATCGTTCAGTATTACTTTTTGTATGTCAACGTCAAAGGGATCTTTTGCGTCGATATGTCCGTTTAATATGTCAATGGGTCTTAACTTCGTTGCTGAATGTATGGAATTATTGTACCCAATTATAGCGAATAGCATTTGTTCTTTTATCGAGAGTTTTGCTTTGGTCTTCCTTAAGATTCGAAGATGTTCGATTAATGTAGAATGAAATCTCTCAATCATCCCGTTTGATTGCGGATTCTCTGGTGTCGTATAGTGGATTGAGATTTTGTGAGAGTCTACAAATTCTTGTATTACTCCATTTTTAAATTCGGTACCATTATCAGCTACTATCATTGTTGGGAGTCCATGATGTGTTATAAAAATTAATAGTGCGTTGAGTACATTGATTGCATTTCCTCCATTTATTGGGTAGGCTTGTCCATACTTTGAAAATGCGTCTATTATGGTTAAAAATTTCTGTCCATCAGCCTGGAATAAATCGATGTGAACTATTTCCAGTGGTTTAGTGGGAGTTGGTGTAACCATAAATTTCGGTTTGGGAGGAAGTCTGTCGTATTTATTTTCTTGACATATATCGCAAAAGTTTATGATATCTTCTATGTCCTTCTTCATATTAGGCCAGTAATATCGTTTTCTTATTTGACTTTCTGTTTCAGCTATTCCTCTATGGTTCGTTGTTCCTTCATGATAGTTTTTTATAATTTCTTTTTGCTGTTCTTCTAGGTTAACATCTTCCAATAAAAGATTACATTTTACTAAGTCGTATGCGTTGTTTTTAAAAGTTTTCCTAATAATTTCGCAAATCTCTACAAAAATTTCTTCTTCTGTTTCGAATAAAATTGCATATTTCTTTTTCGGGTTGAGGTGTTCCTTAAAAATTTTTATGGTATCAGCTTTTAACTGATCTTTCGATAGCTGGATATGATAACGTCTTTTATTCGGAAAGGTTTGCATGATTGCTGGAGGTCGTGGATTGTAGTTGACAATTTTGACTATAATTTGGTTATTATAGAAGTTGAGTGGTTTTTCCGAAATAGGTATGCCAAGAACTGGGTTTTCTACTGCTGTATGTATTGTTTCATTTCCGTCTTCGTCCATGTTTTGATCTTCGTTTTCAACAGTGTCGTCTGGGATGTTCTGATCTTCGTTTTCAACAGTATCTTCTATGATGTTTTCTGGAATTAATTCTGTTGCTTTTTCTTCTACAATCTCGTCGATTATTCGATCCGCATCTGGATTATTAGTCGTTGACCATCCATCGTCTTCCATGTCTACTAAATCATCAAAGACTTCCTTAATTTGTGAATCGATGTCCTTAGTTTCCTTTGTGTGTATTTCGATTCGAGACAGTGCGTCCTCATTTGTATTAGCTTTGCCTTTTTTGTAAATTACTTCGTAGTCAAATTCTTCTAATTTTAATCTCCAACGTACTAGTTTGGAGTTGGGTTCCTTTAGGGAAAATAGATATTGCAAAGGACGGTGATCTGAGAGTATTTTAAATTTTCTTCCAAATAGGTAGGGTCGGAAATATTTAGTTGCCCACACCATTGCTAACATTTCCTTTTCTATTGTGGAGTATTTGGTTTCGGTTTCATTTAGTGTTCTGGAAGCAAAGGCAATTGGTTTATCACTGCCAACTGGTCCTTGGGAAAGTACTGCACCAATAGCGAAGTTGCTGGCATCTGTTGTGAGGTTAAACGGTTTGGAAAAATCTGGATATTGCAATAACGGTTCATTCATTAATAATTTCCTGCACGTTTCAAAGCATTCTACGAATTCGGGTGTATGTTCGATTTTTGCATCCTTTTTCAAGCATCTTGTTAGAGGTTTTGTGATTTTTGCGAAGTCTCGAATAAACTTCCTGTAGTATCCTAGTAGTCCAAGAAATCCTCTTATTTCTTTTGCTGTTTTCGGTATTGGATATTTTTCTATTGCTTCAATTTTTGCTGGATTCGGTTTTATGCCTTCTTGTGTGACTACGTGTCCCAGAAAATTAACTTGCTTTTTTAAGAATTCGCATTTGTCGACTTGGATTTTTAGTCGGGCTTCTCTTAATCGTTGAAATACTTTTGAGAGATTTACTATGTGTTCCTGTAGTGATGTTGAATAAACTATTACGTCATCCATATAGACGAGGCATATTTCTCCTTGAAGTCCTTTCAATACGTTGTCCATCATACGTTGGAACGTGGACGGAGCGTTCTTAAGTCCAAATGGCATTCTTAAATATTCGTAGTGTCCATTTTCAACATTAAATGCTGTTTTGGGAATGTCTTCTTCAGCCATCTCGATTTGGTGAAATCCGCTCGCTAAGTCGAGGGTCGTAAAATACTGACATCTTCCCAATTTGTCCAAAATATCGCTAATGTGAGGAATTCTGTATCGGTCATCAATTGTCTTCTCGTTGACCTTTCTATAATCTACCACTATCCTCCACTTTATTTTACCGGATGAATCTGGTTTCTTTGCCACGACCCAAATGGGCGAAGACCATGGTGATTGACTTGGTCGAATTATCCCTTGCTCTAACATTGAGGAGATTTGTTTCTTTACTTCTTCTTTGTGTACATACGGATACCGGTACGATTTCGTATATACAGGCTCTTCATCCTTAGTTCTGATGTGATGTTTAACTTCGTTAGTAAAGCTGAGAGGAGTGTCTGGTTGGTGAAATATATCGGAGAATTTTCGGCATAGGTGACGAACTTGTTCCTCTTCTTCCTCATTAAGATGTTCGGTTTTAATTAAGTCGTCGATATCTTGTCTATAGTCTGGTCCGGAGGTTGTTTCCATGGAATATATATGGAAATCTTGAATGTCTATTTTGTTGCTTTCGAGCGGTTCCATAAGAGAAAGATGAATGGGGTCTGACGTGAAGTTGGCAATTTCGGTCCAGGCGAGGTAGTTCTCGGCGTTAGTAAGGGCTTCTCGTACTACGACGCCTTGCACTTTTTGAGTTGGAATAATGATAATTCCTGTTTCTTCTTTGACAGGGATTTTGACTTGGCTAATAGAATTTGGTTCCAAATGAATGGAATAAAATTGTGTTTTATTTGTTTCGTAATATTTAATTGGGATTGTAGAATCTTTTGTAACTAGAAGCGACTTGGGAAAGTTTAATTGGGCTTCGAAGAGTTTTAGATTGTCGAGGCCAATAAGACCATCAAAAGTTTTGTGAAACTTAAAGAGATAAAATTTCATTTTGCTGTCAGAATTGAATTCTGAAAATGAAGGAATTTCGGCACAATATTTTTGGGAATAATTTTGGAAAATTGATGTGACGACAAAGGGTTCATGTTTTATGTAACTTGGAAAATATGAAGAAGCTATTTCTGGATTGAGAAATGACTTTGTGGATCCTGTATCGATTAAAAGCCGTAAGGAAGGTTTAGAAATTTCGATGTAAGGTAGCTCCTTTTTGTCGGGAAATGAATGAAGTTCAATTACGTTCCGATTGCTTCTGGTGGGTCCTCTCGAAAATTTACGTTTTCTTCATATTCGGTTGGTTGGTTTTCGTATGTATCTTGTAGGAAATTGTCATATTCAGGTTCGTAGTAATCATTGTAGTTAGAATTATCTTCTTGCTCATCTCCATGGCATTGTATATTGTAAAGTTCTTCTACGGTGAATTTTGGCTGTGCTCGATAATTGGGTGTGAAATTTTGACGGCCTCTGGTTGTGGTTTCTGATATTCCACTCATAGGTGTTGGTCTAGGCTGCTTTGACTGTCCATTTTTGGGTGCCCATACAATTGACTGGTTCTGGGTCCTGAACGTCGAATTTTGTCTAAATTGGTTGAAGTTTTGTTGCCGATGTGGTTGCTGGAACTGATTCTGCGGATAGAATTGTCTCGTTGGTTGCTGCCATTGCGGAGCTGCAAAATTTGGCTGTTGATACAATGGTTTCTGGGTTGGTACAGGCATCTGTTGTCTCTGAGGTCGGCGTTCTTGATAATTTTCGCTTCTTCCTGATGTTGAAGGTTGACTTAATTGATTTTTTTGAAAGTAACGAACGTTATTTTCTTCCTGTACATATTGTATTGCCGTGGCTAAACTTCCTGGTCTCATTGCTCTGATAACAGAGCCCATTGGTTCTCGTAGGCCTGCTAAGAATGTTGTAAGAGCTTGTTGACGGAAAAATTCTTGTTTGCTCCTCTTAATATCGGCATTTATGGTATGTAATTCTAGGTAATTATTAATACAGCTTAAAAGTCCCATGATCTTTTCGTAAAAATGCAAAATAGATTCTGTTGAGCCTTGTCTTAAATTTACTAGGTCCCTTGTAAGCGAATTTTCGTCTCTCTGGTCTCCAAAATTTTGAATTAATGCGTTTTTTATTTCGTCCCAATTTTCACATCCATATACAGATATAACTTCTTTTGCTCTACCTGTTAATTTACTCATAATACCATGAAGCAAAAATTTGTTTTGGATGTTCGCTGCATTAAGTCTATCATAATAATGGTTTAGAAGTATTGTAGAAACTTTGATAAATTCATGTAATTCATTTGGATTTCCGTCAAAATTTGGAAGAATGCATAAATTTTTAACATCAAATTGTGGAACTGCCATATTTTAAAATATTCAATATAATATAGTCAATAGTCAAATCAGTATAGTAATATTCAATAGAGAATATATATAATTATATCAATCTTAATCTACTTATTTTGTATCTATTAAATCTCTGTGTTTATTAATATAGTATTTATTAAGCTATTCAAATTTGTCTTTAAATTTTAAAGTTTCTGAATCTGGCTCTAAAGTCAATCTAAGGACTTAGAGGAGATATTTTTAAATTATTTTAATCTTTCTGTTAATATATTCAAATCTTTGTTTAATTTATCTTCTAATCTAACTCTGATTCAATCTAAGGACTCAGAGGAGTCTGATTTTATAAAAATTCTTTCAAAATTTAATCTTCTTAATTCTAATTAATAATAAAAATCGCTTACAGGATAAAGACGATGCCGATGTGCATTTCTTTCCTCCTGAAGGCTTCTAACTTCTAATTCCCTCGGGTGAACTCTGCAGACGGTTTCCCTGGGGCTGGTTCTTGGAACAGTGGACAAACACTTAAAAGTGACGAGGATCTATAAAGACTCTTCCACTTCCGTACTGACTCTGCGCCAATTATGAATGTTCTTGGGAAAAACACTTTTTTAAAAACTGAACTTCACAAATAAAACTTTTATTTTCGACTTACAAAGATTTTAGTAGCAACAACAATAATTTAAATCAGACTAAATGATAAATCAACTAAACTACAAATCAGACTAAACTACAAATCAGACTGAAAATATTGATTTTAACATGGTGTTTTTATAATTTTATAATTGCTGATCTTGCAGTCCAATACGTCGCAATTCAGTCCAGAATGATCGAGCGGTAGTCCCGTGTGGAATCCACGTGGTAGAATTTACTGGATGGTAGCGGTCGTTGTACTGTAACTACCATTAAAAGTATAATTAAAGTACTAAATACTTATAAACATATTAAGTACCCATCAAAAAATTGATATGGAAAGTAATTTAAAAACTACGTGAACGATTTATTTATTTAGCGTATGACTACATCACAACATCACAAGTAAGTTGTGAATAAAGAGAGTTACTTACATAAATATATTAAAAAACACATTATAAACAATAATAATAATGACATTACAATCTACAAACATGGAGGTTATAATAGTTATTTATGTACGAAGGGTATTAAATAGATGTTTATGTCCAGAGGGCGACGATGTTACAAACCCGAGGGCCTCGGGTTTGTAAGTCGCCCCAGGGCATATACATCTATTAATATCCGTGGTGCATACAAACATTTATGTCATACTAGTTGGTTATTACATCTACAAATAAATATGTTCTAAAAAATCCGAAAATTTGATTTCATTTTAACAATATATATTTACTAGGAGACATTCTATCGTCTGTGTTATGTTGCTACGCTACGGAATGGTGTCAAACGTGTCAAACTAAAACCGTGAAAATGCAAGATTTTTTTGAGATCCCTAACCAAATTAAAAAAAAAAAAACGGAAAAAACAAAGCAAAAATTACTACCACATAAGTCGAGAGATGTCTACGACAAGAAATATGAAAAATTACAGCACTGGATTACAGTGAAAACCAAATCACGAAAACCATTCGTGATTATAGAACAGAAGTATAAACCAGAAGTTATAAAACACATTCGTGAAACTGTATAGTTAAATAAAGATTTTTCTAATAAGTTATCTTTTTGTTTGTATCTTTACGTCCGTGCGGGCATAAAGTACACTATTACGTAGTTGGTAACTAAGCAATAAAAACACAATAATAAACTAGTATGACATAAATACATTTATTTGCCTCTTTGGAGCAACTAACAAATCAGATGGGTTGACACTGTCGGGTCTAAATAATCTAATCGGACAGTCCTCCACCAGATGTTTAATGTCTTGTTCTTTCAGTGCTACAGAATTTACTACGGTCAAGTTAGCTCAAAAAATAGGGTTAAAGTTACAAAAATTCGCATAGAACTAAAAATTGTTACGAGTGTTCGGGATACCGTTATAAATTAAATCATTAAAAGTCCCCATTACTCCCATAATTGAAAAAACTCATTTAACGATAAAGATCGCAAATTTGGATTTTTTACGTTTTTCACCCAAACGGAACGTTTTATTATAAAAATGTATTAAATAAAAGTTGTTGATCGTGTAATTTTCTATAGAAATTGTCCTGTATATGTAATGTATATACTTTTTCTCCTAAGAGTCACCGTTTTCGAAATATACCGATAAAAAGAAGAAAAATTGGTTTTTATCAATTGAACAAACACGTTTTGTTTTAATGTTTAAAAAGGTTGGAAAATGTCTATAAATTCGATTTTTCATTATGAAATTGTCCATGATATTTCCACATCTTCAGCTGGAGCAGATGAAAATTGTAGTTAAAAACAAACTTCATTCAAAACAAGATTCATTGAGTCCTCTATTGTTCAACCTGATTATGGATGAAATAATAAAAAAAAGTAAGAACTAAAAAAGGATACCAAATGGGAGAAAAACAACTTATAATAATCGGCTATGCAGACAACGCAATACTACTTTTTCAAAGTGAAGATGATTTACAACGTATGCTGCACCAATTTAATATAACCGCCAGAAAATTTAACATGTTAATTTCCCCAAAAAAGACAAAATGTATGGTTACAACAAACAGCAAAATTTACTAAGATGTAAATTGGAGCTGGAAGGTCAGATAATAGAACAAGTGATGGAGTTTAAATATCTGAGCATCACATTGTCTAGCTACGGAAAGCTCGAAACCGAAGTAGAAGATCAAGTGAATAGAGCGAACAGAGCCGCAGGCTGCCTAAATAAAACAATACGGAGAAATAAAAATATCAGGAAAGAAACGAAAGGCAGAATTTACAAAACAGTCATTAGACAAATAATGACATACGCGGCAAAAACAAGACCTGATACAGAGAGGACAAAAAGGATGTTAGAAACAGCAGAGATAAAAACACTTGATGGAAAAAATTGATGGTAAGACACTATGGGTCAGAGCTAGAAGTACAGATAGATATACGACGTAGATGCAAGGTGGAGAACATCAAGAGCTGGTTAAGAAATAGACAAGTAGAATAGAACGATCATATAAGCCGAATGATAACAAATAGAGTAGTAAAGACGGCAAGAGACGGTTCCCCAATAGGAAGACGATCAGTAGGAAGACCACGTAAACGATGGAATGACAATTTACTGGAGGCATTGAAAAACAGACAGAGTCATGTCTACATAAAAAGAAGAAGAAGAAGAAAAACAAACTTTTCGGGCAAACTACTTTCGATCCCTATTTGCTAAAGCTGACGATAATGAATCACCTACACAAGAACGACATACGAATAAATAAACACTGAGGAGGGAGAGGTAAAGTAAGCATTATGGAAAATAAAAAATAGAAAATCACCATGAGATGACATAATGCCGAATGAACTTCTAAAGTACGAAGGACCAGATCTGACCAAACAACTATTAAAACTGATCCAAATAATAATAGAACAAAAAGAGACAAATCGGAACCGGAGAGTTACATGGGAATTAATCCATTTAACAACTAAAACAACCAAAGTGATAACAAATCAACTGAATGAAATTATAACAGTAGCAGAAGAACAATAAGGTTTATGTCGAAAAGATCATGCACCGACGCTATATTTATAATCAGACAACAGGGACAGACTAAGGCCTAGGCAACCTAGGCACGTGCCTAGGGCCCGTTATTTTTGAAACCGAAAACTAGGGTTTTAATTTAAAAAGTTGCAGTTGCTACTGGATCATTGGTGTAAACAAAAGGAAAAAGAGCGTCAGGATCTTCAAGTTAGTGTCTATCTCATTGTGTTCTGAATCTACAAAGCCTAGTTCAGGAGAAACATGAGAACTGGAGGAACAACTAGACCGAAAAAAAAGTGCCACCGCCGCCAAACGTTTTGATATCAGCGAAAAGGCAAAATATGTAATGCAATAAACTAAGGCTAAAGAAGCAGCATCAAAGACAGAGAAAAAGCCGGCCAAGGCAAAGAAAATTGAAAATAAGTCAAAATTGCGTCATCTACATCCCCAGTTCCGACTTCCGCAGAGGCCAAAGTAAAAACGCTAACCAAAGCGAATAAATTAAATAAAGGCAGTCCTACGAAAAAAAAGGCAACTAAGCCAATGATCGCCAAAGCTACCGCAAGTTCACCAAAAGGCTAGAAAAGCTGCTATAAAAAAAATAAGTAATTGGACTAATTCGAATTATTAAAAACAATGTTTTTATAAAATGATGTTTTTAAAAAAGTATTGCATTATTTCATTAAAATACTATATAATATAAAATACCACAAATTGTGATTGTGATATTCGGTAAAATAAATTTAATTGACGGTCATTTTCTTCTTTCTTTTTAGTACGTAGTCTTCAAAATGAATTGCTTTAAAAGTGAGTGTAAAAAAAACAAAACAAAAAGCTGATCGAGATAATGTGGCAAAACAAATGAGAGAATGTTGGAAAAATTTTTAACTGGAGATGGGGAACAATTACAACAACCGTCAGCATTTTCACAAATTTCACCTGTTTAAACTCCAGAAACATTATTTATGTCTGAAACTATTCTGCTGAAAGGAGAGCAGGAAATCCAAACAATTCCGATTCTGAAGATGAAATAAAAGAAGAAAATATACATTTAAAATCATCTCAAAGTAATGATGAAAGTAAGAGTTTTGTAAATGGCATTACATTATGGCCAGATATTTAAGAGACGCCATGCGAGAGTATTATATAAAAATCCACTAAAATCAATAAATGAATCTTCGGAATCATCTTTTATTCGATATAACGAAGGGTCAAAACAAATCACAAGAAAATTAACTACCTTCTTCTTCAGAACAGTGAATAGCGGGGGAAAAGGTACATGAGATTGGTTGGATTATACTGAAATCAACAACTTAGTGTACTATTAGGTCTGTAAATTATTTTCCAAGCAAACATCGCTAATGAAAAAATGGACGAATGATTGGAAAAATGTACATAAAAAATTGTCAGAACATGGAAACTTCACTGAACACATTATTTGTTATGATTAACATTAAAATTAAAACAATTTACATGACAGTAATGTGAGTGACTTCAATAGAGGAATAAAAATGTTATGAATAAGATTTAAACCTAACAGAACTGAAAAATGAAGTATTACAAGTTACGAGTTTTATAAGTAAAGAAAATATTGTTTCGCCTATATCCACGTGGACATTTATTAAGAATATTGCCACACTCCTAAATTTAAGCAAAATTCTGAGACTCTATTTAACCATTCTAATTTTTTTCTTGGAGTCCGATAATTAAGTAGAACTACATACTATATATGCTTTGAAGCCAAACTACCAAACGCAAAATATATGTCATGACTGAAAAATAAGACAGGAATTACAATGTTGCCTAGGGCCCGATTTAGCCTTAGTCCGCCACTGTCAGACAAGTGCAAGAGATTCCAATAGAATACAATAAAACGACATAATTATGTTTCGTGGATTTGAAGAAAGCATTTGACAAGTTCAAATTAAAAGACGTTATCCACTTAAGGCGGAGTCCCATGCAATGACGTATAATATATAGACTGAGCAGTCCTATATTCTCGCTATATAATCGGGTGTCCGAAAGATATCTGCTCAAGGTTGAAGGTATGTTTACCAGAACAGCGGCGTGCTTATTTATATTTTAATGACAATAATTATTTTTTTAATTAAAATTAAATATTTATGATTTTTTTTTTGTTCCCGTCTATAAGAGAAAAAATTATTTTTATAAAATAGCATAACATTTTACTAAAATAGTAAATAAATAACTCTCAACAATTTAAAATAAAATTTCCTTGTCACATAAAATATGTAAACACACAAAATGGAGAAAATGTTTTCATACGTCCATGATGTTTTCAAACACAAGATCATCAACTTCGTGATGCTTCGTAAGAAATCATGAACTTCGTGCATCTTCGTATCAAAACAATAAACAATAACAAAGGTATTCATGTTTTGGACACTTTTTAAAGCGTTCACCGAGTCAATATATTATACGTCATTGGTCCCATGCATCCGATTTCCGACGACACGATGATCCGAAAGTATTCTCATTGGTCAGAATCGAATCAGAATATGTTCGCGCCGAATTTCATCCGAAATTTTTAACTACGCTTCCGACATCGGATAAAGATAAAATTATTTTAACTTTTTCCGACAAAACGGATGTTTTGTAACCTAATTGTATTCCAATAGTTTAACATCTATACATTTAATTTATTGAAACATGAATTTTAATCGAAGAAACTACGTTCGTAAAGTTAATAAAACGCTATTATTATGCCTGCTTCTTTTAATTAGCAAAAAAAAAACAAAACGTACAATTCGACAAAGAAAATATTGGGTTAGTTAAATATTTCATTAAAAAAAGTGACAAGGGGCTTTTAATAATCTATTGCATTCTTGCAGGAAATGAAGCTAAATGATGTTGATAAATATTTGCAATTACCTTAGAATGCGTAATTTCACATTTCATAAGATACATAGTATGTTCTACGTTATCCATAATAAACTGAGTAATTGAAAGCAGGAGAAGAGATTATATACCATGCGGAAATAATCCCTTCTGCTGTTTTACTACGCAAAAATGGTACAACAGCAATTACCAGCCAAACCACCAAACATCAAAACAATAAACAAAAAATTGACAGTTAACAGTTTATACGGATTTTCGTATCTGACAATCGCATCCATGTGACTAGCTTCCAAATAGTAACTACGAAACCATACGATTTTCGTATGTCGGATGTCGGAAATCGGATACATGGGACAAACTGGTTCTAACCAATTTAGTCGCTTAGCTTCAGTTATCTCAATAATATCTCAATAATTCATCTACATGACTTTAGTTTTAGACATATTTCTTTTATTTATATTTCACAGCTGCTCCATATAGTCCAAGGCTTTGATAGTCGTTTTGTGCTTAGACAAGGAACGAGAGAGGACGGGTAACGCTCGTTCAACCAACCTTCAAAAAGTGATATCACTTTTTGATGTGTCCGCCATTTTTTTGGTGGCAAACAAAAGACCTGACACCAGTTTTATTTTCGTGGTTTTTTAAAAGAAGTAAATTAAATACCCATTTTTTTTACTTAACAAAATGGTGGATTGTGCATATATTCTTTGTAAAAATCGCAGCGAGCAGAAAACACCAGGAATATAGATTCATAGTTAAATATTTATAATAGTGCAATTAGGTATTAATTGATTTTATTTTTTATTTCAATTTTAAACCTCAAAACCAATCTAAATTACTAAATAAGAATGCTAAATATGCATAGCTATTTCAGTAATTGTATTATAATTAATAATTTCACTCACAGACCATGATGATTTGCCAGTGGCAGTGGGCGTTGAGAGTTAAAATATTCCATAAAATTCCATAAATAAGTAAATAAATAAACTTCGTTAATTTTGATTCCAAAATATTTGTATAAAATAAAATAAATTAAATAAAACATTTAATGTTCAAAAATGTTTCATTATAAATACGAATTAGTCAATCCTTAGCAAAGATACACCGCTTACCACTTCCTCGGTGGCAGTTTGACTTCACTTTTAGCGATACGGTTACGCGTCTTCTCTCTTTCCTTGTCTAAGGTTTTGCGCATTTTCATTTAATTGTTTTTAGTTATTTCAGTATTCGACAGGCATGACAGCAGCCTATTTATTTGTCTAGTTATGCTCTCACTTTTGGCCTAGACTCGAGTTTATTTCATTATTGCTTACCCAGCAGATGTACGTTTTACTCCCAGGATTTAACAGTTCCTCTTCATTTTATTACGTGTGAGTGAAGATTATTTATTTGGTTTCCTACAACTAGATATTCCGCTTTTTCAGGGTTTATAATGAGATCCGATTTCATATATTTTTAATTTTTAGTCTTCGAAGCACATAATCAATGTTTATCTCATCTGGTTGCTCGCAGAGTGCAGTATAGTGTACCTCTGCACAACGCACGATTTTAAACTATAATTTTGAAAATATGTGTGTGTATGTGTTTTTATTGGCACTGGTTTTAACAACAACTGGCAAACAATTTTGAAAATGTGGTACTTTACATATCTGGGTTCGCTAGTCATGTTAAACCACTGTACAACAATTTATTCTTGACTAATAATTACATAATTTATTAATACGATCGTTACATTTAAATATATATATATATATATATATATATATATATATATATATATATATATATAATGCCGTTATCTAGAAGAATCTGGCGATGAATCGATGACCTTCCACCCATTAGACGACAAGGTGACTCATGGACTGGTCATTCGGCGAAGGGACTAGAGATTTCTGCCGGCAGGTAAACAGGTCTTTCAACTGAGCGCTGAAATTACCAGAAATAGAAAAAAATTGGTCAAAATATATTTACAGTTTTATACGCCATAATATTTATTATCGTAACACTACTCTATTGATATTTTAAGTTCTGACTGACATTCACAAAAAACGGCCCATTTAATAAAGCAATCGGATTTTCACGTTCGCAATATGCAAAAATGTCACTACTTACGAACAAATCGCTGTAGATTGCGTCTTTCAGACAAAAATTGCCTAACTATTACAATTGTCTAACTATTACAATATTTTATCTAAAAATTTTTAAACAACCAAGCTTCGAAAAAGTTATAAAAAAATATCTTCTGAAACATTGCTTTTACTGCTCAGAACATTTGACGCATTGTAGAATATCCATTGAACTGCTTACCGTGATATATAATGGATAGTTCAAAATATAAAGGACAAACACTTAAAAGCTGATTAATTAATCAAGGTAAAATTCATGGGTAACAGATGAAATCTTGAAGCTGATGGACGAAAGAAGAACAGTCAAATATGACTTGGGCAGATATAAAGCGATAAATATATCAATAAGAAGGAAAATCGGTGAAGAGAGTGGAAAAGAAGTAATGGAGAGATACTAAGAAATTGAGACTCTACAGTTAAAATACAACAGTTACAATTTACACATCATCATCCAGTCTTCATTTATCACGTCGTCAGCCCAACGTGTATGTGGTCTTCCTCTTCTACGTTTGTCTGCTCTTGGCCTCCAATGTGTAATTTTGCACGTCCATTTTTTTTAAATACACAAGAAAGTTAATAAACTTACACGTGTACTAAGACGGAGACAGAAACAAAATCTAATTGATTCTGACGAAAACATCATCATGGACAAATAGAGAAAAATAAGAATATGGAAAAAATACCTACAGAAACTATTTGAAGACCAAGAAATAAATTATTGGCGAAGAATATTGAGGCATGAAGTTCATTCTGCAATAACACAGCGAAAACATAGAGTTTGTTGAACTTCCGAACAAGCTAAGAGTCGAGAAATCCAAAAAATACCATACGATAAGCCTCAGATTCAGAGACGTCAATTGCGATGTATACGCATGTCTGGTTAATTACGAGGAAGCGTGTGATGGAGTACAGCACGCTAAGATGAGGTTAATACTAAAAAAGCAGGGATTGACAACAAAGATCTGAGAATTATTGGAACCTTTTACTGAAATTAAACTGCAGATCCCAGAATTGAAGGTGAACACACCGAATACGTAAAAGACATGCGTAGAGTGAGGCAAGACTGTAAGCTCTATTTGGTCCTCCAATCTTCAATCTCTACTCTGATAGAATATTTAGCGAAGCTTTGCACGAAATTCAAAAAGCGTTCTACTAAATGGGTACCGGTTGAATAACATCAGATATGCAGACGGCACCATTGTATTTGGAGACAACCTAGAAGATCTAAAAATCCTTATGAACAAAATTACATACCACAGTCAACAATATGAAATCGATATAAACGTAAAGAGGGCAAATCTCATGATAATTAGCAAGAAAAAGATTAGAGGTCAACTTTATGTCAACCAAACCCCAACAGAAAAAGTGGAGTACTACAACTACCTCGGCACCATAATAAATAAGGAATGGATCAACAACCAGGAAATAAGAGCAAGCATCGAAAAATCTAGATCCACCTTCAAGCGGATGAGAGCCTTCTTCAGAAACATCTCTTGGTATAAAAGTAAGAATATTACGATGTTACGTCTTCTCTGTCCCCATTTATGGTGTTGAATCGTGGACCTTGAATGAAGATAATTGCAAGAATTTGGAAGCGATAAAGATGAGAATGTATTGGAGAATACCCAAGATCTCGTGGAAAGACCGAATTACAAATGAAGGGGTTCCTTAGAAAATGGAGAAAAACCGAGAGGTACTGAACACCATCAAATATGCCCTCCCACAAGCCACGATAATTAAAGTCTGCATATTTGCATATATTACGGATATTCTTTAAAATAATTTACATGTTTGCGCCAATTTTGTGCCTATATATGCGCATATCTGTTGCTGTTTTTTGTTGCATATATTGCGGTATCTAGTTATGAGTTATCATGGCTTCAAACCCTGTAGCAACGGAAGCATCCCACTAATAAACTGTGTGTTTTAAGTAAATAGTTAAATCTAATAAAGAAGATACTCTAAAAGTAGAAAAGTTAATATCAGAAATGTATCAGAAGAAAAGAAAACAAAGCGACTATAATTTTTGTAATTCTCGATTATATACTATAATTATTCTGTTTCACCAATTTCTTTTTATTTGTGTTTCTCAGTAATAAAATATTAATTTTCGACGAATATATTTAATTATGTGTTTAATTTGTGTTATCGTTCACGTCATAATTTGATTAAATAGATTTTATTTTCGCGTACAGCTTATCATTTTTCTATAATAAACCTTTGACATAAAATTTACAACGATATATTTGTTTATTTATTTTTATTTTTTGGTTACACTAGACACTAGATAGATAGTGAATGTAGGTAGATTAAAATTGAATTAAATAAATATTACGAAAAGGTGTAAAAATTTTAATTAGGGCTGTTACTATCACAGGATATTAAAAATTAATTATTAGTGATCAATCCAAACTTTAAATTAAACTAAATAAGATAGAACAAAAAAACAAAAAATATACAGAGAAACTCTGAACAAAGCAAAACAAAACAAAAAAAAAACAAAAAAATCCACACATCAGCAATCATGGTAAAAGTTTATTAGATAAACTAGTAATTCTGCCTCCTTATGCCACGGAATATTCAATCAATGGCAATCTCCAGTCACTCGTTAAATTTTTAAAGCAATAAACTTCTTTCATGTAAACCAAGTAAATATAAAGTATGATCTGAAACTCACCAAATAAAATTAGTTTAGTATATAAAAATGCTGCTAACATATTTAAAAAAATATTATTATAAAAATGTTTTAATCTAATAAATGCTTCTCCGAAATTTTAATATAATTTTGAAAAAGTTTCTTAACACAAAAACAATTGAATATACTAAAACAATTTTTAATTGAAGGTGATTACTTGGCAACATCGTACTTAACCAAGCCCTTAACAATAACTTTTCAACGAAATCGTATTGAAATTATCAATTTTGCAGAGGCGTACCAAAAAAAATTTTAATTATTTATTTAAACACACGTAAAAATTAAATCTAGGACCGATTTAATTATTAAATTATCATGTCTCTTTTAACAGGTATCTTATAGTTGTCTAACAAAATAAAATAAAATTTTATTCTTATTAAAGAGTATCTAATACAGAACTTCAAAAAACAGAAAACTTTGGAAAATAATTTTTTTTTCATTAGACTAAAAACAATCAATTTTAATTACACATCATTCTCTATTTATAGAATTACTGTGTGCTGTAAACGTTATATTTGTTTTTTTTTTAACTTAATTTGAAAGTTTGCTTGTGTTTATTTGTTTATATAAACATGAAAATATATTATGAAGTTCATATAAATTAAAATGAAGTAAGCTAAACTATTATCATATGAATGCGTTTATATAGCAGTGCATTTGTTTATTTCAGTAAATTATCGAAATATGAAATGAAGATGGCACTAACTACTAAAGAGTTAATAGCTTTGTTAGAAGAAGACTCAGATTGTGAAAATGCCACTTAATGTGGTTTATTTGCCGCCGAGATTAGATTATCAAGTTTCTGGTGTAGAAGACATCGATCTTCTTCTTCTTCCTTTTAGTTTTTAGGCTTTAAAGCCTGTTTCTTCTTCAATATTAGCTTCCTAAATTGTTTAAATTGTCGCACCATCTTTTTCTTGGTCTGCCGATACTTCTTCGTCCATTTGGTGACTTATCTCGTGCTATTCGTACTATTCTATCCTCCGCCATTCTACTGATGTGTTTGTTCCACTTTTGTTTTCGTTTTGTCACCCATCCATTTATGTCTTCTATATTGCATGCTCTTCTTATGTTTTTGCTTCTCTCCCTATCCAACAGACTTCTCCTTGATATTCGTCGGAGTATTTTCATCTCTGTTGTTTCTAGCAGTCGTCTCGTTTTAGATGTGTCAGGTCTTGTCTCAGCCGTGTATGTTAATATAGGTCTAATTCCTGCTTTATAGACTCTTGTTTTTGTGTCTTGTCTTAGGTGTTTGTTCTTCCAGATTGTGTCATTAAGAGAACCCGCCGCTTTACTTGCTTTTAAGCTTTGCTGTCGTACTTCTTCTTCAACATCTCCGTAACTAGTTATATCTATTCCCAGATATCTAACCCTTGCCGGCTTTATTATTTTCCCATCAATTTCGATTTTACACCATAGTGGGTATTTAAATGTCATACATTTGTATTTTTCCGCTGATATTATCATATTGTATTTCTTAGCTGTTGTATTGAAGATATGTGTTAATCTTTAGAGCTCGTCTTCTGTCTCGGCGATTAATTCGGCGTCGTCTGAATAACATAATATTTGGATTTCTTTGTTCCCAATTCTGTAGCCATAACTTTTACGTACTGCTTGTATTATTTCGTCCATTAATATATTAAAGAGAAGTGGGCTTAACGAGTCACCCTGTCTGACTCCGCTTTGTACTGGTATACACTGTGTTAGTTTTCCATTTATCTTTGCCTGTATTCGATTATGGAGGTAGATGATTTCGATGGTTTGTATAATATTGATTGGTATGTTCCTTTTATACAGTAGGTGAAAGACATTTTCGACTTGGATGCAATCGAAAGCCTTTGTCAGGTCTATAAAACATAGATATGATGGCCTTTTCTGTGATTTGTCTTAGTACAAATACGGCGTCTACGCAGGATCATCCGGATCTGAATCCTTGTTGTTCATGTGATAAAGTTGTTAGTTTATTGATTTTGTTATTTAGGACTTTTGTGGTAAGCTTAAGTAGCAGTAGATTTATACCTCTATAATTGTTGGGGTCTTCTTTATCTCCTTTCTTGACCATTGATATCATTATGCTGTTTCTCCATGCGTCTGATATCTTGCAGTGCAATATTAGTTTTTGTATAAGTTTTGTCATCTCTAGGGTTAAACTTCCTCATCCGTATTTTAGAAGCTCGTTGGTTATTCCATCTGGTCCTGGTGACTTTCTATTTTTGAGTGAATTTATGACTATTTCTACTTCGTGAAAACTGATTTCTATATCGACTCTTAGTTCAGGTACGTTATTGTGTTGATTATTATTTTCCTTTGCTTTAAACAGTTCCGTCAGGTATCTTTCCCATTCGTTTGCTGGTATATTATTGTATTCCTTGAAGAGATTGATGATAATATTATTTGTGAAGAATCAATAAAATCGGATATTGCAGGTACATATGAAATACAAGTGATTGGGAATTCTAACGATTCTGATTATGATATTTCTCTGAACCACAGATAAAACGTCCAAAGAAAAAACCAGGCAAAAATAGTAAATCCAAATTTATCTCAAGTTGTAATAACGGATATTCTTTCGTGCTCAGTAGTAATTCAACATCATCAACATCTGTCAGTATCATGATTGATATTTAGACAATATAAAAGCCAACCATGTGGCAAGTCATATATTGAAGTTTTTTCACTCTTTTTGATAAAAAAGTAATTGAGAATAACCGTCACAATTTTGAAATGAATAACATAGATTTAAAAAAATTATTAGCATATGTATATTATCTGGTTTACACTCTGCTTCAAGTTGATATGCATTGGTCAAAGGATGAGGATAAAGAAGTGCATATTATAAGAGAAAGCATGAGCCGACATAGATTTATAATTTTAATTTATAATAGTGAAGAAACCGCTACATCAGTGTCAGTAAATGGGCGTCAATCTAAATTTGCTTTACCAGATGAAACCAGATTCGACAATATTGGCCACATTATAAAAAGAGACGATAGTGCAAAAATGTAGGATCTACAAAAGTAATACTATTATTTATTTATGTAAAAAGTGTAGAATGCATCTATACCCCGAATATTTCGAAAATTTTTACCTTAAAATTTAATTTACGTTTAAGATACAATATTTTCCTTTATTAAAAACTGTACTGTTTTCCTTAAAAATGAGAAAAAAAATCTTTTTGGTTGTAATTTATTCCTAATTTGTGTTTTTAATCCAATCTAATAAATTAATTGTCAAATTTCTCTTTGTATATTGAGCGGCCGTTAAGGGTTTAGTACTATATAAAGAATAAACTGGCCTCAAATTTACTTTACTTACCTCAAAACTATTTTAAAGTTAATAATAAAGTATATTTAATAAATATATTCCCAATAATACACTACGCCTATGCGCATATGTATAATATCTGGAAGATATCATATTTCATAAACGTCAATAAACTAAGATATCATATTTCTCTAATTAACATTCGTTCTAAAAACGTAAATATATATAGACCAGCAAAATATTGATAATTTTACCGATGTTCCAAACTATTCTATGAACTTGTCTCACTATACACTCGTGAATCGCACCAATTTATATTGTTACGGGCGCAAATTTATCTTACATGGGTTACAAATTTACGTATTTACATGGGCGAAGCATACACAATAAAAATGACCCCGGTAAGAATTTACTAATGAAATTTTTCATTGTTGCCGCTACCGTTTAGTTCAATTTGTAGATTAGTCACCTTTAATTGAAAATTGTCCGACTAGTGACAATTACAATTAAGCCTCAATGTCATAAATACTAACTTAAAATTTTTATTTTTGACAATAAACAGCAAATATATTCTATATTACCTTACCTTTCATTTAACACATCACACGCTCCAATCGGACCAATAACAACGGAGATATGATACCATACCCTTTTGGCATTGCCGCTATGTGTGTTTTCTGTCTTAAGGTATTCGATAGCTCTTCTCTTTTCCAGTGATGTATCATACATCACGATCCGACGATCTATTCTACACCCACCACAAAACCCTAAAAAACTATTTAAATCATCAACACGAGTGTTTATCGCAAAATAGTGTTAGCTATTCTTTCCGTGCAGTTGTTTGTAAACAAACATGTTAGGTTAGAAAGTCTATTTATTGACAAAAAAAATACTAAAATAAATAAAAAAAAGTGCCTAAATTAGCATATTAATTTGATACAACGAAGCAATGTCATTACAAAATATGTAGAAGTGATATACACGCTCCAAATCACTTAAAGGCAATATATATTATTTTATAAATTTTCTAAAGCCTTTATTTTTTATAAACAATGTTATTTCTTTATTAAATAAATATATTTAATAAATATTTCTTTAAAAATTTATAAACCAGTGACGTATGAGGTATAATCTATAAAATATGATTGAAATTTCAGATTTATACAAATATTTTAAAATCAAAATTACCTAAGTCGATCCGGTATTTCTCGATTTGTTTTGTTTTCAAAAGTTTTCAAAAAATTAAATGACGTTTTATGAAATTGATCTACGTACAAAACCAGCATGTACCTTCTTGCATATAAACCAAATAAATATAAACTAACATATAAATTATTTTGCAAAATAAAGCTTACCTTTAAATTAGAGCAACCAAGAGTTTTGTCAATTTTGCGAAAAAATAATAAATATTCGTATAATTATCTATGTAATATGTATTAATATATGTAATGAATATTGTTAGTATTTTTAATTGAACGTATCATTTCAAGAACAAAATAAGAATGAAATTTTAGATTTGAGTAGTTCAGATTTTATTTCCTAGATGGCGTTAGGAATAAAGGTTTTAAACCTAAAATAACGTAAACATTTATATTGTTTTATAATAAATTATACCTTGAAAATATTATTACTACAGTATTATTAGTTAAACGTATCGTTTCAAGAAAAAAATATGATTGAAAATATGGTAGTTCATATTTCTTTTCTAGATGGCGCCTTTTTCCTAGTTGGCCGGAATTACAGTGTGACCTGTCACTGTCATCATAACCTTTTATATAGATAGACTAAACATATCGTTTCAAGTACAAAATATGATTGAAATATAGTAGTTCATATTTCTTTCCTAGATGGCGCCGTTAGTTGACCTGAAATACAGTGTGACCTGTCACTGCCATAATAGCCTTTTATAGAGATAGATAGGACATAAAAATATTACACCTACTTAGAAGTGTTAATGACATGATGTATAAAAGTAAAAGCGCACCACATTAAAATTCCATTGCTTAATGTAGATCTAACAATAAGCAAATATACAACGCTTCTAATTTCACTTTCAAGTTTGTGGCCACTTTTAGAACATTGTGGATTTTCATACAAGTTCCATAATTGTAGAAGAGTTCTTTGCGAAAAGCCAAATATTATTGCTAACCGATTGTACTTTTTGGGACACTATATGAAACATTATTTAAGTCCAACTCCAAGTTCTTTTAGCTCTTAAGTCTCTTTAAACTTTTTAATACTGTGCTGCAACATAGTCTTAAAAATTTGGATTGGCGGACAAAAAGAATAAAAATAGATGGAGAATATCTAAACAACTTAAAGGCCAGGAAATAAAGCATTTTGGCTTGCAATTTTTTTGTCTAGCATGGATTTACTTGAAATTTGAAATGGTTGCCACTCCATCTCGGGGTTGTGAATTTTTCATTACATTTTAACCACGGAAATCGATTGAAAAAGTAATTCTAAGGAAAAAATGTTAGTTACATTTTCTTCGTAAAACTAATATTTTTTAGTTATTCGTGGTTGAAAGTAACAGTTTTTCAACGGAAAAATCGACATTTATAGAGAGTTCTTTGAGAATAACTCAAAAATATGCATTTCTTAATATGCATTTTTTATAACTGACCCAGGGACCAACATATGTTGGTCCAGGGTACATTACCAGCTTGCACCAATACTCTCCCCTACCCTCGCTCCCTGGTCAGCGAATCCATTTGTTAATTCTGGTTGAGCTTTGCGAACTGTGTGTTCTATATTATCGAGATGCATTGAAAAAAGTTATTTATTTTAAAATTAATTTTAAAAATTGCCTTATCCAATTAATTATTTTTTTAGAATGTTTAACCTATCGGCTTAATCCATCAGAAGCTGTGCCAATAAACTATGAACTCGTAATCAAACCTGATTTAGATAATGATGTATTTCATGGAGAAGTCATTATTTACGTAGTGACTAAAGAAAATTTAAATGGTATTACATTACATAGTGAGGAACTAAATATAACTGATGTTTATATTAACCAAATAAAAGGTTGTTATGTAAAAGAAACAGAACAAAGAATAACAGTCAAATATAATAATGGTCCTATACAACCAGGAGAGCACACACTTTTGTTTAAGTATTCTGGAAAGATTCGATCCTCACGTGGTCTAATAAAAGCTTTATATGAATACCAAGACATTAAAGAGTAAGTACTAATAATTATTCTTGTCTTAATATTTTAAAAAACCCTTAATTTTTTGTACGTTTTACTAAGTATACAATCATAAATATATAGTAAATTGTAAAATGAGTTATACAGACTTCTAAAGAGTGGCAACAGGTGTATGTTTTCTAAAACTTGATAGTGTGTAAAATTTTTAATAATATCAGCTAAGTACTCTCGGGGTGGATTGGTGGTCTTGCAGGGTTGATTAAGTAGCTCTGCGGTTAATACAGCCGGTCCCAAGCTCGAATAAAATGTGGAGGGTGATTGGCAAAGTTAACAACCTACCAATCGTAAAAAACAAAAACTGCTCAAACAAACAATGTACAACCTCGGAACCGGATTGATACTATGAAGACGACTACGGCAAAATAAGTACAAGCGAAAACCATCCAAAACGAGAAAAAGAATAGTAACAGCAAAGATAAGAATGGAGAAGGAAGACCTGAACATCATCGGAGTATACGGCCCAGAAAATAATAAGTCTCAAACAACAAGGGAAGCATTTTACGACCAATTACAACAAGTAGTAGATCAAGTCAGAGGAAAGATGTAATACCCGGCATTAAACAAAAACATAACGAGAATGTTAAGAACGAAAATGGAGAACTGATGATCAACTACACGAATAACGAACTAAGAATAAACAACACATTTTTTGACCACGAAGACGAACACAAATACACATTTAACACCCGTGGACAAAGTTCTATGATAGATTATGAGATTATGTTACAACCAACAGAGATATACATTAATCAAAAATAATCGACGTAAGATGCCTCAACTACGCAGATGTAGGTAGAGATCACAGCCTAGTACTATGTAAAATAAGATTAATCCTGAAATACTTTCCACCCAAAAGAGCCCAACACAAACAAAAATCAAAGTCGAAGGACTAAATACGGAATCGACGGAATGCTTATACAGAAAAAGAATACCAGGGAAGATCACTGGGAATGAGATATTAGAAAACGATAACATCGAGGAAAGCTGGGAAAAACTCAAAAATATCATTACTAACGCAGCAAAAGACTCACTTGAAGAGAAGAAAGTAACGAACACTAACATATCAAAAAAGAAAACACCGTGGTTTAAAGAGGAAGTGAAAACAAAAAGTGAGGAAAAGAATAAAGATTTTTACAATACAGAACACAACAAACACAACAGATGGAACACGACTTCTACGGAACATAAAAAAATGCAGAATGAACAGAGGACAAAGAAAAGCGATAAACGAACTCATAAAAACGAAACACATTCAGAAGGAAACATGGGTAGACTACTTTCGATCTCTAATTTATTAAACACAACACTAAAATTCACAACAGAAGCGATAACAAATAAATTTAATGAAATGATAACATTGATATATGCAGATATATTACAAAGTAACGCCACTATTCACGTTTATATGCCTTTAATTGAAAGTTGGCAAAACTAAATATAAATGCATATATTATATTTACTCCTTTTCATAAACCAAACATTATTATTTGTTAAAGTTGGCAATTACATATATACAAACATATTTCGTTTTGCCCTCCTCTTTATATGTGGAATAAGCGATGAGTTTCAAAGCAACATGTTGATTTATTTGATTTTGTTATCTACCAAATTGTTTTCATTTGTTGTCGCGTGGTCGTAGTATTTAGACCAACAACAAAATGTTGTACAAAAAATTGTCATGAAAATTGCATCCCTGAACAACAAACTATAATCTGGTCTAGTTTTAATAACAAAGCTCCAGATACGGGTAAACAAGTATTATGTGAAAGAATGACTCTTTCTAAATGCAAATACCAAATAATGAAAGACAAAGGTATGAAAGGGGGAAAGCCACATAATCGGGTCGTGACTGTTGGTTCCTCAGTGCATATAGAACCTCAGAAAATTGTAACTGCGTGCAAGAATTTTTTTATCAATCTGCATGGAGTAACAGTAAACCAGCTAAATCTGTTCGTTAAAACACTAAAATCGTCAGAGGATGAATTTATAAAAACAGGTATAAGAGGACAGCATGTACCCTCTAATAAGTTGGTCGAAGAACGCAGTGAAATTCAGAAATTTATAGATCAATATCAGCCATTATACAAGGCGATATAATCCTAATCAAATATTTCTACCGAGCCACCTAACCATCCGTCAAATGCACAAAGAATATCAAGAAGATATATTAAAAAAAGGGTTAAAGAAATCTGCTAGTTATGATGTTTTTCGTGACGTATTCAATAGTACGGGGTATAAATTTAAACAACTCTACATCGATACATGTCGCAAATATGACGAATATCAAACACTAAAAAAGAATGCTAGTACTGAGACAGTTAGAGCAACAATTAATAAACAACTGGAAGACCACATTAATGAAGTTAATAAAGCCTTTGAAAGCAAACGAAAAGACAAAGAGATAGTTAAAAATGATGAAACGAAAAGAGTACTGCTTTTTGATTTACATTGAGTCCTACCAGCTCCCTATTTATCAACTAACATAGTCTACTATAAGCGTTTATTATCTGTGTATAATCTTACTATACGTGATTGTTCTTCCACTGAATCGTCTGTTTGCTTTATGTGATATGAAGTCATTGGAGGCAGAGGTTCTGATCAAATTGCCTCATGCCTCTACAGTAAAGTAATGAGTTTATCAGAGACCGTTTAGCACGTAACAATTCGGACACGTGCGGAGGACAAAACCGTAACATTAATATGGCGGTTATGTTTTTGTATGCCATTCAGAAGAAATCAACTCTCGAAATAATTTATCAGAAATTTCTTTTGCCAGATCATACACGTCTTGAGTGTGATAGCAACCACGCACGAATTGAAAGGTGTAAAAAGCAAATTTTAAATAATTTTAAAATAATGGTACCACGGGACTGGTTTCAGTTTGTACGATTGCTTAGGGACAAATCCAAATTTACATTGGTTGATATTAGACAAGAAGAGTTTTGTTGAGAAATGTCTTGTTTTTATTTCCCTTTCAAAACAATATATGCATAAAACAATTAATTCATAAGATGGCAAAACCACATATATCTAAAATATCTAATATATTCCAAAAACTAGCAAATAATCTTCCTTCATGTTTCACACATTAGAAGTACATTCAGTTCTTTGTACTATTGCATAAAAAACAAAACAATACCTTTTATCAACGAATTAATATTAACACCTTGACGGACACCTAAGTTATTCAAAAATACGCAATTTGTACAGTGTCCTTTTTGTCGATATTATTACCATAATATATTACGATAATTTACCAGATGGGTAACAGATTGGAAGGTATAGATAGGTATTCTACGACAGTGGATTACGTGTTACCATATATTTATATTATAAATATAACGCGGTACAGCGTTCTGCCACGATATTAAATTTTGTTAAGGACGCTTCACAGCGTTCTGTCACAACACAATTTTAAAAAAAGACGCTGCACAGCGTCTCTGTCCATCAACGTGTTAAGTTTGAAACCTTAAAGGTCAATTCAGACACATCAGTCACGTCATAGTCTCGGCGCCGAACCGGTCCTGTTTGGTCACAGAGCTATCAACTATCTGACAGCTGGGAAACTGTTTGTCAACTGATGAGTGTGAATGCCGGCAACCCATTTGTATTAAAGAATATTTTGTATGACGGATTGTTCGGTTCGGCGCAATCACTGTGACGAGACGTGACTGATGTGTTTGAATCGACCTTAAAAGTACTCTCCTGAAAACTATCAAAAATTGACATATATGGTTTCGCCATATTTCCACATAAATATCCTATGGAAATGTAATCCATAACACAGAACACATTAAAAAGGCCAAAGCCTTTTGTTATAGGGGTTCAAACCTTTTAAAATTTTAAAAATCAATTAATTTTATTGAATCAATAGGTATAATTTTGACGTAAATGTGAAAATACGGATTTTCGAGGCTTGAAAACTGTATTTTTGGGGTTGTCATATGCCTAAATTGAAGTTTAAACATTCATAAACATCAGTTTCAAGATTCTGAAGAGAAGTCGAAGCTTATTTACATTTAGAACGTTGTTTTTTAATTGTTAATTATGTGCATCCACTTGAGGTTTAAGCCGCCGGCCGTAAAGTTTTAATAAATGTTAATATTTGTTGGGATTTTTTCACGTAAGTAGGTACGTATAAAATGTACCTATAGGGTGGTGAATCGTGAAACGGGCCATAGGAAACTCAATGGGAAATTCTAATTTGTTGAATTCCTACTTCCCTAATTATTTTACACCAAAAGTAATGGGAAACTATTTGTAGAGGACTCAAATATGTATCCAAAACAACTGTTGAAATTGTTCTACGATTTAAACGTATTCCAAAATTTTGCTAAAATATAATACATTTTTCAGGCCACCCCTAAAAGTCAGGCCAGACCATCGAGCAATAAGACAATAGAGGGAATGTAAAGGTAGTGGGGGCAAACATATTGTTAGACAGGAAGTGCGATCTTTAGAGGCCACATTAAACAAGGAAAGAGAGTCTCTCTCCTTATTTGACATCAAATTTAGTTGGGTTATGTTATTGTTTGTCCCAAATGTCGCATGAAATCTTATTTATATTGAAGTTTTTTAACAATTGTGTCGCATTTTAGACTCTTATCATTAATAATTAATTAAAACTTTCTCGTCTAAGACACATTCTGAAAAATATTATATAGCTACTGTTGATAAGTGTCGGAAAATTTAAATTTGGCGCATTCGCATTTCCGGATATGTCCGCCATCAGAGGCCACTTTTTTGGTCTCCTTTTCATAAGCATTAGATTCCCTCTTTTGTCTTATTGCTCGATGGGCCAGACGCCGTGAAAAAATGTGTATTACGTGTTGCGTTTTGTCATATTGACGTTTCTGATATCTGTTGATATCAGAAACGTCTCAGTTGAGGAGAAAAGAGCAATAATAAAAATGTTTTATTTATGTTTTATTATAACATTTGTTATAGTTTTATGTTTAGAAATTATCATAAATTATTTTTAGGAATAAAGATCACAGTAACAGTATATTGGAATTCATTGAATTGTTGTATAACTTAAAATGAAAATAAATTTTAATTTATTAGAATATCTTACGTTAAATAAAGATCCAGTAGTGTCAGGAAAAGGTTCGCGCTATTGCCTGAATACAACATAATGCGATTTTTCGTCAACTGAGTACATTTCATTATATTGATCGATTTGTAAACAATATAATTTATTGTTCACAAAGTTATATTTGTTGTTCAGTAGTAGTAGGATTTAGTAAAATTCATTGTTAATAATTTAATCATAAATTGACAATTCAAATTGTCAAACATCTGACATCAATATGATAAAACACACACGTCATAATATATATTCTTGCTCTACGTGTGGCCTAAATTTTAGGGGTGGCCTGAAAAATGTATTATATTTTTGAAAAATTTTGAAGTACATTTTTGATTCGTAGAACAGTTTTAACATTTGTTTTTAATTCAGATTTTAGACATCTACAAATTGTTTTTTATGACTTTTGATCTAAAATAATTAGGGAAGCAGCAATTCAACAATTTAAAATTTCTCATTGAGTTTCCTATGGCCCGTTTGACGATTCACCACCCGGTATAAGTGCCACAGAGACGCACTGTAGGCGACTAAAAAATCAGGTGGATGCGCATAATTAACAATGTAAAAACTTAGCAACTTCAAAAATCATAATTTACATATGAGTTTTCAAGCTTAGAAAATGCGTAGGTATTTTTGCATTTTTCGGATTTTAGATCGCTTATAACTTAAAAACTATCAACTTTAGAGAAAAATAAAACAGACTTTTTCAGTTTAAATTGATACAAAAAACCCAAAAAAATGTTTTTTGTAGCAATAAAGGTGACTTTTGGAACTGGTTTATAAAAATTGTTTAAACAATTTCTTCGCCCTTCATATTTGCTTAAAGAGGACAATTTTTTAACAATAATCCTCAAAGAAACCACACCAGAAACATATTTTCTACGGGAGCGGTCTCACGACATGTACTACTTCTTCTTCTTAACGTGCCCTATCAAGTCCCCTTGACGTTGGCGATTAACATGGCGAAACTGTCTCTGTCTCGAGCTATTCTAAATAGTGGCTCAGCTTTCTTTATTCCTGTCCAGTCCCTGATATTCTTCAACCAAGAGGCCTGCTTTCTACCAATTCCTCTGCGTCCTTCGATTTTACCCATCATAATAAGTTGAAGAATATTATATCGGTCTCCCCCTACTACGTGTCCAAAATAGGCCATCTTTCTACATTTGATGTTATCAAGCAGCTCGCGAGCAGGATTTGCTCTTTCAAGGACTGCCACATTTGTCAGCATAGCCGTCCATGGAATTTTATGCGACATGTACTACACACAACCAAATTTATATGGAATCACCATAATATTTAGTTATACCATAGTTATTAATGAAAATTAATAACTAACTTTTGCTATCAAAAACAAAAATATGCCTTATGTGGGGTTAACGGATGTGCAAAGGAGAAAGATTATTGGTCTTGTGGAGCAAGGAATGTCTCAGAGGAATATAGCTGCAGTGGTAGTAATGTCAGGTAGTAGCTACAGGGCGTGGTGTCAAAAACCTATGCTATGTATCAGGAATTAGGAGCGCTTAAGAATAGACCAAAATAAATTCGCCAAAAATGATTCGCCAAAAAAAGAATGGCTTGCCACTATCGTTTTACTGTCCAAGTATCTAGAAGGAACCCAACATCTCTCATCCGCAACTCCAAAACCATCTTTTGGAAGGTACAGTTGTAAGTGTTTCAGTTGAAACGATAAGAAGATTTGTAAATTGGCAAAATATGCTATTTTCAGACGAAACCAGGATTTATGTAAAATGATATGACCGATGAATTTGTGTACTTAGAGGACTAAGAAGACAAGCAAGAACGAAATAGCCAAATCTGTTCACAGACATAAAGGAGGAAGTGTAAAGGAGGAAGAAATATTATCGGTGAAAAAACTTCTTTAATTTCCATTAAACCAACTTTAATAGCTTACAGATATATTGATTTGGTTCTAGAACCGTATGCTCTAAAAGTGCAGTGGGAAAAAAATTAATTTTCATGCATGATAATCCTCCTCCACATACCAGCAGTCATAAAAGACTTTATTGAATTGAATGATTTATTATGTAGTGGTCTTTAAATATCATTCCTTATACATTGAAATTAGACCATTGACTTTAAAACAAATCATTTGAATTTTAATGTTTTGTTGTTAGTTTTTTTTTAATTACAGTAGACTCGCGATTATCCGAGGTAATTGGGACCGTGACTACCTCGGATACCGAAAGAGAACTCGGTCACTGAGATTGGTTATACTGATAGAAAAATGTGTACCTATGTTAATAATGATTAATGTGTTAATTTTAATAACTAAAAAAGTAGTATAAAAGATAAAAAAAATTAATTTATAAATGTTGTAAAAAAGTCTTTGATTGATTTTTGTTTCAACTTCATTCCTCTTTTTGGGGCTGCGATGTTGCGCCAACGTTGAAAATAAAGGACGTCTAATGGTGTTGATTCTTCTTGTTGCTCAATGTATACGAGAGCTGCTTCAAAGGACTTAAATCCTTCGGAATGAGAAATCTTTTGAGTTATCCCATCGGTATCTTCTTCTTCTTGTTCATGGGTGACGTTTAGACCTAGATTGGCAATTGCATCATCTGTCAGTTCCACTTCTTCATTTAGATTCATCCAATCGATGATGTCTTGGTTTACGATTGTTTGTTCTACTGCTAATTGCTTGGCTAAGTGGGCTATAGAATCAACTTTACAGTCATCAGTTTCATTTTGAACGTCTTGTGTTTTGTTGTCTATCTTAAATAATTTTTTCCACAACTTCTGAGTAGTGGACATTTTTACGTCATCCCAGGCAGATTCAATCCAATAGCAAACATATTTAACCGTGATCTTCTTCAATGCCTCAATTACAGTCAGCCCTTCATCCAGTTTATAGTTAGTAGTACCTGAAGAAGCTTCCGCCGATAATTCCTTTTCATTAATTATATAACGTTGTGGTCTAGGGTTGGATGAGAGATGTCACATGGGGTGGAAGGAACACAGCTTGTATGTCACCACTAATCAATTCCCTCGCATCTGGGTGGGATCGTGCGTTGTCCAACAACAACAAAGCTTTTTGGGCCAATCCACTACCACCACTCACACTTCGGTTTACCCACTGTTCGATTTCATTCCGCTTACGCTTCTAATATCCAACAGTTACTTCTCCGACATCTAAATCTAAAGAAACCTTCTTTATTGATTCACCCTTGTCCAACCTCTTAATTGTATTCGCTTTTGTTTCCAAAGGTGCAATTACTATCTTCCGCTTTCCACTCATATTGCAGAGAAAGATTCTCTCTTACACTCACAAAAATCAACTTATGAAAAATTAATTATGAAACCGAAACTAATAACTGGAATAAATTCACAAAACAGTTCATAAAAGGAAAAATATTACCGTACAGATACTCAATTTGACGATCTGAACCACATCAAACAAATCGGTAGTAAAATTCACATTGATTAACATAGAAAGGAACAGGAAGTTGTAGACAAAACACCACACAGAAATTTCTGCGCATGAAATCTCTTTCACATCAGCTTGACCTAAAGCATACCTTACAAATAATTCTCTTCTTATCAATAATCCAACATTTTCAATTGATTGCCCATATAACAGCTGCCGATATAACTTCTGACCATCGACCCTTTTTTTTATTACTCGATATTGTGATTCAACATGTACGACTATAAAGGCAAATAAAGGTAAAACCAAGGCAAAATTTTGCCTCGGTTAACTGAGGGGCTCGGATAACCTAGACTCGGATAATCGCGAGTCTACTGTATTATGTATTAGTGATTAAGTTGCTTTAAAATAAATATTCTTTGATTTTGTAAGTTTTTAAAATTCGCTTAAAATAATAAAACATATCAACTGATTCCATATAAGTTTGGTTGTGTGTAGTTGCTGATAAACAAAGACACTTGCCGCTGTTAGACAAAGACACTTGCCGCTGTTGCCACCTTACTCGTAGCGTCCGTACTATCTCTGATATAGGGAATGGCAGTATAAGAAACAGTATCAATATTTAGCGCACCTACCTTATTCTTTAACAACTCGATTTTTAGGATATATTTTTTAAATATTGTATTTTTTACGTTTTAAGTTATTCTATACTTTCATATAACTTCGTAATCGTTCTCAAAATAAAAACATAAATATTCGTCTAAGGCCGGCTCCACACATGGGATCCAACCTTGGCGCCAACGTTGGGTCAACGTTCGGTGAGGCAACCACACATTGGTTTTATTTTAATGTATCAACGGCAACACCAATATTAGCGTGAATCCCTTTGATGTGTACGCAAAAACCGACACTCCACGGAAAACTGCCAACGTTGGCGCTAACATTGGCTCCAACATATGGATTTTGTCGATACATACATTGGACGAACGCTGTTGGGACCAACGTTGGCCCGTATGTGTGGAGCCGGCGTAATACATAGTTTAATTTTATCTATTTTGCTCGTAACAAGAATTCAAGCGTATACTACCATGGACATATAAACACAGATGGACTCAGTTATTTACATACAATTGTGTAGTCAAAATTATTTAAATAGATCACATTCTTAGCACCTTCAACTGTTGTCACGTTTTGTTTTAAAATTTCTTATTCGCGAGTCGCTGAAAATATTTTATACTCTACAGGTGCTATCAAACCAAAATAATAATTTATTGTTTAGATTAATATATTTAATTGTAATCAAAATATCAAGTGTGCACATAGCGTGCATTATCATTTAATAATATCGTATAATAGATATCAATCAATTGTTTTATATGTAGAAGCACTGAAAACTATTTATAAATGGCAACGGTTGTTTACATTTCTGTGTCTTATGGATCTACGTCAAACTTCAAATGCTGTTCCATGTTTGTTTACTTTTTACAGTAGATGAGCAAAAGTTGTTTTTTGATATTTTGACTGTATTTTGAGTGATATTTTGAAAAGTGAAATAAAATAAACGAAATATTTACATCCCGATCTCTCATTTCGTTTGTAAGTATATACAATTTATATTATTTAAGATGAGGAAATGAGGAAGCGTGTTTGTTTACATTTTAATAGGCGTACCATTGGGTTTATTCATGTTCATTAATGTATTGAATAAGATATGAGTTCATGAAATTAGTAGACATTTTTAAATTGTAAATAGACATTATCTGATTAAAAAAGATCTGCTTAGTACCTTTTTAATTTAATATTTCTCATCGATACAAATAAATTAGTGAAATGAATAAAACTCATTTATTTGTCTATGTAGGTTTCCAAATAATATTGACGATCGAACTATTTGGGTAGCAAATTTAGGAGAAAACGTAAAGATTTTTTATTGTAGCAATATTTTGATACCTATTAAAAAATTAACTTGAATTCAACTATATTTACTTGTATTAATTTTAAAGCAAATAAAATTGTATTTTAATTTTTCTATAAAGACGTGATTTGTTAATAGTTAAACTCTCGTTTTTTTTTTAAATTCTTTGAACGTGTTTTTATACATTATTACTACTTCCAATTTTTAAAATCTTAATAATTACCCGCGAGTAAAAATTCAAGCACGCTTATGCTCATTGCGGAAGCATCACATTCTATCGAAGCTTCAAAACATTGTGTGTTATAGGCAATGACGTATAATATATAGACTACGTAGTCCCCTATTCTCGCTATAGAATCGAGTGTCCGAAAGATCTCGGCTCAAGGTTGAAGGTATGTTTATCAGAACAGCGGCGTGCTCATTTATATGTTAATGACAATAATTATTTTTTTAATTAAGGCTGTTTTCGCAGTTATAGCATACTGCGATTTGAAGTGGGCGTATCACTTACTTTTCTACACTGCTATGTCAGACCCTACGTGACTTCCTAATAGTTTGGATGTTTATTCAGTGGCGCCGGCCCACGGGTTGTTTAAAATAAATGCATTATTCTCCATTCAAATTAGTATTGTCGGAATACTTTTTTTTAGATTAATTATCGTAGATAATGTTTTAACAAGAATTAATCACATTTTTAATTTATATGTCTTAGCTAAACATAGTATTAAATAAAAATTTGTGAAACGTGACTACAAAAAACACCATGGTGTTTATTTATAATAAATTTAAATTTTGTTATATTAATATTAATATATAATTAATATTTTGTTAATATTTGTTAGAGAAAACTGATATTAGCGTAGTAAAAATTAAACAAAAAATATTTTTATTTATCTATAAAAAATTGGTACCTGCGAAACCATCATAATAGTAAATGTATTTATCTGGCAAGTATTTCGAGGCGACGCACTGCGAGGAAAATGTTCTCTGAATGGAATATACATTATTTTAATATATTTATAGGTTGCAGTTACATAAGAAAAGTATCCAATTGATGAATAAAACAAAAATCGTGGATAGTTATTTCATCATATCAGTGGCATTACAGCTCGTCATGAGCCAAAGGCTTCTTCACAACAATCTTCCATTCGCCCCTGCCTCTGACAACTTTCTCCATGCTTTAACTCCGATGGATTTTAGATCATCCTCTATGTTATCTTGATACCTAAGTTTTGGTCTTCCTTTGGATCGTCTTCCCACTGGTCCTCTTCGGTCGAAAATTTTTCTGATCGTTTCATCTTCATCTCGCCTAATTACATGTCCTATCCATCAAAGGCGTACTAATTTAATGAATTTTACAACGTCAGGTACTACACCTGAAGAAGCATCGTAGTTTACTTTATACGATCTTTTTGACCAAGCACCATCAGCTATAACGGTTATTAACCCATTTCCGTCGGAATCTACTACACCAATTTCTTTGGCTAAAGCTAATTCCTCCCGTCCAGCCTCTTCTAAGGAATCACAAAGTGTTTGGCCGATGATATCTGCAACTGTTTCCGTATGTTTTGCATACTGCCTGTAGGAAATCACAGGTATATTTAATGCAGCGTGCTGCTGTATGTCTGAATAACCAGAACCATTCAAGTTCAGTGAATTGTTACCAGAATCCTATGTTGCTATCTCCTTTTCAATATTCCACATTTGACATTTAAAAGTCAATGTACTTATCAATCCGTCCATTTTTTCTTTGATAATCTCCATATTAGAAAAGTTGCATGAAAATGGAGAATGATTATTCAAACCTTGAATATATATATATACTTATATATATATATATATATATATATATATATATATATATATATATATATATATATATATATAAGTTAAATAAAAGCTTTTAAAAACGGTTGTAATATAAATAATAAATACTAAAGCAGTGTAATTGCTCTCCTTTTCCTTGACATAGGACGTTTACTGGGACTCATTTTTTATCTTGTCTCTTATAACTTATATCACTAACCTAATGTAATACTTAAAAATACGCGTAAACTAAAGAACTTTTAACTTATACCACTAAACTAATAATATATTACTTAACATACACGTAAACTAAATAATTTCAATGTTTTCAAAATAAATAAGAATACTGTAAACTGTAAAAACTAAGCAAGTTGATAAAGAAAATACAAGAATGAAAGAACTAAAATGGATTCTAATTCAAGCGAACTAACTGGCCGTACCCATAGAGAAATAAAAATAAGACCGTACCGTACGCTCATGAGATTTGACGTCACTAATGCGATAACGATCAAGCTCAGCGACAATGATGAGGAACACGTTTCACTATTAGATTTCAGTATTTTTTAGCAATTTTCTTCAAAGTTTGAATACGCTTTTCTCGATTATTACTGGACACAGAAAGGTGAAAAAAGAATCAACGATTACAGAAAAAAAAAACTCTTTCAACTGATGGGCGTGAAAAGTTTGGTTATAATAGAACGTTAAACAGTATAATCCAATTTTTCAACAGAAAATTCAAAAAAATAAAAAAAGTAAAACCATCAGTTTAAAGGCAACATAATTTCGTATAACATGTCCAAATTTCGAGACATTTCGTCGGTAAATAACAGAGAAAAAATTTTGGTGCACCGATAAAACAGCCTTAAAATTAAATATTTATGATTTCTTTTTGTTCCCGTCTATAAGAGAACTAATTATTTTCATAAAATAGTATGGCATTTTACTAAAATAGTAAGTAAATAACTCTCAACAATTTAAAATAAAATTTGCTTGTAACACAAAATGGAGAAAATGTTTTCATACGTCCATGATGTTTTCAAACACAAGATCAACTTCGTGATGCTTCGTAAGAAATCATAAACTTCGTGCATCTTCGTATCAAAACAATAAACAATAACAAAGGTATTCATGTTTTGGACACTTTTTAAAGTCATTGGTTAAAGGTATCTTATTGATGTGTCCATCTATGTTTATACGTCCATGTATACTACATATTTTAATGTAGAATACAGTGAAATGGTATTGTCAGTTTTCTGCATCATGACAGAAAAAATATATTGTTAGTAATTCCATTAAAATATTTACCAAAAAACAGGAAAAGCTCATTATACCATCCCATACAATAAGTAGGTACATAGGTTTTCAGCGTTGTATTTAAGATGATCCCAATATCGACATGGAATCCTAATATTTTTATGAATGTAATATTTTAAAATATAAATTCGACTCGATATGTTATGAACTTACTAATGTTGGCATTTTCTTTGCAGCAACTTTTAATACCGGTAACTATTTTAGTAATCCTACTAAATTCACCTGAGAAATTTTCTACGCAGTTTATTTCATTTAGTTAAACATTTTATTATTTTTTGCCGAACGTTTACTTAAAACTATTAATAAATATTTCTACTCCATCTAATATTTTATAATATTCATCAATCAGGTGGTTATTTTGTATTCAGGGTTCTGCAAAATGCAACTTAAAATATTATCTGCCTTATATAAACTTAAGTTGGATATTTCTATACTTTCATATTCGGCTACCTAATATTCATTTTTATCGCTTTTTTAGATATGTTTATGTCACGGATTTGGAACCGAACAGGGCCAGACGAGTATTTCCCTGCTTTGACGAACCTGCGTTTAAAGCTAAGTACCATATTAAGCTGGTATCACCAAACGAGACTTATGTGGCTATTTCAAATATGCCTGAAATTGTAAGTAAATCTTGGTAGAATACAATAAAAACACATAGAATATTGTACTTATAGTTATCAGAGACGAACAGGCTACTGAACCTGAAAAATAAGAATTACGTATGAGGTATTTTGGGACCCAAAATAAATATATATAACTCCTACCTTCGGCTTCCCCCTGTAACTAACGTCCTCTCAAAGGGGATTGGGGAACGAAAAAAAATCGATTTAAAAATGTAGCTGAGATAATATTGAACAAAAATGTTTATAAGCACTTTTTGTGTAGAAAACCGTTCTCTCAGAAATAATTCTTGTGGATGTGTTTCGGTAGTTTTGACAATGGTTCTTTTTACAAGGACATATCGTTAGCCTGTTTCTCAACCTTCCTCCTTTATCCATACGTAGCTTTAGTAGTTTGTAGGCTACTAAATCCACCAACGTATTGTGGTTAGATTAAGTAGCCTACCCACAAGCTTATCATAAGCAGAAATTTATTTATAAGTGTTACGTAGAGAATACTATTTAATATAACAATCTGCAGTACCTAACCGAAACTCCTGCGATCTGATAAATGCTGACATCTTCTAAAAGTAGTTGAAATTGCCTGTTAAGGATAATTAATTTAAACTGGCCCTAATTTGACTAGTACTTGACTAGACTATTTTTTAAGAAAGATAATTAAAATTTGTAATTCATTTAACGACTGTTTGCCTAACAGTGTCAAAGTTTCTTTATTGTTTGCAGACATTCTGTAAAAATTTCAACCTTTTAATTTTATTATCTCGAGTACATGTATCAACAAAAAAATATAACTATAGTAGATTTCTCTGACCTTGACTAAAAAGAGAATGTGGCGCGTTAGGTTAATTTTAGACACCACTGTAAATATTGTTGTATGTACAGATTTTTACTGCTTGTTCTGTTTTTAGCTTTTATGATGGTTTATTATTAAATAATTGATATCCTGTTTCAGTTTCAATAATACATATTAAGATTTGTGGTTGAATTTTCGAAAAGCGCCTACTAAATTGATTTTTGCAGTATCTTCTTGTTCGATTCAATTCTACCCAACGGTTGTCCTAAAAACTTATTTTTAATTAAAAAATTTATATAACAGATATTTTCATAAACACTCGTTAAAAATTGACTTAAATAATTTTTAAATAATAATAACTATTCAAATTTTAATGAAGTAAGATATGTCAAAATCCACAAGTTTTTGTATTTGTATCCCTCTCCAAATTGAGCCTAGGTTTTCTCCAAACTTTGCGCCAACATTGTCGAATGTCGATCCCACGCTGCTCTTCTCCAAGTTATCACGTCTAGCAAATTTTGCGTGTCAACTGCCATATTTCATCCTTCCACCTTTTTCGTGGCCTTCCTTTTGGTCTTGCTCTCTGCATTATACTATCGGCCTCCATTCTCACTACATAGACATAGCCACCGCATCGAAGTCTTTGAAGTTTAACGAGAATCTAAGATCGGTGCCTCTTTAAACAGCTGGTAGAGTTCATGGTTTTACCAGGATCTCCATACTCCGTTTTCATTAATAAGTCTAAATATCTTCCATATGACTTTTCTTTCCAAGACATCCAGCTTTCTTTTTGTATTTTGTGTCTTCACTCATATGTCGCATCCATAATATACTATTGGTTTGATAATAGTTTTGTAGATCCTGATTTTTGATCTCCAGTGTGTGGTTTTGGAGCGGAACAAATGGACAAGTAAAAAGTGAACTTTACTTTTTTCTTTGAATTTCTGATTGTTGGGTTCAATCCATCTTAATTCAACTCCCAAATATGTAAAACTTTTTACTGTTTTAACCCTAGATTACCGGACATTCGCAAATTTTACGATCCGCATACTTCTTTAAGTATTTTCAGCTACTTACGGTCACCGCTCGGCCTTGGGCCACTAGCGTCTAGCCGTTGGCAGGTCAGTATAATCCTGACCAATCCAATCGCACTTAATTTTGTGTGTAGCGCGTCATTCAAATTATGTACAGCTTTGAATGTAACAGTTCTCATCACGAAACGTTCTCAGATTGTTCACACAAATAAGGAGTTATGTTTAATTGTTTTGAATACACAGAAACTCATAAAAATGTTGTAGACACTTCAACGGAAGATAGCAAAATCAAGAAAGATTCTAACGCTGGATTTATAGTTTGACGGACTGTAGACGTAGACGCACTGGAGACGTAACAAACGGGCTGTAAATATTATTTCAATTTATAAATCGACGGAGTGGAATTTTTGCGCATGAGTAGAAACAATGGCTAGACTGATGACCATGATACTATAATATACTTTTATTATTTATTATTGTTATTTTATAAATTCTTAACGTCCATGTAACAAATAATCAACAAAATCAAAATTCGAATATGTTGATGAGCAACTTTACAAAATTGTGGGCGGGCCAGACAGTTCACTTTGGTTGACAGCACAAAATTCCTTCCTTTTAATTGGCTAGACGCAAGTAACGTACTGTAAAAGATGAAAGTTGACCAACTCTTCCGTTACAGTGCGTTTCGCTTACGTCCCGTCATGCGTTTACGTTCATTTATAAATAAGAGTACACAAAAGCCTATGTTGATCTTTTTCCAGTACGTCTGCGTCTACAGTCCGTCAAACTATAAATCCAGCTTAAGAAGTGTCCTTTGTATAATTTTTATTCAAGTTATGTTGCAGAATTGCATTCTCATTTTCAAGAAGAACACAACCTAATCCTAGAAAGTGAAACACTTCAATTTTCCAATTTAGTCTCTTTTCAGGAGTGGAAATGTTTAATTGAAAGTAGTACCTACAAAAACCAAATAGGTACGTTAAAGTCGAGAACTTTTCCGCAAAGACTCACAAAAACAATGAAGTTTCTCTGTCATCGGTCAGGCTGCTTTAATTCTGAAAGCGAAGGAAAATGGCATTTAAAAATGAAAGGCGAAAGGAAATCCGGTTGATTTGGCAGAAAAAGTTGAAGTCAATTTTATAAAAACACACATTGGACATCAAACTGATATTTTGCAGTTATTTCCAAGTCTATCTGAACGTCAGTTTATTGCTGATATTTGATTGTGGTAATTATTTTTATTATACAACAACATACCAAATAACAACAACTATGATCTATAATAATAATAAGTGACAAGCAGACAAGCCCTCCCTCACTTGTTGCCAACTCACAATAAGATAGTATTTATAATATGTAAAATAATAAAACTGTGTATTTAAAACAACTAAACATTACTTCTTATTTGAGTGAACAATCCGAGAACGTTTCGTGGTATGAGAAATGAGAACTGTTACATTCAAATATGTACATAATTTAAATGACGCGCCACACCCATACTCAAGTGCGATTGGATTGGTCAGGATTATCCTGACTTGCCAACGGCTAGACGCCAGTCCTTGGGCCTCTCGTTACCTTCTAATTTCTAATTTAGTCGTTAACCAAAGACCATTTACACCAATAGACGTTTCACGCAGATGACCAAGGTCAAATATAAAATTGTATTACCGATATCCATCAATAGATGTCGCGATAATGAAGTATTTTCAGAGAACAGTAACAATCACGATAACAATTGTTCTATGGTATCTGTTTGATGACAGAGTCGAAATGTTTGTTAGTGTTCTATGACTTATTTACGTTTGTTTACGTTCTCCATTTTATATTGTTTTTTAATCTAATTTGGTGTTTATTCTTCCTTATATCCGTATTATTCTTATTTATAGTTTGTATTTTTAGTGTTAATTAGTTATTTAGTGTGTTAATTAGTTGTTTAGTGTGTATATTTGAGACTATTATTTAACCAATTATTTTTATTGTCGATCAACTTGTTGGTGGTAAGTTAATAAAACGATTGGTTCTTGGATTGTATTTATCCTAATTAAAAATCTTCTATAGTCTTAAAATTTTTCTTTATTTTTCCTCCTTTAAAAAAAGATAATTTCATCCCTGTGCCTTTTATTATAGTTTTGATAACTGTTTAGTAGACAGGCTCCTATCCGATTTTTATGAAATTTGGCATATTTACATATTTTGGGTTATAAATCACGACTATTTTTTATGGGAAATATATAGTTTTTGAGTCAGTCTTTTTTCGGGCTCTATTATCTATCTCTCACATTAACGGCGTCAGGTATTATTTGTTTCAACACATTATATAATATATATATATATATATATATATATATTATATATATATATATATATATATATATATATATATATATATATACACTCCGCCAAAAAAGTATCGCATCACCTATGAAACTGCAAATTTTGGATTAAAAATAATTTAAAACATGAATTGTGTACTGTTGTTTTTTGTTATTTTTTAAGTACATAACAAGTATTAAAAGAAAAATGAAGAATGTACGAAAAATAAAGGTTTTATTTAATTTATTTCATAAATTAGAAGTAAGCGCACAAACAGCATTGAATAATAAAAAATCAAAATCAAAATTAATGATAATTTAGTAAGACGTATTGCCTCCTCTAGCTCTTATAACATCTAAACAACGTTGTGGCATACTTCCAATTAATCTTCTTAGATAATCTGGATCGATATTGTCCCATTCTATGGTTAACAACCGTTGCAGGTCCTGAAGATTAGCTGGCGTCACATTACCAGATCTCACCCTTCTGTAAAGATGGTCCCAAACATGTTCTATTGGATTTAAGTCTGGGCTGTGCGCTGGCCAATTCAAAACTTGTAAATTTACCTCTTGAAGGTACTCGGTAACGATTCTTGCGACGTGTGGGCGTGCATTGTCATGCATTAAAACAAAGTCATTACCAATAAATGGGGCGTAAGGAACAACATGCATCTCTAAAATGTCTCTAATGTACCTATCAGCAGTTAAGGATCCTCCATCTAGCTGTACCAATTCGGTTTGACCCCTAAGAGATATTCCACCCCAGAGCATAATAGATCCTCCTCCAAAGTTTGTCGCCAATCTTAGATTGCATTGAAAATAACGCTCGCCATCTCGTCTATAAACTGGTATTCTTCGATCCGAAGTGTATAAACAAAATCTTGACTCATCCGTAAAGAGTATGTTACCCCAGTCGTTGATATTCCAGTTTACGTGCTCTCTTGCAAATGTTAGACGTGCTATACGGTGTTCCCTTGTAAGTCTCGGTACAGTGGCAGCTACTCTGGCCCTAATTCCAGACTCTCTTAAGATGTGCCTAACAGTTTCTGAAGACACACGTACATTTCGAGTCTCGGCTAAAGCATGTTGAAGTTGACTCGCAGTCACATGCCTTCGACGTAAAGCCTGAAGTACTAAAAATCTATTGTCCACATGCGTAGTTGCTCTTGGTCGACCTGATACAGCTCGTCTTTCATAAAGACCAGTCTCTCGGTACCTTACTACCACTCGTGATACTGTCGACTGATTTACACTCACTAAATTTGCCACATACCTCTGACTCCTTCCATCTTCAATGAGGGAAATTATTCTAACCACTTGATCTCTCGTTAAATTTAAATTTATATTGTCGCGACCTTCCATACTCAATATTTAATACGAAATTTTAAATTAAAGGCAAACTGTATACTTTTTACAAAACTAAAATAAACACTGATAATATAAAAACCGGACAAAATAGCAATTAACATTTTTTTTCTTAAACAATAAACTGTATTTACAAATTTCTTCTTCATATTTATTCTAGCCTTAATATTCTTATAGGCCAGAAAGAAATTATTTAAATTAACCAAATGCTGTCAGAAATATTTGTAATTTTATAAGTGATGCAATACTTTTTTGGCGGAGTATATATATATATATACTTTCTTCTTTTAATTCTTCATACTACTTTATAAAAAATGGTTATAAGTCTTTTATTCTTTTTTATTTCAATAAAACTTCTGAACTTCACAATGTTGTTTGTGACATCGCATTTAAAAATTAGCATGGCTTTCGTCAACAAACATTGCCGTTTTAATACACTATCTCTAAATTGATTAAATATAAAAATAAAATAAACCATCTATAAGTTTTTGTAAGGCAGTCCTTAAAAGAAGGAAGTATGTTATACACAGCGTGTTTAAAGAAGCACTTGACGCAATTAAAGTGAAAGATACTACGAAAATACACTAACTCAAAAACTATCCATTTCCCCCAAAAATGTTTTATATTTATGTTCGTGATCTGCAGCTAAAAATACGCAAATATACCAAATTTCATGAAAATCGGAGATCATCTACTAAATCTGTATAAAAGTTTTAAATTTCCCGCTTTATTTACAATTTAAATTTCGCGGTTTAATATTTGAAATTCCCCGTTTAGAATTTCGTTTAAATTCCCCGCCATTAGAAATAGTTCAGATATCCATCCCCAGGTGGCGCAAAATTTGGATAGAACTAAAGCATTGTCGTGAACCGTCTATTTGTCGTTAACTAGATAGTGTCGTGTGCAGTTGTATCATTTAAAATTTCTACAATATAGTTTTCACGCCGTTGTCAATTTTACGAAGCTCCTGTATCTACGATAGTTTTATTAGTAGGTGTACATTTTTTTTGCTATTTCCATCGCCTTCGAATAAATTTTATAGAGGTAAGTTGTTAGCTCATTATTTTATTTTGTATTCTTGTATTAAATTTAAATTTTGGAATTTACTATTTTATTTGGGAATACAGCCAAAATTTTAGTTTGAAATTAATTTATTTGACGTTTCGACTTCCACTTTGGAAATCGTTTTTTGTAATCGGTATTTTGATAACGATTTCCGAAGTGGAAGTTGAAACGTCAAATAAATTAATTTCAAACTACCATTGTGGCTTTATTCCTAACTAAAATAGTAAATTACATAAGATGCCCCAAGGAAATAGCTTCAGAACAATATATTTTGGATTTCAGTAAAATGGATTCCAAAAGGCCACTGACAGAAAAAGAAATGGAAGAAGAGGCTGCGCGTATTTTGAATGGTTAAGACTTTAAGTCAGATCCCTTCGAAGACAGTGGCAGCGACTGGGAAGAAGATAATCTGGAGATAGAATCTTCATACTGGATAATGAAGCTGTCGAAGATTTGATTCTCCTTATTCTGATGATCCGACAGGGCAAGATGCCATTTAGGATATTGAAAAAGTTTCTATGTCGATATCTGGAAAATCAAAGTATGTAGTAGTCCCAACAAAAAAAAGTTTTAAGGGTAAGAATGGTCATAAGTGGTGGACCGAAGTTTCCCATAAATCAAGAAGGACATCTGCAAGGAATCTTATTCACTTCGTGTCAGGTCCCAACGGTACCGCTAAAAACTGTAATACTTTTAATGAATACTTCTTACATTTCTTTCCAAACACGCTACTGGAAATTATTTTGAAACATACAAATGCAGAAATTGTGAGACAAACTGAGAAACATATTAATCATAAAAATGTGTCTCAAATATCAATTGAAGAATTAAGAGCCTTACTTGCAATTTTTGTCCTTTCTGCCGCAAACAAGATAACCATTTATATGCAAAATATATGTTTAACACCTCCATTTCAGGAACGTTTTACAGAGCGTGTATGAGTTGTAATTGTTTTACATTTCTTCTAAATTGTATAAGATTTGACGAAAAGCAAACAAGGCAAGTAAATGATCCTTTCACTCATATCCGCGAAATATGTAATATTTTTATTGAAATATGGCGCACTTCATATACTCCATCATAATATCTTACAATTGATGAGCAACTGCTAGGATTCCGGGGAAGATGCCCTCTCAGGTTGTACATCCCCAATAAACCTTCATAGTACCGGATTAAGATTGTTATGTTATGTGATTCCTTCAGTAAATATATTGGATGCAAGTCCCTATTTGAGAAAGAAAACTAATACCAATGGTTTGCCATTAGCAGAACATTATGTCAAAGAACTAACAAAATCTGTCCATGGATCAAATCGGAACGTAACCATGGACAACTGGTTTACATCAGTGAAACTAGTTGATGAACTGTTACAAGAGCCATATAAATTAACAGTATTAGGTACTCTTCGCAAAAACAAAAAAGAAATACCCACAGAGATGTTGGCACTAAAAGATCGAAATGCAAACTTTTCGATGTTCTGTTTTGATCAGAAAAAAAACTTTGTTATCTTACGTCCCTAAAAAAACAGAAATTAGTTTTACTGATTTCAACTTTGCACGAAACGGCAGAAGTATCAGAAGAAACAGGCAAGTCTGTAATTATAAAAAATTACAATAACACGAAATCAGGCGTAGATACTTTTGACCAAATGTGTTCCAACATGAGCTGTAACAGGAAAACTCGAAGATGGCCATTGTGTGTATTTTATGATATGGTTAATATAACCAGTATTAATTCCTATGTCATTTACACATACAACACATTAAAAAGAGGTAAAAAGCCCGTTTCTCGGTACCAGTATAGGGTTGATTTGAGCCAGTCTCTTTCCAAACCATGGATGAGATGAAGATTCGCAACCGCTACTTTGCGTCGAAATATTTGTCACGATATAGCTCACATTTTAAAGATATCTGCTGCAGAAGAAGTTCCCACATATCAAGAAAGAAAAATAAAAATTTGCTTTTATTGTCCAAGCCAAAAACGGTGAATGACAACTACATATTGCCAAATATGCAAGCATGCAATATGCGGTGAGCATCGTAGAAAAATTTGCACCGAGTATTTAAAATAGTAACCAATTCTATTTTTTATTCATTTAAAATATGTTATTATAGTGATAAAAACTCTCCTGTTTAGATTTTGAATATACGTTTTGTAATTACAAGGCATTTTTTATAGGTAGTAAAATTTACGATAGTCCGGTAATCACGTGCGGCTAAACAAGTCCAGTAATCTAGGGTTAATATCGTCCAATGATTCAACTGTGCGTTTGTTTCCCCTAGCTCTTGCCTCTATTAGATTTTTGTCTTTTGAACATATACTTCCAGTCCGCTGTGTTTTTAATTGTGAATGCATTTTTGCTGTTTCTTCCGTTCTGTGAGACATATTGGTGATGTCATCGGCATAAACGGTAATCTGTATTAATTTATTTCTTAGGAGATTAGGTCTTCCTATATTTAACTGTTTTATTACATATTCGAGACAGGTTAAACAATGTGTCTTCTTCCTTTAATCCTTTGACTCTACGAAAGTTGTCAATAAGCTCATTTTGTATTCTGTAAGTTGCTGTTAACTAGTCCATTGTTGCTTTTACTCGTCTGATATATTTTTGGGAAATGTTTTAGCCGTGCAATATTTGATATAACCTCTTCTTCTTTTTCTTTTTATATAGACATGACTCTGTCTGTTTTTCAATGTGCTTCCAGTAAGTTGTCATTCCATTGTTTTCGTGGTCTTCCTACTGATCGTCTTCCTATTGGGGAACTGTCTCTTGCCGTTTTTACTACTCTATTTGTTGTCATTCGGCTTATATGATCGTTCCATTCTACTCTTCTATTTCTTACCCAGTTTTTGATGTTCTCCACCTTGCATCTATGTCGTATATCTGTACTTTTAGCTCTGTCCCAAAGTGTCTTATCATCAATTTTTTTAAGTGTTTTCATCTCTGCTGTTTCTAACATCCTTTTTGTCCTCTCTGTGTCAGGTCTTGTTTCTGCCGCGTATGTCATTTATTGGTCTGAAGACTGTTTTGTAAATTCTGCCTTTCGTTTCTTTCCCGATATTTTTATTTCTCCATATTGTTTCATTTAGGCAGCCTGCGGCTCTGTTTGCTTTATTCACTTGATCTTCCACTTCGGCTTAGAGCTTTCCGTAGCTAGATAATGTGATGCCTAGATATTTAACCTCCATCACTTGTTCTATTATCTGACCTTCCAGCTCCAATTTACATCTTAGTAAATTTGCTGTTGTAACCATGCATGGTTGGGGAAATTAACATGTTAAATTTTTTGGCTATTATATTAAATTGATGCAGCATACGTTGTAAATCATCTTCACTTTGAGCGAGTAGTATTGCGTTGTGTGCATAGCAGATTATTTTAAGTTGTTTTTCTCCAATTTGGTATCCTTTTTTTGTTCCTACTTTTTTTATTATTTCATCCATAATCAGGTTGAACAATAGAGGACTCAGGGAATCCCCCTGTCTTATCCAATTTCCAGCTTCAATAGGGTCGGTTAGTTCTTCTTCTACTTTTACTTTTATTGTGTTGTTTTGGTAGATATTTTCGATCGTTTTGATTATTCCTAGGGGTATCTCTCTTGCATGCAGCAAGTGGATAACGTCTTATAATTTGACCCGGTCAAATGCCTTCCTAAGGTCCACGAAACATAGATATGCTGGTTTGTTGTATTCTAATGATTTCTCTTGCACTTGCCTCATTATAAATATAGCGTCGGTGAATGATCTTCCCGGCCTAAAACCTTGTTGTTCTTCTGCTGGTGTTATAATTTAATTCACTTTGGTTGTTAATTTTAGTGCTGTGTTTAATAAATTGATTCCTCTGTAATTTTCCGGGTCCGATTTGATATAACTAGTGTCTATTAATTGTCTTTAAAAATCTATAAATATGTTATGGACGTCAATGTCGTATTCCCACGATTTGTTTATAATTTGTCTATATAGTTCAGAGGGTACGTTGTCAATAGCTGGAGCCTTGTACCTCCCTTAATGTACTGCACGTCCATATCCTATTGAATTTCAACTACAATTTATTATTATACTTTTTTTATTTATATAATATAAATATAAATTTGAAAAAAAACATTCCGAATTATTAGACAAGTTCAAATTTATATGCAGCACGAATTATGCATTATATATCAAAAGTCTCCAATTATTTCTATCTCCTTATATGTTTCCACACAAATAAATTTACTTCTCAAAAGGACAATCAACTAAATGAGGTCAAAAGCAACTAAAATATAACCCCTTATTTTTCGGGTAAGATAGTATTTGCCGCAGGTATAGACAAAATTTTTGGGATAAATAATTTAAACTACAAACTATAACCTCTTAATACAACAAATAATATACCTATATCAATAAACTATATAAGACTCAATAAAGGACGCTACGAAACTAACAGATTTCAAATTGATTCTAGAATAAATTCCGTACCTCGTATGGAATTGTCCATGAATTTGCACCCTCGGTTCCGATGTCGACATACCTGGTATCTTTTGCTTTTACTAATTTTCCTAACTACAGTGAAATTTTTGAATATCAAGGAAGACAGATACCAATAAGAATATTCACGGTCAACGCTAGTAAAGAAAATAACGAATTTGCTATACAATGTGTCAAAACTGCATTGACATTTTATTCGGATTATACCGATATTAGCTATCCACTACCAAAATTAGGTAAGTATAAACTATTTTAACAAGTTATTAAATATATTATAATGAATACAAATCAGTATTAATAGTTTTAACATTACATTTCGAATAAAATATATATTTATCAGCAGTGGCGGCTGGTGATAATTTTGTTCAGGAGGGTGCTGACTCGAGAATACAAAAGAGTAAATAAGTAAATACCAAAAGCCTACTTCTTAGAATAAAACTCAATCCTTCTGTTTTTATCGGATATAAATATTTCCATTACTTTTTCGTTGAAGTTAGAAATTTCTCCAACTAAAATTTTGTCGATCCAACAAGGTCGAACAAGGCAAGCACCGTTAATCTTTCTTTTGATATTGTATACGTTAGAACATCTTGATCAACTTCAAAGTAGGAAAATATCTTTCAGTTTTTGCAGTTATCATTGGTATTATTATAAAAATAATCAAAACTTTACTTGTTTTACAAAATGTTGAATGCAAACCATATGAGAATCGTGTTATTTCTGGCTGCGTGTAAGATATTCACAATTATTCTAGTTACTAATAGGTTGACATCAAAACTAGACTTCTATCAACCTTGCGAAAAAGCAGGATTTAGAGCTGGATACGGAACAAATGATCATCTGCAAACCATTAAGTCGTTAATTGAAAAAACCATTGAATATAATAGACCCCTGATACTTGTCTTTGTCGACTTGCTCTAAGCTCTAACATAACATCTATCAGCATGCTACAGCCTGTGTAAGACTTAACGAAGATACTGGTACCTTTCGTATTGAAAGAGGCGTTCGGCAAAGACACAACATGTCTCCTAAATTATTTACAACTTTGCTAGAATACGCTTGTAAAACAATATATTGGAACGAAAAGGGCATCAATGTAGATGGAAAATTTTTAAATAACCTTAAATTTGCAGATGATATCGTTCTTATTGCAGACAGCTTTGATCAGGCACAGATAATACTCCAAGAACTCCATACTGCCACAAAAAGAGATGGTCTTAAAATAAATTTTTCAAAAACACAATTTATGACAAATTTAGTCCACAATATAAACATCTCAGTAGAAGACAAAGATATTGATCCAGTTGACTCCTATAAATACTTGAGCCATGAGATCAGAATAAGTCGAGACAACCAAACAATCGAGCTGAAAAGAAGAATAAACCTCGCTTGGGCTGCATTTGGAAAGATGAAGGATGTTTTTAGGTCTAAGATTCCAATGTGTCTGAAAAGAAAAGTATTTAATCAGTGTATTTTGCCAGTGATGACCTACGGCGCAGAAATCCTAACACTCACAAGAACAACAGTGAGTAAACTATAAGTTGCAGAAAGGGCAATGGAGTACGCACGTTACTATACGCAAAAGATCAAGAGTAGCCGACGTTATTGAAAGGATAACAACACTAAACTGGAACTGGCAGGTCATGTAGCAATATCAGTTGATGACCGGTGGACAAAAAGAATTTTGGAATGGAGACCCCGAATATAAGCTTACAGAAATAGAGGTCGACCCCCAACAAGATGAACAGATGACATAAAAAGAGTGACTACAAATTGGATTCAGATGGCGCAAAATCGGACAAAGTGGAAAAGCATGCGAGAGGCCTATGTTCAGCAGTGGACGTTAGAGGCTAGTTGATGATGATAATTCTAGTTGCTGCGTATCGTTTCCATGGTAACCGCATGCCTTTGTTGGGTTTTATGAAATTAGCGCGAGTGGTCGCCAAAATTAAAACGTAAACATATAAAATTATATTGTCAATATGGCTGACATCACTACAACAAAAACTAAACGCTCCTCAATCAAAGGTTCTGTAACTCGTTTTAGTACGTATTTTAATTATGTCAAAAACAAACCTTAATAGCAAAGTAACTTTAGAGATTTACAATTAGACTTGATAAAATTGAGAAACTTTTTGATGATTTTGACGACGTTCAATCACTTATGGCATAGAAAGGTTGTCTTTCGAAACACCGTTTTTACATATCACTAGCGCTGTGCGAGACTTTATTGACACCAATCTTTCAAAACCCCGTGGTCAAGCTGCTCAAGCTTCAAATTCGACAATTTCGTCCGAAAACAGTTCACAAGGGTCTATTAACATTAGGTTACCCGCTATCAACTTGCCCTCCTTTGAGGGTGATTATGATTTAATTCTATGATACATACCAACACGGAACTTTTCAGCATTCAGAAATTCCATTATCTAAGATTATCCTTACAAGGTATTGCCGCAGAAACAATACCGAACCTGGACATTTCTGAGGCAACATATGAAACTGCATCGAAATTACTAAAAGACAGATTCGAAAACAAATCTCTTCTTGTAATCGTATTAAATAATTATTTAACTTACCAAATGTTTTAAAAAATTCACATCATGATTTACGTACTTTACTTGATGGTTTCCAAAGACATAATCACCACAAAACTAGACACCATAGACACACAAAGAATAAGAACTGTCAATTAAAGACGACAAGATCACATTACCCACTTTGAGTAACTTAACTGAATTTCTAAAAGACAAATGTAGAGTCTTAGAATCTATTAATCATCAAGAAAAAATCAATCAAGAAAAAAAATCTCGTCCCAACTTCCCATCTACAGACAATCCCAAGTCCAAGAATTTCTTGTCAACTAATAATTCTTCCAAATCTTCTTTATGCAAACAGAAACATCTAATTTACACTTGTCCTGAATTTCTCAAATTAGAAACGTCATTAAGACATAATGAAGCAAAAAGCTTACGACTTTGCATAGATTATCTGTGTAGTGGTAATTTCACTAAGGAATGTGAATCTTGCGGGTGTCGTAAATGTAGGAAAATACACCACACACTTTTACACTTTCAAGGTAACTCACAAAAACTTATTGAAACCAGTAATCAAACCATCGGCAGTTTACCTTGCTCAAGTCCAGGTACATCAGAAGACTCTACTGCACTGTCAGCACGTAGCATTTCGTTTGAGCACAACTATACTACTTTGCTGTCAACTGTAAAAATAAACGTATTTGATATCTCAGGTAACAAATACGAGACTGGTGCGCTTTTTGATAACAACACGGAAAGTAATTTCATTTTCCAGCGCCTATTAAATCTTTTAAGGTTACCTACAACCAAAACACATTTCTCTATTTCTGGTATAAACCAAACAAATTCTATTGTAAGCTACAGATGAACATCAGTAAAATTTAAATTCAAAACTTTTCGCAAGTAATTACTTGCTTAATACTTCCGGAAATTGCAGAATATTTACGTTCTGTCACATTTGATAAGAAAACTCTTAATATTCTTCTAATATTACTCTGTCAGACCCAGATTTCAATATTTCATCTCCTGTTGATCTTCTTATCGGTGCAGACATCTTCTGAAAGTTAATTTGTATTGGTCAGATTAAATTATCACCTGGACAACTGATTCTTCAAAAAACCAAACTCGGATGGATTATCTCAGGTCCATGATTTCCCAACAACACCCTTGCAGCCAGAACTGCATGCCATTTGTCGACCATAAACAATTTGAGCATTGAAGATCAACTTTAAAAATTTTGGGAAATTACAAAATTGTTGTCTAACGAAGAACTTTCTTGTAAAGATCACTTCTTAAAAACAACCTCTCTTAATTCTTCTCGTAGGTTTGTAGTATCACTTGCCTTGAAATCTTCCGTCGATAATCTAGACGACTCTAACACTACAGCAACAAAAAGATTTTATTCTCTCGAAAATAACCTTAATCTTAATGCGAATTTTGAATTAAAAGATGATTACACTCGATTTATCGATGAATATTTATCCTTACACCATATCTCCGTTTCACCCTTTGAAACCATAGGATCTGAGTTCTTTCTTCCTCATCATTGTGTCTATAAAGGCAATAAAATTCGTGTTGTTTTTGACGGTTCTGCCAATACAGATACAGGTGTTTTCCTGAACAACATTCTTATGGTTGGACCTAATTGACAAGATGATATTTTCACGATCATCTCACGTTTTCGTAAACATAGTCTTGTACTAACAGCCGACATAGAAAAGATGTATCGACAAATACTGATAAAGGGGAAAGAACGCTCCTTACAAAAGATCATATGACAATCTGATCATACAAACTCACTCGATACTTATACTTTAAACACCGTAACTTACGGTACTGCTTCTGCTAGTTATCTTGCCACTAGAAAACTTCAAGAAGTGGCACATATGTATGCAACCGATTTTCCCGACATATCTTCTATAATTTTACGAGACTTTTATGTCGACGATCTTCACACAGGTGTTTCTGGATCTACAATAAAAGATATCAAACGCATTCAATCACTTACTTACGAATTATTGTCTCGTCATGATTTCCAATTGAGAAAATGGAAGTCAAACGCATCTGTTTTAAACTTTGTTTAAAAACAATCAAATCAAAGACAATCAAAATAATTTTTACTTGGAAATTGTAGCTTGGAGCTGACGATACTATAAAAACTGTGGGCTTATTGTGGAGCTGACACTTTTCATTTAAATGTTCAAGCTATAGAGCACAAGTGTTAAGTTACATAGAGACTTATTCTTTCCACTATATCGAAAATATTTGATCCACGAGGTTTGCTTTCGGCTGTAACTATAACAGCTAAAATTATTCTCCAAGATTTGTGGAAATTAAAAATTTCCGGGGATGAAGTCGTTCCCATGGATATATTTACGAAATGGGTTACATATCAGACTCAACTGGTTAAACTTAATCAGTTACAAATTTCTAGGCATGTAATTTGTACAAACTACAACTCAAATCAACTACATAGTTTTTCAGATGCATCCACTACTGCATATGGTGCTTGAATTTATATTCGTTCACCTGAAAACTTCGAAAATTTTCGTTGTCATCTACTTTGCTCCAAATCCAGAGCAACTCTTTTAAAACACATCTTCACGATACCGCACCTAGAACTTACTTGCTAGCTGAGTTGATAGACAAGGTAAAACGACACATGCAATTAGATTTCGAAGAAATTACTTACTGGTGCGACTTCACTATTGTTCTAGGATGTATTAAGACACTTCTGACTTTGTTAAACACGTTTGTGGCAAACAGAGTTTCTCAAACTACTTACCCTCAATCCGTTTATCGATAAGGATAACATACTCCGCTTTGGTGGAAGACTGCATAATTCTGATTTTTGTTACGATAAAAAACATCCCATTGTCCTTGATTCTAAACACCACTTTACTACTACAGTGGAACCTCGATTATCCGTCAGGGCACCGGACCAAGGGTATGACGGATAATCGAAGAGACGGTTAACAGAACATTAAAAAAAAATCATAGTATAACTCTCAAATTTTTCTTGACAATATAAGAGGGATTTATGTTAGTACAGTCGAATTAATTTTTATTTAAATTATTCCGAAATCTTTGTTTGTTTTATTGTTACTTCACATTTTGCAACGGCTGAATTTCTTAATCAACGTAAAATCATTAAATCTACCTCATTTGCTATTTTTTGCCGAGAATACTACTTGATGAATTGTTGTATGTGCGATGCAGCTCCTCTAGCTTCTTCATAAAAATCAATGTGAGTTGTAATATCATCATCAACATCGCCACCATCAAAGTCAGCCTCTGAATCAGTTTCGTCCGCCTCTGTTGCCATTTCAACGATTTTATCATCTGTCAGTAATCGATAGCCGTTTGCGTCCTCATCACAAATTAACCAATCGTTTATGTCATCTTTAAGCAACGAAAACAAAACAGTTGATTTAGCCATAACTTCGTTTAAGGGGAGCATTTTCATCTTAACTTGATTCAAGCCATAATTTATTCCAGGCTCTTTTCAGTGTTACTTCCGAAACATCAGCCCAATCATCCACAGCATTGTCGATTGCGTGTTTTAAATTGTATGCTTTTCAGCATTCTGGCAAAGAATATCACTCTTCCATAACTAGGTTTTGAATAAATTTTTTCCTGTATCTTCTTTTGAATGTGTTAATGATCGAATGATCCATTGGTTGTATCAACGATGTATTCGCAGGCCGAATAGAGTACGTGATATTTGAATCGCCACTCCGCCGCATACCGGCTTTAGGATGGGCTGGTGCATTGTCCAAAATGATAATCGGCTTTGGTGGAAATTTTTTTGCAAACAAAATGAATTGATGACTAAATTTTTACTTATGTTGTCAATATAACTTATGTATGAACCCTGACGGTTAACAGAGGTGACGGTTAATAGAGAGACGCATAATCGAGGTTCCACTGTATTCTTGTACGAAATGAGCATCTTACCTTAAATCATTGCGGTCCTCAATTACTATTAGCTTCCATTCGTGAAAAATTTTGCGGCCCATTAATGGACGTCAAGTGGTTCGCAAAATCGTTTACGATTGTATTATCTATTGTAGGGTGGCTCCTAAATTAGAAACCTATCTTATGAGTAATTTACCCTCGTCACGTCTTGTTCACTATCAAAACTATCAAGGGTTACATAGCTCTATTCATCTGTTTAGCAACTATGGCCATACATTTTAAAAGTCATGAACAGCTTGACCACGGAAAGTTTTCTAGCAACGCTAAAACGCTTTATTTCTCAACGCGGAAAATGCGCTTCCATCCTTTCGGGCAATGGTAGTACCTTCGTTGGCGCAATTGGCAGTTTATTCCGCCACAATCACCTTACTTTGGAGGAATTTGGGAGGCGAGAGTAAAATCTGTCAAATGTCACCTAAAGCATGTCATTGGCAATACAATTCTTTCATATGAAGAATTTTTCATGTTTTATGTCAAATTGAAGCTTGCCTAAACTCACGACCACTCTCGCCAATGTCTAACGACCCTAATCATCATCATCATCATCATCACCCAGCCCTTTGCGTCCACTGCTGGACATAGGCCTCCCTCATTTTTGACCATTGTGCTCTGTTTTGGGCACTTGACCGCAATACTTGAACGAAATTTCTTAGATGTCAAATAAAACAGCCTTAGCAGATTCCAAAGGCTTCAAAAAATGATCCAAGGTTATTGGACTAGGTGGTCCAAGAAATACATTTCATCCCTCCAGCAGCGAGTTAAGTGGAAAAAACATTTCAACAGCCTTCTCAGAATTGGAAATCTAGTGACGGTGAAGAAAGATGGAACTGAACCCTTAAGATGGTGCCTGAATTACATGTGAGTAGTGACGGAATAGTTCGTGCAGTGATAATTAAAAATAACAGAGGTTGTTTCAAGCAACCAATGACAAAGGTGTGCGTCCTACCCATAGATCGATGACTTAAGTTTCAGTGAAACAAACAGTGAAAGAAAATTTTAACACAACTCTATTACTTGTTGAACCCCTGTAGGCGTTCAAGGGAGGCGGCTTAATGTTAAAACTTTCGAGTAGCCCCGTATAATACACTTTCAGTTAAGTGATACCCAACCGTCATTTTACACCCCTCTAGAGGAGCTCTTGGTAGTTGCAGACAGAAGAAGGTCGACCCAAAGAGTCTCATCGCATCAGCGCTAGGATAAGAACGCTATTTTTAAATTTCTCGTTTATAAAATATTTTAAATGTGCTTTTTTTTCTACAATACAGTTTAGTTTAAGTGATTTGTTTTTGTATTAATACACAACGTGAAATTCAAATAATATTTAACTTACATCCCCTACACCGGCTTCTTAGCTTATAAACTCGCCCCGTGTACTTTTAGGTATGGGTAGAGGAATGTTATACTATCACACCAATTATTAGCAGCATGGATAATATTTACCTCATTAATTCAATGTCGAACACAACCTTTATATATTCTTATTTAATTTCGATTTTTAGATATGATTGAATACAAACGAGAGGAAAGTGCAGCTACAGAAAATTGGGGTTTAATTACTTTTAGGCAGGGTCTTCTTACTACGCCATTGCATATTTACAGCAAATTTCAGATAAAACTGGTGGCGTTCCACGAACTAAGTCATTTTTGGTTTGGTAATTTGGGTAAGTTATGTTCTTACTATCTGATGAGAAAATAATATAGTCATATTACCTAGTAAATTGGAACCATATGAAAAACTCTTTAATAACATTTCATGTGGTGATGATTATATCAAAGATATTTTTTTGATATTTAATAATATAGTGGTTTTTCTCTGCCTCCCATACCCCAATGCCGTTGACTAATTCATTAGTTCTTCCGCTTTGGGGACCTACTTCTCAATCCCAGGATAATGAGTTACCTTGCTACTTGTCAATTCATCCAACTGTAGCTGCTGACTAATAAATGAGGGACTACGTATACCAATAGTCACATGGTCGTCAGAGCCTCGTTAGTGGTGTAATAGAAGTACCACGTGAAGGTGACGTTAATATAAGTTTCATTTTTTGCCGCTAAACGGATTGTGGTCTGATTTTATGTCGGATCGTGGGTACGCTTTACAGATGCTATCGAGTGTTTATAGAAATATGCTTTATTGTCAATGAAAAAATATACAATTTTATGGACAAAGCTTATAAAAAGTCAGAAAAATAACAATAACAAATTTAAAATTTACTAAAATTACATAAATCGTCAATATCACAAAATAAAAGATAATAAAATACACAATCCATTGCAAAATTTAACCCTTTCACTCCTGATTTGTTTATTTTTAAATTTGATATATTTGTCTGTAATTTGTTGTTCTAGAGCATTTAAAATTATTTTATTAAAATTTTTTATTATTTTTTTAATAATGCATGGGATTATATATCCCAAGTATCCGCATATATATCCAGATAGATAAACGATAAATGTTTATACATGATATGGGGCAAAACAATGGCTACATAACGAAACATTACACATTTTACAAATAAATTTGGTACGTTTATCTTTCTTATGTTGTTATGTTGTGTATACCTTATATACCTCGAGTGACTTTATTTTCTATATATAGGTAAATAATCGCCAACATTACTCATCACTGTGGCTGACATGCTTTGACGGCCAACATGTTTTGTTTCTTCCTTGGAGTCCTTGTCGGCCAGTACTGATAAGAATCTTAGCTAAGTCAACCAGATAATTTAGAAAGGGTATTCTCTTATTTCTGGTATGTAACTCAGTATATAGAATATATGAATTGTATACTGCCATCATTAGAACTTTATAGTAAACCTTCTTCCACCATTTTGGGATTTTCTATTGAGATCTAATACAGACGACATTTGATCACACCTATCTACACCATCAGGTTATAGAATTCAATCGATACAGGACAACAAATGTTGACTTTTGTACCATCTTTCAGTTTTTTGCACACAGTTGTATCTTCTGGCTTATGGCAGTTAGTACAATAAAATCTATTGTGTCCTGCCATCGTATAGCTAATGTTCCAGTTTCATTACATTTTACTTGCGATTTTCCTCGATTTAGCTTGCCATGAAATTTGGGTAAATTTTTTCGGGTACTTATACATGTACCGACTGCAGGAAACATAATAGTATCCATAAGATGAACTGTTGTAAAAAAAACTGTCGAAGCAAATTACAACATTTTCGTTAAAAATTGTTGAAGATAACAACAATGTCTGATAAGAAACTGGGATAAGAAAGATAAGAAACTGATTTACGACACGTTCTCCCAAAGTACCTGTCATAAATGTGTATGCAGGTATATTACATGCATACACATTTATATCGTAAACATAGCCAGTTTCCGAATCGTATCTGGTCCATAACTTTATGCTACGTTTTATGGATTTGAGGAGCAAATACTGTTTCAATGTAGATCGCCCTTTGCTATAGACTCATCAATTACTTGATAGGTAGAATTACTTCTAGCTCTCATAAAACTTGTCTTCAAGCAAGAAATAATATCATCTATATAATAAGTTTTATTTGCGGTGACAGGTTTATTGGGTTTGGCAAAATACAATTTTAATAATAGTAGTTGGAACCTATACCTTGATATTGCACTACGAATATCTTATATTGCACTAAAAAAAGAAGAAAACGAAAGTTTTCTTCTTTTTCTCTTCTAAAATTTCAAGCCTACGGTTTGTACACTGGATCATATACATAAACAAACTTTTGGGAAATACTTTTAGAAAACAGTCTCAGTCTAATGCAGAACTGCCTCGATTCAATTGATCTGTAATAACTGGGGCTGTTCTGACTGGTAGATCGTCATCATCAGTTGGCGCTATAGCCCTTCGTGAACCTTGGCCTGCTTCAAAACATTCTTCCATCCTTCCCTATCGAGTGTCTGTCTTCTCCAGCCCCTCACTCCAATCTCCCTCAGATCTTCCTGTACATCGTCCAGATATCTGAGTTTAGGTCGCCCCCTTCTTCTTCTTACGACCGGTCTGTTTAGCATAGTTATTTTAGTGGGATCACTCTCATTCATCCGCATAACGTGGCCCACCCACCTTAGGCGGTTTATTTTGATGGTCCTCACAATATCTGCATCACCAAAAAGTCTATAGAGTTCAAAGTTATATCGCTTTCTCCACAGACCCTGTTCGTTTACTCCGCCATATATGGTCCTTAATACTTTTCTTTCAAAGACTCGTAGTAACTCTTCATCTCGGGTCGTCATTGTTCATGTTTCCGATCCGTATGTGAGCACTGGGCGTATTATTGTTTTATAAAGTTTGCACTTTGTTGCTATTGACATACTTCTCGCTCTTAGTTGAGGGCCCAGGCCAAAATAACAGCGGTTAGCCACGCATATTCTTTTTTTTTTATCTCGTTGGATGTGTTATTTTTGTAGTCTACCAGTGATCCTAAGTAGCAGAATTCTTCTATCATTTCTATAGTTTCGTGTTGCACCTCTAAGTTATTTTGTTGAATTCTTGATGTGGCCGACATATATTTAGTTTTCTGGATGTTAATCAGAAGTCCGATGTTTTCTGCGGCATTTTTGATACGTGTGAAAGCCTCCACTGCTTCATTTTGGGTTCTTCCAATTATGACGATATCATCAGCGTATGCCATTATTTGTATACTACGGGTATATATCGTACCTTTTAAGTTTATTCCCGAATCTCTCATACCTTTTTCTAACGCTAGGTTAAACAGCGTGCACGATAGCCCATCTCCATGGCGCAGTCCTCTGTTGGTTTTAAATGGTTTTGAAACATCCCCTTGTACGCTCACTTTACATTCGACTTTCATCATTGTCATTTTAATAAATTCTAGCAAATCTTTTGGTATTCCTAATTCGATTATCGCCGAATATAATTGGGACCTGTCAATAGTATCGAGTTCCGATCGAAATGAAATGCAATCTTTTACTTTCATATATTTATATATATATATATATATATATATATATATATATATATATGAAATGACAAGAAGTCGAGAGACCTCTCTGATAGCAAATTAGGTGAACCGCAAATTCAAAGCTTCTTGTTATAGGCTTTTAACGACGCTAGAAGTATACTTTTACTTCGACATGCATCTACGATTCACCTTTGAAAATTACCATCTTTTTCGCTCTTTACGTAGAGAAAGACGTTTAAATGAAAGTAAAAGATTGCAATATTTTACTTTCATTTAAACGTCTTTCTCTACGTCACAAACAAAGCAATTCAGTCTCTATCCAGAAACAAGTCACCCGGAGCAGACAACCTACCCGCAGAAATATTTAAATGTGGCGGTCAAACATTTGTAACCCTCCTTCACAAACTACTAATACACGTATGGCAAGAACCCGCGTTACCAGAAGATTGGAATATTGGAATTATATGCCCCATACACAAAAAAGGAAACGTTCTTGAATATTCCAACTTTAGAGGGATTTCCCTTCTTAATACAGCATACAAAATTGTGTCCCTGGTACTTAACGAATGACTGGCACGGTATACTGACAATATAATAGGATCCTAGCAAAGAGGCTTCTTGAAAAACAAATCTACCATTGATCACATATCCATCAGACAAATATTAGAAAAAAACGACGGAGTACGACATAGACTGCCATTACATCTTCGTAGACTTTAAGGCAGCGTACGATACTATTGACAGATCCCAATTATATTCGGCGATAATCGAATTAGGAATACCAAAAGATTTGCTAGAATTTATTAAAATGACAATGATGAAAGTCGAATGTAAAGTCAGCGTACAAGGGGATGTTTCAAAACCATTTAAAACCAACAGAGGACTGCGCCATGGAGATGCGCTATCGTCTCTTGACTTCTCGTTATGTCATATATATATATATATATATATATATATATATATATATATATATATTATATATATATATATATATATATATATATATGTATATATTGTACCTAATGGCCTATCTTTAATGTTGTCATGAACTATGGCTAAAAAGTGCTAATCATTATCTCTTCTTTTAATATAATAATTAAACAGCAAAATATGTATGTAATGTTGATAATTATTTCAGTAACAAACGCATGGTGGAATGATATCTGGCTACAAGAAGGATTTGCAACTTATATGAGCTATAAATTATCAGCACGAGACAATAATAATACTCAGGTAAATATATCTAAGAAATAAAAATAATTGATTCATAAGCAATAACATTATGTTTGTTCTTTGGTTAATAATTTTTCTGTCGTTCTGTAATTGGTTCCTTGTTAGCCAGTATGGCAACATACAACATTGGAACATATCTATTCATTATTCCATTCTGTTTTATTTCTGTTCAGTATCCATCCATTTATTCCCTGTACATTACATTTTCTTCTGATATCTACACTTCTTATTTGACAACTTAGTGTAGTTTCTAAAATTCTTTTAAGTATTCTCATTTCAACTATCTCCAATAGCCTCTGTATTCTGACTGTGTCAGGTCTCGTTTCTGATGTAACGTCATTATTGTTCATATCGTAGTTATATAAATTCTTACCATATGCTATGCTAATACCTGAAAATCTATAGAAGATACATTATTTTCTTCTTATACAGTTTATATTTCACACTGATTTAATCCACTGTTATACATAGGAGAGAAGTCGGATAGTTGATTCCGCTGGGATACTTGATTCCCATTTAAATTTGGCGCCCAATGATATCCTATTACTGTTCTGTTTACCCACTTGGGCAGAGGCCATACTGTTTACTTTGTTTTGATAAATGGCTGCTACTTCAGAACATGCTTGACATTTTAATCAAGATTATTTTATTTTGTGTCGGTCAGATAGCTAAGCGGGCTAGGGATAGTTGATCCTATTAAATAGGGCATACTTGATCCCTGTATCCTTGGGGGCATGTTTTCGAAATATATGTCCAAGATGTATTACGGTCTTACTGTGGTGCAATTGCGCAAATTAGCATACTCCTATTCTGCAACAAATATCACCCTGCCTGGAAAAAACAAAGCAAGCTGGCCACGACTGGTACCGAGGTTTTCTTGATAGAAACCCTTCGCTGTCATTAAGAACACCAGAAACCACAAGCTTGGCACGAAGCTCAGCTTTTAATCGTCACGCAGTTGGTACATTCTTTAATCAATTAACAAATGTTTATGCACGGTACCAGTTTCCTCCTGAACGTATATGGAATATTAACAAAACTGGCCTCACTCCAGCATACAAACCTGTTAAAATAATTGCTGTGAAATGTTCAAAGCAGGTGGGCAAAATTACATCTGCAGAACGAGGCGAACTGGTTACGGTGTGTGCTGGCATCAATTCTGCAGGGGGTCACATGCCTCCTTTCATGATATTTTCCAGAAAAAAACTGGCAGGACAGGTTTCTAAGCCATGCACCTCCTGGCAGCAATGCAACGACATATCCCAATGGATGGATGACTTTCTCTGCTTGCTTCTAAAGTTTTTGGAACCCTTTGTTCGTTCGGAACAGTAGAGGACGTTAGCGAAGTGGACCGGACAGACGTACAAATGACATTATATAATTTAACCTAGATTTGATGCTAATATTTTCTAAATAATTGTCCTTTTTTGGCTCAATTTAGGTATTTTTGTATTTTATGATTTTATTTAATAAAGTAGGTATGTAGTTTCATTTGTTTCATTGTTTAATTTAATTACCTTTCATAATTGGCAATAATTACTTATGATATGTATTATAAGTGGGATACTGTATCCCAGGGATCAAGTAGCCCCCCACGGAGATCAAGAATCCCTCATGGGCAGGGGTTCTTGAACCGCACTAGTGTTTTACAAGAACTGATCTACCTTATTTGTTCTACAAGATATTCTAGGTGAACACACAATGGAAGGAGATAACCACATTATGAACTTGTTTAATGAAATTAAGAAAATAACTATTATGGTCTGAAATAATCTTTTAACACTAAAACAGGGATCAACCATCCCACATCTCCCCTATGTAATATATTGACTTTCGTACTTTATTGAATGTGTTAAAATCAACAAAATTCGTGTCAGTGAAATAGAGAAATAATGAATGTTTTTGTTGTTTTGATCGATTAATCCAAAACGTTTTATTTTTCAGCTTGGTGAGATGAAGTCTTATAACTTTAACGAATTTTTTGAAACAGAAATTTATGAAAAGAGCCAGCCAATCGTTCAATATTTACCAGAACAAAGTAAAATTGCTGACGTTTTTAACGGTCTCGTGTACGAAAAGGTAAGATGGTCCTGTTAAGGATGAGTGGCGGTGCTTGGTGAGTTGTTTACAAACTACACTAAAGCTAAAAGAACGCAACAGTGTTCAAATTTTTCAATGTGCGAAAATTTCATTTAGTTATTATGCGATAAGTTGATTATAAAATTAAATACAATAAACATCGATATAATATAATAAGCATGAAGTCTATAAATAAATTTGCATCCAAAGTAGCTATGTAACATAGTAACAATAGCCGATCTTGTTTCTGGAATGTCAGTGGTATACGAAAAAAATTATTTTGGTACATATTATATATGTACAATACTTAATTATTTATTTTCGTTTGGATATTATTGTCCACTATAGAAAGTCCATAGTAGATAGAAATAGTATGAGGATCTATAGAAAGTGGACAGTTTGAAGTAGTGGTAAATCTTAACTATTTATTTCTGTTTTTTATTGAACATTTCTTATAAATTCACGTTTTCAGGCTTCAGCAATTCTTTTAATGTTGGAGGATCAAATTGGTCATGAAAAATTCAGAGAAATAATAAGGAAGTTTTTAAAGAAACACGCCTATCATACAGCCACTACGAATGATTTTATTACAGTCGTAGAAGAAGTAGTGTCAGATATACCTCTAAGAACATTTTTGGAGAGTTATTTGTACCAAAATAAATTTCCAGTTCTCAACGTCGATATTGTAGATAACTCGACGTACGTTGTAACACAACAAATTTGTGAGACGGTTCAGCAAGAACCAATTAGGTAAGTATCTTTCTCTGGTTTTCCAAGCATTTTTTATTCAAAAGATAAAAATTATTTTCGTTTTTTAATTATTCTTCTACATCTTCTACTTTTAAATTTTTTCCATTCTTTTATGTTTTATGATTGTAACCTTTAGCATCCTTTGTTTTGTTGGTCATCTTACAATTCTGCTGGGTAATAGTAATTTATTCTAATACCATTCTCGAAAAAATAATAAGAGACGCAACAGTTAATACCATAAATACCCAAGAAACACTAATGGACGCAGGAGTGTAACGTCACAACTGTCAGATTGTCATTATTACTTTCCAAACAAAAGTTTAAATGTCCAATCTCAAGACTTTTTAATTTCTATAAAGTTAACGTTTTGCTTCCTCTGCTGCTTTTTCTTGTAAGCATAGTGTTTTTTACGATAATACCATCATAATTCAGAGTTCTATTTCTATGAAATATAGTTTAAAAGTTTAAATTAATGAAATTCTAACCTTACTTTATTGATACATGCATTTTATTGCTATTAGCATAAAACAATGTGCTTTATTATTTACACAACCATGTAAAATTGTTGTAGTAACTATTAGAATACTTAAAGATTGCAAAAAGCGGAAAGATTCTATAAAATAAATGAAAAAATAACTAAAAATACAAATTATCCACACAGGTTTGTTTGGAAAGTGAAACTGACAGATGTCAATAAAATCTACGTCCTCACTCCTGTGGTCCATTCATAAAAGTGTCGATTTGCTACATAATCGCAATTTCAAAAATAGTAGCCTTTACATACTTAGGTTTCCTAGTTACGTCTGATAACAAGGTTGCAAAGTGAAGTGACGAATAATTATTGCCAATGAATGTTACTATGGCTTAATTAGGCAACTAAGATCAGATAACGTCGAAGAAAAATAAAATGCCAAATATATAAAAACCTTAAAGGCCGATTTATAAACTTTACGTTGGCGCTGGCGTTCGCCGTTGACCTTGGCGCTAGCTATCATACACTGCATTTATAAACTTTCGGTTGGCGTTGGCGTTAAAGATCACATCTTAATTTCTTGCCTTACATTTTTGATTTGGTATTATTAATTTTTGCTTGAAAATTAATACAATGGAAAATGCTCGGCCTTTGTTAGGTGCAGTGGCACTGATACTTTGTATTCGAGCAGCACTGTCGATACAAACTGAGGCCCATTAACCAGAACAGAAAGACAATAGATAATTTTAATTATTATAAAAATATGAAAAACTGGTATTTGAAAAATTACTACAAATGCTAAAACCAAAAATAAATGTAAACTGTCGCTCTGATGGAATTTCTGTTGAAGAGAGGCTTGTTATTATCTAAACTTTTCCACTTTATAAACACGTGGTAAACAAATAATTTTGTTTGATTTGTTTGACAAACTTTGTCACTGTTTCGATATTGCTATTGGCTGCGATGACAAAGGTACAGTTTTATTTTATGTTCTGAGATCGTGACTACAACCACAGAAGGGTTTGTGTATTTTGTGCTACAACGGCCAACGGCAAAAGATAAAGTTGGTTCATCTTGAACGGAACCGAACGCCGACGCCAACGGCGAACGATGTTTATAAATAGACATACGAGTTTTACATTTGACCATGTTGTAACGCGAACGTCAGCGCCAGCGCCAACGCCAACGTAAAGTTTATAAATCAGCCTTAATAGGACCGATACTTGCATATGATTCTGACATGCTGGTTTGGTGCCTTAGGGGAACCTATAAGTTTATAAATACCCATATGAGTACTCCAAGATAACAAGAATTTCGTTTCATCACTCACTTCTAATTGGTTATATGCATTCTTCAAATCTTGTTTTGTGAAAGACTCTTCACCTTGGAGCGACACAAAAAGTTCTTCGATTCGCGGTAAAGGATGTTTAAAGTCCTCTAAAAATCTATATATTGTTATCTTGTAGTCTGCACATAAGCGAATTTGCCCATTCTCTTTTATGATATTCACAAGTGGCATACCACAATCAGAATTATCTACTAAAGAAATTACTTCCTTTTCTACTAATTCGTCTATTTTTTTATTAACTTGCTTCTTAAAAAGAAGAGGCACTTGTCTTGGATGAAAAACACACGTTTAACCCCCGCTTCAGCCTTTAGTTTAATATTTTCATACTTATAACATCCTAACTTATCTGCAAATTAACCTTCATAGCTCCTAGGGAGTTTAATTAAATCATATATTTCTATTTTATATATGTAGGTCTTTATCAGATACTACTTGTAAATCAAAAAGTTTCATCAGATCATTGCCTAGTAACAAAGTTGTATCATTTTTAACAACAACAAATTTGCAATCATGTACCTTATCCCCATATTTAACTTTAGCTAAAAATCCACCTTGTTTAATTATTGAAACATCATAATCATAGAATTTTAACCTAATTTGTGTTGGATTTATTGTGTTAATATCAAATTTATCCATGAAAATTTGTTTTAGCATTACCGACATATCTGCTCCAGAGTCCAACCCCATTAATTATTTATAATTAATTCTACTTTAGGTGGCTTAACATATTCATTGCTCACACAATACATTTCAATAAAATCTAGTATTTCTGACCCTGTTTCCTCCATTTCTTCCTTTAGAGGCTCGCCTTGACTGTGTAACTACCGATACAAAATTATTTGTATTCTGGGGACAAACTTGGTCTAAATGACCTACCGTATTACATACCCTACAGCGAAAGGAACTATATCAGCACATTACAAAATAATGGTTATCTCGTCTATAATATCTATATCTAACTCTATGTTCTGTTGTGCCTTCTTTTATCACCTGCTTAAACTGGCTTTCAGGTCTTCTTTTCACTCCCTTAACTCGATGTACTTGTGTTACATATGATTGATTCAGCGTTGCTTACTTTTTTAACGCTAGATTTACTATTCAGATGTCACTAATATGTTTGGTTATGTTCATTGCATTAAACCAATCATTGCCCAAATCCTCTCTTTAAATACAGATTTTCTTCTTGTGAACTGATTTCTTAGGATATCACAAATTTCTGGATCAGTTTTATTTTTGGGTTTTACCGAATCACAAATATCCCGTAATGTTTTGTATGCTTGTTCGCCTATTAACGTTAACAAAACTGATACCTTTTTATCCTCTTCCACATAGCAAAGAATATATACGCATATATAGACGCATATATGCGTATATATTCTTTGCAAATAGTTTGCATAAAAATACTATGCTAGACGCTCTTCCCACATGGTCAAATCTTTGCATAACCTGTATTCTCCCATGAAGCCAATGTTACCTCTATAAATTGTTGTCGATGCTTCTGTCATTTTAATGTATTTACCTCGTTGCCACCTTAATATATTGAAGACTTATCAATGTTAATATAATTTATATCTATTTCCCAAAGGTCGACATACATGATTTTACAAATAATGGTTATGTCCCACATGACAAACGGCATAGAATATATTTTCTATTGCCATCGACGATTTTCATGGAACATTAATATAACAAAGGTTTACAAGGGTACAATTCGGAGTTAATAAGTCAAAGGTCATCACAGTTACTGATACCTCCAGATAGAGAGAATGTAAAGTCGTAGAACCTGGTATGTAGTTCCTTCAGGACATAGACACATGATGTGTTATATTTGGGGTCAAAAGGTACAGAAGATTACTTTTGGTTAGCCAGAAGGTTACTTTGGGATATCCAGGAGGTTAACCCAATTGAGGTTTCCATCTGCGTCAGGAAGTAATCCAAACGCCGGTGCCCGCAGTCCATCCATCTTCTCAGATTTTGAATCTCATCAAGATTATTCTCATCTTGTCCCGTTCCTCTTGTCACACCATTATAGACCTCACCATTTCTTCTTTTTTCAAACATTATATTGCTATGTCTTCATTTTTTCTCTCATATATTCTTCCTTTTTCTTTCACCAGCACGTGCATCGGAATACACCCGGTGATAACGCCCAACGCCTCGGCGGCAGAGACTGTTCTGTATGCACATGCCACGCTCAATAGACTCTTCTTATCTGCTTGGGTGAGCTGCTTTCTGTACGCCTTTGTTAAAACTGCAGTACTCCAGACAGGCGCAGCGTAGAGGACGATCGATTTAATAACAGAATGTTTTTCCCCTCCTCCTCTCAATTTTTGGCCCCACCGATGTTGGGCATGATCCCCAACGCGGCGGATCTCACCGCAGCTCTTTGAGTCACCGCCTTTATATGTTCCCCCCATTTTCCGTTTTGACTCAGAGTCACCCCTAAATACCTCACGCATTTTTTTGGATCCACTCTCCTGTATTTTCGAATGTTATCCCGTCCCTGTTTCTTAGTCACTTTAAAACTATAACCTCGATCTTACCCGCGCCAATTGTAGCTCATGCATTGCAGGTCGTCCACAAATGCGAAAGGGGTTACACCCTCTCCGTATTGTTGGTTCACAACCCCGTCATATGCCAAGTTCGACAGCGTGGGTCCTAGGACCGACCTCTGTGGCACTCCAGTTGTCACGTCTACCACCACTACTCCTTTTTCTACCACAATTTTCCTCTCTGACAGATAGTCGGAGACCAAATTCATCAAGTACCTCGGACACCTTCTCTCTCGTAAAGCGTTTATAACCTTTTTCTATTTTAGTATGTTGAAAGTGTTCCGGACGTCAAAACAACAGTAGGATTTCCCACCTCTGGTTAACCTCCACCCCACGCAACTCACGGAAGACTTCCATCAGCGCATCCACCGTGCTCCTGTTTCCTTTCTGCAACCGTACTGGTTGACAGCTCGCCTGACTCCTTTCCTTAATCACTGTGTCTATTCGTCTTAGAAGCCTCTTATATAATTTACCTATACACGACAAAACGCAAACAATTCGATACTTGTCTTCCCCCTTTAGGAGTAGCACGAGTCTCGAGATCTTCCAATTTGCCGGAAATAGCTGAGTTTCAAGCAGTGCGTTCATGTCTTCCAAAAGCCACGTCGGCTCCATACTGCCAATGAGTTTCACCGCTTCTGGTGGTATTTTTGATTGAACTTGTCGGCGATTGATTACGTGTCAGTTACAACTCCTTTATAATTTGATTGATTCCATTTAATATTTTTTTTTCATTTTTCTAGTTCTACTAAATGGACGATTCCAATCAGTTACCAAACTGATAATTCTAATGAGTCAAAACGTATATGGTTTCACAGAGAAATGGATGAATGTAAGTAACAAATATTCTACTAAAAATAATAAAATTGAAAGAAGCTATTTCTCATTATATCTATCTGGGTCTTAAGTCCTATAAAAACAGCGTACGCCTATAAAGTTGAGTGGTTGTTTCTCGGAGGTAAACGTCTTTTTTCTTATAACTTTCTCACCAAAACTACAAAAATCTTCTCGAGAAATTTCAACTACTGCAAAAGAATTTTATCTGTTTGATTTTCTCACAATTTCAAATCATTCTTCTGGCAAAAACCATTGCTTGATATATTTTTTATGTTTTTCTATAAATCAAAATCTTGATCTAAAGGCAAATTATTAGTGTATCTAGTTACGAGAAAACGATGTTCTATGGTTTTGGCTATTCTTGTTTTGGCCCCCTCAGTTATCAGTAAAGACAACTTCAGACCTTATTAGCAATTTCGGAACGTCCTTTTTTTGCACGTGAAGACTGTTCACGTTAACATATGACCTTACCCATGTACACGATCGTGTATGCCAAGATTACTAGTCCATCCTTTTCTAAGGTAAAATGCTACTTTAACAGCCAATGAAGGTGTGGGTAAGGTATGTGTTAAAAGTCAAGTGAAATCATGTCGGAGGTGTGAATTTCTTCATTTTTTTTAAGGTATTGCTGCATTGCCTGAGCGCGAGTTTGATGTAGGACTAATTTTACTTGAAGATTTTTAGCCTTAGATTCATTATCCTTATTTGAGCTTATCATCAGATGTAGTAAATCACAGGCTGAACATGTATCGCTTTTGGTCATCTTCAACCCCATGTTGTACCACATTGTAGTGTTAGTTAAAATTTCTTCGGGACCGATCCTCTTTAACAGGAATAATATTACGGTCTTTACACCATGCAATGTAGTAATCCTAATACAGACTAGAAAAACTGAGATCGTGATTTATAGTGAGTAAAGACAAGAATTGGTGACCCACAACATTCAATATAACCTATAAATTATACAATTATAGGAATCAGAATTCATAATAAACAAAGGGTGTGTGTTTATACTATTGTTTATTATAATATTTTTTTTTATCCTTTTTGCGTGTTAGAATGGATTGTGAAATATACGAAGGTATGCTCCTTGGCGCTGTAGGATTGCTGCTGTGCTGTGTGCAGTAGCATTGCAAAAAACTAGAAGGACAATAATAAGGCGACCAAGACGTTATAAAACAAGACCAATAAACCGTAATAGAAAAATAGAGAATGCTTATAATTATTTTTTAAAGATGAAGACAGAAGATCCAGATCAATTTTTGGCGTATTTCAATATTGGTGCAATGAACATAACCCATTCTTTCTTTTGATTGGTCAGACGTAAGAAACGCACTGTAAAAGTTGAAAGTTGACCAACTCTTCCGTTACAGTGCGTTTCGCTTACGTCCCGTCTTGCGTTTACGTTCATTTATAAATAGGAGTACACAAAAGTCTATGTTGATCTTTTTCCAGTGCGTCTGCGTCTACAGTCCGTCAAACTATAAATCCAGCTTTAGAGGTTCTACTATAAGACTAGCCCGCCACTTGCGGGCTTTGTAGTCGTGCGATTGTTTAGATGAAAAAATTTAACACAAGATTTATTACTTTCACTGGAACTCGTATGAGGAAAATATTCTAGATCATTTACAGAACGCCAAAATCCGAACACGAACTACTGTTGTTTTCCTTATAAAATACCTATTTTTCTATCAATACTCTTCGATTAAGTGTTACCATGTCGATTTTATTGTGGCTTATGAGATTCTTGCTTAAAAAATTTTCATGTTTTTGCAAATGGGCAACAAGGTCGTTATAGCCTGGTGGCGACATACATTGCACAATAGCCGTAAAACTTGCCTGATTGGGTAAATCTTTAAATTTCAAAAGTTGTGGCCTAGGTTCCTTATTGCCCTGAGCTCTTCAATTCATGCCGATTGTCTTGACAGTATAGCAAATCGCAATCAAGGGATAAAGGTGTACTAAAAGTTAAGTTTTCTTCTTATAATTTGGTTTTTGTTTTCTTAAATTCATTGAAGAATATGTATTTCTTTAAGTTACGATGGTATAGATTGATAAGGTCTCAGAGTAAATTATTATATCTTTCCTCTCCTCGAGTATTTTCATTATTTAGGTACTGTATTAAAATTGAGTCTACTATCTACTTCAGAAATATTACAAATAAGTTAAAATACATTTCTTGATAATTAACATTGTATCATATTAAAAGTTATAAAGAAAAAAATAGATGTTTTTATTTACAGTAAGACTTGAGGAACCCGATGCAAAATGGATTATTTTTAATCCCAAGGGGAACCAAATGTATAAAGCTATATGGTCGACAAATCTATGGAACAAAATCATCAGCAACTTTGAAGTAAGACATTTAAACCGTTTCTCTACAAAGTATTAAATTATATCCATTAATATTACTACTAAGAAGGTACTATATCTAGTTAAAATGTTTTAAGTCTTCTGATTATGTCTGTACCTATTTTTGTTTAGAAAAAGACAGATTTAAATATATGTATGACTTGACAGTTCTTTTCCCACGAGCTACCAATAAAACGAAGTAGTTCGCTTTGGCAAACATTTGTTTTTGTTTGCAAATTTGATACAACTTATTTTATATATCCGAGTTTATATTTTATATATCCGTATTTAACTATCCGAGTTTTTACTATTATTTTCTTAACTATATGTAAATAAATTATACAGGGTCCCCGAATATAGTGCGTTCCTTAAAGGTATAAGTAGAGGGCACCATTTTGAGCAAAATAAGTCATTTTTTTCTACATTCAACGCTTTGACCAAAGTAGTTTGTATGTTGTATTGCATGTAGTTTGTCAACTACTTGCAGTACGAAAATCTAAATCTAAACGTAGACAGTCACAACTTTTAGAAGTAGAAGTAGAAACTCAAACAGATATTTTTGAACGTTATTCATAGAAAATTTAGGGAACAACTTCTACATCCTTACCACTATCAAAGAGTACAAGATACACTCGTCAGAGATCCTGAATCCATGTAAAGTGTTATGTGCGGATGAGGCATGTTTCACGAGAAACGGTGTGTATAATTTTCATAATTACCATATATGGAGTGACGAGAACCATTATTTAATACGTAGAACCATGGACGTATAAACACAGATGGACTCAGTTATTTACATAAAATTGTGAAGTCAAAATTATTTGAATAGGTCACATTCTCAGCACCTTGCGCTGTTTTCACGTTTTGTTTCAAAATTTCTTATTCGCGAGTCGCTGAAAATATCACTCCGTATTTTATACTCTACAGGTGCTATCAAACCAAAATAATAATTTATTGGTTCGATTAATATATTTAATTGTAATCAAAATATCAAGTGTGCACATAGTGTGCATTATCATTTAATAATAGCGTATAATAGATATCAATCAATTATTTTATATGTAGAAGCACTGAAAACTATTTATAAATGGCAACGGTTGTTTACATTTCTCTGTCTTATGGATCTACGTCAAACTTCAAATGCTGTTCCATGTTTGTTTACTTTTTAGAGTAAATGAGGAAAAAGTTATTTTTCGATATTTTGGCTGTATTTTGAGTGATATTTGTGAAAAGTGAAATAAAATAAACGAAATATTTACATCCCGATCTCTCATTTCATTTGTAAGTACATACAATTTACATTATTTAAGATGAGGAAATGAGGAAGCGTGTTCGTTTACATTTTAATAGGCGTACCATTGGGTTTATCCGTATTGAATAAGATATGAGTTCATTAAAATTGTAGACATTTATAAATTGTAAGTAGACATCATCTGATTAAAAAAGATCTGTTTAGTACCTTTTTAATTTAATATTTCTCATGGATACAAATAAATTAGTGAAATGAATAAAACTCATTTATTTTTCTATGTAGGTTTCCAAATAATATTGACGATCGAACTATTTGGGTAGCAAATTAAAGAGAAAACATAAAGATTTTTTATTGTAGCATTATTTTGATACTATTAATAAATTAACTTGAATTCAACTATATTTAATTGTATTAATTTTAAAGAAAATAAAATTGTATTTTAATTTTTCTATAAAGACGTTATTTGTTAATAGTTAAACTCTCGTTTTTTTAAATTCTTTGAACATGTTTTTATACATTATTACTACTTCCAATTTTTAAAATCTGAATAATTACCCGCGAGTAAAAATTCAAGCACGCTTATGCTCATCGCGGAAGCATCACATTCTATCGAAGCTTCAAAACATTGTGTGTTAAAGGTATCTTATTGCTGTGTCCATCTATGTTTATACGTCCATGCGTAGAACAAATTTTCAACTGCGTAGAAAATTTACCATAAATTTAAGGGCTGGAATAATTAACAATCGTTTGATAGGGCCATATGAATTACACAGAACACTAAATGGAGAGGCCTACTATAATTTCTTACAAAATGTTTTGCCGGTACTTCTTGAAGACATGCCTTTCCAAACATGCCGTGAAATGTGGTTTCTTTACGACGCCGACGGAGCCCTAGCACATTTTACCAGAGCTATTAAAAATATTCTTGATATCTCTTATCCTCGTCGTTAAATTGGTAGGAATGGACCCATTCTGTGGCTACTACAAGTCTCGAATGCAATGTACTGGATTTTTTATTTTTGAGAGCATCTGAAATTGTTAGTTTATGATAACCGAGATGAAATCGAAACAGAAGCTGAAATACGGGAACAAATTTTTGATTTTGCAGAAACTTTCCGACATAATTTAGTTAACTATAGCATTACTAACAATTGGATTCGTCGTATTAATGCAAGGTGGAGTTCACTTTAAACATTTATTTTAATAATTAGTCTCAAGTAAGTACAAGTATCTAATTTAATTTTAATTCACAACTAAACAAATTACTGATAGTCTAGTATTATTTAATTTTCACTGTATAAACTATGTAATTCAATTAAAGCCCTCGACATTCAACACCTTTAAAGCTTAATAAATACATAATACTAGTTCAGTTAAAAGATAAGGTGTTTTATATTGTAGTGGTACCTCGACATACGAGTGTAACTCGTTCCGTAATCTTGCTCGTATGTCAAAGCAATTTTCCCCATTGAAATTAGCTGAAGTGTTTTTAAATAAGAAAAATGTATTTAAAAGAAGAAACATTTATTTATAAGTAACAAAAATATATACATATTCTGTAAAAACAGGAAAAAGTGAAGTGTTTACGGAAGCGCTTAATTGTCGTCAGTGGTCTCCGCTTTTTTCGTCACACTTTGCTCCATTTAATCTGCAGATCGTTTAAAAAAACTGTCCAAGGAGGTTTTTTTCTTCCTCCCTTTCAGAATATTGCGGAAATATGTAAGGCAAGTTTCGTTGAAGAACACCGATGCACGACCACTTGTAACTTTTTCGGGATGATTTTTATCCACGAACTCTGCAATTTTCTCCCACGTTCCCAGAATCTCGTTTATATCTTTTGTAGAGACAGCGTCTCCCAATTCTGGCTCCTCTTCAAAACTAATTTTTCGTTGAACCACCTTATGCTGCTGCGAATGTAGTTCGTCTAACTCCTCTGTTGTCAGCTCTTAAGACTGTCCCTCGACAAGTTCGTTGACATCTCTTTCATCCACCTCCAGACCCATGGATTTTCCAAGAGAAACAATCTCATCTACCACTGACACTTCAGGTTCCAGTCCTTCACAAGCCCTTTCATCTACAACCTGTTTTTTATCTATAGGTTATTCCACGAATATACGACTGTTTTGGATTATTGCGACAACGAATATTTTACTGTGCAAGTAGAAGTTTGAAAGTAAATTGGTTTAAACAGTATTCCAATAAAATGGATCTACTGTTAGTTTAACACTTAAACTAAAATTATTTCAGTTAATAGATGTTCAGATAGACGCAAAACTTATTGTGAAATTTAATCCGAAAATAACAAAAATTTTTACGCAAACGGTCCTACAAATAAATACAATAACGTCTATAAAGCTAAAATGTGTTCATAATACATTTGGGTTGGGTTTCCGTGAAATGTAAACACCAAAGAGGCATGCCGGGTTTCTTTGATATTACACTATTTTATTACTTTATTAGGTACTGCAACTGTAATAAAAGAAATATACTATTTTTAATATAAATGAAAAGAAATTGGCAGAACGATGGTTCAAAAACCAGAAAAAGGATCTAATATTTCACTTTGTTAGTTTTAAATATTTGTTTGCTTTGCGTGGATGTACTAGTTTCGAAAGTAACGGGTATAACATACCAACTATTGATAGTTAAAGTACCGAGTCGTTACAGATTAAAAAGTAACGAAAATTTACATACAATTTCATATATCGCCAACTGATTTTAATTTTAAAAACCATCCGTATAGAGGTGTCCGGTGAATAGAGGTGCCGTTAAGAGAGAGTATCGTCTTCTCCTCTGCCGTTATGTAAGTCCCATTCGGCATCTTTGTCCAGAAAAACCCTGCCTCGTCACAGTTGAAGACTTGCTAGGGGATGTATCTTTAGCTTCTATCAGTTCGGAAAACGTTTTGATGTAAACCTCAGCTGCTTTCACTTCCGAACTTGCTGCTTCACTATATTCACATATAGACTGAGGTCTATAGTAAAATTACACAGTGTAAATTACACCGGCATCGAAAGTGCAATACGGTTAGTATTAGAATCCGAATTTTTGTCGGATTTAACTTCCAGTGACCATTTAATTTACCGGTCCACGTAATACTGACTTACAGACCCGTAAAATGATCTTTATGGCGAGGCCGTAAAGATCTAATACCAGTCAAACTACCATTTACTTACAAAGCAAATTAGAAGTAGTCAAATAAGAAGAATGAATTTGAATAAAAACCGATTCCTTGTATCTCAAATCTTGCTCTGATCTCAAAGCAAAATATCGCTCGCTCCGCGGCTCGTATCTCAAAACACTCGTATGTTAGGGCGCTTGTATATCGAGGTACCACTGTAATTGACATTTTAACAATTCGTTTAAAATTATATTTCAATACATTTTAAAAAAACAAATAATTTTTCTTAGTTGCATTAATTAATGTTTAGAAATTAAACCATAGTACTTACTTCAGTAAAAATAATAATTTATTTAAAACTCCAAACTTTAATCCAAAACCTTAATTAATTCAGATAATAGCAAATGCCATATTATTAAAGTATTCGAGTTTGCGGTTTTTTATATTCAACAGCCAAGTTTTAATAAAAATATGTTCCGCAAAAGGGCATATCGAATGTAAGCAATTAAATACACGCTGCCACCTTACATCTTTTTACACACATGATTCAAACAACGATTAATTAAAAATAATTTACAAAATCATTTAATTCCTATATGCGATTACGTCATCGAAGCGAGGCGTAAATTTATTAATGTTCCCTGCGGTCACAAGGGTTGCGATCCAAGGTTGCGAGGGTTGCGGGGTCCAAGATCAAAGTGGAGTGAACCATATCCCTTTCTACTAATAATTATTTTGACTAATAATAGTCATTTCTCAAGAAATAATTATTTTGCAGATATTACCTACATTTCCTCAGACGTCAACAACCTTGAATAGTAATTAAACCTGAGTTGGTATGTTAAATATCCTAAGTCACAAACGAGATTTTATTCAGAAGCGCTTTCACTGCGTATCACGATGTCAGATTATTTAATTTTCTGAAAATAAAAATTTACGATGTATATGGAAAACAATGTAATTTTTTTTTGGAAACGTTTAGAGTTTAAAAAAGTGTTTAGAAGGACTTTTTTGTTCCAAATTGTGTATTATATTCATTCCTTAAAGGAACGCACTATTTTCGGGTACACCCTGTATATGTAACAAAGCACTTAACTAATAATTAACGAAATCAACATTTTTCTTCGTTTTAGTTAATGGATTATTCTACCACAGACACGGTTATTTCGGATGCCTATTACTCGTTTAGATTCAATAAAATCAAATGTGAAATAGTAATACACTTGATGGAACGATTAGGAGCAGAACACAAGAGAAAGTGGATACTTTTCTACGGATTTTACGATCACCTTAAAGAAAACCTCTTTTGTCATAAGTACACTGAAGAAGCAACACTTTTCTGGGTAAGACTTTTATAAAAAAAAGGTTCGTTTGAATTGAAATAATATGTATTATATATTAGTATCCTCCAAACTACATTTTAGATGCTAGATTCAGTCTATTTATTGAAATTTCAATTTATAAATGAAACACTGAAAGCATTAAATTTACGACAGAAATTAGGTGTGAACTTCTTCTTCTTCTTCTTAGCCTTCTGTCGTCCATGTTTGGACATAGGCCTCTCCCAACTCCTTCCATCGATCTCTATCCTGAGCAACATATTTCAAATTTGTTCCGGCTATTCTTTTAATGTCATCAACCCATCTCATCTGTGGTCTTCCTCTTGGTCGTTTACTTTCGTAAGGTCTCCGATGTTGTATTGTAGTATTCCAACGTTGGTCTTTCTGTCTAGCAGTGTGGCCCGCAAAGCTCCATTTAAGTTTTGCAATTTTTTTATTGTTATGTCCTCGACTTTTGTTTTGGATCTTACCCAGTCGTTCCTCTTTTTATCTGACAGTCGTATACCTAACATTCCTCTTTCCATTGTTCTTTCTGTTGTGGCTAGTTTATTCATGTTCACTTTAGTTTATTCACTTTGCTCCTCAAGTATTGGGGTATTTTGCGGTTCTTAAGTATCCAACTAAGTTTTCCAAATCCTGCCCATGCTAGTCTTGCTCTTCTAGTAATTTCCGCACTTTGGTTCTCTTTGTCAAGTCTCAGGATTTGGCCTAGGTAGATATATTCCTGGGTTTGTTCTATCTCACCGCCGTTTATAGTTATATGTCTGGGGTCTTCTGTGTTTGACATTATTTTTGTTTTTTTCATATTCATTTTTAGGCCGACGTATTGGGAGCTGGCTGCTAGTTCCCCCAACATAATTTGCAGTTCCTCGAATGTACTCGCTATAATCACTATGTCGTCAGCGAATCTGAGGTGATTTAACTTGTTGCCATTAACGTTAATGCCATAGGTTGACCAATTTGTAGTTTTGAAGACGTCTTCTAGGGCTAGGTTGAAAAGCTTTGGCGATATTACGTGTCCTTGTCTCACTTCTCTCTTAATGGGGATGGGATTTGTATTTTCGTCTAGTTGTACTATCATAGTTACATTTTCATATATATTATTTATTAGTTGCCTATATCTCGAGTCTATTCTTCTTAATAGCTTGTTCTATGGCCCACATCTCGATACTATCAAACGCCTTTTCATAGTCGACGAAGGCAAGAAATACGGGTAGTTGGTATTCATTTGCCTTCTCTAACAATGTTCTCATTGTCAGCAGATGGTCTGATGTACTATATCATTTGCGGAAGTCAGCCTGTTCAACCGGTTGATAATTATCCATTTTGTACGTAAACCGGTTATTAATAATTCTTATAAATAGTTTTTATAATTGACTGAGCAACGATATAGGTCTATAATTCTGTAGATCACATCTGTCCCCTTTTTTGTGTAAGAGTATTACTAGACTCTCGTTCCAGTCTTTAGGGATCTGGCTATTATGGAGACATCTATTAAATGTCTTGCTTGTTAATAATGGATTGTTAATGTCTTGCTTGTTTTCAAGAGCTCGGCAATTATACCGTCGTGTCCTGGAGCTTTATTATTTTTTAGTTCTTTTAAAGCTCTTTCTATTTCGTATCCCTTTATATGTGGTAGTACTTCTGATCCCACGTTTTTTATTTTTCTTTTGACGTTCTCCTTTGTTGTTTCATTAGTCTGGCCTTGCGAGCTGTACAAGGATGTGTAGAAGTCTTCGACAATATTTGTTATTTTATATTTGTCCTTCTCTACCTTATTGTTAGCGTCTTTAATTTTGATGATTTTTTGAACTCCCAGTGCGGGTCTTAGACATTTTAAGCCTCTGTTGTTTTCAATGACTCGCTCTATTAAGTTCTCGTTCCATTTTTGTATGTCGCGTTTTAGTTCTTTTCTAATTATTTTATTAAGTTCTCTATATTCTTGAGTATGGCGCTTGTTTTGCGCTAGTAGTTGTCTTCTTTCCGTCATTAGCTGTTTAGTTTCATTGCTTATTTTGTCTTCTTTAGTCCTTGTTTTCTTTGCGACCTGTAGTCCTGCTGCGAGAAGGTTTTTATTAATCTCGTCAATTTGACATAGGTGTCAACATAAGTAAATAAATACTAAGAAACTCCAATGAGAAAAATCTTCCCAGTGACAGAGCACCAGTATTTTATCTAATGATATTTGTTAGTTATTATCATCATCATCATCGGTGCTATGGCCCTAGCTGAGCCTCAACCTTCACAAGGCTATTTCTTCATTTGGTCTTATTGTTTGCAGCTGCTAGTTTGCTACACCGATTTTCCTGGTATTCTTATCTAACCATCCATATGTCTCCTTGATCTTTCGTATAGTTTCCTTGGAATTCACTAAGCATCCTGCACGGTAGCTGTCATTTGCTCTTCCAAATGTTCTATCTACTTCACGCATCTAATTTTTATTACAGCTACTACATTATGGTCTTCGGCTTTTATATTTATTTTATAGCTCAAAATTATATCGATGACGCTAAGTTCCATTATCATTAATTGGGAGTATTTTTCTCTCGAATATTAATAGTCTGTTTTTTCTTTATGTGAAAGCACGCATATTTTAAATGCATACGTTAGGATTGGGACCATTAAGGTTCTCTGTACCTTTATCTTTGTTTTTTTTTTGTTAGGCAATGGTTTTTAAGGTGTTTGATAAGTCAATAATAACTTTTTTGCAAACGATAGTTGGTTTATTTATTCTGATATTATGTGCTTGCTGCTTTTCATGCTTCCCAGGTAAGAACTGTTGCAGCACTTCAAAATTATAGTTACCAATGTTATAGTTTTGTCCCATGTTTCCTATTCTGTAGTTTCTCCCTGGCACCACGAGCTGTGTCTTGCTTTCGTTGATCATTAGACCCATATAATCTGCTACATTTGAGAGGTCAGCGAAATCTCCTTGGAGTTACGGGTTATGCGTGCGATAAGGTCCAAATCTGCATAGACCAATATCTGGGTATGTTATGTTGTTCAGTTCTGCATCTTATAACTTTGCTTAGCTTATTACCAATTATACTTTTTCTTTATCCTTTCGCCCATTAGTACTTATTCATTTTCTAGCATTCGACCGAGTAACGTTCTCCTCATCCAATATATTCCGGTAACTTTGGTTATGTCATCTCGCCATCCTGCACTTCCCCCAGTTCCTTCTGCTTGTTCTGTCTCTAGATAATAACCTCTTTGCTCAATATTTTGTCTTCTGTTCTGATTAAATGGCCTATCTATCTAGATTTTAACGCAACTATGTGATTTTGTACCTCTTGAACTTTTGTCATATTGCGAATCCACGGCTTTGCTTTTCCGCCTTTCGGTCTTATTTTAAGACTACTTTCAGGTTTTTTATATTGGCTTTTGTAAGAAACCAGGTTTCAAAGCTTTAGGTCTTGGTGGGTACAACGTATTAAGTGTATACTTATGAATTTTGTTATCTGAAATGACCTTTAGAGATTGATCTTAACTTGTCGATGCACATTGATTATTCGTTTTATTCCCTCTAGATTGGGTTAATTCCTTAGGAGAAGTTTGTTTTCACCTAAATATACTCTGTAGAAATATAAAGGAAATTGCAAATAACCGTTGTATGGAGTAACGATCAAAGGTACATACATAATATGGCAGTTTTATATTTGAATTAACGATCAATACTTAAAATGTCTCAACAAAATAAGCAAAAAAAGTAGTTTGACCCTTTACAGCAAAAAGTGAATGATATTATGGGAACAAAAAGTTATCAACACATAAGATTTTTTAGTATTTTTTTAATATTAGTTAGAAATTAGTTGAAAATTTAGAAAAGGTTTATTACAAACTCAACAAGAAATGTAGCCCTTAGAGAACTCGTTAACTTCATAAGAAAACAATTAGAAAACTATCAAATGAACTTTGATATGCAGAATAGAAGAATGTCCTACAAATGCACAATTATTTGTTTAATAGTTGAGAATTGTCATATTTTATGTAATTATGCAGCTTTCTAATATTTTTTTTATTTCCAGAAATTCCTAAAGAGAAGATTTTCTGAAACAAACTATCAAAAAACGCCTAAATTAAGAAAACCAGAATCATGCGATAATCGTAAGTGTATACTAATACTTTCACTATTGGAAATCCTCTCCTTAACCTTCGCTCTACAGTTCTCTCCCATATTTTTATTGTGCGCGAGATTAATTTTATTCCTCTAAAGTTCTTACCTTATTTGACAGAACCCTGGAAGCACTACAAGCATGCCGCATTTACTACCGATATACAAGGTTAATTTACAATACATACAAGAACGCAACTATGTGTGTGAAACTACATGAAAAGATGGATCATATCCCAATCGACAGAGGAGTCCTTATACCTTATCGCCTAAACTGTTTACCGCAGTACTAGAATATGCTTGTAAAAAACGTAACTGGGAAGAGAAAGGCCTGAACATTGACGGTAAAAGATTGACAAATTTGAAATTCGCAGACGACATAGTTTTGTTTTTGGACAACTTCAAGGAGATATGTACAATGCTACATGAACTTCAGTTAGTGTGTGCCAGTGTGGGTCTTAAAATTTATGACAAACCAAGTACCTAGCGCAAATATCAATATTGGAGACAACGAAGTAGAACTGGTGGAAAAATACATAATCTTGGACACGAAATAATGATCACAAGAGACAACCAAACATGCGAACTACGAAAAACTAATAAACCTAGCATGGGCAGCCTATGGAAAACTCAAAGACATCTTTAAAAGGGATATACCAATTTCTTTAAAACGTAAAACATTTGACCAATGTGTGTTGCCTGTGATGAACTATGATGGCGAAACTTTGACATTGACAGCTACACGTTCTAAAACGCTGCAAATAGCTCAGAGGAAAATGGAAGGTCAATGCTGAGTATATTGCTTCGTGACCGAGTTAGAAATGAAGACTTAAGACGAAAAACATGAGTTACCGATTGCCACACTGAAATAGAACTGGGCCGGACACGTCGCCCGAATCAGTGATGAAAGGTGGACAAAGAGATTGCTTGAGTGGGGGCCGAAGTTAGGCAAAATAAGTAGAGGAAAACTCCCTGCTCGTTGGACTGACGATCTCGAAAAAATGTCAAGAAATTGGATGAAAAGTGGTCAAGATAGAGCACAATGGACAAAAATGAGGGAGGCCTATGTCCAGCAGTGGACGCAAAGGGCTGGGTGATGATAGGTCTTACCGCCTTGAATGTCCCCTTTCTTTTTATACAGTGATACCATCACGCACTCCCTTCACGCATTGGGCATGTTTTTTTCCTTTCCTTTCCACAACACATCAACCCTTTTCTCTCAGTGTTCCTACCTAGAATCCTAGAAAGTACTATCTTGTTGAATTCTTCAAATTTTTTGGAGCAACTGAATGTTACAAATCGTAACCTGCAGGAAAAACCTGACCCATCTGATACCAAAGATATTATTATTGAAATTCAAAGAAGAATTACTCTACAATCTCCAAGGAGATAGTGTACCTAAAACTAGCAAGGTTTATGAGCCGTTGCAACTGCTTTATCTCACGATATCGTACAAAGTATTTAAAAACTTGGGGAATATTCTAGTATTAAAAAAATAAAATACAAATGTATTACCATCGCCAATCGCAGCGTATATGAATTAATATTAGAGAATCATCATTATTAACTAAAAACATAATGGTGACCATTTTCGGCATTCAGCCGCTGGAGACCGAAGGATCTTATGTAAAAGCCTGGTTATAAAATAAATTAAATAAGTTTTGAGTGCAGCATCAGCAATATAATCCTCAATTCTGTAGTGGTAGCGCATTATTGTCATTATTTTTTGTACTTTCTGTTCCAATAAAACTTAGATATTGCATATACTTGATCGTTATTTATTTTAGTTGCAATACTTACATGATTATTTTAATTTTATTTTATTTATTTAGAATATATAATCCAAAATGAAGACTACCGAAAAAATTTAAACCAGTGTGCGACATGGATTAGAGAAAATCTAAAAGAAAAAGATTCGAACGCAATCAAGACAAGTCTTTGACATTTGTATTATAAGTATTTGTATATTTAATAAAAAAAAATAAAAAGCTTCTGGTGTTTGTATTATACCTGTTTAAAAAATAAATTTAATTTCTTAAAGATACAGTTTATAATTAAGAAGTAAACAAATTGAAAGTACGAATATTAATTAAATCTCACAATGAACACTTATTTTTGGCTCATTGCATATTAAATGCTAAACAGCTGATCATTTAACTCATTATTTTACAGCTGGTATCAATTACCTAAGTAAACTAAATTAATAATTATCATAAACTACCAAATTTTTTAAATAATTAGTATAAATATTCTTACTATGGAAAGTGCTGGCAAAGTGTTATTGAAAATTTTTAATAAATTTACCTATTAGTCCAGTAGAAATTTGTAAACATAGAGAATTTGGACAATTTTAGATAAATGTTTACTCGAAAGTATGTGGTAGTACTGATATCAAATGTAGAAACTACTGGGGATTTATCTACCTTAATACGTAGTCAAAATTCAGGGAGTAAAAATAAAAGTATATTCTGCCACATAAGATAACACTTGTTACAACTTAAGAAAGAGATAGATAGATTACATTCAAATCTGATAAAAAAAATTCCAATCCCTTGTTTCTAATAAAAAAACCATCTTTCGTTTTTTCATCTCATCCTCGTCCGAACGATTCCCAAAGTTCGAGCCGTTTCGATATTGCTATATGTCTAACTACTGCCAAACCAACTACCTTTAATATTGCCCAGCGAATAATTCGCACTTCTAAAAAATTCCACTTAATTTAAATTTATGATATACTTATTTGTATACATTGTCAACTCATAAGTGATGCTCGAAATAAGCCACGAAGAAATAAGAAATAAAGCTCCTGGAAGCGATGGAATCCTAGCAGAAATGCTGAAGAAAGGCGGAGAAGAAGCCATCACATATCTAAAAATACTATTTAATAAATAAAAAAAAATTCGTTAAAATCCTTTATAAAAGGTATATAAAAATGCCTCAAACGGGCTATCACAAACACATTTCAAAACGTTTTCGGATTAAACAATCCATCATCAGTGCAAACGGTTGTACATGCTAGTAGCCACCAAATAATAGGGGTAAAAACCCTTTAAATGTTATATAAATTTGAAGTTGTTTTACATTATTAGTTTTTACCCATATATTTTGGTGGCTACTAGCATGTACAACCGTTTGCACTGATGATGGATTGTTTAATCCGAAAACGTTTTGCAATGTGTTTGTGATAGCCCGTTTGAGGCATTTTTATATACCTTTTATAAAGGATTTTAACAAAATTTTTTTGTGATATATGGTATACAGCCAGCTACAGGAACTTAGTTTCCTCGTGAAATTTTATTTAATAAATGTCTATTTGAATGCAACATACCCGAACAATTTAATACTGTTAAAACAATACTAATACACAAAAAGGGAGACACCACAGACCTGAAAAATTATAGATCATCTATATACTTTGAAAATCCTAATCGAAAACGCTAACGAATACAATCTCCCACTATGTCTGTCTTTTATAGATTATGAAAAAGCTTTTGATGGCGTAGAACAGTGGGTAATAGAAAAAGCATTAGTCAACAACCGGATCGACTCCAGGTACAGAATATTAATACATAATATTTACTAAAAAGCTGAAATGATAGTGACATTGGGTAATGAAATCGAAACGAGACCAGTAAAAATCAACCGAGGCGTAAGACAAGGAGACACAATATCTCCAAAATTATTTACAGCTGCCCTAGAAGATATCTTTAAGTCAATAGACTGGGAAAATAAGGGAATCCCTATTAACGGAAGATACTTGAATCGCACATCTTAGATACGCAGATGACGTAGTACTAATAGCCGACACCCGGAATGCACTGAATACGATGATTGAGGAGCTACACACAGAATCCCTAAAAAAGGACTGAAAATGAATTTCAACAAAACTAAAGTCAAACAAAGATGACAAACCTATGATAAACATCTAAGGGACAGAGATAGAACACGTAGAGGAATATACATATCTGGGTCAAAATGTTAAGGCAAGCAAAGACAATCAGACTACCGAAATAAGCAGACGTGTAAGAATGGGATGAGCAGCATTCGGAAGATTCTCATACGTACTTAAAAATAAAAATATACCTATAAAAAGACTGCGACCCAAAATGTTGTAATTCCTGTATCCTACCTGTACTTACATATGGAGCTCAAACCTGGACATTCACTAAAATAAACATGGAGAAGATCAGAGAGAGCTATGGAACGACAGATGCTAGTATCTCACTCAAAAAAAAAAAGTAAAAGATGCTGTCGATAAGGCAGCTAAACTGAAATGGGCTGGACATAACGAACGGCTTAAGAATGGCCCATGGAATAAAGAAATCGGGAATTGGCGGCAATATGAAGCCAAAAGACAACGAGGAAGACCGCAAATGCGCTGGAGCGACGATATTAAAAGAACTAAAGAACCAATGTGGAAACGTCTTACAAACAACAGGGATGAATGTCGAGAATTAGGAGATGCCTAAAAAAATTGTATATAAAACAATCAACGTCAACACGACCAATCTTAACCCCAAATTAAATTTTAATGGCAACATTTTTTTAATATAACGGACCATAAGTTACCTAATAGGCAGCTCCAAAAAATCCTGCTTAATTTCCAAAATCATACCCCTTCGTCCAATTGCCAATGCCATTAACTCACCAGCATACAAACCCACAAAATACTTACCAAACAGATTTAAATAATATACTGGTCGCACTTCTTCTTATATTAGCAATTGCACATCTGATTAGCTTGATTTCACTTATAATAGAAGATATTTTTGTGAGTTCAGATTATTTCGATGCTCTAAGGTATTATCTGTATTTGAAAGGTCCAATACTTCGGTCATATTATGAGAGGACCTTAATATCGCTTACTCCGGTTGATCATTCAGGGCAAAATCGAAGAAAAACGCTGGGTCGGAAGAAAGTAAATGTCCTGGCTGGATAACATTAGACAATGGACAGGTCGAGGATTTGTTTCATATAGCGGCCGATCAAGAAACATTTAATCAGCTTGTTAATACGACGATAGCCAACACTTGAAAACAAGCACGGCACACAAAGAACGGTATCATCTGGCCAATAAAAACAAGTGTTTGGGTCGGGCTCATAAATACTGATCTACTTAATTTTCTTGTAGAGATAACTTAATATTAAGCAAGTATCTAGAACCTCAAGCCCTTAAACCCCTTACATCGAAAGTATGACTACATGTTAAAACATTTATCACTGGTCTCACAGGCAAAACATTCGTACTTTATTTTTCGATCATCTGAACACAAGTATAAAATTTACAATGGATGTAGGAAATAATTGGTCCCTCCCTTTCTCCACGTGTTTGTCACTTGTCGGCCGAATAGTTAATTAGGTCATACAGTGTACAGAAAACCATCACTCTTGTCTAAAAGAATTTATATTTCTTTGACACACTAGCTCAAAGATGAACATTTCCACCTTCCAGAACCAATGCGCTGGACAGATCACACAACAAATGTCGAAGTATTAAATAGAATGGGCAGAGAACGAGAATTGCTGCCAATAATAAAAAGAAGAAAAACTGCTTATCTGGGTCATATATTTCGAAATTCCAAGTACCAGTTCTTAAAGCTTATTATGGAAGGGAAGATAGAAGGAAAACGAGGCATCGGAAGAAAGAAATACTCATGGCTTAAAAACATAAGGGATTGGACAAGTCTCGATGCCCATGCACTTTTTACAGCCACACAAGATCGAGAGGAGTATTCCAGAATTGTTGCCAACATCCACTAATTGGATAGGGCACCATAAGAAGAAGAGCCACTTATTCAGAATAGTGACTCCAATACAGAATCCTATAGATTACCCATCGACATCCAAATCCTTCTACACATCTACATGCATCATATGCACAACTCCGATCCTAGGCTTACTACTTCATACTACTGCCTACTAAGAAAGGCTAATGCCTTTCTTAAATATAGTCAAGACAGGTTAGGATTCCATCGCAAAGAAGGCATCAGGACTACTTTCTGACCATTTGGGAATAGTCTTGATTCCTAAATATTTACTAGTAGTTCTCATTTTGGTGTTGTATATTTCATCCAATTTTTTCTGTGGCCACATACGTCGGTCAATAAGTTCTGGACCTAACCGAGAGATGGCGACTCTAATGAATTACTGACACGGAATTTCGATAGTGCCAACCCTCAAAGGCTTTGTCGCCCTGGTGCATGTAGTGACCAACTAATACGCACCTTGGCGCGCATCGCCCGCCTTCTCATACTTTATTCATGTTTTTATTGGACGAGAGGTCCGAAAATCTCATATAAATATTAAATTGTCTTTAAATATGGGATTATTCGGATCTCAAGTCAGTCGAAGTCGGCTCCTCATGGGCTCTCCTAGAGCACTTCGCTCTAGGGGCGATGCTTAAGTTTTCTCAGACTCTGAGCCTCTTTTCTACTGCAACCTTTGTGATTTTATTCAACCTTATTACCTATTGTCGATGTACAATAAATAGATTTCGTCCTTTTCAGGACGAAATTGAATAACAGCGTACGGAAGTGGTATTTGCAATCATTTATCCAGCATAGCACTTAGTCCGGTACGACAGCTTGCTGTCAAAATTTCAAGTGCTTGAAATGATGCTAATTTTGTATGTTGATTTATCACTGTTATTTGATGGGAAAAAATTCCGTCCAAACTAAACAATGGCTCAAAAATGTTACTGGGACTCTGCTCCATCAATTACAACCACTAAACGATGGTTTGCTGAATTCAAACACGGCCAAGTGAAGCAGTTATTCTCAAAACATCGAAGAGAATCTGAAAATCCGCGAAATTATGGGAATCCGCGAAGTGAAGTTGCAAGAGATAGCTGCCGCTCATAAATTATCAAATAATAGCGTTTTCACTATTAAACACGAACATTTGGGTATGAGCAAGTTGTTTTCCAAATGGGGCCGTGTTTTTCCACACCAGACCAAAAACAACAACGGTTTGAAGAGTGTGTGTTGTTTGGAGATGTTTAATCGAAATAAGTCAGAGTTTTTGAAACAGTATGTTACAATGGATGAAACGTGAATCCATCACGTTCACTCCGTGAGTGAATAAAAAATATGTTCACCAAGCTGTGTCACAAGTCGATGAAAATGATGGCAAAATTAAGCTTTGAATTGTTTCCACACCTCCATGTGTATGTTGTCTGTTGTCCATCGGACGCGTCCCCAGGTGGTGGATAGGGGAACGCCCTAACCAGTCCTAGGACTGACGGGTAGGTGGGAAATAAAATACCACCCGTGAACCAAAACAGACCGGTATGGCAACCCAACAGAGTCCCTGGCCTTCCAGGTTGGGGAATATTGGAATACTTTGCACCATACACAAAAAGGGAGATATCTTTGAATGCTCTAACTATAGAGGAATTACGCTCCTAAATGCAACGTATAAAATATTCTCCAATATACTATGCCATCGTATGGCAACATATGCAGAACGAATAATAGGACAATAGACAATACAAGGCTGGCAAGAAAAAAAAAAGAAAAATCACACTTCGTAATAATCACAGGAGATTTTAATGCAAAAATTGGTACAAAAGAAGACGACGACACACAATATATCGGTCGCTTCGGGCTGGACAACAGGAACGAAAGGGGTGAGATGTTGTACAACTACTTAAACAACGAAAATTTATTTTGTCTCAACACTTTCTTTAAAAAATCTAAACAACGTAAATGGACATGGATCAGCCCAGACAAGAAAACTAAGAACGAAATAGACTACAACTACATACTCTCCAATAACAAAAACATATGCACCGACGTGACAGTACTAAACAAATTCTATACCGGGAGTGACCATAGATTGGTTAGAGCGAACATTAAAATACAGACGAGAGTAGAACGAAGCAAAGTTATTAAACAAGAACGATACCCAACCACCGATGTCCTGTTTCAAAAACAAACGGAATACCAAAAAGAGCTAAGCACAAGACTAAAATCAATAGAGACACTGAAACAAATGGATATAAACGGACTAGCCACTAAAATAAAAGTAACTGTAACAACATCGGTTAAGAAAATATGCTTAGAAATTAACACGAAAACAGCCAAAACATCTAAACTCCAACCTAATACAATTAAACTATTCCAAGAAAGACGAAACAGAACAGATCGAACTTCGGACAACTTTAAAAGTTTAAACAAAAATGTGAAGAAAGAAATCAGGAACGATCATAGAAACTATAATAACAATCTAATAAAAAATATAATACAAGATAACTGCAACATGAAAGTACTCAAAGCAAAAAACTCAAGCGGCACAACAAAAATCATAGAAATAAAAAATGAGAAAAACGTCACCGTCAGAGACAGAAAGGAAATAAGCGAGGCCATTGAAAAATTCTACACTAAACTATACTCGGTAAATACACAACCACAACAACGACGTACTCAACGAACAATAATTAACACCGGCTCAGAAGAAATACCAGACATAACCGACTATGAAATAAGAATGGCCCTAAATCAACTTAAAACGAATAAATGTCCGGGAGAGGATAAGATTACAGTTGAAATGTTGAAAATTGGTGGCAGAAAAATGGAACAGGTATTAAATGTTTTATTTAATAAAGTAATTGATGAAGGAAAGATTCCTCAAGAATGGTACAACTCCGAGGTCATTTTACTATTCAAGAAAGGAAACAGAGCAAACATCGAGAATTACCGACCAGTATCCTTGCTATCACATCTGTATAAATTACTAACTAAAATCATAACCAACCGCCTAACACATAAGCTCGATTTCTATCAACCTATCGAGCAGGCTAGATTCAGAAAACATTTTAATACCATAGACTACTTGCACACCGTAAGAACACTGATAGAAAAATGCACCGAGTATAATGTTCCAATTCATATGGCGTTCGTAGATTTCCATAAAGCATTCGATTCCATCGAATTATGGGCAGTGCTTGAATCTCTAGAAAATGCAGGCATAGATTCAAGATACATTAACATAATTAAAAACATATATGAAAATGCCACCATGCATATAAAGCTGGACGAAAGCACAAAAACTAATCCCATAAGACTACAACGGGGAGTAAGACAAAGAGACACCATCTCTCCCAAACTATTTACCCTTGCTCTAGAAGATATTTTTAAGAAACTGGAATGGAACAATAAGGGTATCAACGTCGACGGATCATACTTAAACCATTTGAGATTCGCAGATGACATAGTTTTAATAGCCGATAATATCCAAGAACTAAATGATATGTTACACCAATTAAATGCAGTTTCAAGAGCGGTAGGCTTAAAAATGAATTACCGCAAAACAAAAATACTGAGCCTAGACCAGACAAATACAACAATACAAAATCATACCATAGAAAATGTGGAACATTATGTATATCTAGGTCATGTTATCAAACTAGGAAAACCAAATCAAGATGCTGAAATTAAAAGAACACAACTGGCTTGGGGCGCTTTCGGCAAACTAGCACATATCTTGAAAAACACCTCCATTCCTATAAACTTAAAGAAAAAGGTGTATAACACATGCATACTACCTGTTTGTACCTAAGGCTTGGAGACAGTAGCACTTACCAAAAAATCTGCCAAAAAATTGGAAACAACGCAAAGAGCAATGGAACGAATCATGCTTGGAATATCACTAAGAGACAAGATTAGAAACACAGAGATAAGACGTAGAACGAAGATTAAGGATATTGTGGAAGAAATTACAAAAATGAAATGGCGCTGGGCAGGTCACGTAGCCCGATATAATGACAACAGGTGGACACGGAGAATTCTAGAATGGAGACCAAGGACGACAACAAGAAGCATGGGAAGACCTCAAAAAAGATGGGTAGATGACATAAGAGCAGTGGCAGGCAAACAGTGGATTAGATTGGCGCAAGATAGAGAAAGATGGAAGCAATTGGGAGAGACCTACATTCAGGAGTGGATGGAAAATGGTTGACAAAGAAGACAAGGATGGTTTCAAAGGTGGTAAATCAACAATTCATCAGATTTCAACCCCGAGACAAATTCTAGAGAAAACACTGGAATACGGTGAAGACACGCACCACATATTTATCGACTACAAGGCAGCCTACGACTCTGTAAATAAAAGAGAATTGTTTAGAACAATGATAGACCTAGGAGTACCAAATCAGTTGGTAAGTCTAACCAAAACTAACCCTTAAAAAAGTTGAATGCAGAGTACGAATCCAGGGGAACTCTCTGAACTCTGAATAGTATACAGGAGACCTATTCTGTATACTATTCAATCTAGCTCTGGAAAAAGTAATACGTACGTCACAAATCACAACTACCGGTTCAATATATAACAAATCTGTGCAAATCCTAGCATATGCTGATGATATCAATATTGTTGGGAGAACGGAAAACGCAGCATGAGAGGCGTACGTAGCACTAAAGGAAGCGGCTACAAAAATGTGTTTAATAATAAACACCAATAAAACGAAATACATGAAAATATGGCACATGAAATAATGCTTCACCAATGAATTTTTAATTTATAACTAAAACAACACTTAATAATTCCTAGCAGATTTCTAAGAAATAGTTTACCAAATGACCTGTTCCGTGCAAATTTTAAAATGTCTTAAAAGTTTTTGTTTAACTCCCCATACTGTTTTCATTGATTCTACGTATTGTAAACTATTGTATCAAATTATATATATCTTCAACCACATTATTTCCATTGTATGAATATGGACATTGAATAAAAACACTAAATACAGTACAAAAATTTTATTACTCTTTCCTTACACAAAACGAAAACATACCTGTTAAATATCTGCCAACCACATGACTGTGGCTTTTAGGATCTCATGTTGCAGCAGAAATCTGTGAGCTGGAATATAAAACACACCCAAATTGTTTAGTAAATTGTGTTTAATATATTATAAAAATGGAACGATACCACAAGATCATACTTAACCTATTACAGCGTCGATCATACCCAGACAGTAGCTCCAGACTGAAACCAAATCATAATTCAATAACAACTGGCCTTTTAAATAGGGATTGATAACTTTTAAAATACTTGATATTTAAATTTAACTAATGCTACCATTTGAATTTAATAATAATAAAATCTCTATTTGTCTACAAAAAAATTAAATCCCACTCCCCAATGCTTCTTATACTGTTAAAAATATTATGTAACTAACAATATTAATTTATGAAATAAGGATGCTATTTATTTAACATTGTTATATGTTTATCAGTAAAAGATTTAAAATCATGCTAATGAAGAGCAGGACTGTGGATATACCTTCGAACAATAGTCTTATACAATATGTGTCACAGATCATTATATAATTAAACTTTCATCAAATGAAAAGGCAGATAGTGAGCTACATATTATTAATCAAATCTTGCCCAAGTACTTTCACTTCCTAGAGCATCTTCAGGGGCCATTTCGTCAATTTTGGCCTATCCAACAATTTGTGGAGAATGTCATAAATATAAAATTGTACACTACACTACACAAAGACAAACAGTTTAAAATTTTTAAAAAGGAGAATTATGGTTGGCATCAGCAAAGAGAATGATTCTTGAGAATGATTAACTCTAAGAATTAACAAAACATGGATACCGATATTAAAATCCACAAACACGCTTCCCGCAAATCACGAAAAAAAAAGCTACAAACGATGACACGTCGGCTCACGCCCAAAACCAGTGGAGCGGAGGCGAGTAGAAAATATAAATATGACCTCAGTAGTACATAGAGGTGAGTCGTTGACGTTTTTATTGTTAACGAATCTGAACCGTTCTTCGTAAACAACTAACTAGTTGAAAAACTAATTAAATTATTCAACTAGTTGATTGTTTAACAGTAGTTTCAAATAAGTGAGTACATAAACAAACATGCTTTCTTAAATCAAATAAAAAATACTGAAATACTTTAAACGGCTTTTCAAATTTGCTGTTAATAAAGCACAAACTGTTAAAATAAATATTCAGTCCTCAAAGAATAAATTCAAATTTACGTTAGACAAAACACAAACTCCAAATAAAAATTATACTTGCTGAATAATACAAAACATGAATCGGGGACTCCCATGTGTTAATATTTCAAATTAAAAATAATCGATCATTGTAAAATTTAGAAAGTCGTAGTAGTGTCAGTCTCCCGAGACTGACCTCGGAAGCCCTGAGGAAGGCATCAGGAGTATAAAAGCTGCATGCTTTCATAAATCAAAGAAAAAAATACTGAAATACTTTGAATGCCTTTTCAAATTTGGTGTAAATAACACACAAACTGGGAATAAAGTAAATATTCAGTCCTCAAAGAATAAATTCACATATACGTTAGACAAAACACAAACTCCAAATAAAAATTATGTTTGCTGAATAATACAAAACATGAATCGGGGACTCCCATGTGTTAATATTTCAAATTAAAAATAATCGATCATTGCAAAATTCAGAAAGTCGAGCATAAAAGCTGCATTACAAATGTGCATTTTTTGAAAATAAAATTATTACTCTTGTACTAGATAAATAATTTTAACTAAGTAAAAGACTTCTTAATTGAATATTTACAATAAATAAATCCGTTTAACGATCAATAAAGATTTGAAATCAAACATGCAGATCAATAGAAAATCATTCATCAATTAGAATACCTACATAGTTATTTTATTTTCAATGTCAACCAATCGCCCAACCGTCCTGAAAGAGTCAGGATGTTATTTTTAGTTTTGTAGTAGTCTCTCAGATCAACTAATTGTCCTCGTCGACGTGAAATGTTCGTTGTTCCTGTTTATGTCTACACAAAACGTAGTTTTTTTGAATCAACCATCAACTAGTTTGTTTCCCAGTGAGAAACCGTAGATTCGTTAACGACAAATAAACGGTTGAATAAAACAGTTCGTAGATTCAACGCTCATCTCTAGAGTACAACGCCGTGTCAGTTTCAGCCTACGAGCGAAGCAGTAACATCTCCAGAAGATGCCAACCCCTAGTGTTGGCGAAACATTGAGAACTAGTCTCAGAAGACAACAGCCTAACAGCCCGAACAAACAGTTTAACAACTCATTAATTTAAAGTAATCTTTTTTGAAAATAATTTCATCAAATGTAATTTTCATTACAATCAATTAGGACTTAATCCCATATAAACATAATATTTAACTAAGACATGTCACAAGAAAACAGTTTCAAAACCTTTTTTACAGGGTAATGCACAAATATGAAACATGGGTGTTTATTCATATATAAAAGAAACTGCATAATAGATACCTGGATACAAACCAAATGATGTCCAGACAAGATTAAAGTGTATATTTATTAATGATTTGGTAGATGTTGGAACAGGTAGGTTCTCTAACACTGTTAAAGTATAGCTGAATAAATATTCTTTCAGCTGGGTACAAGTAATTAGGTATGAATTACTTCAGATTATTCCTTTGACTTGTGGTATATCATCACCAAGCGGTAGTTCTTTTTTTATTTCATGGATTTAAAATATGTTGCTCTTACTCAGTAGAAATGAATTACGTCAAATTATAATCAGTATATTTTTAAGTAGTTCGTTAGATAGTTGATACAGTTGCCATTTATTTGCTCTGTGCTTTGGTATAAAAAATATTATTACTTACAGTGATACATGACGAGATCGTTCCACAGAGTGGTTGCTTTCTTATGCAGTTAAAATGTAAGAGGATGAAAGTTCATCGTGCAATCCTATGCAAAATCAAAGTTTAGACAATGTGGTGTTGCAGCGAGGAGAAAGAAGTAGGAGCGTTGTTGCCAAAGTTGGATTATTTCTGAACAGATGTTTTATTGATAACTATTCTTAACTATTTTTTTATCCATTTTTGTTCCATTAGCCAACAAAATTTATCAGGTTAAGTAAAATTTGTGAATATTATTTAAAAATTAACAGGTTTGTAGTTGACCTTTTGAAGCACAATTATTTTGAACTGCTGGTTTACATTTTTTATTATTAAATATGGAAAATTGTGGTAAATGTAAAAAACGACAGCTCTAGTTTATTACTGTGGACTGAATGTGGTAAGCTAGTCACATTAGAAGTTAAATGTTTACAGTTAAAAAACAAACATATATTAAAATTCTTTTGTGAAAACTGTGAAATTGGTCTAAGATGGTTCAAGAAATAATTGCTGAGGATGCAAAATTGAAGAAAAAAAATGTTGATATTTTGGTTGATAGAGTGGTGCCCAATTAACTCATCATCATCTTTGGCTCTACAACCCTGGGTGGGTCTTGACCTGTTGTCTTTGGGGGTCTCCAGCGTCCATTCTTTCAAGGTGTCCTAGCCACCTTAGTTTATTAATTTTAATAGACTGGACGATGTTGCATTTTTCATAAAATTGATACAACTCAAAATTGTAGCGCCTATGCCATATCCTGCTTTCTTGTACTCCTCCGTATATGTGTCTAAGTATTCTTCTTTCAAAGCAGTCTAACAGTTCTTTGTCACTTTTTACCATAGTCCATGTCTCTGATGCGTATGTCAAGACAGGTTTAATAAGAGTTTCATATATTAGTATCTTGGTTTTTCTGCTAATTTCTGCATTATGTGTGATGTTAAGAACTGCTTTAGTCCAAAGTAAGCTCTGTTCGCCAGGTATATTCTTCTCTTAATTTCTACACTTACTAGGTTGCTGTTATTTAGTTGTGTTCCAAGATATATAAATTCCAAGACCCCTTCAAATGTGTGTGCTCCTGTCACCAGATCTTGTGGTGCCGCTATTTGTGTGCTGTTCATGATCTTCATGTATTTTGTTTTGGATATGTTGACCTGCAGTCTCATTGTCTTCGAGGCTTTTTCTAATGTTTCAAAAGCCTGTATCAGGTCTTTTTTGTCTGTGTTACTATGTCAATGTCATCTGCGTAGGCCAATATCTGTACATTTCTATTGATGATCACACCTCTGGTTGTTATGCCCGATTTCCCTACAGCTCTTTCTAGCATGATGTTAAACAATAGGCTCGATAGACTGTCTCCCTGGTGTAATCCAGTACATGTTTGAAAATACCTTGACACTCTATTTTGTACCTTGACTTTGCACTCAACTTTTGAAAGAGTTGCCTTTACCAATGATATTAGATGCAGCAGAATATCTAGTTTTGCCATGGCATTATGAAGTGCACTTCTGTCTATACTGTTATAACGGGTTTTAAAATCTATGAAGAGGTGGTGGGTATCAATTCAATATTCATATGTCTTTTCTAAGGTTTGTCTGAGAAGGAAAATCTCATCAATTGTTGACCTTTCTTTTCGGAATCCACATTGGTATTTGCCTATTTTTTTCTCAATATATACCAGTAAATGATCATAAAGTATATAAGCCAGTAGTTTTTAAGATGTATTTAGGAGGGTAATGCCTCGATAGTTGTCACATATTAGTGGATCCCCTTTCTTGTGAATAGGCATTATAATACCTACATTCCAACTGTCTGGGAGTTTTCCTTCTCTCCAAATAGATGCAACAAGTTTTATAATCTATTTTTTAGGGTGTTTGCTCCATACTTGAACAGCTCAGGGGATATACCATCCTCTCCAGGGGATTTGTTCTTTTTAACCTTTTTATTGGCTTGGCAACTTCTTCTTCTTCTGATGGTACATTATTTTTCTCCCTCTCATCATCTATGTCTTCACTGTGGTTATTTATGTCAGTCACTTCTTGGTTGCCTATACTTAATTTCTCAGCAAAATGCTCTGCCCATCTCGCCATTATTTGATCCGGCTCATTGATAGTTTCGGCTTCTTTACTTTTTATTATGGTTATTCTAGGTTTAAATTCTTTTCTGTTGTGGTTTACATTTTTATAAAAATTTTGCACTTCGGTTTGTGAATAGTTCCTGTAGCTGGATTTCAAAATGTCGTTTTTTCCTTTGGTTTTAGTATCTTTTACTCTGCTTGTCTCATCTGTTTGTTCTCCTCTTGATTTTGTCTTGTCCTTCTGTTTTGGAGTTTCCCATATGCCTGATTCTTTTTTTTTTAGTTGCATTCTGCATCATACCATTCTGTCCCCTTCCTTTCTTGTTTCTTCTTTCCTACAACTGTTGTTGCTACTTCTTTCAGGATATTTTTGCATTCATTCCAGTAATTATCTATGTCAAACCCAATTAACTATGTCAATAATAATTTGTATTCAGTTGAAATTAATTTTACTTAAAACGAGATTTATACTAAATGTCAAAACATAATTTCTCCATTTGTCTATATGTGTTCAAATTCTAATATGCTGCTCACCAATAAATTATAAGTTTAAAGTATATCAAGCATATATACAATTTAAATATCAAATTTTTAAAAGTTAATAAAATAAAAATATAAAGCTCATCCCACCTTTTAAAATTAGATCAGAAGGGGAAAATGTGAAAGCCTTCTGCCCCTTCTTTAACTCCTGTTGTTCTGCTCGAATCCTAAAACGTTAAAAAATCACCAGTAACAATTCAACAAAAAAGTTTGAGTGTAAGGAAAGAGCTATCACATATTGTTATAATAAATAGTCCATATACAGATCAGTTCAGCCATTTTTTTTTATATATTAATTGAATATTATAGTTTAAATGATGTCATGACTATTTATAGTATACAACTATATTTCTATGAAAACGTAATTATGTTAATATTCTCTAATAATCTAAACTTTTAGTATATAAATAAAAAAAATACTAATAAAAAAATAGTGATGAATATGGTGAAATCAATATAGATAACTTGAAATTAATTATTTATGAGAAACTTAACAGAATAACTCTACCTTCCCTTTTATATTTTAGTTTCTGGCAAACTGATCATGTATATAAGAAAACCTAAAGCTAATATTTACATAGTAAATAATAAAATACAGACATTTTTAAAGTTCTTTAAAGCTGACTCCAAGATTTTCCAGCTGTCTCACTACATTTTGAACAAAATTCCAAGGAAACTCTATGTTTTGAAACATGTAAACATACTCCTGCATCATCATTTTCATGGACATCTTGTGCAGTATAGGTATGATCTTCAAGACTTGATGTTGGTGAATTAATATGAAACAAATCATCTGGAAAATGTAATGGACGTTGGGTAACATCACCATAAATATCCATATTTAAATTTGGGTCACTTAACAAACAGTCAAAACTGGGAAAATCTTCAATACTATCTGTGCTCTCTGTAGGCTTTGGAACATAAACATTGTTCAGTGATAAATTTTTATCCAATGAGGATGATACAGACATACCTGTGCTTGTGTGAATATTCCTGATTAAATTTTTAATATCACTACTATTGGCTATGACACTATTTAGATATTTCTTTTCTTGCTTTAAGTCTTTTATAATCAAAGATTGATTTTTAACTATAGAATTTAACTTTTTGTTGTCATTTCTTAGTGACAATACCTCTCTTTCCAATTTGTTAAGATACAATTTTTTTCTCAAACGATTTTCTCGTGCCATTTGCGCGTTTTTAGATAAACATCTGGGCTTTCTTCTACTAATTGCATCAGTCTCACGGCATACAATGTTCTGAAAATTAGAATCAAGATAAGATAAATTTCTGACACCAGCCTTCTTAGATCTTACTTCGTTTTGATAATCTAATTCTTCTGAAGATTCTTCATCCGAAGAACTCATTTTATTTGAAACGTATGGCAAACGTTTTCCAGTGGACACCATTTTGAAAATCAAAAGCTGTAAAAGGGTGTTATAAACCTGTAGGTTTTCCAAGATAGAACACCTTATGTTGTTTATAATAGATTTAAGCTGATTCTATCACTGAAACCGTTGAAAATATCAAAAACTGTAATTTTACAATAATATAAAAACCTTAACCGATAACAGTTAACAAACCTCGAACCACGAACAGTTACAAAAGAAAATGGCCGTTTTTATGACATGACATTATGACAAGCTGCCAATGCCAAGCTTGTCACTAAAAGACAAGGCGCCATGTCAGTGGCGTCACGCGTAAGCACAATGCTAAATAGTTTAAAATTAAAAAAATGAAATCATTTCATGAAACACAAATAATACAAACTGATTTATTTATATTCTCATTGTTTTTAGTCGACTTGAATTGTTACATAATATATATCTTCAAATAGAAATTCATACATAACCAAAGCCATTGAATCGCACCCTCAGGAAACCGACCTTTATCCTCAAACGTCACTTGTCAAAAGTCAAATTGTCAAAACCCAAAAATTTCTTTTTAGCGGCAGCATGGACGCAAGTTAACAAGTCGAATGCCCGCCGGTTTGTAGATAATTAATTGCATTTTACGAGTTTAGTTAAGGTTACAAACAATAAAATACAATGGGTTCTTACTTGTCAGAGCCAGTAACTAATAAAGTATCTACAGATGAAAGTAATGATAAATTAAGTTGTGGATCTAGTTCTATGCAAGGCTGGCGTATAACCCAAGAGGTAAGAATGCATTTCGAATTGTATAATGTATAATGCTTATATTTTATCTGACCGTTACAACTGAATTTAGATACATAACTTTGCCAATTTATGTTAGTTGTAAGTTTACATCTAGGGTTACACCGACAACAAATAACAATTACAGAGGCACATTTTATCTAAATTAATCATTTTTGTATGTTCGATCAGAACTAACAACTTAAATTGTTACCTACATGCATTGTTATCGAACATAGCAACCTATGTTTATTGAATTTAAAATCATTTAAAAACGTTCAGAATAATGTGGGTATGGTAACCTCTATTTTCTAATGTATAAATGTCAATAAAAAATATAGAGGAGGATAATACTTTATCAAAATCACATTATGATAAATTTAGATTTTATTGCATTAATAATCCTTTGTAGCTTCAATTTTCAATGAACTTATTAATGATGCACTTACATCAGAAATGTGAGCATAGTAACATTAAAAAAGCATATGTAAGCAATAATCATTAACTTCCATACTAAAACTTAAAATATTTTAAGAGGTTTCTGCCAAGAGAATCCTAGAATGTCTGTTTATGAGAAAAATATAAATAATGTAGTTTTGTACATTTTCTTTGTTTATTTATGTTTTGTATTTTGAGAATTATTTCAGAAGGGGAAATTAAAACTCAAAATAAACTTTTTTAAAGTAAAAGTTTGGCTTTCTGATAAAAATAGTAAATTGTTCTTTTGTACATACTAATTCTGAAAAAAATTGAATTCCTAAAAGTACACAATTGACTTGTGTTGTAGACTTCACTGATTCCCAGATAGATAGAATTTATTCATAAATTATATAGTTATTTAATAAAATTATAAATGTCTTTTTATACATATATACAGAAAACAATATTGAGAAATAGTTGGAAGGGTTTCACTTCACAGGCAAGTCAGTATAAGTCAGCAAACAATATACTCAGTTTGCTCAGTCCAATTGTCTAGTAAAGTTAGTAATTATTTTTCACTAGTTTGGTTAAATTTTGGTTAGTAGTAATAGTGAATAGAAAAGATTCGCCAATTATTGAAGAAATATAAAACTACCTTAAAATGTTCAAGGAGAAATACTTAGTTAGAGTATGTATAGTAGAACATTGCAAGTTTAAAAGAATTAGAATTATAATTAATTATTAATTAATATATAATTATGGAAAGAAGGATATATAGGAATAAATAGAATGTACTATTAACAAGAAAGTAACCAAAATGTAGCCACAAATGTCAACCATGGAATAAAATATTTCGGTTTGGCAGTCTTGGCACAGAATAATAAACAATCAGAATGCCCACTCTGCTTGAAACAATAAGTATGTGCAGACGGAATCAGCCATGTTAACCTGTTTAATTTATTTACGGCATCTACAGACATAATATGCACTATTTTATTCATACTTTTAGTTGAAGAATAGATTAAATTATTTCAAATGTACTAAATTATTAATCTCTAAAAATTTAAATGACAGTTCTGTTGTAGCTTTTCACAAATTTCTCAGTTTGAGTCTATGTTTCCATCTAAAACATGGCATTCGTGTGCTGACAAACTTCAAAGGCTGCATCAGAGAGCGGGCATTCTGATTGTTATTTATTCTGTGGTCTTAGTATGTTTTTCTAATATGTTGTATGCTTCAAATATATATTTATTTATTTAATTAACTGATATATAGACGTTTTCATCTTTCTTGGTGCGTGCGTGTAAAAACACTTGCAATAAGTTGTTTCATCTGTCTTTCCTTGTATAAGCTCCATTCGTTTACCTCCTCTAGTGGAGGCTATCTGTATTCGTAAAGAGGCCGAACTTATCACTGACACCGTATTGGCCAAACGCATCGGTACACCAATATATCTGCAAATATGTAACAAATGGTTGGCGGTTTTTGACCTTCAAAATCCCATACCCATCATATAACATAGCGAATACAACATTCCAGTGTTATTATATTTGGCTATGCATCTGGAGACAGTCAACAAGTTTAACTCCATCATTGCCAAAGCAATCCATTTGCACAAACATTACTCTACTCAGGAATATAGTTTGGAATTGGTCATTACACTAAGAATGCTCCATCAGCTTTCAATGTAGGAAGCAAGACGAAGCGGTTTCTTATCATCGGGGTATGTGTTTTAGTAATGCTCTATGCTTCTATTTACACAGTCCATCTGATGGGTAACAAATTCTACTTGCAGTTGTTACTGGTGAATTCTCATGGACAGATATCATTTCAATTACTTCAAACTGTAACTGTCCAAGGTGTTTTATTTTTACTTCAATTGAGTGGACTGTATGAAATTGATCACTTTAATGATTATAAAATTACACATTGCATGACAAAATTTAAATTAAAGTACATAAAAATATAAACTGATTGTTTTTTTTTACATTCGCTGTTGTAATTGGAATGACTTCTTATTCCTGTCTTTTTTTTTTGTCGCTTTCCTCATCTGTACGACCTCTAGGAATCTTGTGACATTGACCTTGCTGTACTGCTTTAACTTCTTAAGTTCTTGACATACTCCCCCTCTTTGAACACCATGTTCAAAAAACAGCTAAAAACAATCTTCATCAGGAAGAGGAAGTGCACAAACCTTTGCAATACCACATTTGAATGTCATTTTAATACAAGGAAGTTTATCTTGCTTAATAAGCACTAAACCGTCAATTTTAATTGTAGGCTTGTCTGTTTTCCATTTATTTTCATATTTTTTTGTCATTTCACCGTCATTTTTGTAATTCCATTAAATAACAACAGGACCACCTCTTCTAGAAACTTTGACTAAGTTGTTGCAGTAATTGAAACCTGGACAATCGATTGACCTAAATATTTTTTATATCTGGTGATGAGATGAGTGAAAGTCCTATAAGTGGACTTAAGGGGGTAATTGGGTTAAAATCATTTGGCTCAGAGGACAGATGGCCAAATATTTGCCAATATCCCTACCCAATGATTAAATCTTCCTTAGTTGTTTTTTCCAGGATGAAACTTTGTCATCTGACCTTCCAGTATTATTGTCCCGTGTTCTGATCTTAATATCCTTAACATTAGCAAATGCTGTTGTTGCACAGTAAATCAGCATATGCAAATGTTCCTATGTATGGACTGCTACGTTATAATTGAGGACTTTAGTTTTCAAAATTTGTAACAGAGCACCTAGTTTCTTAAAACAGTTTATTTTTGGTATCAGTGGTCTGCTTTGTGCCTTTGTTCTGTTGAACTCTTGTACGGCGCGTGCCATTTCACTTATCAGGTTATCATGCAACTCATTCTCCCATTCGCAGGGAGCCGCGCCTAATAGAAGAGTCTATAAAACCTCCCACAGGTTATTACTATTATTATTATAATGCCTTGTAAACTAAAGCACATATATAAATTCTTATTATTTTCGACTTTAATAAGTGTTTTATATCTTTTCAGGATGCTCACAATCACATCTTGGACTTTGACACTAACACATCTTTATTTGCGGTATACGATGGACATGGGGGTCACGAGGTGGCCCAATATTGTTCTCAAAAGTTACCTCAATTTATAAAAGATACACAAGCCTATAAAGATGGTGATATCATGCAAGCTTTGATTCAAGGATTTTTGGAGTTTGATGCAACAATTCCTACAAAAGATGTGGTTGCAGTTCTGAAGGAAATAGCCGGTGAAAAGGAGGGTGACGAAGAAAGTGATGAAGAAGAAAATGTAGATCATTTGTATGAAGAGGCCTGCATGCCTATTGAAAAAGTAATGACTCATTTATGTTATAATTGACTGAATGTAATTTTAATTTAGGTTTCATTGAAAATTTGCTAGTAACAAGTGTTTCATACCTTTACATCTCCTTATATTTTCTTTATTCACATTCAGTGACATAAGATGTTGCACTTTAGCAGCATTTTCAGAAAATATCACTAAAAAATTTCTAAAATTTATTTTCTACAAATTAATTTCTGGGTACATGAATATTTGACTACTTTTTTGTCCAATTTCAGTATACAATATATTTTATTCATTTCTGCTCTCATTTTTAAAATATTGAGTAGAAACAGTTCTGGTTTGTTAAGATCCTCTAAAATTGTTTTAAAATGTGGATATTAAATGTTTTTAATGTCAGCGAAGAAAATATTTTTTCCACTATATTTGTATTACTTTTTTATTAAAAAAAAGTGTTCATATATTTTAATTGTTCATAAGACATTTTTTAAATCTTTATGGGTACATTTAAAAGTTTTATTCGATTTTACCTCGTATATCAAAATATACATAGTGTGTAATACAATTTGAAAACCTAATTTTCAACTAAGAACTAGATAAGTCAGAGTTTTGGTATTACTCTAAAAAGTAATTTGAGATGGGAAAAAAATTAGGTATAGTTGAATCCATGGTTCTTTACCCATGTGTCATTAATATCTGCCGAAATAAACTTTTTATCTAGCATCATTGTTTTCCACGCATGAAACGAAAGACAACTTTTTAGACTCAGTAAATTAAAAAGGGGTAGGTAGGTACCTACCTAAACAATTTTCTAACCTAATAGAAAGCCCTACATTATTCTCTTCTGGCATTTAATTTTTTTTTATGAATTATATGATTGCCAATGAGCCACATTTACAAACTTGAAAATGTTTGATTGACTTTTTTACTCCTACAAATTATGTTTAATTTATTATATACTTTATTACTAACATATTTTGAAAAAACTTCCAATGGAGGTTGGAGGTTGAAACAAATAAAAATGTACTCGTCTAATGATTTACTAATGAGCTTTAATTCTAAAAGGTTATAGAAAAATACACAAACCTAGTAAATCCAGCTCTGAAAAATCTTAAAAAAGATGGCGATAAATATCCAAAATCTCCTAACTTAAAGAGCAAACAAGAAGATGTGGGAGTTCATCTGGGTCCTCAGCAATTTCAAATAAAGCATCTAAGGATGATTCTGGAAACTCTGAGGATGCCGCTGGGTCCAGCATTGAGGCGAAATCTACCAAAGGTTTGTCTTAATTACGAAGTTTATTTATCTTTCAATTTTAAAATAACTAAACCTTAGTTGACCATAATTATTGAATAACGTTTGAATGATAATAATAAATGTATTTGAATATCATAAATAGAAGCAATATAAAATTAAAAACAATTTACGGCCTGATTGGGTGAAATAATATATTCTGTATTGAAATTAAATCTTACCTGTCTTTTATATGAAATATAAGTTGTTATGGACACATCGTTCTAGACACACAACCCCATATGGGTCACAGCATCCTTAAAAAATTTTCTCCAGTCTTCCCATATATTCTACGATGTTATCAATTAATCATTTTCTTGGTCTTCCTCTTCTCTCTGGTCCTCTGCTACAGAGTCTGCATCTTCAGCCTCCATGAACCTTCCTCATGGATTCCTTGACAGGTGCGTGTTCAGTAAGAAATCCTGTTATAATTCTGAGCTGATTCCTGCTTGGTGTTCGCAGTATTTCAGCTCTATTAGCACATGTATGTCCAATATACATTTTTCTGGTACAGTGCACTGGGCTAGAGAGGTATATTCTTCTAGTGGAATAGAAATGTTTACTAAATATTCCTGCACCCGACCTTTCTGCAATCATAGACCTGTCTGTGTATCAGGTATAACCCTGCAGTCTGGGTCAAGTTATTCCTCTGAACCATCCCTCTCGTGGATAAATGTTCACTTGGAAAGGTACTTTAGGCCTGTATCTGGGTACTATATTGTCAGAAATCATCATTCAGTATCCCTGATTTTGTTTATGATGTTATTTTGTTCTGATCTAACCACTATTTTGCTTAGGTAGGTAGGTTTTGCTCAAAGTCTATAATATCCCATTCTCTTTTTATAACGCTGTGCAAAGGATAGAGGTCCAGTAGAGCCTCCATAATTTCTGTTGTTGTGTCCATCAGAGAACTTGTTTATTTCAAGACAAACAAGTTTTTGCACCTTTCTTGATTTAAGGATGGCACCTTTTTGCTGCACATTTGGCCACCATACCACTGATACATATGTAATTGGGTTTACCACCCTGTTATAAATACAATATACAGTGTAGGTAAAATTTTAAGGTCGGTATGGTAAAATTTAACAGGATATCTAACGCAGATATAAAATCATATTTTCAACGAATTAGACAAAGATAACAATCATATTTCCCCTTCGTTTCCCCTCCTAAAATCCTTTTAACACTCATTGGCCATTGCCCATTAGTGAGACGATTAGTTCCGATCAGATATTCTCTGGTTCCGATCCTAATATACCTAAAAAACTAGAGGTGGGTCTTCTCGTTTTTTTAATTTTTATCAGAACCGTTTTTCGTAAACTGTAACTAGTTGATTGTTTACCAGTATTCAAATTAGCGAGTACACAAACATATTAGCTATTATCGTTTATGTGTATACGTATTGAAATAAAAGAACCTAACGAAGAATATATTTATTGTAACTTGAAAAATAAATTAAATAATACAAAATGGTACTTAAATAGTTACATTTACATTACACATTATTTAATCGCGAATCGTCTAAATTGACATTTAAAAACATAAGTTTTTCCACTTTTCTTGTTAATCGCGTTCTTCTTTTATTTAAAATTATACCAGATGTTAAACATGTGTTCACAAGGAAAAGATTTTGTTACAATACTACAACATTTTATGAATATAGTGGTTAAGTTACGATATACATGGCGATGGTTTTTTCACCACGGTAATGGACAGTTCCAATCTCCGTTCGAAATTGTTTGTGGGTAATATATCATCAGACAATTACATGTCGACTTCTTTTATACCTCTCGATACAGGTGTATGTTTAGATGAGTCATGTCCAATTAATTCATCAAAAATACACCATGGACTTAAGTCATCTTTATCAGTTTCTTTTTCTTGGACTGATTGATTTTCAAGATTTACTAAACTTTTCGTTTCATCCGTTTTTCATAGTTAAAGAACCAGCTTTTAAAAAGTTTGCAGGGTGGATTCCTGGATATAAACCGCCAACAAGAAAAACTTTGTCAGGTTAGGTCAATTATTAGATCGCAAGTTGTTAAAGAAGTAGAAAATATCTGTATTGCTACTGACCTCTGGACATCTGGAGTAACTGAGAGTTACTTCGCATTAACAGGACAATATTTAACCGAAAATTTAGTATTTAAAACTTTTTTTATTAGGCTGCTGCCATTTTTCTGGAAACCATAATCCAGAAAACAGCGATTACTGAAATTATTAATCAGTCGGGTCTTAAACGAAAAGTAAATTTTGCAGTAACTGATAATTCCTAAAATATAGTCAAAGCTATTAAATATGTTTTGTTTTATGATGATTGTGATTTATGATGATGATTAAATTTATTGGTGGGGGACGCACTTAAATGCTGTCGTGTACAAATAGATAAAATAAAAAGTCCTTTTTTCGACAATTCTGCAAAAAAACACATTTCAAAAAAGTACCTTATCTTCAGAAAGGCTTTTAAAGTATTAATTACAACAGAACACAGTTCCCAAACGGCCAATCCAAGACGTGGAAACTAGGAAGAACTTCACCTATTACATGTTAAAAAGAATGACCGAGTTAGAAGAGGCAACCCGTTCCACATTGGTATTAAATAATACAGACTTAGACTTAAACCTAATCTAAATAAAGAACACTGGATTATTTGTTCTCAACTTTCCCAAATTTTACGGCCGTTTAAAGAAATAACAAGTACAATGAGTGACCAAAAATACTTGAATGCTAGTTCAGTGATTGTTATGCTACGCTGCCTGCAAGAATCTTGCAATAAAATTTTACCAAACGGCATACTTACATCCATAGTATATGACATAGTACAATTACTAATATCGAGTTTAGCAAAAAGATTTAGAGGGATAGAACAGAGTGGCACATTGTCATTATGTACATTTATGGATTCACGATTTAAAGTGCAGAACAAAACAAAAAGTTAAGAAGCTGGTTACTTCTATAATTAACGAACAAGAAGATTGTACTATTGAAAATCAACCTCAATACTGAATTCATTACTGTGGTCTAATAAAATAAAGATGCATACCAAACTTCGCGTATACAGAGCAATTGTAGAACCAATTACCACATATGGTGCCGAATGTTGGACGATGACAAAGAATGAACGAGATAAAGTAGACGTTGTGGAAATGGATTATCTTAGAAGGTCATGTCGAGTATCGAGAATGGAAAGAATCAGGAATGAGGAAATACGAAACCGTACAGGAATTAGAGATACTCTTTCAGATAGAATACAAGGAAGGCAATTACAATGGTATGGTCACGTGATGAGAATGGAGGAGGAGCGGTGGCCAAAGAAAGCCTTAATGTATGTTCCGCCAGAAAGAAGGAAAAGGGGAAGACCACCAAATTTCTGGAGAAGAGAAATTACAAAAACAATGCAATCTAGAGGCTTAGAAGAGGGAGATTGGGGAGATAGGAAAAGATAGAGGCTGAAATGCGGGAAGCGGCAATCGCCGTAGGACCCCCGTTATACGATGATGATGATTGTTTAGTTTATTTTTCAAGTTATAATAAATATATCATTAGGTAGTTTCTTTCACTTCAAAAGATATACACATAAACGATAATAGCCGTTATGTTTGTTTATGTAGGTACTATCTTACTTGAAACTACTTTTAAAACAATCATAGTTACTTGTTTATGAAAATTAAAATTTTTAAATGCTTTTTAGCATTCAAAAAAATTTAAATTTTTTTGGAATCCTGAGAAAACTAACAAATATTTTTGAAAAATTTAAATGCAGAATGAAAGATTACATTATTACCGAGGGCCGAAGGTCCCTTAGAATAAACAAAAAGTTTTTTTTAATGAGATATTTGAAATTAAAAATCACACTAAATTTTGTTTTTTTTTTTCATCCCTATAACTTATTAAAATAAACATTATAGAAGTTTTCAGGGACTTTCAGCTCTCGGTAATAATGTATTGTTTCATTTTGCGTTTAATTTTTTCAAAAATATTTATTAGTTTTCTCAGGATTCGAAAAAAATGAATGCATTTAATTTTTGGAGCAAAATTTCGGGCCACTTTGGCCCGAAATTTTGCTCCTACGCTCTTAACGATAAACTAGCACGACCCACCTCTACTTCTCGTTACTCGATCTTTTGACCAGACAACTATCTAGACTAGACGTTGCCAAATAAATTAGTGTATGAATATTTTTTAATTTGGCGTTATTGTATGCATGTTTAATTGTTTATTATTTCATATTGGGAAATTATTTTGATGTTTAGATTTTTAGTTCGGAAATCGTACTTAAAATACGAAACATTAATAAATTTTATTTATATAAAACGATTTCCAAAATGGAAATCAAAATGTTATATTACAATTATTGTAAAGAAAACTTGTGGCATATTCCCAATAAAAAAAAACAGTAACCTGCCATTTAAATCAATTTCGCCCAAATTTGATTATCTTGAGCATTTTATCTTCTTGATAGAACATTGTTCAAATGCAAAAAAGACAACAGGTCAAATAAAACCAATAAGTTTGGCAACGTTAAATTTCCCCTTTTTTAATATTTCCATTCGGCGATATAAAGGGCGTACCTAATATACCTCTCTCTTTTTAAACAGCTGTTTCTCACTCCATCTCACGTAAGGTCCATACCGACCATAAAATTTTTCCTACACTGTATAATATTATAGCATGTCTGGTTTTAAAATTCACATTTTCCATGAGTGTGTCTGACTAATATTAACATTCCTCACAAAACTGCTCTCTTGGTTATTAGTTCTATCTGCTGATTCCGAGTAAGCCTCGAGCCTAGTAATACCATGAGATACTTTACTTCACTCACCAGATTTAGTTTTATATCGTTTAGGCTTAGATTATTCAGTCCCTTTAAATCCACCTTCAGGTATACTTCATTGTTACTACAGTTAGTGCTTGGTATATTATATACATGTGGATATTCTCAACCCCGACACAGCTTGTCCCAATGGCTGATAGGTAACATCCTATGTATAAATAAATCTAAGTATAAGTTGTAACCAAATAAACACCCGCGGATCAAATGAGAACATGGCATAGAGGCTGCAGCTATGTCATTACTGTAGATTTGTCAATTGAATATGACACAAGCGCACAAACACACACACACACACCCACACACACTAACATTCACCATGGTCGATAGGTAAATCACAGGCAGCTGCATCACAACTGGCTCATTATACAGTCAGATTTCTTCTGCAACTACTACGCTTCCTAATCGCGAGGTGTAACACTATCGTGCCCAGGGAATGCATGGCACAGGAGAGAAAGTTTTGTCTTAAGCGATGTCCCAGAGAGCTAGCGGGGACATCGCTTAAGACATATAGCTTCTATAAACTTATGAAGTCAACTACTTCATAAGTTTATAGAAGATGTTTCGCTTTATACTTCTAAAGCTTCATCAGTTCTCTAAAATACAAAGATGACATAGAGTTTATAAGAAATACAGATCTAATAATTTATTACTTACAACTCAATATGTAGTATTAAAGATGTTATTGTATATGTACTTAAGTTTACTCATAAATTTTAGAACTAACTTAAAAAAATTTAACAGGAACATGCAAAAAATAGTATTCGCAGATCTTCGTATATATATATATATATATATATATATATATATATATATATATATATATATATATATATATATATATATATATATATATATATGTACAGTCTTTTCTCTCTATAACGATATGCAAGGGACCGGGAATTCTCATCGTTATAAGGAGAGATTGTTATATAGAGAGACACAAAATTCGGTACTGTAATATTAATAATACTGTACTAAATAACTTATTTTAATTTAAAAAATGTATCAAAACGAATATAAATGGATTAACACTGTATTGTACATCACATAGATATATTAAAGAATAGTATAAGCAATACAGCATAAAAGAATGACTGTACAATTAAAATAGGTCTACTATACAATAACAAAATATTATATAGTGTAAAACATATTTAGCCATTACCAAAAAAGTGTGTCACCTTGGTCTGTTTCCTTTTCCCTTGCCACAGAACTGACCTGACCTTGTCCTAAAGATGCGTAGAATCTTTCAGAGCACTCATACCGTCTTCCTGTTGTTTGAAGAAACGATGCAGTACTTTTGCATCATCTAATGCCTGCTGAGGGTTCGGAGCTGTCCGTAGGTGACAGTAAGTTCAAACTGTCTGGCTCAAACATCTAATCTCAGGTCATCTTCATCATCAGTCAATAGTTGATCTTCCAGCCATCCTGTTTGTTTGATTTTTAAACTCTTGATGACACTTTATTCCATGGGCTGAAGGACACGTTGTGTTTGCTAGCAGAAAACAAAGTTTAATGTTTTGAAGATGAGCAGGACAATTGTATACAAGCATAAGAATTTTTTTCCCTTCTAGCTAGATATCCCTTCTAGATATCCCAGTTTCTTATCGCTTCTTCAAAAATTTCCGAAGTCATCCATATACTGTTTTTTGCTTTATAGGTCACCGGTAGATTTTTTATATTTTTAAAGCAAAGTGGGTTTTTCGACTTCCCTATCACTAACAATTTTCGCTTCACCGAACCTGTCATGTTAGCAGCCACTAAAACTGTAATGCGTTCCTTAGAGAGCTTTCCACCAACACAGTTTTCCGATTTAAATTTTGAAGTTTTGTTTTGTGTAATTTTAAAAAACAGTCCAGTTTCATCAGCATTGAAAATGTCGTCTGCATATTGTGCCTTCAGTCCAGACCACACGTTTTCTAGCCAATCGTCCATTACGTTTTTGTTAACATCGCGAGCCTCTTCGCTGATTTGACCGTAGTTGATTTTGTGCCGCAACTTCCACTTGCTCAGCCAATCCTCAGATGCCTTAACATTCTCAATTTCAAGCTCAGTTGAGTAGCCACAGTTGACTGAGACAGCCCCGTACGGCGAACAACATCCGATTTCTTTTCACCTTTCTGTATTGCTTGAGTTATCGATAACTTTTCCTCCAACGAGAGTACTTAACGCTTTTTTGAAAACATGTTAACTGTTGACACACTGAGACACAACTCAAACTGGAAATGAAAAGTCTTCAATAGATGACAACATCTGTGTGATAACAGTTAGACATGTCGCCCGATCAATCAACCGCTGGACAATGACCTTGCCATTCCTGACTTAGATAGTCTGAACTTTAAACACAATAATACATTTGTGATCGACTATTAAACGCTGAAAAGTCATCGCTATAAAGAGAGAACGATATCGGTATAGAGAAAGAATTAATACATTGTCCTTATGATGAACCAACCAAAGTTTACTATTTTCATCGTTATAGAGGAATTATCGTTATATAGGGAATCGTTATAAAGAGAGACTACTGTATATATATACTGTCAAATTTTAGTTTTAGATCATTTTTAAATTTTTACTTACTTATTGCTGACTTGCAAAAGTACATGTTTTTATACTAATAAATACTCTACTCTAATCAACAAATATACAGTACTGACATAACTGTCATATGTCCTCAGTTATTCACAGTTTATTTGGATATACATACTTTATTCACACTTGTCTTATTTATCATAGGACATTCCCGATCAGTCATTGGAACGCTAAATGTCGGGGTTGAAACATCCCAATGTATCTGCACACATGTACATAAATATGCTTATTCATTTATACGCGCATATATATTACCGCAATTTTGAGAATTCGTTGTGTGCTAAGAGAGAAAAAACTGATACATCTATAAACAAACAGAAGCCGTCAGTTTGGCATTAGGTTGAAGAATAATTTAATATAATTAGTGACCTGCTTTCCTAGGAATTTCAACCATTTCAATTACTATTAGAAATGTTCGTCCGTAAGTTCGTTAACTATATCATTCATACTTAGGACATGCAGGATTCGGAACCCGGAAGTAATTACCTATTAAAAAGTTTTCAATAAACCATGAAGTTCATTTGCTGTACGTATTGGAAAGCTATAGAAAAACAGAAAAAATTACAATACAAAAAATACAAAATTAGATTACAGATTAGAATAACCCGTGGCTTATAGCCATTTAATTTAATAAAACATTTACTTTTAATTACACTGATTAGCAGAGTAATTTTATTTTTTAGCACAGTGCAGATTTTATTTTTTACAATTAATTCGTCTTTCTTATATTTAGAATCTTCCTCAAGTCCAGAAAAGAACGGGTCAATTCCAGAGATTAAGATTACTTCGTCAGAAAGTTCAGAATCGAAGGATGTAACTTCGGAATCTCAGGCGACACAGAACGGAGAGGCATCGGAAGATGTTGAGAAAACGAATGTTACCAGTTCAATTCCACAAGAAAATGGGGATGTCAGTAATAAAGGTAAAGGAAAAGCCCCGATACCAAAATCTCCCCAAAAACCTGCTGTGACTAGGCCTAAAAGAAATGCTAAACAGTTATATAAGAAGCTTTTGGACTTCAAACCCGAGGAAGAAAGCGATAGTGAAGATGAAGATGATACCACATTTGAAGGTCCAAATGGTAAGATGATTGGTAACCTCTTTTATGGCGTTTTCGTTGTTGGATTGGCAATCTTCATGACTACCAGTTCTAACAACTATGAACCATATCTCCTGATTATGTTAGGTGGGATTTAATTAAAATATCTAGGATGGTGTAAGAATAAAACACTGAAATTATATGTTAAAACTATAATTTCATCGTGGATGTTTGTCGATCTTCTTCTTCTTGTAGAGCCTATCCGTTTCGGATGTTGGCGACCATCATAGCAATCTGTACTTTGCAAACTGCTGCTCTGGAAAGATTTGTGGTTGTTGTGTTAAGCTACTTACGCAGATTTTTCAGCCAGGAAATCCTTCGCCTCCCTGGTCCTCATTAAACTTTCGCTATCTTTCCTCATTTATCTTTCGATAACCTATATCTTTCGCTGTTCCTCATGATGTAACCAAGGTATTCGATTTTGGCTTTTTCTCTTGTGGTTATTAACTCTTTTCCTTTTTGCATTCTTAATAAAACGTTCTGGTTAGTACGCTTTTTCTCTTGTGGTTATTAACTCTTTTCCTTTTTGCATTCTTAATAAAACGTTCTGGTTAGTAACGTGGTCGATATAGGATATCTTAGGATTCGACGATAAAGCCATATTTGGAAAGCCTCAATTTTCTTGCAAATAGTGTATGTGACAGTCCACGACACAATTCCGTGTAACAGTATAGGAAAGATATAACATCGTAGTAATCCAATTTTTATGGTTAGGTTAGGCAGTTTTTATGGTTAAGCAGATCTAGCTTTCTTTATCCTACAATTTATTTCTAGCGAATTGTCCCAATTTTCATTGACGTTCGTACCAAAGTAGGTGTATGTTTTTACTCTTTTTATTGGTTTACAATTCGCACTGATTCTTTCAATTTGCCGTTCGTTTTTAGAGATCATCATACATTTTGTTTTCTTAATGTTCAGTGAAAGTCCATATCTCTGACTCACTTCTGTGATTCTATTCATTAAATCCTGGAGGGCTTCATAACTGTCAGCGAATACCACCGTGTCATCCGCGTATCTGATGTTATTGTTACATTCTCTGTTAATTCGAATTCCGGCTCAGAAAGATTTCCTCAGAGTATATGTTAAACAGCAAGAGTTATAGTATACATCCCTGTCGGACCCCACGTTTGATTTTGATATCGGATTCTTCTGCCTCTGTACGGATAGACGATTTATGATTCCATTAATGATTGCTAATAATTCTAAGATCACAGGTATTTATTCCAATGTTTGTTAATATCTCCATCAGCTTGTCGTGTTTTACTGTATCAAACGCTTTATGGTAATCAATGAAGCATGCCTAAATATGGCAATTAACATCTCTACATCGTTGCAATAGCCCTTGTATCCTAAAGAGAGATTCTCTCGTACCCACTGCGTTCCGAAATCCAAACTGTGTACGGCTGACTTTTTTCGCATAGTCTATATATCCTTTGATGTATGATTTCTAGAAATAACTTTAAAATGTGGCTCATTAAGCTGATGGTCCGGAAATCATTACAGGATACGGATTTTGTTTTCTTTAGTAGAGCAATAAACATTGACTTCAGCCATGATCTTAGCTTGACTTCAGTCATTGAATATTTTTTTTAGTTGTTGAGTACCGTCGGTGTTAAATAGTTCAGCATATGCACTGTCAGGTCCAGGGGCTTTGCCATCTTTTAGTAGTGATATTGCTTTTTCCACTTCATCTGATGTGATTAGTAAGTGGTCATTACATATGTAGGGTGCAGGTTGTTCGGACCTATTATCATCAAAGAGTTCTTGTATGTATTTGATCCGTATGCATATTACTTCTATTTTTATCTGTGATGATGTTCCTCTGTTGATCTTGCAGTTTGGTAGCTGTGTTGAATTTTTGATTGTCGATCTAATCCTAATATTGGAAAAGAGATTATCAAATAATCTTTGTATTTAATTTTAATTGATATTTTAAGATTTTTTGGCTCATAAATATGAAACCTAATCAAGTGAAATTCAATAAAGTGGTCAGAGTTACATTGAATAGAAAATATGTTTTATATTGATCTGATATAAGATCAAGATGGGTATGTAATGCTGCATGAACAAATTTGAAGGATTTAAATTAGACACATACATTAGTTGCAAAGCAGATATCTTGCTGATTAAGAAGTTACTTAGCAATTTTTTGGCCTATCACGTCCTAACACCCCTCCTTGTTTATCCCAGAATGTATCATATTATTATTAAATGCGCTTTCACTAAGTTTTTTTAGCTAATGAGAATAAATGACAATAAAGATAACGATCGATTATTTAGACGAAAGTTTAGTGTCATCTTAATTCAGCAATTTTTTGTTGAGAATTTTTTACACTTTTCCTACATATTTTTTTTGTTTAATATAGTAAGTAATTATTTTGATTATTGATCTTCATATATTCTCGATATTTTCTCAATGTATCTTAATCGCTATTCTATTCTTATCAATTATCTGAACAATTTTCATATTAATGTGCATCTAATCCTATTATAGAGGATTCGTCAGATGATGAAGCCGACGTTAACGTTGCAATAGAAGCAGAAGGTTCTGAAGAAGAGTGTGAAGAATCAGGCGAAGAGGAAGAAAGTGAGGAAGACGAAGCAGATGACTACGAGAACCCGGAAGTTTCGGAATTCGCAAGAAATATGAAAGACGAGCCAGGATCTGATAGTGGATGTACTGCAGTAGTAGCACTTTTAAAAGGAAATGAATTATATGTTGCTAACGCAGGTGATTCCAGATGTATTGTTTGTAGAGACGGTAAGTAAATTTAATTTTAAAATCTACGAAATATTGAATTATATAATTTTTTAAATGATGTTACGAGCAGTGCCCGTTGAGAACGATTTCCGAAGTGGAAATTGAAAAACCAATAAACGTATTTTAACCTTTAATTGTGGCTTATTCCCAGTTAAATAGTAATTAATTTTAAATGCCGCAAGAAAATAATTAGAACAATATTAAGAAACTGTTCATTAATTACACAACCACTTGCTTTACATGTTCTTTGGCCACCCATATTTATTTAAGTACTGCACAATATTAAACTTTCCTTTACTAAATCATTATGTTCTTAGGTAAGGCGATAGACATGAGCTTCGACCATAAACCTGAAGACGCACCAGAACGTGAACGGATAGTCAAAGCAGGTGGAAATGTTACAGGTGACGGTAGAGTTAATGGTGGTCTGAATCTCTCACGGGCGATAGGAGATCACGCGTATAAACAAAATAAAGATTTATCTGATAAGGAACAGATGATTACAGCATTACCGGATGTCAAAACGTTGACTATTAATCCCGTCGAGGATGAATTTTTAGTTTTGGCTTGCGACGGAATTTGGAATTTCATGTCTAGTCAAGAAGTAGTTGATTTCATTAGGCCGAGAATATTGGAATCGAAATCCAAGCTCTCGACTATATGTGAAGAGGTACGTATGTAGGTTAAAATGCATATTGTGTTACACAACTTTTATAATTTTTAAATTGGATTTTTATTTATTTATTGTATGGCCATTCAAACAAATATCTAGACTCTAAAATTGCGAAAAGGAACTCACTATTCAATAATTTGGTTAATGGCTTGATATATCCACAGTCACATGCTGTGTGAAAAACTTGTGCCGCGTTCGGTTCCATGTGTCGTGCTTGGACGATTAAAACCTGCTATAGATTGTCTCAAAGTGACTAGTCTGTACAGGGTAAATGCACAACATCGATGCCATACTTCTTTGAAAACTTGTATTAAACTAAACCTCACTTCATACTAGTTGCCTAATCCATCTTTTGTGTTGAGGGTAGCTTAAGTACTAATGCCCACTAACGACCCTGTCTGGCTTCCTTCTGTCAGTGGTTCTCAAACAAATAATATTTACTACAACATACTTGAGTTAAATTAAAATAAAATAGAAATTAAGAAATGCCTTTTATTTATGTCACACAAGCAGTTTGTTTTTAATTCTACAGTATGTGCTAGCGATACAAACAATTATAGATTTAAATAAAATCGAATAAAATAAAACTAAAATATAAAGAAACATTTTATTTATGTATTGTTCCGTTCAAAAGGGAGAAGGACTTTTAAAAACCGCACTGTATATTATGTTGGCAGTAACAAAACGTAGAAATATCCGATAATAAAACTAATAAAAAAGTTGAAAATAAAGGAAGTCATTGTATTTAATTTCGTGTGTATGTAATCGTAATTGTACACCATCATATTTAGTTCCTTTTTCTGTCAATCACTGTCACGTTTAGTTTCTGCTTAACTATCATCATAATCATCATTATTATCGTCACTGTCATCACTATCTCCGTTATTTATATTTATAATAATTATTTCGATATCATCCAACAAATTGTCAATTTCCCACATTTTTTTTTTCTGTTGCTATTACGTGGTTTACGTAGTTTTTTCATTTCTCTGGCGTAATGACCTAGTACGCTGCTGTAATTAAATTTCGCATTTCAGCTTCTTTAAAATTCGCGTTGCATCCAGCTATATACCATTTCACTTCACTCCAAACCATTTCAATGTGATTGAGTTCAAAGTGATAGGGTGGGAGCCTCAGAATCTTCACATTGTACTTTTTGGCAATATTTTCTATTATGTACCTGTCATATTTTGCTTTGAAGGCCTTGACTACATCAAGTAACTCGCATTTTAGGTAGTCTTCTTCAAAAAATAGGTGCTTTGACAGAAGCCATTCTCGAATATCTCTTTTTAGTGTTGAACTGTTGGCAATTTGTTCTGACTTTCTGTTGTGCAGGCATTTTCCATTACCACAACAGTTTTTTTCTGGCAAATTTAGCATTAAGATATTTTCCAACCAATTTTCGAAGGTCCATTTCGTCGTGGTAGTCCTGAGTATTTTTCTTTGCCAAAACGTGAGTTCTTCTTTATCAACAAATCCACTGGTAGATCCTGCATGTAATAAAACGAACCGTGCACCACGAGCTGTTGGAACTTTTAATCCTGTTGTAAGACGAAGAACAAAGGCATCGCGATGAGATGTAATTGTTTTATCAACACATTATTTTTTCACACAGTGTCCGATATTTACCCATGATTCATCCATATACACTATGTTGTATCTTTCTTCACGGTGTTTACGAATTGCGCGTAAATAACGATGACGCCACGAGATGATTTCTGGTTTTTCAATCAAAATTGAATTTCTGCCACGTTTTTATAAACACAAAATCCATATCACTCAGCAAGCGATGTAGCGTGGCCGTGAGAAGTTGGGCAAAGTTTCTTCGACATTTACAACAGCTAATATGGTGTTTATTGTTGGTGGTATGTTGTAACGAAAAAATTTATGAACTATTCTACGAATTTGGCCCCTGACACCTTCATCGTACTTGTTGTCACTAGAAATACCAACCTTTCATTTCTTGGGCCTGCTCTTTGGATATTGTAATCCAGCAGGTGATGAATATTCTTGTCGTATGCGAAACCGAGTCTTTTCGCAAACACCACTCATTTCTGACACTTTCCTAATTATACTTGATACGGAATCGTAGTTATCCTGATTATGATAATTAATAATATTCATTAGTATCTGCTTCTCTGAAAGTTTCAAAGCTTTCCCACGTTTCCATTGAACAATTTCCTCCGTTTTGCAGTAAAAATTCGGCGCCAAATATAACAATAACCAACAACAGAAAATAACAATAATTGCCAACAGCAAATCACAACAGACACCAACAAATAATAACAATAACAAAACAGTAACAGTACATCCAAGATGGTACAAATAATCGTAACTTGAATCTGTTTACGCGCTCCGAATAACAAAGACTAATTAGGCCCTGGATGTATCAAGCTTTTAAACATGTTCTGTACAAGAATTACTCTAATTGCTTCTTAATTACTGAATAACTTAGAAGAAGGTAATTAACAAAAATTTGAAACAAATGTTTAATGCACATTTTATTATACTACTGCTACGAATAAAAGATAAAAGTTGATAAGTTACTATTAGAAACAAATAGACTTATTGAGTACTCCTGGTTTATTCCGTTTATTATGAAAGATACACAATAGAGAGATAGACAAAGATATTCAATACATCTTGTAAAATATTGCTTGAGGATTTTGTTGGGGGTTTTATAATGTATTGGTAATATTTGTATCCTCAATATCTTGGCGAGTCAGTTGGTTTCTGTTGTCCATGAACTTTTTGTATTCGCGTGTAAGGGCATTAACTGATCTCAAATCTGGTTGTAGAATATGACGAATACTGGGGAGCGGAGTATACATGTAAGGCAGATCGCACTAGAAAGTGCAGTAAGGCTAACACAGGCACCTGACTCATCATTATGGCCAGCAGATGTGTTATTGTTGAGCTTCAGCATATCGGATAGTTTGATTAATGATATTTCTCCACTGGTCGCTGTCATCTGTTACATGTACTGTTTGCTAGAATATTTTTCATAATAATTGTATATTTAAACCAGTTGCTATCGACAAGTCCTCACAGACACTTCATTTAAGGAGTGGACCTCAACCCCAGTGGAGTCCTACGTTACCATGTGATCAATTTCTTTTATGACATTATCAGCTTTTAAATAGCAAAGATGTAATTATACTAACTACATTTATAGGGTTTTTACCCACATATTTAGTGACTTTAAACATGTAAATCCAGATAGCACTGCTGATAGAATAGTTATTCCGAAAGCATTCTGTGATATAGCTCGGGTTTTATTTATCAATATACCTTTTATAAAGGAAATTTTTAAGACTCTGAGGCCTTCCTTAGATTACCAACCGCTCCATTTTGTGATCACTTCGATGGATATGACCAAAGAGCTTTAAAATTCTATAGTAAATAGTACTAGCGCTAAATATTTTCGAGGTTATCCGTATAATTATGACTGAAGTCAAATAGCCACGTCTAACGTCTAAAGGTGTGAGACTATCGATTGTGGTAATGTAATGTAAATTATAGGTTTCTATCGATTATTTCCCACCTCTACGAGTTTCATCTCTTTTTATTTCACAAGGAAACTGTGTTTTCTATCTCTTACGTTAAAAAGCCGGGTGGTAAGGCACGCATCACTGTATACAATTCAATTTTACCTTGTCCTAAATGTGATCAACATAAATGACAATATCATATATCTAAGCTAATCAGTCACAATTTACACTTTTTAGACCACACTCCATACGACAAAGAGTAACATAGGCTGCCTAATGCATACGTCATTGTCTTAAACATGACCTTTAACTCAATCGGTAATTTTACATCTTTCACATCCAAAATTCAATAATAAAAAACTTTAAATCCCAACACCTGGATTGTTGTTATCATTTTTAACATCACTAAATCGTTTGGCTGCAGTAATATTATGTATAACTAACACTGTTCCATGGTGCATTGACATTTTGTTTTCGACACCGTTCATAGGTATCTTGTCAATCAGTTACCAGCTGAAGTCCGTTTGAAGAGGTCTACCCTCCGGACACTGGTACTCACGTAAGGCATGGGTGTATGTTACCTGAAGTAAAATATAATAAAATATTAAACATACTTAATTTTTAACAACAATATGTACAATCTTTGGTAACTTTATTTACTTTTTTTACCCTAATATTTTGGTGGTTCAGGCATATTAACCTGTAAGTATAATCATTTTGCTTTTTTAACCTTAGTTAACATTTCAATCACGTTTGCTTTAATTAAATGGTTCATACTTATTTTAGGGTTTTAACCTGATGATGGAATTATTATTCCGAAAACGTTTGTTATTTTGATGTAGCCCTTTTAAGGGTTTTTTAAATATACCTACTTACAAAGATTAAACCTCTTTTTGTGATACATGGTATACAGCCAGATGCAGGAATTTATTTTCCTTGTGGATTTTGTTTGAAAAAACGTCTCAATTTATGCATTGCCTCAGCTAACTAAATTGTGGTGACGACTCCGAAGTATACAACTTTTGAGTCAGTAATACCTCGGAATTGTAAAAAGTTCCTTAACCTTTTTTGACTGCCATAAGATGAATCGTGTGAAGTACATGAAAACCGCTTTGCGGTAAATAAAGAATAAATGTCAACGAGGTTGTTGATTCTCATTAAAGAAGAGGCTAATGTGCCTTTCATTTGCCCAGAACTATTTTGTCGTATGCCAAAAAGCCATATAGTGAAAGTTATTCCAGAATAGTAAAAGGAACTTAGTCTAGTGTACTGGGCCGAAGGTAAGCTATAAGTTATTACAAACTTCTGCTCGCTATGCAGTTATTTGTCTGCAACTGCAGAGCAGTTGATTGCATGCGTCATAAGTGCCCAGAATGAGTATTTTTAAAACCTAACTAAACTGATAATATGGTTATAATATAGGTTTTCTTAGAAGCCCTGTATCTGTTGGGCCGTTCATAGATGTAGGGTGTAGACAAAAGATCTACGAGGCCAACAAACCTTTGAAATCTACAATCTCTGTTTTGAAAGCATTTGGTTGTAGTCTTCACTTGCTAAAATATTTCCCCATTTTTCTATGCTTTAGTTATTTCTGATGTTCTACACCTTAATTATCTTAATGCCAGACGTCTGTTTTTTGCGGCATGCAAAAACTCGCCAGTATTATTTATCTCTGTCCAGTTCTTTATATTCCATAGCCACAACATTCGTTTCCGACCTACTCTTCTCTTGTCCTCAATCTTTCCATTTAACAAATGCAGCTGATATTCATCCGCATAACTTCGTTCCGGTAGAAAAAGTTTTTGGGTAATCTGAAATGAAGAAAAGAACATGACTACAGTTTCTAGCTATAATTTATTTAAATAACCATTTAAATTTTGTTTCAGATGTTCGATCATTGTTTGGCACCCCATACTTTAGGAGATGGCACGGGTTGTGACAATATGACAGCGATAATAGTCCAATTTAAAACGAACATTTTAAAAAGATCTGCATCCCCCGTTCCTATCAAAAGTGATATAGTAAAAAAGATAAAGACTGAAGAAACGGTAAAATCTGAATCTGGTGCGACAAAGAACGAAGATGCGAGTAAAACAGAAACCGGCGTGGAAAAGACTGAAGATGATTCGCTAAAAATGGAATCCGGGACGGTCGCGTGAAAAAAAATTTTTATTGTTACTGTAACCATTTAACGAAGATTGTCCCATTGAAAATTTGCTCTGGTTTGATAAACTTGGATCATACTTTTCATCGTATTGTTAATATTGGACATTTTAATACCAATCACAGCTATTTGATATAAGAAACATCTGCTCAAATTATTTTTTCAACTTGGTTGAACAGAGAACTCTTAAATATTCAACAATGAGTCTTTATCATATTAGATTTCTTGAAATGTTTTCTTTATTTAGAAGATTGATATTGTAAAAAAGCTGTTCTCAATTAAATCAACATTATTGTCGTAACGATGGCTAATAATATTGCTTTTATATTTTGTATTCATCTTTTTTTTACAACAATTACAACAATTTTAAGGAACACAGTCGAATATCATTCGTATTGACGTTATATATTACGCATTTTTATAACCAGAACATTAAATTATTGTCAAAGCATTGGTTGATAAAGGTGGTATAATTTCGTTGGTTTTGAAATGATATAATGTTTATTTTTGCAGCAATTTGTTGACAGCTTACAAGCATGTGCGATGTTTCTTATTAAAAAATTGTAATTGCTTTAGAGCAAAGGTACAGTATAATTAAAAATAAATTCAAGTTGTCCATGATAAAACAATGATAATCTGAAATGGAACAATCTGTAAGAATAGGTAACAGTATGTCTATACTTATGTTATTTCCAATTAGTTTTGTAAAAAGATGTTTTTAGTTAAGCATTTTTTCTTGGTAAATTTAATACCATCGGGTACATAGATTGCTTGTTAGTATTTTGAAATTATTGCAGGAAATATAATTTGGTTATGATACTTTGTATTGCCAGAAATTGTCGATATTTCTTTCGTTTCAGTTCATAAAAGAGTTAAAGTGTTATTGTATATAAAAAACATCATTCTTAACTTACATTCCATAGTTTTATAGAAATGTATGAACTTATTAATATGATCCTATTCATTGCCTATTCTCGTTCTTTTATGTTCTTTAAAATCAACGGTAACCCAGTGATTTTAAAACTAAAATTAAACACTAAAAGTCATATTTATTGGGAAGAAAAGGCAAAAATTGATTCATTTTGCTTCCAGGTGTTTTAGTTTTCGTTATATTTTACAGGAATAATACCGCTTAGGACTTTATTATACGAGAACTGAATCTCATCGCCTTAACAGCGCCGCGGTAGCGTCGGCCCAACCGGACAATGACACTACCATGGAGTAAATAATTACACGAACGACATTCGTAGCGCGGACAAAGATATCTCAACATGACGCAACTACAGTCACGTATAACTTGAAAATTATGTGCCCTATCAACGCGACGACATTATCGCTCTTATATATAAGGAACATAAAGACGGAGTAGGTTTCGACTTGCAGGTTGGAAGTTTTTTCAAAAATGCAGTTAATTTGGGATTTATAGGCCATGGTCTGGAATTATTTCTTCCTGTCGTTTCGTTTTCAACTGCGACTGACATTAAGACACAAAGGCGATGCGGCAGTAGACGTAAATATCTAATCATTGATAATCACTCATTAATGATCAGTTGCTGTATCGCACATACGTCGGTTTATGGATTTACCCGGCCAAAATTATTTTGCAGCATATTTCTACTAAGACTCGTGCAAATCAAACGAAAAAAATATTGTTTTTAAAAAATTGTCATCTGTTTTTCATAAAAAAAAAAATCAAACTCTTAAATAAACAAAAAGAATACATGTTTTTATTTATACCTCAGACATTGGTGACTGACATATATGGGACTCAGGATTTGGTTCACCCGGTAATAGCATTTGAATTGTTTCAGGGCAACATGACCCTTTTCTGTAGCCGTTTCTTGCTGTTTAAAATGGTTAATAGTGGGTCAAAAGTTACGGTCGATGTCATGTGGTGCCATCCATATAGATCAATCATATTCACCAAATTTTGGAAGCCTATTTTATAGCCGCTTGAAATTATTCCCAGTATAATCTTTAATCTATATATTAATTCAAAATAAACTTTTGTTATATCGGTAATTAATTGAAGATTTTTAAAGAATCCTCGGCTAGTATTTCCGAAATTTGCTTTTGCCATGTCGGCTAAAAATCCAGTTTCTTTTCTGAATGTGTTTTCTTGTGAGCACGTTTCCTTTTCTTCATAAGTTCTCTTCTTCAACGTAACTGATTTCTTTATTCGTTATATCAGTACTTTCTTTCACAAACCCTAATCATATAGGTCTGCAATTTATAAGCGAGGATGGTATTGGGTTTTGCCTTTTTTACCTTCTGTCCCACATATTATTTTAAAACGAACAAAAGAAGCGCATCGTCAAATTTCTGTACGCATCTGGCTTGTTTAAATCCGTTACTACCCCATTTACAAATGTTTTTTAAAGAATTTCTTTCATTATCATTTAGAGAACAAAGGGTTTCTTCTAACACTACCAATAACCGTTGAACAGTGTTTTCTATTAAGCTTTGTAAACTGAGTTCTGCGCAAGTCGCTTATAATCTTTATGCAATAAATGGGCAGATAGCATTGTTTTTTTCCTTCGACAATAAGTCATAAAATGATTTATTTGTATTTCTAATAATTTCATATTTTCGCTTGGTTAAATCGGCTTTAGGGCTTTAAACGGTGTAAGAGCACTAATGTCCTCTTTATTCATTTTTATGTAGGCGTCTCTGTATTTCCCTGCACAAGTTGGAGGGTTTTGTGATCTCTTTTAGTATTTTTAGAGCCTGTAATGTTGTCTATGCTGCATGAACCATAACTTCACCATCAAGCAAAGAACATATTTATTCCGTTTTTCTTCAATAAGTAATTTTCCAAATCATTCAGTTTGTCATCTAGATTAGTAAATCTTGTTGCTTTATTTGGTCGTAATGTATTTACGGGTTACTATTTTCATGGTAGACGCACTAGATGTGGCCAAAACAACGAAAATCCTAACTTATTATAATTAAAACAATTAAGTACTTTTTTTGTGACTTCATCCAATATAGCAAAATTTACAAAAACCTCTATATTTCATTTACAAACTGGTTGTACAAAATGCAGTACAAAACGGCTTGCTTGGATTTTCTAAAAATAATATAAATTAACACTAAACATTCTTTAAATATTTCAAGAAATATTTATTCTTACCTTACCTGCGCGCGCGTTCGCACGTGCGTGGTGAACAGTTCTGGAGTGGTGATAGTATTTTTTGTTAAAACAAAACATCATTTGTCTCTAGGATGTTTCTTGAATTTTTAACGTCACTTTTGAAATTTGACTTTGATCGGCAAATTATTTAACATCAACGTATGAAGTCAAGAAGAAATAATTCCTGAATATAGCCTATAAACTCCGAGAATATTGTATTATTACAAAGCACCGACTGCGAAAGCCAACACTCCTTGACAGTTTATTTTGTTGGGTGCCTGATTTTTTCTTCGGTTTCTAGCTGCTTCATTTCATCTAGGGGTTTTCCTTTATACTTCTTCTATTGCGTCCAACCACTCCTCTCCGCATTCTCATTCACGCTTTTGTCTAAATCTTCCTATACTCATAAAACATTTTTCTTAATTTAAGTAGTGTGTTACGTCCTTTCTAAACGACTTTCTAAATATTCATTTCATTAATATGAACAAAAAATGCTGAATACAAATTTATTTAATTATTTTACAAGCCAATATGTACTGTTTTTGTGGCTTTTATTTTTAAATGCTGTTAGAACTGTCATTCGTCTTCAATGTTAGCCGTCAGGGGTATCGGCACGTGCCAATTAACGCCAAAAGTTTATAGACTTCGAGACATTTTAGGTGTAAACAGATTTAAAAGTTAAAGCCATAAAAGCATTTTATCTTGACTTGCGCTATAGTAATTTTTCAAGGTGCCTTGGCGAAATCATTATCGTCAATATTCAAAATAAATTTGTCGATAATTTCAACAATAGTAGTAATATTTCATTTATAGTATGATTTTCATATCGACTAGATTAGTATTCTACAAATATATATGACCTTTGCAATAATTTTTCTGTTATTTATTATTAATTTGGTATTATTTCCACACAGATATGCAAATAGATATTACAATGAGTTTTGGTATGGAAAAATAAGAAAAAATGTATTATTTTAATATTTTTAGATGACTGAAATTGCTATTTGAACAATAAATACCCCTCTTTTTCTTTTGTCTTTGTACATGCCATGGTAGAGGTGCCTTCAGTTGAAAATGCCCGTGGCTATTTTCATTTTGTAACATAATTGTATTTTTATGTAGTTTGTATTAAAATTAAAATTTGTGAGTTTTTTATTTAGTTTTTTATTTTCGTTGCCTCATCGCCTTCATTTTTCTTAAGTTTGAAAATAAAAATTGTAGATTTTAAACAAGCTTATGACGCTGTGAACAGGGATACACAGTGAAAGGTAATGGTAGAAATGGGAGTGTCCAGAAAGGCCGTATGTGTGAGCAGAATTCAATATGTGCCTTCATATCAGAATTGACAGCAGTGCATCCAATAAAACGTGCCTAAGAGAAGGCGATCCTCTTTTTCCTGTGTTTATGCAACTTCACTTTAAACACGCAATTAGGAAAGCATAACCAGAATTACCGAATGGCTTCCCTGCCCAGGGACCGAAAGTACTTTTAGCTTTCCACCAAGATTCAGGACTGTTTGGAATTATTGCTACAACGAATATTTTACTGTACAAGTAGAAGTATGAAAGTAAATTGGTCTAATTATTATTCCATAAAAAAGGATCTTCTGTCACTATGACATATAAACTAAAATTATTTCAGTTGGTAGATGTTCAGATAGACGCAAAATTTATTGTGAAAATTAATCCGAAAATAACAAAAAAATTTACGTAAACGCTCCTACAAATAAATACAATGACCTCTATGAAGTTAAAATGTGTTCATCAGCCATTTGGGTTGGATTTCGGTGAAATGTAAACACCAAAGAGGCGCGCCGGGTATCTTTATTACTTTATTAGTTACTACAACGGTAATAAAAAGAAATATATTATTTTTAATATAAATAAAAAGAAATTGGCAGAACGGTGGTTCAGAAACCAGAAAAAGAATCTGGTATTCCACTTTGTTAGTTTGTTGTTTGCTTTGAGTGGATATACTCTTAAAAGTTCCGAAAGTAACGAGTATAACATGGCGGCTATTGGTAGTTAAAGTACCGAGTCATTACAGATATTAAAAAGTAACGAAAATTTACAGTTTCATAAATCACCGATTGATTTTAGTTTTAAAAACCGTCCGTATAGAGGTGTCCGGTGAAGAGACGTGTCCGTTAAGAGAGAGTTTAGTGTAGTGTATTTGTTTGTAATGGTGATAGGAGAATAAGAGTACGTTTTTTTGTTTTTTAATACTTATTGAATATTCGACTAAATAAATTAAACTATTTAATCACTTAAGTATTGTTACACTTCGTTTAAATCACTTAATTCAAAAACCAACTTGTTTACAATACTAAAGTCAATGAGAGTAATTATACGAGTATACTTCAAAATCTGAATTACAACTATTCTATAAACTATCAATTCTATATTTAGATTATAACTTCATATTTAAATCTAAGGTGTATATCTGTCATAACAGTATTTTAAAAATGGGGAGAATTTACCATTGTACAATTCAGCACATTGGACCATTTAAGTCGACACCTTAAAGCGAATTTAAAACAGTCGTATATTCGTGGAATGGAGTATACATGGTAGTTACCAGAAATCTATGACTAAGAATTAGACAAAACATTTCGATAAATAAATACAATTTCGAAGTTGTCAAAGAATTTCAAATACTTGGGAGCAGTAGTAACATCCGAATATAGTTATGAAAAAGATGTAACAACTAGAAGCATGGCATTGAATAGAACGTATTATTCCCTAGCGAAGCTACTTAACACTCCGATCGACGACTGGAGGGGAGTGCAACTGCACCCCGCTGCCGGTGCCAATTTGCAGATGGTATATAATTAGCCAAGAATTTTGTTTTCCTCCTGTGCCTCCTTGTACCATTTCTTGCAAAATTAGTTTGGGAATGTAGTACGTATTTGCTTTCCCTAAGGATATTCATTATGCAGTATCTCATTATTGGTTTGATGACTGTTTTCTAAATTTTGCCTTTTATTTCTTTCCCGATATTTTTATTACCCCATGTTGTTTCATTCACGAATCCTGCGTCTTTGTTTGCTCTATTTACTTAATCTTATGTTTCTAGCTTTCGGTAGCGAAATAGTGATGCCTAGATATTTAAATTCCTCCATCACTCGTTGTATTATTTGATTCTCCAATCCTAATTTACATCTAAGTAAATTTGCTGTTATAAGCATGCATTTTGTCTTTTTTGTAAAAATTATTGTTAAATTGTCTGGCAGATATGTTAATTTGGTACAGCATACGCTGTAAACCATCTTCACTCGGAGGGATTAGTAATGCGTCGTCTACATAGCAGATTATTTTAAGTTGTTTTTCTCGAATTTGGTATCGTTTTTTCGTACTTACTTTTTTTATTATCCATTTCATCCATGATAATGGATGAAATGGATCAATAGTTTGACCTTCTTAAATGCTCCCTTAAGGTCCACGAAAAATAAACATAAGGACCTTAGTTTTCTTCTGCTAGCGTTATAATTTCATTGAGTTTATTTGTTGTCACGTTGATTGTTAATTTTAGTCTTGTGTTTAATAAGTTAATTCCTCTGTAGTTCTCCAGGTCAGATTTGTATCCCTTTTTGAAGAGAGGATTCTTGACCTCCATTATTGTGGTATTCTGTTTTGTTCTAATATTTTTAATAGTTATATGGTCAGATTTGGTCCTCCGTACTTTAGGAGTTCGTTCGGTATTCTGCCCTCTGCTGGTGAGTTTCTATTAGTTAATTTCCTTAATGCTTCCTTTACCTCTTTCTCGTCAATGTTTATTTCTTCGTTTGTTGTCACTTTTACTGTTGGTCTCAACAAAAGTAGTTTGCTGATAATTTCTTCTGAATGTTTTTTTGTTAGTCCGTTCATTTTTTTTCTTTGTCCTCTGATCATTCTCCATATTTTTTTGTGTTCCGTAAAAGCCGTGTTCTATTTGAGAAATATCTAAACCAAATTTAACTTAAAGATGCAGTAAACAAACTAAGACACATTATCAACATTATGAATATTACGAGGAGCAATCCCAAATCATACAATGTATAAACGTACATAATATCCACCTCATAAACTATATAAATAGACATCGTATACGAAACTCAAGTATTAACAGCATACCATATCATTTAGTAGTCCTTGTACGCGGAAGAATTGCTATAACTTAGTTGGACCACTGTTGTTCTAGTGATAATATTTTAGCCAGGGCGTGCGCCGGGGAATTATAGTGCTTGAATTTATTCATTTATAGTTATAATAAATGTTATCATTTATATTTTATGATCAGAAGAATAACAAAGATAAAATCAAATTAATAAATGTTACAATGAGGTTTTCCAACAACATAATAATGTGAATTCGTTATTGTAATGCATTGAATTAATAAAATTAAATTAAATATGTAAAAATTGTTTTAAAATTAAATGTAATATCTAATGGCGGTTTCCCACCAAACGGACAAAATAAAAACAAAACACAAACTCGTGTCCAATAAAACAAAATAGCAACTTTTCACAAACTTTTTAAAGACTGGCGTGTTTTGAAACAGTTCGTTTCGTTTTTCGAGTCACGAGTTTTTGAAACTCGAGTCTGTTTAGTGGAAACGGTCAGTTGTGTATTAATGGACTACCTCACCTCTGAAGTCACAATGGGCGGGCTTCGAAAACCTTTTTAAACATTTCTACACTAAATACAAGATAGAGCTGCAGTAAGTATAAATAAACCGTCAACAGTATGAATGTTACGAGGGGCACTCTCAAATCATGATTTTAACGATGTATAAACCTATATTTTTCTGTATTATGAAATACATATGAAAATATGAAGTAGACATCGTAGCATAAGTTGCGGCCGACCGTATGATTTATAGTCATTATATTTATAGTGATTATTGACTCAAGCAAGGCCTCTGGTTGAGTTCAAAATAAACAACTGATTGAATCCTAACATGCAACATAGAAAATGAAAGGAGAGGGGATAACGATTATATTAAGATAGACAAAACAAACAAGATGACTACCAAAACGGCACTACACGGCATCTTCGTTATTAATGGACGTATAGTTACATACGAGATATCATAGGACGCTATGGATGAAAATAGATTTACTATAAGACAAATTTTCATTTATTGACTTCAAGAAGGCCTCTGGTTGACTAAAAAATAAACAACTGATCGAATCCTAACATGCGACATAGCAAATGAAAAGGGACGATATAACGAATCTATTAAGATATGTAATTGATTTTCTATCTTAATATATTCGTTATATCCTTCCCTTTCATTTACTATGTCGCATGTGAGGATTCGATCAGTTGTTTATCTTGTACTCAGTCAGACGCTTGTTCATCCATAGTGCACTATGATATCTCGTATGAAAGTATACATCCATTAATAACGAAGATGCTTCGTAGTGCCCTTTTGGGTCGCCCTGTTTGTTTTTTCTTTCCTTAAGTAATCGTTATAGCTCCCCTTTCATTTTCTATATCGCGTGATAGGATTTGATCAGTTGATTATTTTGTACTCAGCCAGAAGCCTTCTTTGTCAATCAATCAAAATTTGGTATACGGTTTTGCTTTCGTATTAAATTATTAAAACAATATGTACAATTACACGTGAATTTTATTGTTTTTCAAATAAAAACTGAAAACATAATAATATGTTACTACTTTTGATTCGAACTAACACACAATTTACTTTAAAAAATAAGTGTATTTGATGTTTCGATTTCGATCAATTAAGTGTCAAAACAACGTTGCAATTACTGCTTTATTATTTTTGTCAAACCATAAGTTTCTTTTTATTTTACAGTAGGGACGTTTATTTTGAATTTCCTTGAAAATAATACTAACATTGTATATTTTATCTTCTTTGTTCATAGTAAACAAATCTTTAATTGTACATACTGTTTTATTAATTTGATAGGAAATAGGAAATATAAAAGCAAAACCGCACGCCTATGGAGTCTTACGTAGCATAGCCTGGTTTTGTTTACTTTTACTACACGTCGAATTTGAATCAACTGTAGATGTTTTCGCTAGCAACAGGTATCGAACCCAGAACACTATCCACTAGTAAAAAATAATAAGAATAAAAATGCCAAGTGAAAAATGATCTTTTTCTGGTGTATCAAAGACTATACTTAAATGTACAGCATATTATAACTTGAAAGAGTTTTAAATTAAACCAGCGTTAGAAAAGTATATGGTACAAGGAAGTATATAAGTTCCAAAAAATAACAAAGTACACCAAGAATGATATAAATTTGTATATACTTTGATTACAAATATGGCGAACATTAAATATAATTAAGTAATGTTCAAAAAATTTTAAGTTTTTCCAGTTCTTTGATCCTTTGATTCACTGATTTTTTTCTCTCTTCCAAGTCGTCACAAATAGGTCTGGCAACTTTGGAAACAATGTGAACTAGAGCTAATGTTTTAAATGCATCATTGTGTAGACTACTTAATTCATCTTGAGTGTCATTGTCTTGAATGTCATGGCAATCAACTTCTTCTTGAACCAAGATTTTTGGAAGATTTGCTATACCTAAAAATTCAAATATTTTATTACTATTGAAAGGTCTAATCTGTTTTACATATACCGATCACGACATTGTTTTATTGGCCATACAACACAAGGAGTCATTCGATACGCGAAGTAATTGATTTATTTATTGTTACCTTCAAAAATTAACCCCACCAAGTGTTACAACAGTTAAAAACACCATTAAACATTTTCAAACTTCGGAATGTGTAAACAGTTGTTAAAAGTGTCATGAAGGTAATGAACCACGTGTCCGACCTGTCGATGAGAAGCGTCAAAACAAGGATATTGATATGTGTGCTTTTGTGGAATTTAGTGAACCCTGCAATAGCGTACAAATTGCTAGGCAAGTTAACATGAATGCTCGAACTGTCCAGCGAGTTCTCAAAAGGAATGGGCATCACTGTATTAAGATACAAACAACACAAGAATTGTATCCGGAAGATAACTTTAGGCGGATGGAGTTTTGTGAATTTATGTTAGATAAATAGAATAAAAATGTACACTTTTTAAAAAATATTTTATTTTCTGACGAATCTTCGTTTTCATTACATAAAAACACAATCCATCCGTTGCAAGGTATTATTCTCGGAAAAATAAGCACCTCAGTGTTGCAGTGCGAACGCAGCATCCGCAAAAATTAAATGTTTGGGCTGAGATGTTAGGCGACCATATTGTCGGTCCATTTTTTATCGATGGAAACCTAAACGGACCCAAATATTTATAACTTTTACAGAATGAGATCATTCCGGCAGTTTGACGCCTTCCCGTTAATTTTCAGGTTTATTTCCAACAGGATGGGTGTTCGGCTCAAAACTCTAGAGCAACTATTGATTTTCTCAAGCAAACGTTTCCTGATCGACTGATAAGTACACGTGGTACAATTAAATGGCCCGCTAGATCCTGTGACTTAGCCCCTAACGATGTCTTTTTTGGGGTTTTCTCAAAGAAAACATTTATAGGCATCAGTTTGAAAGGGACACAAACCTAGTCGAATTGAGGGCAAAAATACTTCATTTCTCTGCAAGGATTACACCAGCCCTACTCCATAATATAAGGAGAAATCTGTATGACAGATTTGGTTACCCTTAATTCAGATCTTAATTATTAATCTGCTTTCCTAATTTTTATTTTTTGTTAGGTACATTTTACGAAGTTTGTAGGTTCTTAATTAAGTAGTATTTTTTATGTTTAAGTTTGGAAGAATTTTATTGTTTTTTTTTTATTTAAAAGTACAAACGATTCTTATTCTGATTTTTTCTTCTTCCTTGTCCTATTGTTATAAGCTTTGTCCATAAAATTTGTTCAATTTTCAGTGACAACAAAGCATATTACTTATTTACTTACTTATTTATTTGCATCTATTAAGGCTAAAAAATAACCAAAAAATTAGTTTTAAAACATTATAATAAATCTACAGATGGGATTGCAATAAATCTTAATTCCTATGGTCAACAAAACAATGTCGTTATCTGTACATGCGTCATGTACACTTTGTGTTAACTAGGTAAGGAGTTTATATAGGAGCGTGCGTTTGTTTTGGGTGCGACAGTGCGTTTGTTTTGGATTAGATATTACACATTACATACAGGGCTAAAATGGGCAACATTGCCTCTCCGATCCCTTCCGACACCAAGACATAAAACGAGAAAACGAAAACAATTTAGTAACACATAACAATACATGTAAAACAGTTAAAGTAAATCAGTTAAAGTACTTGACACACTTTCGAACGAGTTTCATCCAGAACGGGGTGTCAGACAAGGATGTATACTATCTCCACAATTATTCAACATATATGGGGAGTATATTATGCGAAGAGCACTTAAGGATGGGAAAAGGGCATCTCAATAAATGGTCATAAACTAAACAACCTACGTTTCGCAGATGACACAGCCCTTCATGCAAATAGTCAAGCAGAGCTGATAGAACTTATACGACTGATCGAAAACGAAAGTCAAATATTTGGTCTGCAATTAAACATATCAAAGACAAAGATCATGATAGTGGATAGACTACACAACAATCATCCACACAACCACAATTGACCGGTTCGAGGTTGTGAGCTCATACTTATATCTGGGATCATTAATCACAAACACAGGATCATTACAAGAAGAGATTAAACGTAGATGTAATCTAGCAAAAGTTACCACAGCAAAAATGACCAAAATATGGAAGGACTGTCAAATTTCAAGAGCGATAAAGATGAGGTTGATCAACTGTTTAATATTTCCAATACTGACCTACGGATGTGAATCTTGGACTCTGAGACAATCAGAGAGAAAAAAGATAGACGCCACTGAAATGTTCTGTTGGAGACGAATGTTACGAATTCCTTGGACCGACCGTAGAACAAATAATTCAATTTTAAGAGAGCTAAAAGTTAGCCAACGACTCTCTAGTAAAGTCCATCTCCAACAATTAAAATATTTTGGGCATGTTATGAGAGCAAACACAGAAAACATGGAAAGACTCATAATACAAGGAAAGGTAGAAGGCCGAAGATCACGAGGAAGATCCCCAACAAGATGGATAGATCAAATTACAGGAACATGCCAAAGACCTATGCATGAAAAGTTTTCTGTTCTTTAAGGTGTTAATAATTTCTTTGTCTTTTCTTAGGCCCTGGAGAATTGTTATTTTTAGTTGTGTATATTTGATACCCTTAAAATACTTCGGTAATATCAGATTTCAAATGCCACTAACCATTTTATAGCATCTTCTATAAGACTACAGATTTCTATTCTGTAGAGGAGGACACTAAAGACAGCAACATTTAAGAAATCTTATGCCTATAGATTTAAAGATAAGTTGCAGAGAAACTTTCTAAGGCCGTTAAAAGACGTTCTGCCTTTTTCAATACGAGTTTTTATTCGCAGCTATGATCCCAAGTATCCTTAATATTGCAGCCCAGATGGCATGTTTTTTCCACTTCTCTTTCTAACGTTGCATCGTTTATTGTAATTTGTGCCTTTATGTTGATGTCTTTACTATTATGTATAATCATTATATTTTTGTCTTCTTACAATTTAGGTTTAGGCCTCACTATTTGCCAGTAATAAGGTATCGTCCGCACATCAAATATTATTTATAAGTTGGTCATTTACTGCAATATCATCTTCTGATTCGTCAAAGGCTTCTCTAAAGATGTTTTCAGAATATGAACTTAACAATCCACAAAAATTTAAAGAAATTATCAAACTAAGGACCTAAAAGTTTCCATACTTTTATTTATTTATTTTTTGTATGTTTTAAGTTGGTTGACTGTAATTTCTTGTCTATTGTGTATTGTAAATTCATTGTTTTTTTTTTTCGAGAGAGAGAGAACCTTTTATAAAAGATTACTTCCAGCAATTCCGTTATTTTCATGCCTATGACCAACATTCTGATGGATGTCTTATTAAGTAATGAAATTTTGCTGTACTTGCTTTGTCTTTTGGTTGCTGCGTTCCAACAAGTAGTTGTTCTTATCTATTCATTAAAACTTTGCTTATCACTTCTATATTCTATAAAAAATAAACAAAAACCTACCTTCTAAATTGTAATTTTCAAACGGTGAGGGTTTTATCACTAACTCAACTTCTCTCCTTTCAAGTTCAGATGTACTATTGTGGGCCTGGAAGCAAGTTACTTGTATCTGATTCCTACGAGATCTAGTATCATTTTGGAAAACAGAGAAAATTAATCCCACAAATAATGGATCCATTGTTTGATATGTAGCCTGAGTTCTTATATCTGAAACGCATATAAAAGTATGTTTAATAAATATTAAGGGGGGTTCAGATAATTAAGAGGCTAAATCAGGGAGATACGCTGGTTCCTACTCTGTTTATCTATAGAATATGTTATAAGAAAATGTCTGTAAACCCAAAAAACATATTGTTTAATAAGTCTATATAAACAGATTATGATGTACGCAGATGATATAAACTTGATGGGCCGAACCGTAAGAGACATCACAGAACTTTATGTGGAGCTTGAAGAAAATGTAAAAGAAATAGAGCTAGCCGTCAATGTAGATAAAACCAAAGCCCTAATACAACCAAGGAAACAACGACACATATTAAATTTGGCAATAGACGGCGCAAATGTTGAAGTTGTAAAACAGCTCACATACCTGGGCGTACAGATAACTGAGGACGGCAGCGAGGAGAAAATACGGAAAAGGATAGTGCTTGCTAACAAAGCATACTTCTCTCTGTCGCAGGTATTTGAATCAAAACACATCCATAGGGTTGTAAGACACTATAAAGTTCAAAATATATAAAAGCACTGTACCACCAATGGCAACATATAGCGGAGAAGCAATAAACCTTATTAATATTTTTGAAAGAAAAATATTGAGAAGAATATTGGGACCCATCTGTCACAAGGGTATGTGGAGAATAAGATTCGACCACGAGTTATACCAATCTGACAAAGAACCCTATACAGCAGATTGTGCAAAAATATAAAAACTGCGCTGAACTGGTCACCTTATAAGAATGGATAATAACAGAACACCTAATAGAACCGTTAGTACAACTATGTTGGGACGTCGGCCAGCAGGAAAACCAAGGAAGAGATGGATAGAGATGAAATGAGAACCGATGCCAGAGATATTGAGGGTAGATAACTGGTGGAAAGCAACCAAGGAAAGGGATGTTTAGGAAGACTAAGGCTCGACTTTGGCTGTAGCGCCATTGAAGAGAGAGATTATAATAAATATTGTCCGGTAGGACAAAGCTCCTGGGACAGATGGCATTCCTTCAGGACTTTTAAAGCATGGCAAAAAAACCCTGAAATACTGTATATGCAGACTGGTAGAACTGATCTAGAAGCAAATAAAGTTGCTATAAAACTGGAATGTAGGTATAATTGTACCTATTCACAAGAAAGGAGATCAAACAATATGTGACAACTACAGAGGAATAACCCTCCTAAACGTAACATACAAAATATTGCCATATATTCTTTACGACCGACTATCGGGATTTTGTGAAGACATCATAGGTAAATATCAGTGTGGGTTTAGTAAAGAACCATATTTTATCAACGACCGATCAAATATTCCTTCTAAGGCAAACTGTGGAAAAAACATGAGTATGGCATTGATACTTATCACCTATTTGTTGATTTTAGATGTGCATATGATAGTGTTGAAAGAAACGCACTGTACAAGGCCATGATAGAATTCAGCATAGGAGTCCACTAAACAATCCATGAAGAAAATCTCTAATGAATTCCATATTAGCACTTTTTATGTGTGGAAGAGAAAGTTAAAGTACTAGTTTATCAAGATGTATTGCAAGATGTTTGAGACAACCTTAGATAATATTTTAGAGTTATGGAGAAACCTAAGAAAAATCATTAATATACATTAATTATTTTTTATTTGTTATTAAATTTTTCTTTACATAACTTAATTTATTACTGCCACCTCAAATTGTATAATCAAAAGAGATATTAAAACATTAGTGTGATTTCTTTGACAATTAATTAAATATTGGTGTGTTCCGAAATAAATTTTACATTTATCTTACAGATAAGTAACTTCAACATAATTTGACGTAAAAAGATGTGTGTAAATGTCTATCCTCCAGATAACTAGATGCCAATATTCATCTCGAGGTGAAAAGCCCGGCCCTTTCATGAAAAGTTTATTATTTTAAAAATTTATTTTTTAATTCTTTTGAAAGTTTGTTGATCCTGAAATATTGGCGATCAGTAAAAAATATAATACAAACTCGAGCTTTCCTAACAAATGAATTGCCAAACTAGAATTATGCTGGTTTTTGTAGATAGGTCGATTTCATAAGATTTTAGAAAGTTCAGCGATTCTCCAACAATGACTTATTTGTTATGGAAGTTGTACAACAGACTGAAATATCATTTTGTTGTTGTTCTAGACTTAAATATGAGGAAGTTAGAAAAAATTGAGTGGAGTGACTGTAGATGGCAATTGATAAAATCACAATAATGTGTTCAACATGATTTTCAATCTCAAAACTTCTGTAATCTTCAATGTCATTTTTTTCTAAATTTTGAGCTTTGATAAAGATACCACACTCTTTGTTGTCATTTCCATTTTCCCATACAAAAAAAAATCTGGGTTTCAACAGAATGAGGACATATTATCCACTGAGGAAAAGGTTCATAGAGAAAAACTGTAACAATAGCAGAGTTATGCACAGGACAACCATTGTGTCAAAATAAAATATGAAAATTTAGTTGTATAAAATGATGAATATGATGGCCATAATATATACAATTTTAAAAAATCAATAATTCTCCAACACTGCTGGAGGGTATAAAAAGTATCAAGAAAAAAGAAAAAAAATCATCAAACAGTATAGTAAGAGAATCTTGACTACTGATGCAAAAAACAATCTTCCTTTTTTATTACAATTTTTGTGGTTGCAGTTGTAATTGAATAGGTATCCAATCTAATTTTTTAATTAAAATATACATTTTAAAATGGATAATTACCAACATGACTTGGCCAAACAGTAATATGTGGGTGGGAATGATACCATCCAAGTACCCTCATTGGTCTGTTAAGTTTTTTAGTTAACTGATCTGCATGCATTGAAGCATGACAAAGCTGTTCAGGTGATATTTCCACTCTGTCCGGTTGTTTATCACTTCTATGTAAAATAACACAAGCTGAAATATTGGAAACACGTTCACTTTCATTTACCTACAAAAAATAGCAATGTTTAAGAAATCAATATATGTATAGTGTGAGTTAAAAATAATTGTCTCAACTTAATATTTGAATATGATGATTCTACACTCCATTGATGTTTAAATTAATTCCCTTCAAATAAAAATTCTCGTATATTTGTAAAAATAAAATGCAATTTTATTTGTTTTAACACAAAATGGATGTTTTAATGCTGTTTACCTGTGACAATTGTACAAGCTTTTATGGGGATAATTTGAATACAATTTTTAAAACATATAACAGTTAAATGAATTTGGTTTTGGAAAAATAATTCCAATTTGAAGTCACCCGATAAAAGTGGAAAATTTGAAGAAAAATACAATATTGCCTAACAGCAATAAAAAACCTTAAAATTGAATAAAAAAGAATTTAAAGAGGAAATTATGAAGTTGAATTTAGAAACATTAAAAAATATTGTACTTATACAGGGTATCAAATTAGCTTAAAATAATTAAATTAAATTAGTGGAAGAAATGAAAAGTTCTACTAAAACATCTAAAAATTAGATGTGGAAATAAAAACCACAAGAAAAATGGCATACAAAGCATACAAAACGAAATTGACTAAACTATAGTAAAAAACAAAAATTCATGATAAAAGTAAAATGCAGAATGTTCAGGAAAATAAATTTTTATTAATGATGATGATGATGATGAATAGAGACAATTGGATAGAACAGGGCAAAATAAGAAAAAGCTCAATAAGGAAAACAAAAAAATATATTACAAACAGGTTTTTATAGTTAATATTAAACAACAAGTTTTTGAAATGGGATAAGGATGCAGACAAATTTCACATGGTAAAAAACTATCCCAAAAATATGCTTTATAAGCATAACATCTTCTTCTTCGGGTTCCTTCTCCTAGCGGAGGTTGGAAATCATCATCGCTATTTTAACTTTGTTGGCCGCATTTCTGAATAATTCTAATGAGCTGCAGCCGAACCACTCTCTCAAATTTCTTAGCCAGGACATTTTGCGTCGTCCTGGGTTTCTCTTCCCTTGTATCTTCCCTTGCATGATCAACCTCAGTAATACGTACTTCTCACCCCTCATTAAATGTCCCAGATATTGAATCTTTCTAATTTTAACAGTTTTTATGACTTCACATTCTTTCTTCATTCTTTGTAACACCTCTATATTAGTTACTTTTTTAATCCACGATATTTTATGCATTCTCCTGTAGCACCACATCTCAAAGGAGTTTAATTTTTTGATTTCAGACTGCTTTATTGTCCACGCTTCCATGCCATATAGTAAAGTAGAGAAGACGTAACAACGTAGCATTCTTGTGCGAATCTCTAGATTAAGGTTACGGTTGCAAAGTAATTTCTTCAATTTTATGAACGTGTTTCTTGCCATTTCTATTCTAGATCTGATCTCCTTTACTTGATCTCCATCTTCGGTTAGCCACGTTCCTAAATATTTATATGTTTTTACTCTTTCTATCGTTGTATTATTGATGATCAGGTTATTTACATTTTGTGGTTTTTTTGAGAATATCATTGATTTCGTTAACATAACATATGGCAGGTCAAAGATATGGCTCCATAGAGGATTATGAATGATAAACATAAAAGGTTTAATAAAAATGGTGTAATACGACTGGAACATGATGAAAAATTTGTAAGAGCAAACCTGGACAATTTAATTGGTAAATTAAGGAAGTCAGCAATGGGCATACAATTTTATGAAGTGGGATAAACAAACTCATACTAAGAATATAATTAAAATATAAAATACTTATAAAAACAATTTTAGCAATACTTAGACCTAATGAAAATGAAAAAGCAGTATAAAAAGATGCTGTTTGAGAAGGATATCTTTAACAGTAAGAACACCTGAAGGAAAAATATTAGTTGCAGGCGATTTTAATGAAAGAGTAGGAATAGAAGATAAAGTGTATAGAAATGTAACTAGAAATCAAAAACAACAATAACAACAACATTCACAATAATGGAAGAAGATTATTGGACTTAAGTGGATGGGAAACATCCATCAAAAATTATCCTCTAATTTGCTAAAAAATTCAAGAAATGAGAAGAAGGTATGGAAAAAATATGGAAGGTATAGTTTTACCACAACTGGTACTAAATTATCCCTCTATTAGATAGATCTCTTTCAGACAAATAGGTACCTATAAATGTTAGTTTTTACCAACGCGTTTTGTTTGTACGTTACTCGCCAGATGGGAAATACATGTATTTATTTTTAGCAGTAATTTCTGCAAATGTAGTTACCAGTCTTTTTCAACTGGTGACACAGCGAAGGTGTTACGGAATTTTTAAAATTTATAGAAACAATTTATAGGACAAAAACGGTTGAAATTTTCGAAAATTTATATTGCTTAATGCAATTTAATACTTGTACCTGTGTTTCCCCACCAAACAAATCTGTAAGGATTAACTAATAAAATAAAACAAAATGTTCACTTCTGAAAACACTACAGGCGGTACTATTTCATTAAAACGAAGATCAAGGTATCTCGTTATTGCATTATAAGGAGCTCTGATAAATACTATTTTAGTTAGCAACTAATTTGCAAAGAATGATTTACCACTGTGGGTTAAACTTTTGCATACTCTGGACAAATAAACGGATTTAGTAGAACAAGTAAACAAACACAGCAACCAAAACAACCCTAAATACACTCTTTATACATTTTTCAATATGAATTGAAGGCTTTTTTAAGCTCAACTACATTTATACAACTATTTAAATACCTCTCCAATAAGTAGACCCATAATTTCTTGTTTTTCAGTTGTTAAAGCGTGTTGAACACATATAGCATATACATCTGCAGTAATATTTACCCGTTTCAGGTAATTTTCGGAAATCATTTTAGCAAACAGAAAAATATCTTATTGAATTAAGCACCTAATCATAAATAACTCATCAACAGTGCGCCTTCTGTCTGTCTCCTGTCATAACAAGAAGATAAATATTTCAGAAGGATAAATCTTCTTTTAAGCATGTGCAAATGATATTTTCCACAGCCATGCTTTTTTGCAGGTCTTTTTTAATCCCTGCGACAGCTACTTCTATACCATTTATGTTTTTGACAGATCATTACATCTCACATCAGCAGTTAACCTAGAATTACAATTCAGATGTATTTTTTATGGAAGTATGAATTTGTTTGAAATAAGAATTTTATAAATCCCTTTAATTACTATTAGTTATGTAAATATGTCCGAATTGGAGTTACAAGAGGAAGAGAGGGAAGCTCTATCATCAATATATGAAGGAGATGATTTGTTTAAACAGATTGATAAGTGTACATATCAATATAAAGTAAGTAGAATGAGAATGTTTAATCAATATAACAACAATGTTAAGCCAAATAATACATTAAACATTTTTAGTATGGTGAGCACGATACGAATAAATCCTTTGTATTGGAAATTAAATGGGGCGAGCAGTATCCAAATGAGTTACCAGTTATGAATATGGACACATTTTATAATCATCATATGTAAGTATAATTTATATATTTTTTTCTCATGGTGACCATGCGGAAAGCTGTACTATAATAATCTATTATGGTTCATGTGGTATATCCAATGACATAATAAAAAGACCCTACAGCCTTCTACTCTGGATATATAATCTGGTGTCATAAGAGTGTATATGTTTACTAAAATACTGGCGTGCTTGTTTATAATGAATTTGTCGAAAAAGAAATCTATGAAAAAACCTAGTTAGAAAATTTTAAATCATCAAAATATTTAATTGAAATTGTTAAGTATAATGTATAATAATAATTTATTTATTAAATAAACTAAATGCCTTCACTGACTGTCATCACATAAGCTAATGTTTATAAAAGAATATGCATTTGAAAAGTGACTTACCTGAAAAGTTTTGCTTGGTTTCTTGAAATTCCGTGACTACAAACATGAGATTTAAATGTCATTTTACTAAAATATTAAATAAATGACCCTCAAAAATTAAAAATAAAATTTACTTGTCACCTAAAATATGCTCCCTCCTCACTTTGTAAAAAATGGTGAACTTCGTATCATAACAATAATATAAAGAGAGGTATTCATGTTTATGACACTTTTAACTTCATGGAGTCTACATATACACCATTTAATATATCCATGGTATATCTCAATAAAAAAAACAAGTGTGAGCAAATCCTTAGGTTAGAAACTGTATCTTATTTCATGTTCTCTAATTTCTAATTCTCTAATTTCCTGTGGAAAAATTTGACCTGAATGTGACTCTTTGAACTTAATAACTTCCTGGTAAATAGTCGCACCAGATTTCCAATAAAGTGAGCTTATTACCCATACCATATTTTAATTTTTTCAGAGTAACATCATTAAAGCAGAAGATAGTAGAAATGTTAAGGACTGAAGCTGAACAATACTTAGGAATGTCTATGACTTACTCTTTATTTGAATTTTTAAAGGAGAAATTCGATGAACTGATTAATGAACAGCCTGATGAACCAGAAAAATTAGAAGTTGAAAAATTATGTATTTCTGAAGAAGGGGACCAACAAGTAAGTTCTGAATTGGTATCATTGTATCAATATTAATAATACATTATGATTCTTCTTAACTCTAACTATCCATAAGAGGCCCAAGAGTCTATTCATTGCTGATAAAATCAACTTTTGAGCTGAAGAGCACAAGAAAGTGTCAGAGCATACATATTAACTGATAAAGGGCATTCTAATACAGCTAGTGGTGGAGTAATACAAAGGGAAACTATGCAGAAAGTTTTGTTCCATAAATATGTACCTAGGTTTTTTAAATTCTTATGTTATGTAAGTTACTTAACATAGCTTATTCTTTTAAACATAAATTGGAATAAAAGTTGTTTACATTTTTGTCACTTACACCATGTTTATAATTAAAAATATTTTCATAATTTGTATTGTTTTCTAGGAAAATCAAAGAAAGGAAAAAAAGGAACAATTAACCAAAGCGCAAAAGAGGAGGCAATGGAACAGAGTAGATGCCAAAGGGGAAAAACCAAGAGGATGGAATTGGATGGATATTGTAAAACATTTATCCCAAACTGGCCCTAAAGAAGAGCAACCCATTACATAAAGTGCTATTTATTTTATATGATGTTATCATATTTAAATAAAATTTGTTGTTTTTCTACATTTTTTTTTTCATGTACAAGTTCTTGTAATGGCATTATTCTTAATATTCTTCTGAAGCTATTTTCTTGTGGCATCTTAATGTAATTTAATATTTTTGTTGAGAATAAACCACAACTTTACTTTGAAATAAGTTGTCTGGTTTTTCGATTTCCACTTCGGAAATTATCCTCAAAATACATAAATTTTAAATTTGTAGCTCATTCTCAACAAATATTAAACTGGCATTAATCAAACAAAACTGTTGCATTTTTGTTCTGCTTCCATTATATTCTATTTATACCTATATTTTCTATCTTCTACTTATATTCCAAGTCAAGGGAAAATGAAGGAATGGGTAAAGTGTACAGACTGCTTACAATGGGCACACAAAGCTTGTGCTGGGTGTAAAGAAGAAAACAATGACTTTATTTGTGATATTTGTAAATAAACTTGGTGTGGAACTTTCCTTTTCTATAATGGCAATAATGTTTTTATTTTGAAAATACACTTTCATTTAGTATACAAATTCAGTTTAAATTTTGTATTTTACATCAGGCAAAGTGTCCATTTGGTAGGGTTAGGGTAAAAAATATGTATCTAAAAAATTTACTGAGATAAAGTGAAAATTTATCATATGTTAATATATAGTGTATTGCTTATTTATAAAGATAAAAAAAATATTCCTTAGCATGGCCACTTTGCCCACTCTTCCCCTATATATGAAAATGTCACATTTTATGTTAAATTAAATAAGTGTATGAAAAGAGATAAAGTTAAAATAAATGGAGGTGTAATTAAGAATACACTACCTACAAAGTAATTAAACCAGAAAATTTCAAATCATTTTTAGAAACTAGAAGCACAAATTATATTGACAGCTCCCATTTGACACATCTCTGATTTTCCAATGATATATCATCCTAATAAGTGGCAGTATCCTTGAATTAAAAGACATGTTAAAATAACTAACTGAAAATGGAAATTTCAATGACAAAAGTGATGGGGAACGACGATGAGCGCATATACATAGATGAGAAAAAATTAAAAAATGTAGAATATGTATATTTAGAGCATAATATTAAAATAGACAAAGAAAATCAGCCGAGATAAGATGAAGAATAAAACTAGCTTGAGCAGCATTAGGAGAAATGAAGTTACTTGCAAATAATAATATCCCTATAAATCTTAAGAGATCTTAAGTTTATGATGCTTGTATATTACCAGTAGTACCTAACTTATGGTTTCGAAACAATGGCTGTAACAAAAAGTCTTGGCAAGCTCAAACCAGATACGATAACTATACTGACGACAATCAAGACAGACAAAACATAGCGACGGAAGACCCCAGAAGAGATGTCTTGATGGACAGGGTAGCACGGAGAAATATAAATGAGATTGATGTTTAAAAATGGAAAGTAGCTAAAGAAGAAGAGGTTAAATCAACATAGAATCACATCTATCTGTGGTTTTTGTATTATATATATATATATATATATATATATATATATATATATATATATATATATATATATATATATGTATAAAATTTACCATACCTTAGCTATCACATTACAATTATTTTCTATGTACATAAATAATGTTAAGATGTAAAATTAAAAGATGTTGATTTCCTTAAATATGATGATAAATTTGATGAGTTTTGGGAGGCTTTTAGTCTTCTGCTCTAAAAAAATAAAAGAATATTTTAAAAGCATATTTTAAAATAATCAGTATTATACTTACTGATTTAATTCTGTATAATTGATCTAAAGCATGTGGGAGTATTGGTCTCATTGAATTAATTTCCATAACTGTTAAATTATCTACAGCAGCATAAAATTCACTATTTTTCACCAACTTTGTCACTGAAGATCTAATTTTTGACATTCTGATATCCCATATATCTTTTATAACAGTTCTTACTTCATCTGCTCTAGGAATATCATCAAATGCACAATCTAAAAGCACTTTTGCTTCTACCATATAATGGTCACTTGGCATTTTTGTGAAATTTCTAAAAAAAATGAAAGAGGATGTATATTTGTAATAACAACAGAAATCTGGCAGCTGTAGCTCAGTGGCTATGTTACTGGCTTAACAAGCGGCGGGGCTCCGATTAGATTTGTGGCCCTGACACCAATAAATTTTTCAATTTCTAATTTTACGAAGCTATCACTGTGTTCAGGAGGACACAAACCTTAACACTAGACCTAAGTCAGGAGCATACTTTACTATGGAGTATAACTGTAAACTGTAGCTCAGAGTTTTATTTCACAAATATACTAGAGAATGAAGTCAATAAGTTATGTAAAAGATAAGACATCAGTAAGTGATTTGAGAAAGTATGGCACGAAGGGCTCATTCACAAAATGAGCCAACTTGGATACACCAAGGCAGTGGCATGCCTTATCTCTTCATACCTAGCCAATAAAAAGTTCAGGATTCATATATGACACACCAACCATTCTGCGAACCATGCTGTCTATGTGCTGATGACACAGAAATAGCAGCAAGAATCTCTGGATCCAAATCTAGTGAGAAGATATCTACAAGATGTTCTAATTCAGTTGTAAGATTGATACATTCAATGTAAAATCGCAGTAAACGTAAACCCAGAGAACTCACAGGAAGTTCTGTTCTAAAAAGATTGGGAAGTTCAGACTACCAAGTGAGGATGTTCAACACACAGATAGAATGGTCCAACCAAGCAAAATATTTAGGAGTGCTAATGAAAAAAAAAATTATATACACACCACAAGTCAACAGTGCTATCATTAAGAGCAAGACATTAAGAAGCACGCTAAGATTTCTTATTGGTAAAAATAACAAGTTAAACCTGAAAACGAAGTTAAAATTGGTAATCTACATCATCATATCAGACATAATATATGGATCAGCAGCTTGGGGCCAACCTGTAAAACCAACAGGAAGAAGATCCAAGTAGCCCAAAACCTCATAATAAGTAAAGCTATGAACATCCTTATGTATGTATCGAAAAGGTTCAAATACAGAGAAATCAAAGAGGTAAGGAACCTAGTTAAAATGAATGAAAAAGTATATGGAATCTTCAAAAAATTACGAAATCTACTGAATGAAAGTCTAAGGAACTTGACAAACTACAATTAAAACAGAACTATTAGAATAGGTTAATTTAAATATAGGATAGGTAAGTTTGGGAGAAAAAAAAATACAAAAACACATACATGATACATGTGAAGATACTATACACCTGTGCATGTATGCCTTATCCCCTAGGTAAAATACTACTTCACACCATTTAACTTTTTTGAGTTCTGAGTTTTAGATCATCCAAAATGAACAGCAACTTTTTCCTGAAAATATACAATAATTGGGATTCCTGAGCATTGATGCCAGGCACGTTTAGAGCCACAAGCTTATTAGCCAGAACCTCCGGATGGTAATGAGGTAAGCAAAAGTGCGGAGAGCCAGAAACCAAGATCAATGGCTCACTACAAAAAGAAACATAAACAAGGGAAAAGGCACATAATGCCACTTCTACTAAAGCTGCATCACCATAGAGAGGCCCCTAGGGTGCTCCATTTACCTGGGCATCCAAAATCGAAAGCAAGTACAGCCACCCCAATGTTATCTCCGAGATTAGGAAGGGGCAGTGGTAGATTAGGGTTCAAGGAGGTATTGTCTCCATGAGGTGTAATCTTTAGACTAGAACACCTTACTCTGGAAATCTCATGTCCACTGGAGAAGTGATTTACTTTGTCATGTGTGTGTGTGCAGAAATAAGTTGCAAGTATATTACCATTCATCACATACTTATGAAATATATTTTTCAACATTTCACTCATATACTTAATAAAATAAAACTATACTCTGTCTCAAAGTGACTAGTCTGTACAGGGAAACATATGCAATGCTAACCTTATGGGAATTTCGCCAAGACGTTGCCAGTTTTATGCAGTGAGCGACGGCGTTCTCTATTGTCTATCTTTCAAAATAAACGGAATAAACCAGGAGTTCTTAACAAGTCCTCACGTACAATTTTATGTAATTTACAAATATCGTTTGCTAATAATTTTACATAATACTATACATTATTTGTTCCTAATAGTAACATATCAACTTTTATTATTAGCAGTAGTATAATAAAATGTGCATTAAATAAACATTTGTTTCAAAGTTTTTCAAATACTTTCTTTTAAGTTATTCAGTAATTAAGAAGCAATTAGAGTAATTCTTCTACAGAGTATGTTTAACAGCTTGATACATCCAGGGTTTTCATTATTTTTTATTTGTTAGGAGCGTGTAAAGATATTCGAGTTACGATTATTTGTACCATCTTGGATGTACTGTTACTGTTTTGTTATTGTTATTAGTTGTTGGTGGCTGTTGTTGGAATTTGCTGTTGGCAATTATTGTTATTTTCTGTTGTTGGCTATTGTTATATTTGACGCCGAATTTTTACCGCAAAATGGAGGAAATTGTTCCAATGGAAACGTGGAAAAGCTCTGAAACTTTCAGAGAAGCAGATACTAATGAATATTATTAATTATCATCTTAATCAGGATAACAACGATTCTGTATTAAGTGTAATTAGGAAAGTGCCAGAAATGAGTGGTGTTTGCGAAAAAGACTCTGTTTTGCATACGACAGGAATATTCATCACCTGCTGGATTACAATCTTCAAAGAGCAGGCCCAAGAAGCGAAAGGTAGGTAATTCTTGTGACAACAAGTGCGATGAAAGTGTCAGGGGCCAAATTCGTAGAATAGTTAATCAATTTTTTCGTGACAACATACCACCAACAATAAACACCATATTAGCTGTTATAAATGTCGAAGAAACTTTGCCCAACTTTTCACGGGCCACGCTACATCGCTTGCTGAGTGATATGGATTTTGTGTTTATAAAACTGGTCTGTCTGTCAACGTGGTCTGTCTGACAACAGGATTAAAAGCTCCAACAGCTCGTGGTGCACGGTTCGCTTTATTTCACGCAGGATCTACCAGTGTATTTGTTGATGGAGCAGAGCTCACGTTTTTGGCAAAGACAAATACTCAGGACTACCACGACGAAATGGATGGACCGACCTTCGAAGATTGGTTCGAAAATAACTTAATGCTAAATTTGCCAGAAAAAACAGTTGTGGTAACGGACAATGCCTCCTATCACAGCAGAAAGTCAGTAAAAATTCCAAACAGTTCAACACTAAAAAAAGATATTCAAGAATGGCTTCTGTCCAAGGACCTATTTTTTTAAGAAGACTACCTAAAATGTGAGTTTGTACTCGATGTAGTCGAGGCCTTCAAAGCAAAATATGACAGTTACATAATAGAAGATATTGCCAAAAAGCACAATGTGAAGATTATGTGGCTCCCGCCCTATCATTGTGAACTCAATCCCATCGAAATGGTTTGAAGTGAAGTGAAACGGTATATAGCTGGACGCAACGCGAGTTTTAAAGAAGATGAAATGCGAAATTTAATTACAGCAGCTTACCAGGTCATTACGCCAGAGAAATGGAAAAACTATGTAAACCACGTAATAGCAACAGAAAAGAGTTAGAAGAAAATAAATGCGACAGCAATTGACAGAAAACGAAACTAAATATAATGGTGTACAATTACGATTACTTACACACGAAATTAAATACAATGATTTCTTTTATTTTCAACTTATTTATTAGTTTCATTTTCGGATATTTCTACGTTTTATTACTGCCAACATATACAGTGCGGTTTTTAAACGTCCTTCCCCCCCTTAACTTTTGAACGGAACAATACATAAATAAAATGTTTCTTTATATTTTAGTTTTATTTTATTCGATTTTACTTAAATCTATAAACAAATGGTTTGTATCGCTAGCACATACTGTAGAATTAAAAACTAACTGCTTGTGACATAAATACAAGGCATTTCTTAATTTCTATTTTATTTTAATTTAACCCAAGTATGTTGTACCAAATATTATTTATTTTTGGGAACCACTGACAGAAGGAAGCCAGGCAGGGTCGTTAGTGGGCATTAGTACTTAAGCTACCCTCATAGTTTGAGTGCCCGCCGGGGAGATTTATACTCTCTTGAATCTTCTTTTACGACTTGATTAAATCAAGTTTGCCACAGTTTTCCTCTGTGACTTTTTTTGGTTCGGGGGTGTTTTCCCCCTATATTTTATATAGAAATTTAAAAATTATACATACTCTTGCCATATTTATTGAATGGCTTGATTTCAGTGAATAATAAAAGAAAATAATATTCTCTGACGCCATAGATGGGACGGTAAGGGTGTCCACCCCCACAAACATGACCGAAAAACGGTCAGTACAAAAATGATAAATAACCAGCTAATTTTTTCTGTACGCTTTGCTTTAACGAGGAAACTAACGGTTCTATTATTTTCTGACACCAAGAGCAAGCCCTTTTTGCAATACTTAATGAATGCTAAAAAAGCCTGACGTTTAAATTGGGGCATAACTCGAGTCTGACGCAAAAATCCTATTTTTCTTTAATGATCGTACTGAACCTTTAGTAATCATACACAATATTAATTAAGGCTATTTTATCGGTACACCAAAACCTAGAGACAGTGTTTTCTCTGTTATTTACCGACAAAATGTCTCGAAATTTGGACACTTTATTCAAAATTATGTTGCCTTTAAACTAATGGTTTTATTTTTAATTTTTTTTTGAAGTTCTTTTGAAATATCGGATTATGCAGTTTAACGTTCTATTATAACCAAACTTTTTACGCCCATCACTTGAAAGAGTTTTTTTTTATGTAATCGTTGATTTTTTTCACCTTACTGTGTCCAGGAATAATCGAGAAAAGCGTGTTCAAACTTTGAAGAAAATTGCTAAAAAATACTGAAATCTAATAGTGAAACGTGTTACTCATCATCGGCACTTAATTTTATCGTTATCGCCTTCGTGACGTCAAACCTCATGAACGTATGGTCAGTTAGTTCGATTTGAAATCATTTTCAAGCTATAACTGCGAAATTGTTTATTTGTTTGTGACAACAAATTGTATTTTTTTGATAATAATATTTTTATGTTATTTTAAATTTATTATAAATAAACATCATATTGTTTTTTGCAGTCACGTTTCACAAATTTTTATCCAATACTATATTTAGCTAAGACATATAAATTAAAAATGTGATAATTCTTTTTAAAACATCTACGATAATCAATCAAAAAAGGTATTCCCGACATAACTAATTTGAATGAAGAATAATGCATTTTCAGAGAATATTATTTCCTTTTATTATTCACTGAAATCAAGCCATTTAATAAATATGGCAAGAGTGTGTATCATTTTGGCACATGTCGTGAAACAGTCATGTTTCGGAAAATATAGGGGGGAAACGCCCCGAACCAAAAAAAGTCACAGAGGAAAACTGTGGCAGACTTGGTCTAAGGAAGCCATACAAAAAGTTTCAAGAGACTATAAATCTCTAAAAAATTTGCCGGCGGGCACTCTAACTATCAACACAAAAGATGGATTATGCTAAGTAGTAAGAAATGACGTTTATTTTAATACAAGTTTGCAAAGAAATATGGCATCAATGTTGTGCACTTACTCTGTACAGACTAGTCACTTTGAGACAATATAGAGCATATGTAAATTACACATGAATTTTGGTTTTTGGAGATAAAAATTCTGAGAAGTTATTCCAACTTATTTTTAAAATACACCATAGTTAAAAAAGCAAGTATTTTAAGATTGAACTAAAATCTGCATAAACTTTGAAACAGGAAAGTTATCCAAGTGAATACTATGGGTAGTTTATGTCTTCTAATGCATTCTTGCAGCATTTTCTATTCCTGTATCTGTATCTGGTCAAAATCTAACCTAAGACCTTATTTTGTATTTTATTTAATGTACTTATTACTGTAGATTACTTTTTATCATAATTTGATATCAAAAACCTAATTAAATGCATAGATTATTCACAGCAGAAAAGAAACTCATTAAGTCAATATTTTGCATTTTTTAATTTTTACTGGAATTAATATAGAATTGTAGGAAAGGTATGTATAAAGACATTAAAAGATTATTTTTGTCTAGTAATATAACAATAATTGAAAAAACAATGTTTATTATTAAGAAGACAAGACAAAACACAACACTTCTTTTTACATGACAATTTTTCAAAATGAAATATATTTACTTAATGAGTTTTTGCACCAAACCCCAAACCCATGATTTACAAAGAGGTACAATAGTGAAATATATCACAATATGTATTAAGGGAAAGACACTATATCTTTCATAAGCATAAGGAGACTTCAAATTGACAATCATAACAGAACAACCCTTCCAAATAATCATTCCTTACACTAAATAATTTTGAGTGTGCTGGAGATTAAGATATAAACTTTATTATACTTAGGAAACTTCAATTTATAAGAATACTGCAAGTTACAATATTCCACTTCAAAATCAAAGTGTCAGATACAATCTACATGTTCAATGACCAAACAAATAAAGGATTATAAGGAATACCAGAAATCCATTAAGTACTCTTAACTCCATAAAGGAGTTATAAAATAATGACTGTGAAACTATAAATTAATAGAAATCAACCATTGAGTTAGAATCTAAACTCCATGAAATCAACCAATGACTTCACAAAAGTTTTTTTATATCATACAACATTGGAAGCATCCCACTGAATTATAACTTAAAAGATCAATCTTACGCTGACTGTTTTTCGTCCTCTTTTATTTCTTCTAACTTTTCCACAGTCATCCAATCTGGAGGCTGAATTTTGCACCTCTGTTGTTGTTTTAATGTCACTGCCATCCAAAGGGGTACCCTAGTTGGAATGCTAGCTCGAAATGGTCCTACATCACCAGTTATTAGGTGAATAACAGCATTATTAAACGTAGGTATTATTGTAATATACTCCTTTTCAGCTAAAAATTCTATTTCTTCTGGATCCATTGTTTTTCTAATTTACAAAATATATTCCCGCTATTTATTCCGCTAATTAATAGATCCGCGTCATACGTCAACGTCATATCCATAGCACACTCCCATCGTCATCAGAGTCACAGAATAATAAACAATTTAGAGGTGCCTTAGACAAGCATGTTAGACAAGGAAAGAGAGTTGACAATGACGGATACTCTATCACTGGCACCAACACTGGCAACGTTGATTTGTACTCATATTCCATGGAATACTGTAATCAGTTCTGTCCCATGGTACAAAGAATAACAGGTATGATACTCCCGAGAGAGAAATTGAGACGAGTTCGCGCATGACGTCACAATGAGAGAGATTTTAAATATTTCCCGTAAGAACGTTAGCAATCAGAACACAATTAATTTTTAATTGGCAATAAAAAATCATTTTAATGGATTAATAGAGTTTGTATTGAACTATTCCGGATTTATTAAAATATAGGTGTTTTATTATTTTGATTGAAAAAAATAATAATACAGTGAAAAAAAAATAAATCTGTAAAATAAATTTGGGAGTTTTTTTTGTGTTTTTCGCTTTTTAATCCTAGAAAGGTAATCTTTATAAATTTTACGAGCTAGCTTTTGATTGAATTGTCTTATTTGGCGCCAGTATCGATGAGGAAAAAAGTCTTTGTCTAAACGTAAACAGAAGAAAATAATTTATCATAAATTATCTGCACTAAAATCGGAAAACAAATTAAACACAAGGTTTTAAGTTACAATTTTTATTAATTTTCTTTTATTTCTTATATCTTCTTTAAGTTTTAGGTTTAATTTCCTAATTCTAAAATACATTCGAGACCGGAAGAAAAGATGTTTGATTTTATAATCACATTCAATGTTCTCCGATAAGTCAATTAGTTGTTGTATATAATTTTTGCCTGATTTTAATTGATGTTCAGATCCATTGAAATTATTAAAAATAATATTAAGTTCATTAATTTTTGCCACCAATTCTTCTGGAGGTTTCCTTAGACCGCCTTCGGATACTTGATCAATCCACGTGTAAGTGGAAGTATCCGTAGTTTCAGGCAGATCTAATTTCTTACATATATACCCACTGACATATTCCAGTGCATCATAATGAAGTTGGTCTAGTTCTTCCATGTCTGCATCCATTTCTTTTTTTTCTGCTTCGCAGGATAAATTTAAAAAATATGTTTCACTTAACAAAACTTCTCCCAAGTTATCAATTGGTCCATCAATGACCTTATCAGCTTCTGTATTGCCAGCTTCAGATAAAGAACCTTCATTTCTCCCTAAAATATAGTTTTTTAACCGGTAGCGAAATTCCACAGCATCGGGATGGTCATGTAATCCACCAACCCTCCTAATATTGCCAAAAAAATTTTCGAGTACATCTTGATTTAAGTTGTATGTAAGGATGTATTTTATAATAAATTTAGTTTTTATATCCTCAAATAAATTTTTTAAGGAATTGTTAGTTTGAATTATTCCTAAAAATAACAACGGAATTAAATTTTGCCAAAAAGACGATAATATTTATATTAATTATTAGCTCCAAAGAATAGTTTTAATTAGAATATTTCAAAAGCAACATAACATACCTTTCTGAAAAGGCAACAATGATCGTTTTCCTTTAACTTTTAAAGCTTTCATAGCTTCTGACATCTCGTCAATAATCTTATTTTGAACGTCTAGATTTAACCCATAGCCTTGTACTCGTTCTCGGGAATCTGTATAGGGTACCCTAACGTTAAGGCAATCGAACCAATCATTTACCTAAAAAACAAAAAAATGTATGAACAGAAACATAACAAACTTTTAGATTTAGCTTACCAATTTAAAAACTGAGCAGTTTCTATCCAACTTTCGTCCTGAAAGTAACCTAGTGTTCCACACCTATTAATAGCTTGAGCTGTGTTATTTGAAAATAACTTTGTTGCTAACTTTACTTTTTGCCTTTGCTCTTTACGTACATTTAGCATTTCTTCATTTACGTTAAATGAGATTGTTAAATCTGATGTAGAAGTAAGTTTTAGTAATTTATAAATAATGTTCTTATTAATTTCCGCTCCACGAAAGACAAAGCCATTATCAAGAAAATTATTTCTTATAAGTTTTATAAGGTGTGGTACATCACATAAAACATGGATTTTATGATTTGTAGGGCCTATAAACCACGGCTTTTCTTCATTTATTTCAAGATTTTTATGAAGGCCTCTGTTACCACCTCCCAAATCACTAACAATAGCACAGACATGAAATCCTGCCTCTTCTACTTCCTTAATTATGTCAAACAGAATTGATTTTTCCATTTTTCTGTCAAAATCAAAATAAATTGGCTGCTTCCAGGATGTCAGTAGTCCTCTCATCATTGCTACCTGAACATAGTTGGAAGGTTTTAAAAGATGGTCATTTGCTTTGTCGTATGCATAGGTTTTTCGAATCTTCATTTCATCGAAGGAAACAACACATATTTTTTCAGATTCGGATAAGTGAGAATTTTTTAAAATTTTTAGAACAGGTTTTATTATGCCTGGAACAATTTTGACTTTTTTAGTCCATGAACGAAGGGTTGAAACAGCAGGATATGGATAACCTTTTTTCAGCAATAATTTATATGCTTTTGGTCCAGCTGCATGTATGGCAATACCTTGGGAGACTTCCTCAGTAGTCCATACTGTTCTAACTTTGGGCCTTTGCAGTCTTTTTAGCTGTCTTTTGGTAAATATCTTATCTACTCCTGACTTCATTTCTGTTAATTCATTAACCTGCTGAAGTAAGGCTTTGTTCTCGACACGTAACTTTTGAAGTTCAAGATCTTGTGCAGGTTCCATATCTGTATTTAATCTAAAAACAAAAATCATATTTTTAAGCTACTATATATATATTGCATAAAGTTAAGAATATTATGTTTTCATTCAGACGACTGATCACAGCATATTTTAGAACATTTTACATACCCGTCTGATTTTATAATTTCAGGTAAATCAGTTTTGAGTCCTTGACACACCGAGTCCACACCTGATTCTCCAGCTGTAGAACTAAAAAATAAATGTTAAGATATTATTTTTATGTCATAATACTTAAAAGTGTTTCTACCAAAAGATGTAGAATAAAATAATGTTCACCTAGATTGTGTAATTATCTGTTCCACAATCCTCTTTGACTCCCTTTTGGAAAACCTTTCCTGCCTTTTAAGTTGATTTATGGATAAGCTTTTTGATTTTGGTAGATGAAGAGAAGGAATCGCATCACCCTTCAGTTTGGGTCCTTTCTTTGATTCATACTGCAGCAATTCATGCTGCAAATTTCTTTTAAAGTCTTCCGGCTTAAAGTGTTTGGAACAAATCCTTGAAGTTTTAGTATTAAATTTGTCTTTACGGTAACAAGCAATAACCCACAGTTTTTCCACTACCGAGTCCTTGGGAAAACTATAAAACCTAACAGATTTATCGGCACCTTTTGTCTGATTATCACTTAAACAACTATATACTGCACAACGCATTTTATGTTTACGTTGTAAACAATTTTTAGCAAAACCCCCCTAAAAAATACAAGATGGGTATAGGTATGGTTGAGTATTAAATACTGACTCAATAATAATTAAACATACCTAATTTACAATTTCTAAAAGACCAAATTGTTGCCCATATAAAGTAGGTATACCTACAAAGCCACGATCACTCAAAAAACTCGCATAGAGAGTTGAATATATCCTTAATAATTATTATTTTTTACTAAAATGCCTACAAATCAACTTAACTCTCACAAAAACACTATAAAATCTTTCACAAGCTTATTAAAGACGTCAAAAGTTTAAACATTGATAAAATTCAAATTATAAACAAATGTATTATAACTCTCATTATGACGTCGACAGTAGGGGGAGTGGCCTGCGCAATATCATACCTGTCATTCTTTGTACCATGGTTCTGTCCATAGATTAAGTATTCTGTCTAACTTTGAAACAGGTTGATACAAGGTACAAATTAAAAAAGAAGTAGTTGTAGTTGTACTCATTTGTCATTTGACTGAATTGTTCATCAAATTGCAAATGGCAGTAGTGTCATGTTGTTCTAAGGTGTTACGTTATTTATTTGGTGAAAATTAACATTAAAAAAGTTGTTTGATATTGGAATAACTAGAATTTTGTAAAATCATTGCTATGAATAACAAGGAAAAGCTACCGAAACTGGTGGATGTACATCATCAGTCGAATCCTCTTAGTAGGAGGCAATTGCCCCTTGTTGTTGATGATAATTTAACGGTATGGCATTTACGTATTTTCTAACATAGTTTTTAAATAATTTTACGCTATATTCTTTACATAAGATATCGGTTCATGTTCAAATAATAATTACATATATTGAAGTGATTTGACCTAGAAAGTTCAAACTCTCCCTTTTTTACTTCCCTGTACACATCTGATATTCCACTTAAGAATATTTGCGGTCCAGTTTGGTTTACTTTTAAAAAGATTGGTTATTTAGGAATATCGATCGGGACCACTTTATTTTTGTGTGTTAATCTCTTATTAATTATAAAAAAGACAGACATATTGTTTTATACAGGGAAGTAGTATAAAGGTTAAAAGTAAAATATATATGTTTATAGAAATATCTTATTTGGTTTTTTGTTTCAATGTATTTTAATAAGGCTATCAAATTTATTAAAAAGCTATTATATTGCACTTAAGTATATAGAACTAAGTGTAAATAAAATAAACAGGTGGACTGCAATATCCTTCATTCTGTTACTAGTGCAGTTTATTGGGATATATTTTTACTATGTGTGACTCTAATTTAAAGATTCTAATCCCGAAAATATAAACAAAATTAGTGTACTAGGTATCTGAAAATCTAGACTTTATGTTAAGAGAGTTAGTATACCACAGCAACAATGTCTTAAAATTAAAGATTTCAATGTATACTATCATTAACATCTATGTCCCAAAAAGTTAATGACAAATATATATAGGAAGATAAAATAAATTAATTAGAATAACCAAAATAAAGCATAAGTCTAAGGGGAAAGTGAATGTAAAGTTATTATACACAATGTGAGCTGGAGATATAAACTAAATGGAGGAAGACAAATTAAGGTGAGAAGAGAGACACTTATGACCATAGACATATAATACAAATACTGAGTGTAGCAACACAGGCCTGTTTCCCCAGTAAAAACTGATGCAAAGCAGTCCCTGCACCTCTTTCTAATGGGCTAGGCTCATCAACCAGGAAGGTATCAACCTTCCCACTACAATCTCCAAACACAAGAGGGGTAGCAACTTAAATATAACTTAAATGTTTGATGTAACAAAGGAAGAGCCACATGGAATTTTCTTTGATTTCGGATATGGCTAATTGGGTTTTGATTCTTCCACTTTTTTATGTTTGTATTTTATTATTTTAATAATAAATGTGTGTATCTTTAAACAAATGTAAAAGGCAACTGAATGTATTATTATTAAGTATATCGAGGGTTCAAAGACAGTACCTCGTAAGTAACAATAGCCAATTTTACAGGATGAACAAAAAACTGTTTAAGTATTTTTCTATTCTATCATTCTATTTTGGTTTTCCATCACCCAAGATCTTACAGACCACTCTCCTAAAGCTAATGTTCTAAGGTAGATAGATTTTTTCTTCCACAACATTTTAAATTTAACATTTGTTACTGTCTTCCTCCGACATAAGAAAACATTTTGGTGTAGATTTATTATGTTTGCACTTGCATCTTCTGTTCATCTTTCTTTCAGTTCTATTTTTTTCATGAAATGTATTTCACTGACCTCCAGGTTTTCTAAATCCTAAATATTTTTCACAACACATTCTTAGCATTTTGTTCTTTTTCTTCTTATTTTCGCCTTTGTGTTTTTTCTTGTTCTTTGATTTCTTGATCTGTTGCATTTGAAGTGTCATGTTCAATCTCGAAACTTAAGCTAGAATTTGTGTCAGATCTTTCATCGTCTATTTCTGGCTCATAACTTATGTCACTATCCTCATTTTCTTGATTAATAGATTCAACTAAAGTATTATTTTCACTTTGAGAATTTTTTTGGCTAATGTTGATCAGTTCATTGTTGGTAGTTTTTTTCATAACATTTTGTAAACTTGTATGATTATTTTCTAAAGAATTTTCTATAATATATACTATTATTTTCCAGCAAGTCTAATGTCTCGTGTATATTCTCCAAGCAACTAAAACTGTCATCAAAAACCACAGTAGCGTTGTTAATTATGTCTTCCATTTCGTTTGGAGAAAGAACTGGTGCAATAGAGTGAGCATTATCTATTTCCAATAAACCCAAATTAGACAGGGTATTATATTCTGTTATGTCAAACATTTAAATTATATTTAAGTTGCTACCCCTCTTGTATTTGGAGATTTTAGTGGGAATATTGGTGGGTTGCTATTTTAAGAAGTGCTACTTTGTCACTGTTACAACACTGTCACAGTTGCAGTCTGCTTCAGCTGGAATAATGTAGCAGTGACATTTAGTCATGTTTTATTTTATTCTGCTGCACCCACATACCACTAATAACCACTTTGGTCTGCTACTCAAAATGTTGCGCTGGTCCATGGATCATATTTGCGAAAGTAACAGTCACAAAAAGTGAAGCATTTTTGATAGAGTGTTATTAAAATAATGGAGCAGTTGCTATCATATAATAATGGTCTTTATTATTTGCTATTTGTAAAGCGTTAAAAATCCTTAACAAGTTATTAATTTTCTTAGTCATATTAAATTATCATAAGATAAAAAACACAAGAATAAAATAAAACCAATATATATATATAATATATAATATATATATATATATATATATATATATATATAATATATATATATACATATAATCAACGCTAGAAAGGAAATTCACAATAAACAAAGATAAAACAAAATAGTCTCATTAAATCAGCAGTACAAAAAATATTCCCAGAAACTGGTAATAATAAATATAATGATATAAAATGCAAAATTTTTCTACTTTATTTACACTAAGGTGTGATTGTCTTTCTGATATCAATAAATGCCCTGATTTGGAAAAGATACTCTCACAAGGGACATATGTTGCAACTGTACCAAATTTTTCTATCACCACTTTAGAAAGATGTGGGTAATTGTAAGAGTGATCACTCCGCCATTGTAGTGGATCTTCATTTCTGTCTAAGAGATCTTCCTCTAAATATTGCTGGACCTTAATTCTGGCCCTAGATGTGGCAGATACTATAGTCCTCAATGAAAAGGTAGCAGCTTTTTTTTTAAAATGGCCCCATACAGAAGGCTGACCTGCAGTATGATTTTCTGTGTCTGTGGTTTGTGGAAGTGAAAAGAGATTGCTTTGTTTCTTTAGATTTAGAAATTTGTTGAGTAACCAATTTAATAACAAATTCCTTGTCTCATTCAGCTGCATGATTAAAAGTAAATCCCGCATTTTTAAATCTAGGATTAATAAAACTAGACACTAGCAAAGTTTGAGAATTTTCCAAGTCTCCAGGCAATCAGAAATACCTTTTATAACCTGCCCCCCGACCATATTTTGAATTAAAGGCAATAGATCTTCATTTTTCATTCCAATATAAATATTTTCAAGTCCTTTTTTCAAAATTATCACTGAAGATAAAGGCACATATTTTCCTCCACTTATTATTTTAGTCACTTCTTCTATTGGTTTTCTGCACATTGTTTACAAAATAAACACATTGTTTTGTAAACAAAATTGTTTACATTTAATAAGGCCTTAGTAATGCGAACTTCTACCACCAATTCCAAAACTCTATCTAGCATGTAAAAAGTGGCATGTAAAGTACTGCTTGTTTTATGAGCAAAGAGCACATAAGAACTACAAAAGAATAGGTATTATTTAATAATTATTTTTAATAAATTTTGATTCTAGGAATACCCTAACTTAAATTTTTAATTGCAATCAAAATCTGACTAAATTGCAATCCGTATTTATCTGCGATGCAAGCAATGTTTACTCACTCTTACCGATAGCAGCTAAGATTAAACTGCTCCAAAAAATCACTGCTTTTTGTCACCCTGATAATACTGGAGCAGTCACATCTGGTCGCAGCTACACAAAAATGGTTCATTGGTGTATTTTGCCCTATTATTAATTGATTAATGTACCTTCTCTAAATCTGCATATCATCTATTTCAACTAAATAATGTAAAAGACCCAATATTTTTATAACTCTACCAAATTCCATTTTTCATTAAAATAATCTCTTGCAGAAACTCTGGTACCTCTTGTATCTCTGGTAACTTACTGAAGGAATCAACTAATATAAAATAATAACCTCCATTAAATGGTCCAGCATAATCTGCGTGTACTCTTTCAAAACAATAATTTGGTTTTTGCCATTCATGAGTATCTTCAGGAGTTGGATTCATCATCGTCATTGGCTCCACAACCCATGGTGGGTCTTGGCCTGCTCAAGGATAAGTCTCCATTCTCTCCTATTCTTTGCTTTAGTTTTCGAGTCTCATACTCCCAACAGTCTCAAGTCTTCCTCCACCTGATCCTTAAATTGTGCCCCAGATCTGCCTTTCCTTCCTGAAGAAGAGGCAGGAGTTGGATTACTTTTTAATTTATTACAATTATAACAGTTCTTACAAAGTGACTCTTTATCTATATTAGGCTATACCAACAGTAACTGCGAGCTAAGTTTTTCATCTTAACAATGTTAAAGTGTGCTGTGTGTAATTCCTTTAATATTTAGCTCTAAGTGTACTTGGAATTAAAACTCTTTGACCTCTTGACAAGGGTTGTAAAGTTTGATCTTGCAATGTGTGAAATACTAAATCCTTTACATCAATAGGCAAAGTTTCTATTATATTTAACTCCTGAGTATCTGGTTCATCATGGATAAAATATTTGTCTGCTCTAATGGGTAATTGTGAAAGTGCATCTGCATTGCAATGAGAAAGTGTATTTTTGTTAACAATATCATAGTGAAATCCCTGTAAATAAATAGCATAATGTTTCATTCTAGTAGTGCTAAGAATGGTAAACTTTTATTTGGTAAACTGTTATTTGGTGCGAAAATTTGTAATAGAGGTGTATGATCAGTAAGTAATGTAAATTTTCTATTACACAAGTAATTAAAAAAAAAAAAATACACCAAAAATGATACTGTATGCTTCCTTATCAATTTGTGAGTATATTTGTCGTATAGGACTCAAATTTTGTGAGGTAAACTGTATAGGTCTCTCTGTTCCATTTGGGAAAACATGGAAACAAAAGTCCATAAGGTGAAGCATCAGTAGCCAAGATTAATTTTAAATTTGGATCATGACACAAAACTTTATCTGAAGAAATTAATTTTTTGCTGTATCAAATTGCTTAGACCATATGAATTGTACATTATTTTTAAGCAAATTATTTAATGGTTTTAGAAGTGTACTTGTATTTTTAATAAGCGTTTATCATAATTTACTAATCCAATAAAAGAATGTATTTGAGTTTTATTTTCAGAAATAGGTGCATTAATTATTGCATTTACTTTATCTTTGCATGCTGAAATACCATGTTTATTTATTTTAAACCCTTAATACTCAATTTTATCTTTTAAAAACTCACTCTTTTCAATATTTATTCACATATTATGCTCTGCTAATTTCTTGAAAATTTGATCAAGTCTTTCAATGTGTAATTTTGTATTTGGTGCTGTGACTTTTATGTCATCTTGAAAAATTGAAATTCCTTCTATACCCTGTAATATTTGTTCCATTATCCATTGGAATTTAGCTGGGGCCCAAGTTATACCAAACATTAACTAGTTTGAATGATATAATCCTGTATGTATATTTAAAGTAAGCAAGTGTCTCATTTCCGGCTTAACCTGTAATGGTAAAAATGCCTTAGTGGTATCTATTTTGAAAAATTTTTCTCCTGTCATTTGAGATAACAAATCCTCAGGAGTAGGTAAAGGGTGCTCATCAATTTCAAGATGTGGATTTAATGTTACCTTAAAAGCACCACAAATTCTTATGTTTTTTGCCTTAGATTAGTAACAATAATAATAGCTATTACATGTTTTTATTTTGTTATGTTCTTAATACAGCATTTATTTTATTTTCTCTTGACAATAAATTAATTTAAATTGACTTATTTTTTGATTAGTTATGTTCAAAATAAATGTTTCTTCCAATCTCGATCAGTTTTTTTTTCAATCTTATTGAAACACTAAACTTAAACCAATGTATCTCTGAGATATACCGCGACCTATACAATACACTTTATGACCACGACCTCTGAAGAGTTTATATTATTTTGTATTAGTATTATAAATATCTTTGATGTTTTAAAAAATAAATGCTATGAAATTTCTATTAGTAATAGAAATTTAAATCTGAACATGAACATTAAAATCCAGCTTAACTGCTATTTTAAACCTTTTTATAATCTTTTAAGGTAAATGACCAGTAATTGCCACTATAAGAAAGTTAAAACTAAAAACCATATAAAGCCAAAAAACCAATAATTGCCACACAATTTTTCAAAATACCAATTATTCCCACCCAGTCATTGCCATACAGAAATAACTCTACATTTTACTGAAAAATCTTGTTTAGTAATAAAAATTCCACAGGTTTTAGGCCTCAAATACATCCACTGGCAAAGTAAATTCATAAAGGATCCGTTCACCAGTGGATAAAATAATAGGGGTCGGCGGTATGCCTAAAATACGATTTTCGTTAACAAAGCAGATGTATTTTTCATTACAAATAAGAATGTTCTTTTTAGCACTAACAGATTTCATAGACATTACTTGTACATCGTTATTGTCCATAAGGCCTTGGATAATACAAACATATCTGTATGTTATGGATTTTTTTTACCACCTAGGAATTTCACAAGTACATAGTTTCCCACACTAAGTTCTCCGTGAGTTAATGGGCAAAATTCTTTGTTAGGGTCATCACAAAAGTCTATGTCATCAAAGCTGCTACCACTCTCGACCCATTCTTCATCCTTTCCATCATCATCAGAAATATCCCGTTTTAGCTTCTCTTTTAATAGACATTCTTGCTCTCTTGCAATTTTTCTTTGGTTTTTTCTTCTTCTTTCTTTTTCTTTTCAGTTCCTTTTTTCAAGTGATATTCACGCCAAGCTTCTGATTGTACCAAGGATGGAATCTTTTCCTTTAGTTTTATCTTCTTTGTCTGAGGTTTTGGATCTGACCAAAACAGTGCTTTCTTAAATGGGGTAGGAACTTTGCATGGACTCTCCAAGAGTACATGTGATGTACTTGGTTCAGGAGTAGACAATATATCTTGAGCTATGAGTACCAGAGATATTTGGTTGGAAATTTTTTACTGGTGTGCAGTTGAGTTGGAAATATGATAATATTGTTTTGTATGGTACATTTAATTTGGTTTGGTAGTGTTTCAATTGTCCATTCTTTCCATATGTTAAAAAGGGATTTATCCTCAATAGAACCATTCCAATCCTGATTTTCATTTAAAGTTACCTTGAACCTATTTAAAGTTTCTTCACCCGGCTTTCCTTCAAAATACTTAAGTGCTTAAGTGACACTCTTTGTGTCACAAAGCTTGTCAAAAACAAGCGAAACCATTTGTCACTGGGACGGCTATGAATAAATGATTTCTCTCTTTCTGTAGAATTTATTATTTTCTGAACTGTATCCAAAAGCTGAACTTTTGAAACAGGAAAATGTCTTTCTGCTAGATGTAAAATCCATTTCACTAATTCATCTTCTTTGGTTAAAATTGTAAAAAGGTCCATAGAACAAAATAATGGTGACTTTCCATCTCTCTTATGCCTCAAAGTACTATGAGGAACTCCATGAATTCTTGCTGCCGTAGCTGCTGGGATTCCCTTTTTCACATTCTCTAGGGTTTTGGCCAATTGCTCTTTCGAATAATTCCGTTTAGGTGCCATTTCCTGAATGAATAAAATACTTGTAATACCAAATATTAATGTAACCAATGATTGCCACTTTAGAACCAGTGATTGTCACCACTGGCAATAATTGGTAAAAGTAAAGTTTTTGTAATAAAAAAAATAGTGGCAACACCGTAATTTTAAATAGTAAATTTACACACTATAATGAATTAAAAATAAGCCAAACCAATAATGGCCACTTGTGGCAATGACTGGTATTCATAAAATATTTTGTAACCAGTCATTGCCAGGTACATTTCTTTAGAAATATGTACCCTTAACTGAATTTAAACAGCAAACAAATGTAGTTTAGAGTATTTAAGAGGAGCATATGTGTAAATAATTTTATAAAACAATCATTTACAAAAGTGAATAAGAAAAAGAAAAATGTACTTACCTTAATTTTTTCATAAGAAGTCACAAAAAATAGGAAGAAATTTTAACACAACACTACTCTAAGGGGTATACAACAAAAATGGCTGATGCTTGGGTATTGTACAACAGTATACAGTTGCCAAACTTAATAAGGTATTACTACTTGCAAAAAATATAATTTGATTTCAAGTAATTTTCTTATTTTCTTAGAATTTAAGGGTCAGTGGCAATAATTGGTAGAGTGGCAAGGACTGGTTGTTTACCTTAGTTATATTATGTGTACATAATTTATATAATAGTATTACGCTTTTATAAACCAGAACTATTTTTTCTAGCTTGTTATGGATATCAAAGGGTCTGGGATTATATGTGATAATCAAGTTTTACGTGGCAAAGAGCTTGACGAGTTTGCTTGCAAATGGAGTGTTCTGCCACCTTGTGAATTACGAAAAGCTCTTCAAATCACTAAATCGGAATTAATGCATGTTTTAAATCAAAATGTGCCATGTGTTGGATGCAGAAGAAGGTAAGTTAATTGCTTATAATAATATTGTTTCAGTTGTGTTAAATAAGTTAACCCCCAAACCAATAAATAACAATTCTAAATCAAGCAAAAACCAATATTTCATGGTATAAGGACACTAATAATTAACAAAATTAAATATGATTAGGAGAGTTTTTTTAAGAATCCATCTGTTATAAACTGGTCACACTGCAGCCAGTTGGTTTATTGTACATCTTTTATTTATTCATGATTACCCACTAAAGAATTCACATGTTTTGAAGTCACTCGATAGTCTCCAAAAAGTGTTTTCTGCCTGTGATCTAATTACTCAAAGTCATCCAAGATATGGTAACTGTTTCAGCTTCCCTCCTACATAATCTGCAGCTTAAGTCTCAATAGAACAGCCCTGATCAGTTCCAGGTCACAGCTCCAGCTGTGACCTGGAACCTACACTAGTATAATACTGTTATGTTCTTCATGTCATTCCTACACTAGCCTAAAGTTTACATTAGGACTTTGAAGAGCCCCCATGGCTCTTGGTTATCCATGCATGTAATGATCTTCAGTCAAAAACCATGTCATTATTTCTCTTGCATAGTGTAAGATTGCATAAATATGTACCTGAGATGTGTCAAAATCTGGTCATGTGGCAACAGTTGCTTTAGGAGATTGAAGAATGGTTACTTCTGATTGGTATGTAACCATTTGTCTACCAGCATTTATCGCGAAACTCCGACAAAGCAACACACAACGAAGGATCATCCTACATTAGGACAATTCAAGTGCTTACACTGCCCAAAAGACAATAAAGTTTTTAGAGCTTAAAAAAATTAACTTGTTAAAACGATCCACTGTATAGCCCTGACCCAAGCCTTCCTCAAGTTCCCACAGATCAAGAATTCAATGCGTGGTCCGCGATTCCAGTCGCCAGAAGAAGCCATCTTCTTCATGCACCATGTCCTTTCAGAATGTTGGTTACCATCATAGCTATGTTAATTTTATTCACTGCCACCCTAAATAGCATGCTTGTATCAACACCATACCAATCTCGCAAGTTCTTCAACCATGAGGTTCTTCTTTGTCCTGGACTGCGTTTGGCTGCTTTTTTCCTTGCATGATATTTTGAAGAAGCCATCGATGTCTTTAAAACAACGATTTTGCAGGTGTCAACTGAAGAGTGGAATAATTGGTTTCAACATTAGTCCAGTTGTCAGAGAGTTGACCCCTAAAAATCATACGAACAAGTATGTAACCACTTTTACCCCTGGACTTCCCCCTAAAACCACCCTCGCAGGGGGTAAAAACGCAAAAAAAATCGTTTTACCAAGAATCTGTACACCGTAGAAAAAAATGTTTCAAATAAACAATGTAGCTGAGAAAATTTTAAACAAAAATGTTAAAGCATGTTTATAAGCATGTTTTTGTGTAGCATGAATCGTTCTCATTGAAACAACGCTTGAAGCGACCGTCGATATATTTTGATCCAAATGTCCTATCGATAAAAATAGTTGCGTTTTAAAGGCAAAGAGCAGCTTTTATATGCAGTTTTTGTATTTTGCCGAAAATAAACCTAGTTTTTATAAAGGTGTATTGACTGCCAGCAACGCGGCTCCCGCGTTTTGACAAACTTTGTTTCAAGTATCGGCCCGCGTAATTCGTAAGATCAATTTTATGGGTCTAATATTCCGCTGGCGTATGAAGATTAACATGTTACTGTGGGTGACAGTTAAAAGGTTAACTCTTACTGGTGACGTGCCACAGTTGTCACGCAACTGGTGACGTGCCGTCAAATTGACACCGCCATCAAATTAATATTAAGAAATTGAATGTTTTTATTTTTTAATTACTAACGCCTAAATACACCTCATAAAGTGGCGTTTGCTTAAATTTTCTCAAAAAACAATAAATTCATTAAAAAAACATAAGACGATAGTTCATTTACCACGCTTATTTACAAAATAAATCACTTCTTTGCTTTACTTAGAATAATGCAATGGGTAAACTTAGGCAAAAATAGGTATAGAATAAATAAAAGCATACGATACTTAGCGTAGACTGTAACAAGTATTACAATTTCTTTAAACAGTCCAAACAAGTTGGTCTCTTGCATTCAACACACGCATAAGCAGATCTTTTTTTAGCCTTGGCGGACAGATAAGGCAGGTTTTTCTATTTGGCAACTTCTCATTCACTGTTTCGACAACCGGAACTGGAACCTGAAGTATCCTACTAATATTCATTCAAATTTCTCTAGGAATTCGTGTGTTGGCTAGTCTTCTGGTAAGCAGTGCTGTTACTAAATCATGTGCTAAACTTTTGAGAAATTGGAATCGAGTTATTTTCTCTTCAGAATTTGCCGAACAATACATAATATATGCATTTGTAGAAGCTATGTCAACAACTCTGTAAAATATTGACATTGGCCATCTACGTGTACGGCGACTGCTCGAATATTTGCTGCATTTTTCATCCAGAGCATCTACCCCACCCTTTGTCGCGTTATAAAATGCAATAATTTCAGGCTTTCCAGAATCACCGTCAATATGTACTTTCACTGTGGTACATCGATGAAATAAGTATAACCGCCTTGCTTCGCTTTGACACATGAGAAAAAAGCAGTAGTTCTTTAGTGAACTCATAAAGAGATTTGTCAATTTTTTTGGAAACCATTGGAAGGGACGCCGGTTGAATTTCCTTTTTATTTTTTTTTTCAACGTTCCTACGTATGTCAAACCTTTCATCTTTATGATATCCACTAGTTCTATAGAGGAAAACTAGTTATCGGCGGTAGTGTTCCTGTTTGTCTTTTCTTGATCATCCAGGCCTACTCCATCGGCATTTTTTTCTCCATATATATATATATATATATATATATATTTATATATATATATATATATGCATTGAACAAATAACTGGTTCGGGCATCACAGACACATTACTTTAATTCCATATTTTGCAGGCTTTTGTGGCATGTAGATCTTGAATTTACATCTCCCTTTAAATCCAATAAGCATTTCATCGATGCATCCAGTGGTACCAATAGAGTGTAGCTCCTGGCAGTTCTGTAAAAACATGTAAAAAACATCAGAAATAGCAGCACATGGATCAGTCTACTTTCTTTCATCGCGTGTAAAAGGATTGTCAAATCTCAGAGCGCTTAAAATGGTCAAGAATCTTTTCTTCGACGTTACGGAACGAAAAATATCTCGGCCAGTTCCGTCTGTAGCAAAGAATGAGTCGACATATTCGTGATTCGATTTAAATATTGATGAATATAACAGCAATCCTAAGAAAGCTCTAAACTCAACTGTGTCTACATCAGCTAATTCTGACCTGTTATCATTTGCATACTTGCTCCTTATAGCAGATAATTTGTGATTGGTCCACTCTAGTATTATAGTAACTATATTATCAGATAATAATCTTTCAAATATGTATTTACGATTATTTTCGGGTAAACGAATTGCAGTGGGAATCTTGATTATGTTATGTATAGCAGTTCGTACATTTTTTCTGGAGGAACGCTTGACCACTTGAATCTATTTTTACCATAAAAATATTTTTTATCGTTATTACCTTCATACTCGCTTTCAGGTGTAGTACTTGTTTCTTCAGAAGGTAACAAATAGAAGAAGGTAATAGAAGAAGCATAATTAAAATATTTATCATTTATGAAATATCTTGTTACAAATCTGATCATTTTGTCTGTAAAAATAATAGAGTAACATTTTTAATATTCAAATGAAGACCAGTTCTATTGCACCAATCACATAAAAAATAAAACTATCGGGAAAGAAACGAAAGGCAGAATTTACAAAACAGTCATCAGACCAATAATGACATACGCGGCAGTAACAAGACCTGACACAGAGAGGACAAAAAGGATGTTAGAAACAGCAGAGATGAAAATACTTAGAAACATTGATGGTAAGACACTATGGGACAGAGCTAGAAGTACAGATATACGACATATATGCAAGGTGGGGAACATCAAAAACTGGGTAAGTAATAGAAGAGTAGAATGGAACGAGCATATAAGCCGAATGACAACAAATAGAGTAGTAAAGGCGGCAAGAGACGGTTCCCCAATAGAAAGACGATCAGTAGGAAAACCACGAAAACGATGGAATGACACAACTTACTGGAGGCACATTGAAAAGTAGACAGTCATGTATATAAAAAAAGAAGAAGAACACGACATAAAAAATCCAGATCTAATTTTAGTCCATCACTAAATTAAACACTGACAATCTAAGAAACAATTTACAGTATCATTAAGATATGTTGCAAATAATTGGTAATGTGTTCACCCTGAGAAATGTCTGAGCTTTTTCTTCTTTAAGTGCCGTCTCCCAATCGGAGGTTGGATGTCATGATCACTATCTTTACTTTATCTACTGCTGCTCTAAAGAGTTCTATAGATCGGACATTTAAACCAGTCCCTTAATTTCTTCAACTATGACACTCTCCTTCTTTCTATACTCCTTTCTCCTCTTATCTTTCCCTGTATTATCAGCCTTAGCAGTTCATATCGCTGTACCCTCATTACGTGTCCCAGATATTGTAAGTTTCTTATTTTAATTGTGTTTATTATTTCGCATTCTTTGCCCATCTCTCGCAATACTTCCGTGTTAGTTTTCTTCTGTGTCCATGCTATTCTAAGCATCCTCCTGTAACACCACATTTCAAAGGACTGTAACTTATTTATGTGTTCTTGCTTCAATGTGCAGCTTTCAAGTCCATATTGCAGTATCGAAAACATGTAGCATCTCAGTGCTCTTACTCTCAGTTCTAATCTAAGATCTTTGTTGCAGAGTATTGTTTTCATTTTTACAAACGTATTTCTTGCTATTTCTATCCTAGCTCTTATTTTGGTTGTTTGATCATTATTGTCTGAAATCCAGGTTCCTAGGTATTTGTATTTATCAACCCTTTCTATAGGTACATTTCCCAAATGTATGTTTGTTGGTATATTTGTTTTCTTTGTTATTATCATGTATTTGGTCTTTTTTATATTCATTTTTAATCCTTATTTTTCACAGAAACTGTTTGTTTTGTTTAGCAGTAATTGGAGATGTTCACCCTTGCCATAATCACGGTGTCATCTGCATATCTTATGTTGTTAATAGGTCTTCCGTTAATTATTATTCCTTCACTTTGAGATAGTAATGCTTCTTAATCAAAAATGGCTTCATTATAATACATTAAATAGCAATGTGGACATAATACATCCCTGCCTAACTCCTCTCCTGATTTCAATTTCTGGACTGGGTTCGTTATCTATTACGATTTGTGCTCTTTGATTCCAGTAGAGGTTTGTTATTATTCGTAAGTCCCTGTGGTCTGAGCTAATCTTTAGTAATTTTTTGACCGACGATTAATTTGATATTGATCAAAATCCTGTCACCTGTCAACGTTTTTGTAGAAAGATGAATATCTCAAAAAAATATAGTTTCTTTGATTTTTGGAATCTTAACCCTTTCGGTCACGCTTTTTTTTTATTACAGTGAAAAATATTTTGTTAATAATTCCTACCCAATTATGGTATTCTTAACGTTTTTTGGTAAGAATATTACCATTTTTTTATTAAAATAAGGCCCGTTTTTGATGTCGTCAATTGACGACATTGTGACTAACTGGTTACAAACTAATGAGTATGACATAATTTTACAGCTATACGTTAGGATAAAAATACATTTATTTATTAAAAAAAATGATTTAATGATTATAATATATTAAACAAAATTTCGATTTATGAAATTGTAAAAAATAATTTTTATTTTTTGTCAAACATAGATGTACTTTAAATTTTTGGCAAAGGGAACTGCCTTTATATTCTGGGAGTTTACATCTTCAGATTTCGTTTCTGCATGCAATGGAAAATGCGCTATCCTGTCAAACTTTACATCATCAATATGCCGGTTTTCCTAATTCTTTTTATTGTTCAATGGTTCTGATTTAGTTCCATTTGACGGGCGCTGTATTTTTCTAGCTCCTATGCGACATGAAAATAGAGCTTCTACAATATGGGCCCAAAATGAACTAAATCTAGTTTCTTTAGATGGCCGGAAATAGCCCTAAATCCTTTATTTGACTCATTTTTAGATCTAATAATACCGTGAAAATGGTTATTACTCAAGTCGTTGAGTCACGATGTCGTCAAATGACGACATATGATTTCAAAAAAATAATTTGACATATTATGGAATTTTGAAGTGTAATTACTATTAAATTTTATTATTACACCTAGAAGCTTCCAATATTTGAAAAGAACAGATTTATCTCAGTTTCAGAAGGGTAAAAAAATATAATAATTTTAGTAGCATCGATAGCTTTCATAAACCGTTGTGAATGTAAACAGAGAAACTGCTTTAGTTCAACTGGAATGTAACACATTGTATTACGGGTCCTAAATCTAATTAATATTGGATGTTGTGAGATAACTACACTGTTGCTATACCATAACATCTTGTAATATTTACTTAAACAAAGTTAAAATTCTTGTGTCGTCAATTGACGACACTGTGACTGAAAGGGTTAATATTATAATCTATAAAATATGTCTTATTATTTTACAAAGAATTTAAAATACGTAGTATTTACATACATACAAAGTAATATATAGGATGTTACATTAAAGTGCAAATTATCAGATTTCAAATTTAATTATTTTCAGAGATTCTGATTTGTGATATGAAACACCCTGTATAATTGTATAAGCCAAAATTGTATCAATCAGATCAAGGTTTTTTACATATGTCTCAAAAGATATAGAATATTTACTGGTTTACTTAATCAAATTTGCAATTCATCATATAAATACACATAATGTGATTTATTAATTAAAAAGTCAAGGATTTTTTTTAGAAACTTATGACTATTTTGTTTGTAATTAATCTCAAGTTAACTGTTTTATTATTTTTAGTTTGTAAGAAATAAATAAATATAGTAATTCTATAGGGAACTAAATCTCAAACTTTACTTATTTACTCATAATATTAAATTTGTTGTCTTAATTTATTGATTTTGTTTTCTATTCAACCAGTTGATCTTTGTGTCTACTTTTATTTAACCCATTTAGGGGTTAAATGTGACAAGGGTTTGTGAAATAAATAAGGTTTTTTCAGCTATTTTCTCTATTTGTTTTTCTGTCAACTCTTTTTTTTAGTCATAATTTCTAATTATTCAATATGACACAAAACACTGTCAAACAATCGTTATCGCCGATGTAATATGAATCGTTGGTTATCGCTCATAAAATTTGAGGTTATCTCGAAAATTGCTGTTTGGTACATTTAATTTTAATTAAGATCTAATTCATCATGCAATACAATATCAATATCTATTATAACAAAATGTTGAATAAGTTCTCATCACTTGTATCAAGTATCAAGTTAGTCATCACTTTTATCAAGCTCTGACGTCACAATGGGCGAAGCATTAGAAATGTTTGGAAAGGTTTTTTCTAAGCCCTGCCCATTGTGACGTCACACTTAGATAGTCCATTTACGAAATGGCAATAAATAACGAAGTTAATTCGGACGAGGCGATCCAAGTCGCAAGACGAAATCGTTTTTGCGGGTGTAGGGTAATCCCCGAAATGCGATGAATCTAGTAGGTGCTTAACCAACCAGAATATAGCCGTAAGTGTCAACCATGGAACAAAATATTTCAGTTTGGCAGTGTTGGCATGTTTTTGTAATGTATATGTTACAAATGTATGTGAAGCATGTGTATGCTTCAAATATAAAGAGAGAAAGCTTTTAAAAAGTACATTTTGACCAAATTATTTTATGAAATCTACAATTTTTTAATTTATTTAAAACAGGAATGAGTAAATATTTGTTTCTTTTGAGATTAATTGCAGTTAATTATTAGAAATTTTATTGGCAATTACCCTTGGATAGATTTGGCAATATTCAAACCACCAGTCGCCAGATTACAGCGGAAATATACCAAACGTTAATTTTAAGACCATTCCTTTATCATTTTGGAATGTTCCTGTTATAAATTGTACTGTAAACTTCCTCTTACTTGAAATTGTGCCGTGAGTTTGTCTTCTTAATTTTCTATTGCTTTTAAATGTAACACTGAATAATTTTGTTACGGGTTGTGGCTTATTTTCATATAGCGATTGATTCTAAGGACGTGGCAACACTGCTAAACCAAAATATTTTGTTCTATGTTCGTTCGTTCGGTTGATGTTTGCGACTATTATATTGTAGTTGCCTCCTCGTTAACGTTGTCCTTCTAGTTTACTTATTTAAATTTGAAAACCTCTTTTCTCTCTACTGAAAAAAATTTGAAAATGTTGTCATTACCACTTGAAAAAGGACGGTTTGGTGATGACGATTTGAACCCGTGTTTACCACTAAAAGTCCATGCAACCAGACACGAACTGAGTTTGGATTTATGGTTAAAGAGGTTAATGATTATAATGTTTTCTCGTTAATTGTGTGCTGTGTATTTATTAACTTTTTTTTTGCAGTGTGGATAGACTTTATTTTCAGTTATTCAATTTTGGACATCCAACATTGGATCCATTGATTGTTAAACCTGATGGAACTATCACTATTAGAGAAGATAAACAGGCTTATCCAATTTTGGGATCCATTTTTCACGATCATTCGTAAGTAATTTAAAATTGTATGTTTTTAATACCAATTTTTAAAAAAATCTTATTTCTATTTATTAAAATAAAATTTGCAAATATTTTATAATTTTATAAAAAATACACTTGATAAATTTATTTCTTGATTCTTATTTTTTATTGATTTATTTATGTGGCATTTTTACATTAACTACAGACTACCGACTTATTGAAGTGAATACTTCTTATCGCTCGGTATGATGTTTTTCACGAGCCGGGAATCCTATTGATTCGTGAATGAATATTCTCTCTTCTGTTGCCGATGATAATGTAGCTTTGTCTATTTTTTTAAATAATTTTAAACTGTTTGTTCTTGTATAGTGTAGTATTATCAAATACTATAGACTATAATACATCCAACTCCGATAGGCAGCACGTTGCTTCTAGCGCCACAGCGGCTTGAGTTGATAACTACGTTTTGTCAACATAAACATACAAATTTTCTTTTTCTAATTTTTGTATTATTAGCTAATCTCGCTAAAATAGGGATGCTATTGTCTATTCGCTTAGCTAGGGCATATTTTGACAGACTCATTGTCGGAAACCTACAACACAACAATTCCTACTTCTCAGTATTAATAGCTCAAGTGTACTACTATTGCAGACTTCTTTCTTTGAAAAAAAGAAGAATTATTCTAAATAGTGGAAGTGTATACTAAACCATCAAATTTTCCCTGTATATTTAAAATATAATATTTGAATTGTTACAATTTAAAATATTGTAGTAAATATTTGTATTATTCGCGTTGTTTATTTAATTTAATATTGTTTTATTATATTTGTTTAATTCTTTTGTTAGTTCTATTCAGTTAATTAATTAGTTATATTTTAAATTTTATTATTATGGATAGTCAAAGTTTTCCATTTGTTCCATCAGCTTATGTGTTGGTAAGTTTTTCTTAATAAACATGATAAAATGTTTTTTAAAAGTTAATATTTTTAGATTAGTTGTTTCTAATTTAATATAAACTTGTTTATACCTACATGGAGGTTCTTGTTGTTTGTTTGGGTTTATATGACTGCAGACTGCGGCCAGGACACTGAATTCATTAACCATATGTGGAAGATTTTAACATCCTCAAATGCTAATGAGCAAAAATTACTATTGAACCACGAATTTGCCTAGTCAAATTACTAATATTTGCTTTTAGCATATGGAAGTACACTTATTTTGTAAGATAATAAAACAACAGTTTATGTTAATGCTATCCAATGAACTGTTAATCTTTAATCATTGATTCCATCCTAGTCACAACATAAGGAACTTGCTGTGTCTTATTTAACCTCACTTTGACTTTTAATTTTGTAGAATTTACTCCCACTTTTTTTATTTTGTACAATAAATAATTTTATTATTTGTTATCAATACATAATACGGTGTAAATAAATAAATATTGATTGTCGGCAAAGTTCTATTTTATTTACTTTTGTTTACATTAATATTGACTAAGAGCACGTATGCTTGGTTGTATAGTAATTTCCAGCCACTTCGAGTCTGTCAAAAAGTAACTAACTTCGCAAAAAAATAATTACTAAAATCACTAGACAGTTCGGACTGAGAATAGCGAACCGGGTATATGTCATGTTACATTAAATAAATTACCAGCGAGTGCAGCATACACAGCTAACTTTATTGAGAAAGTGGACACTTTATTTGACATTTTTAATTCTTCAAAATATAATGACAAGAAATTCAGAAAGCCAATTTCAATAAAAAATCATTCATATTGATAAATTGGACGATTTAAAAGAATTTCTAAGTAATATCAGAGAATTGAACAGAAGAAGAGTTAATCCAACATGTATCAATGGATGGATATCAAATATTAATTCTCTGAAGTTGCTTTGGAATGATTTAAAGAGCAATTATGGGTTTCAATTTCTTTTTACAAAAAGGCTAACCCAAGACTGTATACAAAATTTATTTTCTATTATTAGGGCTAAGGGTTTTAATAATAATACACCTGACAGTGTGAAATTTAGGTGCAACTTGCGATCTGTCATGGCAAATCAGTTACTGCAACCATCAGCGGACAGCAACAGCGACATTGATGCTTGTTCATTTTTAATTCAAAAAGATGAAATGCTCAAAAAACCCAATTAAAGTATTGCTTAATAATCCTATCGAGCATTGCACCGAAAACGACATAAGTAATGACAATTACGATATGATCGAAAAAAAATCTGAGACTTATGTGTTAGGATGAGTTTGCAAGTCAATTGCCTCACGAACAATGAAGAAATGCAGTATGTAACTCTTTTAATAATTATTCTTTAGAAAATACCTTAATAGAGTTAAAAAAATATGAGAAATCATCTAATTTTAAATTTCCAAATGATGAAGCCAAGGGAGCTTCAGATAAAATTAATGAAATATTTAAAAGGTATTTTCAAAATTATATAAAAGAAAGCGTTGAAAATGTTAAATATAAATTGAAATTAAAATGTGACTTTCAAGAAACTCTCCAAAATGTATGTACAAATTGTTACAAGACTTTTATAGATAAATATTTTAATGTGTTAATAAAAGCTTATGTAAATAAAATTAACGACAGTAATAAGAAAAAATTATATAAATTAAAATGTAAAAATATCAAATTAAAGAAAATAACTCACAATTAAATTTGTATTTTGATTTAATCTATAAATAAACTAATAAATTACACTTATTAAATAACAGGCAATTAAATGCATAAGTTTGTAGTTATCAACTCATACCATGAGATGGCGCTATTTTGTTTGCTGCCACAAAACTAATGGGAAATGTCAAGAGTTGTATGTATTATAGTCTATAGTATTTGGTGTTATGTACAATTTTATGTTCATGACATTCTGTGATTGTTGGATAGGCCAAAATTGACGAAATGCCCCTGAAGAGACTTTATGAAGCGAAAAGTACTTGGGCAAGATTTAATTAATCAAACGGTGCTCGATATCTGCCTTTCATTTTATCAAAGTTCATTTATTCGAGCATTCAACCTTATATCAATTTAGTAATAAGCAGACAGAAAATTTCATTAACCTACCAATACCAATAGTAATAATACGCTATAAGAAGTATTTACTTCTGTCGGCACTCCCAAAGTAGCACGCTCTTTTTTTTTTAAATAAGCTGTCATCAATCAGCCAATCGCTTCCACTGCTGGACATAGGCCTCCCTCAGTTCTTTCCAGTGTTCTCTACACTGGGCCGCTTGTAGCCAGTTTCCCGCTACACGTTTTATATCATCGGTCAATCTAGTCGGTGGTCGTCCTCGGCTTCTTTTATAGTTTCTAGGCCTCCATTCCATAATATATCTTGTCCACCGTCTATCTTGTGCTCTGGCTAAGTGCCCTGCCCAGTTCCACTTAAGCGACGTGGTTCTTTCGATGATGTCTTGAACTCCTGATCTTTGTCTAATTTGTTGGTTTGTTATGTGGTCTCGAAGGCTCACGTTCCATGGTTCGTTGTGTAACTCTGAGTTTATTCGCAGATTTTTGCGTGAGTGTTAAAGTCTCTGCTCCATAAGTTGTACAGGTAAAACACATTGGTTATAAACCTTTCGCTTGAGACACATGGGAATTGAACTTTTTAGAATATGGCTTAATTTGCCAAATGCTGCCCAAGTTAGGCCTATTCGCCTCTGTATTTCATGTGTTTGATTGTCTCTGCTTATTTTGATTTCATGTCCCAGATATTTGTAAGTGTATGTTTGTTGTATGGTATTATTGTCAATAGTTATATTTCCACTCATTACGACTTTTTTTATAAGTTTAATTTTCTCAAAGTTTATCTTTAATCCTGATCTTTCAGACGGACTTTTAAGCGAATGCATCATAGAAACTGTATCCTGTAAATTATCCGCGATTAATACAACATCATCTGCAAATCTTAGGTGATTTAATCTTTCTCCATCTATATTGATGAACATATCTTGCCATTGAGTGCTCTTAAATATTGACTCTAGAGCTGCCGTGAACAATTTTGGTGAAATATTGTCTCCTTGTCTAACTCCTCGACCTAAGCTGAATTTTTCTGTGTCTTCGTGTAGTCGTATACTTGATGTAGCGTTCTCGTAGATGTTTTTGATTAGTGTCATGTACCTGTAATCTATTCGGCTTTGATTTAGGGCTTCCAGTATTGTTTCAAACAGAATCATACTTAAACGTCGGAGACAATCAGTGGAGGCATAACGAAGCCTCACTTGAAAAATAAGGAATACCAGAAATTTGTCATCTTTTGATTTTTGGCTTTCCTTTTATTTCTATTTAATTATTTTTTTTGTGAGTCAGTACACCTTAACTGTTTTTTAATTAACTTGAAAGCAAAAGTTTGTCACTGAAATATAAAAATGAATAATTTTAACTAAAAATATTTTGTTTTTAGTGTTCGATTGGCAAAATTAATTGAAAATCAACCAAAGAGAAACAAAAAGAGCGTTAGATGTCTATTACATTCTTTAGATTCACAACGTAGCAGACCTCTAACGCCAGTTTGGAGGGATGTGTGGGAGTGCATGAAGCCAGAGTGTAAGAAAGATGTCTGCTTGATTAAAGCAACTAGTCTTCATAGTACATTGGAAACATATTTGCGTAAGCATAGATTTTGTGGTGAATGTAGAACAAAAGTTTTAAAAGGTAAGCAAAAAACACTTATTTTTGTCTAATTTTTACAAATGTCACAAAATTTTTAGTTTTATTGAACATAGATATATATGAATTTCTATTCTTTTTATTAATTTTGTCATTATACTTTTGATTTTCGTTAGTACTAACTAACACACTACGTAGTACTCAAACTCTGTCACCTTTTTGAAGCAATACTCTTTACTCTTATTGTTTGTGATAGTCTTCAGTTGTGTGTCTTCATATGTCTCCATTTCCATATACTTTGTTTTTTGCTCATTAATAATTAGTCCATACTGTTTAGCCTTCACTTTAAGAGTTTGAAAATCTTCAGCAGTTCCCCTTTAGTTTTTTGCCATTAACTCTACATCGTCCTCAAAGGCCAGCATCTTGCTTCTGTTGTCATAAATCGTACCTTTCGTTTGTATTCCACTCTCTCTCTCTCATTATTGTCTATGGCAAGAAATTGAAGAGTATTGTGGACAGCAGATCTCCCTGCTTTAGTCCCTTCCTACTTCAAATTTTTCTGTTATATTTCCTTCTAATGTACTATATTATCAGTTTTCATTAAGGTCATTTTTGCTGGTATGATCATGTTTTCTGGAATTCCAAGGACCCTTAGGGCATGGTAAAGACGCCCTCTTATCACATAATCGTAAACTTGTTTGAAATATATAAAGATGAGGTTTAGCTTTAACTCGTATGTACTGCTTTGAATAATTTTTAACACAAATATTTGATCTATGATGAATCTGCCCTTTTGAATCCTCCCTGGTATTCACCAACCTGCTCGTTTAAGTGCCTTTCCAATCCTCTTCTTATTACTCTGGCGAGTAGCTTACATCCAGGAGAATGATACCCCTATAGTTTTAGCACACTGCTTTATCTCCCACTGCATACTATTACCTTTCTTCATACTTCCGGCATTTCCTCTCGCTTCCAGATTTTCGTCAGCAGGTTACATATTCGATTACCTCTCTTCATATTTCTGGTATTTCCTTTCGCTTCCAGATTTTCGTCAGCAGGTTACATATTCGCGTCATAAGTGTTTCTCCCCCATGCTTGATAAGCTCTGCAGGAATACCATTGCCGCCTACACTTTTATTGTTTTTCTTGCTATATGTAATTTTTCTAATTTTTTCCACGGTGGGAGTATCCATTGTTTTCAGCCGTGTCGTTGACTTCCCCTATTATTTCCATTTTCCACTTACTCCTCATCATTTCCATCCGGTTGTTCATTAAGCAGCCCTCTGAAATGCTCTTGCCATCTATCTAGCTTCCCCTGCTTACCTCCTATTAGATGCCTTTCTTTACCATTGTAGTAATTGTACTCTTGCGTCTTGGTTACTGCTTCTTGTCGCCTCCTGGTAGAAGTTTTTCACTTCACATTTCTATTTTCGTCACTTGGTTTGTCCATATATTTTAGTATTGCTTCGTTTCGTTTGTTAATTTATTACTGTATATATATATATATATATATTATATATATATATATATAATATATATAATATATATATAATATATATATTGTCCATGATATTGAGCAGGTGGATCAATGGTTTCCCCAGTCGCGAATTCCAATTTAAACTCTCTTCTCATAAATTGAATTAGAAACTAAAAAAACAATACTTAATGTAATTATATTTTTAGCTTATTCCTTGTTGGTGGAAGAACCCGAACCTACAAAAGAAAAGGGTTATGTATCTTCATTATATGCAGGTATTAAGAGATGCTTGCCTAGTAAACATCTCCATCTACAAGCTAAGACTGATATCATTACTAAGTTAATCAGTCGGGCAGAGCCTGAACTATTAGGAAGGTAATATTTTGCAATTTATGTATGAGAATATTATTATTATTTTCATGAATAACTTCATTTTCTCATGTAATTCCTGTACAAAATTAATCAAGTTACTACCAATGATTTTAAAAGATATTCTGAGATAATTGTGACTTAAATGTACTCACTATGTTACAGCAACCTTTAAAATACTGGAGTTTTTTGACATTTTGAGCAGATACTGTTATTTTTAAATTGCAACTAATTTAAAATATGAAATCGGAAAACTTAACGGCCAGCGTCAAAATTAGTTAATCATCTTCTGATTTGAATCGCGCTTTCTTCTTTTCCTCGCATTTTCCATCGTGCGTGTCTTATCCTACATCGTGAAATATTCAGTTTATTTGGAAATACTTAACATTTTGAATCCCAAAATTCTTCAAAGTTCATTTAGATCTTTCCAATGTTCTTTTAGATTATATCTCTTATGTACAAGTAAAAAAAATCTTTACTTGTCACAAACCAGACATCTAAATAGACATTCCAATCTCTTGTTTTTAAGAAAGTACTTTCTCCAGTCTTTGTATCATTCCTCTGCCATTAGTACATTCAACCTATTCTCCCACCAATTGGTTTGGAAGTTTTCTGTTCGAAGGTCTTTACTTTGACCCACAAGTTAGTCTTGTAAGTTTTGATGTGTCACCTCTACTCCCAATATTCCAATCCAGTATTTTGTCGTTATTCTATGGGATCATCTCTACAATGATAACAAGTCTTTTGTTCTAGCTGATCTCTCTCCAATGGCGCTACAGCCCAAATCGAGCCTTGGGCTCCTCCAACATTGCGCTGATCTTCTTCAGCTTCTCACGTCTAACAAATTTTGCGCGTCAGCTGCCACTTCATCCTCCCACCTTTTCCGTGGCATTCCTTTTGGTCTTGCACCTTGCATGTTACTATCTAATGCTCTTTTTGGCAATATTCCGGTCTCCATTCTCACTGCATGACCAGCCCATCGAAGTCTCTGAAGTTTAACGAATTCTGAGATCGGTGCCTCTTTTGGAGAATAGTTGGTAGAGTTCATGCTTATACATGGATCTCCATCTCCGTTTTCGTTAATAGCTCCAAATATCTTCCTTAGGACTCTTTGTTCGAAGACTTCCAGCTTTCGTTTTGTGTCTTCTGTCTGTATTACCCAAGAACGGTTGACTACATAGGATAGTTCCATCTCCTAAATTTGTTTGTCACTGCAACACGTGGCTGTGACGTAGGTGTGGGGATGACAAGCAATTATCGACCTATTGTTACTGTTAACTTTTACGGAAGATGAGCTTAATTTGAGATTAAAAAGTTTAAAACGAAAATTTTACGTTTTGTTTTTGTAAATAATGATCTGTTTTACATGGCAAATAAAATTTATTTTCGAAATGAATGCATTTGTTAGTGCTATAATTAAATAATAATTATTCTAAATGTCAGTTTACTCTTAAAGTAAATATTTCTGGTAAATAAAATCTATAAATCTGTGTTTTACTTACATAGTCAGAGCACAAATTAATATCCAAAAACATTTGACCATAAATAAAACTATTCAATACTGAACCATTTATTTCGTAAATATAAATCGGTAAAACTAAACAGTATACAATACTAGGAAACTTTAGAAACATTCCCTACCGAACAATTTTATTTAATTTTCTAATTTTTGACCTAGTTGAATCCAACACGAATAAGTTTTTTTGCTTCAAATTTTCAGCTTCCTTGAATTTTAAATGTCTATAATTTATTCTAATTATTGTTGTAAGTTTACAAAAGTTTTTAGTAAGCCCATATGGCAACACTTTTTCTTTTTTTTTAAAATCCTCTTTAAAATGTTTCCAACAACTCCATTATTTTTCCTATAGGTATCAATATATTTTTCATAATATTTATTCCATAATTTTATTTTTATGAACCACTCATCTGTAGGCTTGATAAGACCTCCATAAGAGAGTTGTTGCACCCATGATTGTAAACTAGAACTATATTCACTAACTTTGTATGTGAAATTACCTAAAGCATGGTAAACTATCTTTAAATTTTTTTTTGCTAAATACCCATCGATGTATTCTAAGACATCTTCTGTAGTTTTCTGCAAATCACTGACAACGCAATATGAGGTGGCAGACCGATTAGAGAGATCCTTGGGAAGATAAAGAACTACTATTGTTAGATTCATCAGGTTCTTCTATTTTTTCTTGAGGAATTTTAAGATTGGCTTTTTGGAATACTTTTGGAACTAATATATTGATCCACACTCAGAAAGAAGTGCAATTTGGTTTGTGGTTAACACTTTATTTAACAAAATTTCAGCAAAAATTTCAGATTTTTGTTTATTTTTCTGAACATTCATATTTTTTGCTTTAGAATACCTAAACTGACTTGTTAAAGTTTTTATTTTCATTTAACCCTTTTTCTTCAAATTGGAATGATCAGCTTTTAATTTTTTACACTTGTTTAATAATTCGTTGTATTTTGCTTCAAAATCTACTTCAAGCTTTAAATCTATATCTATTGTCACCAGCTTGTTCAAAAATTATTTCAGATTCAGTAATAGTATGTTCACGTTGATTAGATGCAATATTCAAAATATTTACCAACCCAAACATGGAAGTCTTATAGACACCATATTGTTAGCAACAAATACTAGACACTGAAGATGATCCGTAGTGATCAAAAACGTTCTGCCAGAACTTTAAATGTGACGACACTTTTTTAAAAAGTGTTAACTTGTTTGTTTTATACCTAAATACACATTTGTAAAGTGTTTTAACTTCTGTGTTTTTTTAAACTATGGTATACAGCCAATTACGGGGTTTTTCCCATTAAATTTGAATCAACCTTTGTAATTTCTGCTACAAGTTGCTTTCTGTTACTAACATCTAATCTACCTTTACGAGTAGAGACAGAATGTGTGTCAAAGGTATGTTTATATAAACAAAGTGTTGGAACGACAGTTTTCTTTAAAAGGCGTTTAGTAGGTAAACCTAAAATAAGTTACGTTAAAAAATTTTTATAGACATTTTATTGCTGGTTTATTTTACCTAATAATTCATTTTGAAGATCTCTTTCATAGTCGTTGTTTGTAAAATGAACAGAGCATATTCTACTAGAATCAGGAATAAAATGATTCAGCTCTTCTGCATCGGTTAACCCATTCAGCCCTTATAGTTGTCGACACTAAATCCTTTCCTTTTGGAAAACAGAAAAATAACATTCACACAGTTTTCTTTAAAAGGCGTTTTAGTAGGTAAACCTAAAAATAAGTTACGTTAAAAAATTTTTTATAGACATTTTATTGCTGGTTTATTTTACCTAATAATTCATTTTGAAGATCTCTTTCATAGTCGTTGTTTGTAAATATGAACAGAGCATATTCTACTAGAATCAGGAATTAAAATGATCAGCTCTTCTGCATCGGTTAACCCATTCAGCCCTTATAGTTGTCGACACTAAATCCTTTCCTTTTGGAAAACAGAAAAATACATTCACACAGGCCTTGGTTTTCACACTCTTAAAATGATTGTCACAACCATATATGGCACATCTATTACCACCCATTTTGTTTATAGAAGTAAATTAATATGGAAACAATAATTAAATAATCTTATAAGGCCTTTAAATCGCTAGTACAACAAAAAAAATTGTCAACAAAGAAATGTCAACCACGAATCCCCACGCCTACGTCACACTCAACACAACGCATTTCTTACATTAGAGCATAGGACAAAATTAATCCTATCTGTGTTTAGTGTCCTTGGTGATCACCTATGTCTCGCATCCATAACATCCTATTAGTCTGATGTGCATCTCGTACCATTAGTAGATTATGTTACATATATGCGCCACCCTCCTCAATTTCTTGTACTATATACAATTTGTATAAAAGACAACCATTAGAACTGGTGTCATGACCGCACAGGATTAAAGTGATACATTTATTCTGTCTAGGTAGTAGGTATTTATAATGTAAATACAGATCTGTGAACATTTATTTTCCTTGTTTATTTGATAACCTTTACGTATTAAAAATAAATCACAACAGTTATTTTATTTATTTTAATGCTCATAATTAAATCGTTTGTTGCAGTCGTAGAGAAAGACACGCTAAAACTCTCGAAATTGCCCAAGAGGAAGTACTGACATGTTTAGGTATTTGCATGTACGAACGTTTGCATCGCATCTATATGAGGATGCGTGAAGAAGAATGTACCTGTCAAGTGTTCGCTGCCGTTGCTGTTCACACATTAAGTCGTAGTTTTGAGACTGCCGTAGAACGGATAAGGGGAGTTTCTCAGTTAGAATTACTCTACGCAGAGTTCGAACGTGAAGAACAACAGAAACAAATCAGAAGGGAACAGAAGAAGATCAAACGCAAGCGTAAAAAGGGTGAGTTGAAACCGTTTATGGAATATCAGGATGAAGGGTTTTAGATATACCCCAATAATCTAAATTACTAAATTGGAACTTCTTAACTCAAAAAATCGCACTATATATTATATATATATATATTATATATATATATATATATATATATATATATATATATATATATAATGTACATTATTTTTTGGTATAGTTTATTTGCTATTAGATTTTTTTTCTTATATAGGTAAGGTAGTAGATAAAGAAGGCAAAGAAAATTGTAATGATTTTGATCAGGACGATGATGACAAAGAAGATACAGACAAAGAGTGTTCTTGTTCCAAAGACAAAATGAGCGAGCATGAAGATTCTTTAGGATGTTACAGCTGCGAGCAGTTGCAACCGGGGGGCTGTGGTGATACCAAAGTTCCAAGAAATTTCGAATATGAAGATTTTTCTAAGCTCAATAATGGAGGTATGTAATTGTTTTCTTATGTTTATCTTTTTTTTTTCGGTTGGTTTTTGATCATCCGTTCGTTTTTCTGTACTTTTATAACATTTTTTGTTTGGTTAACTTTTAATGATTAGTTGTTACTCCATATACCATTACTCTTTTTAGAGCTTTTCGATTAGAAATGTTCAAGTAGTGTTTGGTCATTATATGTAAGTATTCACATAGTGTTGGAGTAAGATTACACAAATTAATAAGAGTAAGTGAGGTTATTTACAATTCGAAACAGTCATGTTGGTGGAACTCCGTTCGGTAGACTTATAGGAACTGGATTTTTATGCGGTTGAAGCCATCCTAATTCCTTTCGCGGTCCTTAGAAACAGATATGATGCACACAGACATTGACGATTATGCGTCAGAAGCCAAGAAGGGAAAAATACAGGGTCAACTTCACCTTTCCTGCAGAGCAAAAAAATGCCAGAACTCCATGCAAAAGAAAAACCAAGGGAAGAAGATTTAGAGGAAGCGGACGACGTTATGAATATGTTCATGATGATGGGAGAATTGAAAGAAATCCGGGAGGAAAATATATGAAATATTTTAACATAGAATCAACTTAAATAAAAATTTCTGTATTCTACCAAATGAGATCTCATTTAGTAGTAATACTTTTAAAAACTTGACCATAGCTCTGAAGATAGCTTTTTTTAAGCCGACAGCGCTAAGCTAGGAAATAAATGTTTGCAAATTTCGAAAAATACTTTTCTTTTTCATTCTTTAATTTGTTATAAGTGTGTACAAAAACATATCAGTCTTTATTTATAGAGGAATATCCTTGTTGGAGGTAATATATAATGTGCTCGCCATACTAATCAAAAAACGACTAGAAATATATGTGGAAAAGAATCTAGGAGACTACCAGGGAGGATTTCGCAAGGGAAGATCAACAATTGTTATGTTAAAACAATCGCTGATCAATAATTGCTATGAATACAACATTTCCGCAGAAGTAATTTTCATTGATTACAAGGCCGCCTACGATACAATAGACAGAAAAAATTAATAGAGACGCTAAAAGAATTCCAAGGACCAGAAAAAATAGTAAGATCAGTAAAAATGACAATTAGAAAAACCATTTGTGCTGTGAAATGCAATGGTACAGTCTCAGAAGAATTCGTGAAGTCAAAAAAGGTGTTCGCCAAGGAGACACTTTGTCTACCTTGCTATTTAATATAGTTCTAGAAAAAATTGTAAGGATTAGTGGAATAAGTAGGTCCGGTACTCTTTTCTACAAAGAGCACACATATTTTTAGAGTATGCTGATGAAGTGGTTCTCATTGCAAGAAATGGAAAAGAACTGGCAAGTATAGCAAAAAGATTGATTCGAAAATGCTCTGAAATGGGACTGAAAGTTAATATTAATAAATCCATGAGTATGGAAATCTCGAGCAAAATCAGGAATGAACACCAGGAACTCCTTTAAATTAGAGGTGGAGGATGGATCAGTTGTAGAATTCGAAAAGCTGGATGAATATATGTACTTAGGTACACTTATTGACAAGACATGTAAGGAACTGAAATCAACCTAAGACTGACCAGGAGCAACAGATGAAGCTGGGGCCATTAACAAAATAATTAAGGCCAAAGATATATCTCGTAATACAGTAGAACCTGCTTAATTCGAACTTCGTTAATTCGAAATCTTCTTTAATTCGAATTTTTATTCTGGTTCCCTAGCATTTCTATATAAGTTAATGTTAAAAAGTCGTGGATAATTCGAATTATATTTTGGATAATTCGAACTTTGCTACAAGTTAAAAATGCAAATTTTATGCTGGAAATTTCCGCTAAAAGAGGTAGTATTGTTTTCTGTTTTAACGTGCCACTTGTTTCAAGGTCATTGTACATTGTACCCGTACCTGTCACCTCAATTCTAGCCCATCTGGCACGCCCCTTCACTTGAGATGCGTTGGCGTTGCAATTGCAATCAGCGCAAATTACGTGAAGTCACTTCGTATTGAGTAAAGATGTCGTCGCATGGTAATACGAAAATATATAAAACTTCAACGTTATCGGAAAAAATAGCGGCAATTAGAGAAGTAGAAAAGGGGACAAAGAAAAATCTGAGATTGCCAGGGCCTTTGGAATTTCTCCTAACACATTATCCACCTACTTGAAGAATAAAGAAAAAAATTCTCAACAGTGAAAGTGAGTGCGGTAAAGATCGAAAAAAGGTTAAGGGAGCCAGAAAATCCAAATTTAGACAGTTGTGTGTTAAAATGGTTTCAAATAAGCTAGGGATAAGAAGATTCCCGTGAGTGGTCCCTTATAAGAAGCAAAGCTGAACAATTTGCTATTGAAATGAGAGAAAAACAATTTTAAGGAGAGTACAGGGTCGCTCGACGGCTTTAAAGGACGCACAAAATTTCTTTCAAATCCATTTGTGGAGAAAGTGGGACCGTTAATCAGCAAGAAGCCAGTGGAAAGAAGCCAACCAGTGGAAAAAAAAATTTGAAAGAGATGATTCAGGGTATAGATGAAAGAGATATCTTTAATGTTGACGAGACGAAAAGTTCATAAAAGAAAAAAGAAAAGTTATTTTGTTTATTGACAATTGTACAGCACACACCACTATCCCACTGATGGAAAATGTAAAAGGTTTTTTTTTCCTGCTAACATGACTTCAATTCTCCAGCCTATGGACCAAGGTGTCATAAACAATTTTTAAACATTTTTACACACGTTTTTTGGTTGAAAACATATTGATGGAAGATTGCGACACCCTTAAAATAAAGTTAGACATTCTACAAGCATCTCGAATGTGTAAGAAAGCTTGGGACCAAGTAACACCCGAAACGATCAAACACTGTTACAAAAGAGCTGGTTTCATAAAAAAGGAGGAGAACACAGACAATTTAACAGAAGAGCTGCTTTCAGTTGACTGCTGGGGGGACATCATTTCTGATCCTGCTATCTCTTATGAAGATTTTATCAACGTGGATGAAGATGTTGCAGTATGTGGTGAAATAACCGATACAGAGATCATCGCTGAAGTTCTTAAGGACAATGATGAAAAACAAGAGAGTGATGAGACGACGCATCATCAGTTGCGGGAGAAATACATGTTCCGAGTGCGACCGAAGCAACACACCATATTACGCAACTTAAACGGTACTTTGAAAGTAAAAATGATGTAAGTCACTCTATTTTTAGTTCAATGAACACCTTAGAATCGTTTGTCATTTCCGAGACGTTAAATTCTAAAAAGCAGCTAAAAAATTTAGGATTTCTTTAGAAAAAATTAGTCTATTTTCATTAATTGTAACAAATATGTATTCTTATTTTCAATAATTTTTTTGAGACAAAATGTTTTATTTTTTTAATGATGCGTTCTCACTGGGAATTTTTTATCTGCCGATTGTTTCGGCTAAGATTTGGCCAAAAAATACCAATGAGAAAACCTGCAAATGATAAAAATCGACAATAATTAACCATTTGTTATAGCTTGCAAATCCTTTAATTGGTATTCTGGCCTAATTTTGTTGGCCCATTTTTTGTGGATATATTTTTAATTCAATTTTTTGGATAATTCTGCAACGATAAAATATTTCGATATCTCTGCAGAAAAATATCTGCAAGCGATAAAAATGGTCAACTATTGTTGATTTTTATCGTTTGCAGATGTTTTTGTAGGCATCTTTGTTTTTTGTGGATACATTTTTAATTCGAATTTTTGGATAATTCGAATTTTTGGATAATTCGAGTTTTTTTAACGGTCCCTTGAAGTTCGAATTATCCAAGTTTCACTGTACAAAAATAAGAGTGTACAAAAACTATAACTAGACCCACAATGCTATACGCTGCCGAGACATGGACTAGGAACAGAACCATACAGAACAGATTGGAAGCATGGGAAAGAAAGATACTTCAAGAATGTTTGGTGGAAAAGTAGTAGATGGAAAATGAAGAAGACGAACTAATGTAGAAGTGTATAGAAGTCAAGAATATTGGTTGGAGGGTACCTGAGGACAAAAAAAGAGAGGAAGACCAAGAAAGAAATGGAAAGATGTAGAGTCAAAGAGATTGGAAGCTTAAAGCTAAGAACAAAAAAAGTATGGCAAAAAATATCTCTACAAACTTCTTTTCTGTCATGTCCAATTTTGATAACTTAATGAAATGTAGTAAGTACCCCTTCTGTCATCAAATTCTATTCTAAGTTTTTGTTTGGTCAAACACAGTTTACTAGTGATGCAACATAACTATGTCTTTCCACCCAACTCAATACCAAATGTTAATGACCAAAGATGGTGACAAATCTCTTTTTTTCAAATTGTTCAAGTAATGCTTGAACCTTTTTTTTTATTATTTTTTACAAATTGGTGATTTGCAACTAGGGCTCAGTTTCTTTTTCCGTTTACATTAGTTTGTGCATTTGTTTATTTTCCATTCATTTGGGTCAGATGATTTCCTTTTCCTAGTTGATATATTTTCATAATTTTCAATATCTTCTTCGTTCATTGGTTTGGGCCTACTATCTTTTCCTTCAGATGTCATTATTGAGCTATTTTCTCCAGTAATAACTAGTATCATTTGCATCAACTGTTTTTGTTGTGGAATGTAAACTAATGTCTGCATCCAATTCACGTACATAGTCAGGGTTATTAACCAATTCTTGAAACAAACATTCTCCTGAAAATGTTTCATGTATTTAAGTTGTATCATTCGAGTTATAATTGTAATTATTATTAGGTAGCTCATTGAAATTGCATTAAGAATTTCTGATAACAACTTAAAAAGAATGTAAACATTAATTCTTTCCTTAGAAAGTAATAAAAGATTCATAATACTGTGTTTTTTCTCTCCTACTGACAGAATAGTGAATAATGTTGTAAAATACAACCAGTATAGAGTACCCTTATTGACATAGGAGTAGTTGTTAATAGACAAATTTCCTATGAAGTTATAGGAGAACTTCTAATGGATTATAACGCAATAAAAACATAATTCCAATAAAAATTTACATAGGTTTCCATTCTTCAGCATCGATATATTAATGGAAAAGTTATATTAACTTTTAACGAAAAATACACAAGGGAATAAGACAGGATTGCCGCATTTCTCCAACTCTTTTAAATATATATATGTAGACAACTTAATGCGCAAATGGAAAATGAAATATAAAGAGGAATATTACCTTGATAAAATCTTCATATTTATCTTCAATTCTCGCAATCTTCAAGTCATGTGTTTATATTATTTTTCTCCTGCTCTTTCAGTTTTTGCAGTTCTGCTGGTCGTAATGCAGGATTTTACTATAAAAGGAGACAATTCTTTAAATTTCTATAATAATCTTTGTTTTTATATATCGTTTTTAGGTGGTGGTGGAGGCATAGGAATGGTGAGCGATAAAAAAGAGAAATTAAGGTGTAGCAGCAATGAATTATGGATAGATGATTGCAAATGTGAAAATGATGTTAAAGAAGTTAAAAAGTCAACGTGTGGTACCACCTGTAAATGTGATGATAGGTAATTATATATTTTGTTCCTCATACTTTTTTTGGCTAAAATATTAACGGAACAGTTATTGCTAACTATTTTTAAAAAATCATGTGATCTTATTAATTTTCAAATGATTTGCAATTGCAATAAAACCAAACTTAATGCTGATTAACACCTTAGCTGCGTTCAGAGATATTTATAAACGTACGTTGACTGCGTTACGAGTCATATATGCCCCGTCATGGATCTTCGCCACAGTGCGCTACGACCCATAAATGTCTCATAAAGTTCAAGCCATTTAAAGGGTGTCTGTGTTCAGAAAATAAAAGTATTTGATTTGTGGGAAAGCAGGAGTGAGATACAACTTTCCTGTCATAATCTGAAGCCGTGATAAAAAAAATGGTTCGTTTCAACATTTATTACTTAAATACTGAACAGATATTTTAATTATTGAGCAAAATTTAAATAACTTCTAAAATAAACACGATAATAGTCCTATCTGTAAAATTTTTTTAATGGGTTTCATTAAAGCACGCTAGATATAATGCAGGTTGACTATCACATTATTCACAGTATGTTTTAATTTTTTTACTTTGCTATCTGTCTCTTTACTAGTCATGCTTCTTCTTAGAATTCTGTAACATCCTGTACACCTTCTCTCCTTTTTATTATGTATATCGATTTGCCTGAGTGTATGGTATATTTTGGGTGTAAGTGCTGGCTTCAAATTTTCTCTATTTGCCAATGCTTTTGCGAGCTCCAGTCTTAAGTCAAGGATAGGTAATTTGACTACTATTATTTTTTAACAACGAAGCATTGACTACTGCGGTATTAAATATTAATTCCACTTTCTGGTACCACTTGAAAGTTTTGCGTATTGAGCTTTGATAGGTGCTCAAACTCAAGAGTCACTAAGTTATAATCAAGAATAGCTTGTGGTTTTAGCACCGGTGTATCATTTTTCTTTTTACCTAAGTCAACCAAGATACAACCAAGATTATGATGTTCAAATATTGTACGCATTAAAACTTTGTCAACTCATTTTATCACTTTAATAGATCTCAGTTGAGTTTGGATGATAGAACACTAACACTATCACGTCTGTTTCCATAATATTCTTGCATCAATAAAGCTACGATATGTTCAGCATGAGATTTTCCTTTCACACTTTCACCTTTACCGGTATAAATTAAAGTTAATTACATATCCGTCAGTAGTACACAATTTAAACATCTTCACGCCATACTTATGCGCTTTATTTTTTATATACTGCCGAAATACTAAACGGCCTCTCCAAGGTATTATGTATTTATCTATAACCACATCTTGACTGGGAATTATACAGTTTTTGAAAGCAAAAACAAAACACTATACGTAATCTAGAAACGCTCAAAAGGATTTGAAGATGACAATACCATATGTAAAGGAATATTAGAAAAATTAAAAAGAATAGGAAATAAGTATAGCACTCAAAACAACCAATACACTGGGATCTATTCTGTCCAAAACCAAACCTAGAAACACACAAAAGAGATCAAAGAACTGCATGTATAAAATACCGTATGAATGCAACAATTTTTATGTGGGAGAAACCGCAAGGGCAGTAAGTGTCAGGATAAACGACCATGAAACATACATCAAAAACAGAAACTTCGACAAATCACAAATATGCAAACATGCCTGGGATAATGAACACAGAGTACAATGGAAAGATGTCTCAAGAGTCATGAAAGAAATAGACATGAAAGTAGATGGGACAGGGCTCATTTGTGAACTTTCATCTTACTTAATGAAGAAAAATGTGAAGCAAACTCATCAGCAGAATATAGCAGGCTCTGGTTGCCAATAATAAAAGAAGTCATCAACAAGAATATACGAACATTAGCGGATTAATAGGAAGTCAAAGACACATCCAAACAATCAGAATTTGATATCATCCTGAGGCTGAGGATTCAAAACCCACCCTCAGAATTATCAACTAAAAGCATGGGTATTTGCCTACAAGATCGAGGTCAAGTAAGTCACCCGTCAATTTGGAAAACAACCGTCAAACAAATATTGGTTATAATGACAGCTCACAATAAGCTCTTTATTTTAAAATAATTTTTTTTTTAAAAGGTTTCTGGAGTGTAAATCGAAACGTAAAATACCAATTATAAAATGTAGAAATGTGTGCATTACAACTAATTGTGTCTTAATCTCATATAAACATATTAACTTTAAGTATTTAAAATTGTTAAAGTGTGATCAAATAGCTTCAGAACAATATATATATATAAATTATAAATATATATATATAATATATATATATATAATAAATATAAATATATATATATATATGACTACTAGGGTAGTTTACAATTAAAATGAAATAATAGACCATACCTAAATAATTGTATTATTTACTATTCGAACATATTATAATGTATTAATAATGTTTCCAATTTATTTTTAGTTTGCTCAGACCCCTAACATACATTGGTGATTTTAACAGTAGCATCAAAAAAGAAAGTGGTTCCAGCAGCGACCATTCCCATGACTGTGGTTATTCATCAGAAAATAATAATGGTTGCTGCGAAACCGGTTCACTTACCTCCAGTCTCTCCAGTTCGCCAGAAGGTTCCGAATTGGCGTGTTCAGATTCTTGTTGCCAACATGATAACGAGTATATATCACATTGTAGACTTTCCTATGGAGGGAATGGACATCAGCTCAGTTTACAAGAAATGTTAGAGGTGAGTGGCGATATTAATAAAAATTACAGATGGAAACTTTGGAAATAATACCAACAATTACTGATATTTTCACGGTACATATTAAAGGTGAATTGGCGTACTATAAGATTAATAGTTTATAGTTAGTAAATAGATATACTTGTATAATTGAAATGAAGAAAATATCGGCCGTGGTTCACCTTTTACTGTACACCAAAAACTTTAATTCGTTTACAACGTAATTTAAGTATGGCCTAAACTTGATTTCTCTGTCTCTTTCTCTCCCTTTCGCTCTGTCTAAACGCTAAAATATTCCAATTAAAATTGAATGTTGTTCTCGTATGTGTACAATTTGTTGCAGTTTTATTGAGTAGCTGACAAGAATTGTTAATAATATGAACAAAAATCGTGAGAAACTTCGTTTTTGGATGAGACAGTGGGTTCTAAGAAAAAATCGATTGGGACATACAATAAATTCATCTATTCCCATTCTACTGTGAATCATCAATATCTATGATATAGTTTCAAAAATTTTTCGTATTTTAGACTGAAATCTTTGGATGGATATTCACGACTACGTATTGCCCAGCCCCAAAAGTGTAATCCTTATACCCAGATAGGTTTAAGTAAGGCTTTGTATAAAATAATTTTGTTTTGGATGGACGGAAATTTGCTTTTCCTCCTAAGAGCCATTTTATTTGCGCCGGAATTTTATGTCAGGTGCCTTCTTTTGGTCTTTATAGGTTTCTTCCAAGTGAGGCGTTGATCCTGATGAAGGCCAAGGTATTTCGCCTTGGTTACTGGTGGTATGCATACGTTATCCATTCTTACAGTTGGTCACGTGTGTGGCAATTGATAAATGATCATGCAATGACGCAAATGTTGATTTTCCTTTGTTTACCGTTGTTCGCCATCTTATGTACCAATCAATAAGTAAGTCCAGGTGATGTTGCAGATCCTGTGAATATTGTATGAGATCTTCGTTTACAGCTAGTATCGCTACGTCGTCAGCGAATGAGGCGATTGTTGTATTATTAGACTCTGGTATATCGGGTGTGTAGAACGAGAAAAGTAGCGGCCCGAGAACACCACCCTGCGAGACTCCAGAGTTGATATTGCAAAAGTGGGATTCTTGATTATTAAATTTAACGCAGAAGTGTCTCATTTGATATATAGGATTTCAGTAAGAGGAAATAGTTACTGGATAGTGTGTGTTTTTTTTTTAATTTATAGAGCGGGCCTGTGCCAGACTTATTGGATAGTGGAGTGATTTTCCCGAAAACCAAACTGGTGTTTTGGTAGTAATATTATGAATTCATGATCTGCGTACATTCTTTGTACTAGTAATCTTTCAAAAATGTTGCTTACGATAGGCAGGAGGGTGATGGGTCGATAAGATGTTACGTCATTGGACTGTTTTCCTGGCTTGGGCATCATGAGTATAATTGTTAAATATAATTGTTATTAAAATAATCCTATTATGAGAAAGTTGTTTTAGTAGTTGGCTCAAGGTTAAGTCTAACCTAGTGCCTTCATAAGTTAAGTTTGATTGTTTCTTTCTTGACTTTTGACATTGATTTCTTTCATACTTCTTTCTTGATTTGACATGCTGCGTTAATTAGTTCTTCTACTGTTTCATCAGTTCTAGTGGTTTTGTTTGAAATACTCTTGTAAGATAAGCAGCCCGCTTTGTTGGAGCGCGCCCATTCGCCATCTGCTTTGCGAATGGGAGAGATATTTGTGTACTTAATTGTCTCTTAAGCTTCTTATTCGCCTTCCATAATGTCTGGCCACTTGTTGTGGGATTTTTGATGTAATGTTCAAACGTTTCATTGTTCATGTAACGCAGTCATATGGTCTAGTGCAGTACTTATTGTGGCCGTATGATTGACATGGCATGCATTGGATGATGCATTTTTCTTTTCTTTGCAGCCTCTACTGCAATTTTGGTGTGACATAAAAAAACAAAGTTTTGGACCAAGTTAAATATGTCCTTGTTATTACTCTTGGGGTCTACTCAATAAGGGTTTTTTTGTTAGTCTATGTCGGATGTTAGTTAATTATATTAACTCTATGGCGACCTTTTCTAGTTCTTTTATGATATCTATTGTGGGTACAGAGTGATGGATATGTATGTGTTAAGTGTGATGAACATCATTTTTTTATCTCTTAAATGCGTTATAAGTTAACGGTAGGTATCTATTGTGTTTGTTGTAATCTTGACAGTGTCATTTATTTGGTATAGTATGTTTCTATCTCAACTATTTGTGCAAAGCTATCAATCATATTTTTAAAGTTTTAGCTGTCGGTGTTTGATAGTAGGCTATATCGATTCTGAATTTTTGTTGGTGGTGAACTTGGAGAATTGGATTCACTATTGTGTTTTGTAAATTTACGCTTTTTGACTACTTACACCCATACACCCTTAATTTCCCATATTTATAAGTAATTCAAAATAAAATTATAATCTCTTTTAGGGCCATAGCGATGATGACGATGATGAGTGTTATATAACTCCAGAAGAAGTTAGAGAATTCAAAAATAACAATAGCCGAGTATATGAGAAACGTCTAGAATTACGGGAAACGCTTCAGAAAAGGTTCGCTCAGTTCTGCGCATCTGGGCCAGTGCCACGTATACTCCTGCAAACCAAATATGCTTCAAATTAAGTTTTTTATGATCTACTAGATTTTCCATGATTTTATATCGTTTTATTTTTAAATTACATAAATGGTCCCTTTTCATTTTTTTTTATTAAATAATATAATTTTATGTTTCAATATACAGTTGCACAAATAAACGAAATGTAGGAAATTCTAGTAAAAGATGTATTCGTTTCAGGTACTGGTTACCACAAAAATTTGAATATCATTGAATAGTGTTCAAACATCATAAATTTTTATTTTCTATGTTTTATTTAGTTTTCTGGTATTTGTTTTTTTATTGAAGTAATCGTCCAGCTTTTACTATTTTTTGTTGAAATCATCTATCAAAATTATTTCTCGTCCAGACCGAGATATCTCGTTATATACTTACGTTTTGTTATTTTAAATTCTATAAATATCCTCATAACATATTTCCAATCATATTAAAGCCATATTAATACTTTCCATCAAAATGGCACATAACATGAAATTAAACAGGGATTATTTCTATATATTTTATTTATTACGCTATACCAGAATATTTTTTACCTAAAAGTACAGAATGAAATTAACATAAAAAACCTTTATTTTTAGTTCCTGATCAGTATGTCGTTTCATATTATTAGGGTTCTGTCTCCATTGGAATGTATGATACTACATTGGTCCATTTTCTTTGGGTAGGAATTCCGTTGTATTCCCAGTCCTTTCTACCTTTGCTCTTAAATTTCACAATGAGTTATAGAAAGTTATTTTACTGATTTTTTATGTCAGTTATAAAAATCAATTCATCACTTTTTTTTCTTTTTAAGTTGTTTGGTTATTTCTTTTTCTTTTTTTCATTCTTTGAAGAACTTCAGTGTTCATTTTAAATTGACTTATGATATTTTAAGCATTTTTCGATAAAACCACAATTCAAATGATTTCTCTTATTTTTCTAACGTTTTGTCATGGTTCACGCCTCAACAACCGTACAGAGGTTTAGGCGTGGACAATACTCAGTGTTACCTGAAGAACACAGATAACACTGTATTCGAGTTTGTAAATATATATCTAATTTACGACAGCATAGCACCTTTTTTATTTTATGGTACATAGATTTTGCTTTATCGATCTGTCTTTTACTTCCATTGTTTCAATCATTTAAATCAATAGTTTAAGTCTTCAAAGTTTAAGTTTTCAAGTCAATTTAAGACAAAGTTTTATGTCATTTTCAATTTCAGCAAGCCACTAAAATAATTGATAATAGCTTCCTAACCTAACATAATATTTAATGATACACCTTAAATAAATTTACAACCCAAATATTAAACAAAAACATAAAAGTTTCTGTGAAATTACAAAAGCGTGATTGCACGCGCAGTGAGGTATACTCTCGTTCACGTATCACAGCATAGCAGTATACTGACGCCTGAAATATTTTGTAACGTTGTCACCCCCCTCTCATGAACGATGCTAAACGCATTCCTTGTTGGTCGAAGTTATCGTATTAGATTAACTAATTTAATTGATAATAAATAAATATGATGAGGCATTCCCTCATAGTGCGTGTAACGGAGGGTTAAACAGGAACAATAATTTCAGAAGACCTACATTTGCGTAAAATGACAGTACCTCTGAAAGAAGCTAAAGAAAACAGAAAAAGAGCTTTTGCGAAAACCACAAAGAAACATAGATGTCTTATAATTAAGAAAATAGAAAAAGAATTTAATATTTGTTTCCATTGATTCACTGTAAAATGGCGAACATGAAGAATCTAGTATAAGCTAGCGATTGATCGGGTTGTTCTACCAATTGCAAAATATTTACTTTAAGACAAATCAACCTTTACCGGAAAATCTCTAATGAAAAAGGAATATAAACATTTTATGAAAATAAACCACAATTATTACAATGTAATTGTAATAATTACATATTTTTAGGTTTCGTAATCGAAACATAAAAACATGTAATTTTAATTACAATTAATGTGGTTTATTTAAATTATAAAATGTTCATATTCTTTTTGCTTAAGAGATTTTCCGGTAAAGGTTGAATTTGTTCGAAAAATAATATACATTTTGAAAATGGTAGAGCAACCAGATCAAATCGCTGGCTTGTAAAAGGTTCTTCATGTTCGCTATTGTGGAGTGATCAACAGAAGGAAATAGGTCGATAGACCATGCGGACAGAGTTGAACTGATAGAAGAACAAGTGAAAGAATCTGAAGATGGCAGAAAAAGTCTTGTGTGAAATCAAATTTATTAAAGCTTTTTTATTTTTTGAAAAAAATGTATTGTACAATTCCTAGTAAAAGCTTTAAGGCTTTACTCATTAAACTAACTTGTCTATATTTTGAGCGTGTGTTTGCTTTTATTTTTTTCTATATACACGTGTATGTCAACTGCAACAACTAATTAGAAAAGTCTCTAGTTTAGTACTACTCTGGTAATTAAGATTGTTGACAGTTGTTTTGAACGTTTCTCTGCGCATTTTTTCTGGACTTCTTTTCTTATCATCAAATGCTCCTTCAACTCAAATGTTAGTGTATTAGTTGGATAAAATCATGATGACTTTTTTATTTGTTCAAATTATCAATTGTTGATGATATTCAAATTTTTGTGTTAGCCTAGAATAATAAAGGTTCAAGAAAAGGTTTAAAGAAAATATAATAACGTTACAATATATTTATGATGTATTTGTTGCATTCCATAATGGGTTAAACATTGTTACAAATGAAATAGAGATGTTTTGTATAGGTCTTTGAAATGCACTATACGCATTCATACCTACTTCTATGTAAGACAACCAATATAAATGATACAATTATTATTTTGTTTTATTTCTTATTTTTTTAACCAATTTTTTAACGGAAAAATCGTATTGAAAAAATCTAATTGATCTAAACCTAATTTTATATAATCAAATATTTAGTTAATCCAAATAACAACATTTAAGTTAAATCCACGTAAACAAGAATCAATTTTTGGTTATAAAGCTACAACTTTTTACTGATACCGTTTATCCGTTCTGGTATCCAAGGGACAGGACCGAACTAAGTTTTTAAAATTGGTCGATGATAATAGTTTTGTTTCTGCAGTCGTTTGCTTACCGTTTGTAAACTATACACTCTGCGCAGACGTGAAATTAGACTGTTTCCTGACCGTTGCCAAAATTTATGCTGCACGAACGATTTGCTGATTATCGAAATTAAATTAATCTAACCTAACCCAACATTTTTAATTAATATCGAGTTTCATAATTATTTAATCAAACAAATCAAAATTTCTAATATGGAAGGTAAGTACCACCTAAATACCTTCGTTTAAAGTGAAAGTTTAACAAAATAATAATGAAACACATTTTTCTAAACCGCATTTAAAGGTTTCATTTGTTTCAGATTTACAAGAGTTTATAATTGTAAACCAAAGCCTATCGACAAGTGTTTCAGTCAGTATACCTGGACCCACAACCAGACACTGTCAATAGATTTATCTATTATTTATCATATAGATAGGGTAGGAAGTTTCCAAATGATGTTTTCCAAAAGGATTATTATCCATGAAAATAATGTGGGCAAAGTTAGCAGAACAACTAAATGACTTACATAATGTTAATTTGAATGCATGTCACTGCGAAAATAGATGGCGAGTAATTGAAAAAAATTATAATAAATATATAGATGAGAGTAAAAAAACAGGAAGAGGCCGCAAAACATTTGAATGTAGTATTGAACTGGATGAGATATTTGGGCAAAAAAGAAATGTCAATTCTGAATTGCTGTTATCTAATAAAACAGATGCACATCACAGATGAAAAGCCTGAAGATGTAGAAACAGTGAAAGCCAATGTTCTTAGTTCTACACCACAATTAGAGATTTAGAAGAAAGAGAGAGAAACCAGTTAGCAAAAACAATATTCTCCAAAAAATGTGTGAAGACAAAAAGGAATTTTATACAGAAATGCTAAAAGTTCACAAAGAAAAATTAGAAGTGATGAAAGAAAAAAACAAATCGAAGAAACTGAAGAGGAAAGACTTTTAGAAATAAAAAAATAAAATAAACTGAGAGATGAACGAAATACTTAGCAAATATTTAGTATCAAAAGAATATTTACCTACTGAAATACTTTTTAGGAAAGTAAATTTAAGGTTAAGAAGTTAAAAACATGTTTTAAATACATCACACTTTCTGTAATACATGTTTTACAGTCTACAGTAGAGGTAAAAGTTTATGGTCGGTATGGACCTTACGTGAGATGGAGTGAGAAACACCTGTTTAAAAAGAGAGAGGTATATTAGGTCCGCCCTTTATATCGTCGAAAATGAATGAGTTGAAATAATAAAAAAGGGGAAATTCAACGTTGCTCAAACGTATTGGTTTTATTTGACCTGTTGTCTTTTTAGCATTTGAACAAATGTTCTAAGATAATCAAATTTGGGCGAAATGGATTTAAATGGCAGCTTACTGTTTTTTTATTGGGAATATGCCACAATTTTACTTTACAATAAGTGTAATATAACATTTTGATTTCCACTTCGGAAATCGTTTTATATAAATAAAATTTATTAATGTTTCGTATTTTAAAGTACGATTTCCGAATTAAAAATCTAAACATCAAGATAAGCTTATTTTAAAGTCACGTTATGCCTTATTCCCAAAAAATATTAACTGCATATGATGCCACAATAAAAAAGCTTCATCCAAATTATTGGCAAGTCTCCGTCCGCTGAAGAGGTGGGTCGTTGACGTTTTTATCGTAAACCGATTTTCGTAAACAAGTTACTATGAATGTTTAACAGTACTTTCAAGTAAGAGAGTACCTACATAAACAAACATAATGCTATCGTTTATGTGTATATTTATTGAAGTGAAAGAAACTAATGAAGGATATATTTATTATAACTTTTATTTAAAATTAAACCAGATTTGAACATGTGTTCACATTAACAATATTTTATGAATAAAGTGGTTATGTTAGGATATACATGGCGATGCTTTTTCCACCATTGTAATGGACTCTCGATACAGGTGTACGTTTAGATGAGTCATATCCAATTAATTGATCAAAAATACACCATGAACTTAAGTCATCTTTATCGGTTTCTTTTTCTTGTACTGGTTGATTTTCAATAGTACAATCTTCTTGTTCTTTAATTATAGAAGTAACTAGCTTTCTTAACTCTTTCTTTTGTTTTTTAGCTTCATTTTTATCAGAAAATCCTGCACTTAAGTCGTAATCCATAAATGTACATAATGACAATGTGCCACTCTGTTCTATCCCTCTAAATCTTTTGCTAAACCCGATATTAGTAATTGTACTACGTCGGATACTATGGATGTAAGGTTACCGTTTGCTAAAATTTTATTGCAAGATTCTTACAGGCAGCGTACCATAACAATCACTGAACTACCCTTCAAGTATTTTTGGCCACTCATTGTACTTGTTATTTCTTTAAACGGTCGTAAAATTTGGGAAAGTTGAAAACAAATAATCCAGTCTTCATTATTTAGATTTGGTCTAAGTCTGTATCAACTAATACCAATGTGGAACGGATTGCCTCTTCTAACTCGGTCATTCTTTTTAACATGTAATAGGTGACGTTCTACCTAGTTTCCACGTCTTGGATTGGCCGTTTGGGAACTTTGTTATGTTGTAACTCATACTTGAAGACAACCCAGAAGAAATGTGGAAAGTTTTCAGAAATGCCATAGAAACCTCTGTAGAAAGAACCAGAACCGAAAAAAAGATCATCAAAAGAAAACACTGGATGACAGACTGAAGAGCATGTAGGGATGATAAAAATAAACATAATTATAAATAAAGAATGCGAAGAACTAGAGAGACTGCAAACTAGTATGAATCCCATGAGCTGTATAACAAAGTCCGATATCTATACAGGGAATTTATACCAATCACACAAACAATAATGGATCAAAACCAACATATAAAATACGAGAAAGGGATTGCGGAGGCATGGAGAAAATATTGTCAAAGTCTACATGCAGATGATCCCCAGAATGCAAATCACGATGAGTTCACTGCAGAGAGAGAACCAAACATTCTAAAGTCAGAGGTAGAAAAAGCAATCAATAAGTTGAAAAATAGAAAATCTCCTGGCGCAGACAAGATCACCGCAGAAGTTTCAAAAGAGTCTGGAGATGCTGGAGTAAATGTTATGCATATGATCTGCAAAAATATTTGGGAAACCTGAGACCCAACCACTGGACAACATCCACTTTCATCCTTATATTCAAAAAAGGAACTCCGCTAGATTGCAGCAACTACAGAACGGTAACCCTAATATCCTATGCAAGCAAGGTTTTATTTCATGTAATACGTGAAAGATTAAAAGCTTTTCTATTGACTCAGATATCAGAAGAAGAAGCGGGATTTGTCCAGGAAAAAGCACAAGAGAACACATCCTCAATCGTCTTCTTCTTCACGTGCATCTCCGTACGAAGGTTGGCTATCATCATGGCAATTTTGACCCTGGAGGCTGCCGCTAGATCAATATCATCCTCAATATCAGACAGCTAATCGAAAAAACTCGTGAATTCAATACTCCTATGCTTATGTGCTTTGTGGATTACACAAAGGCCTTCGATAAAGTCAAATGACAGCAGCTATGGTCCATACTAGCGGAAATGGGAACACCCCACCACTTAATTCGACTAATTAGAAGTCTATATGAAAATAATAAGTCCACAGTAAAAATAAACACACCCATTCCGATCATTTCAGAACAGAAGCAGGTGTCAGGCAGGGATGCATAATCTCGCCAACTCTATTTAATATCTACAGCGAACACATTATGCGAAAGGTACTAGACGGATGGAAGGGGAATATCAGTATGAGGTCAAAAAATCAATAACTTGAGATATGCTGATGACACTTTAATAATCGCGTCAAATCAGGAAGAAATGGAAGACATAACGAGATGTTTGGAGGAAAAAAGCAAAACATACGGACTAAAGCTAAATAGGAGTAAGACAAAGATCATGATAGCAGACAGAGCTCGGAATAATCTGCAACACATTAAAGAAATTGGGGGCTTTGAAGTAGTAAATACTTTCATATACCTGGGGTCCCTAATAACAAATGACGGAGGGTGTGACAGAGAAATACGTAGAAGGTTGACTATTGCTAGAACAGCCGTGATGAAACTGATAGCAATTTAGAAAAATTCTAGCATAACAATACACACAAAACTAAGGCTGGTAAGGGCGCTAATTTTTTCCATAGCCACATATGCATCCGACACGTGGACCTTAAAGAAAGCGGATAAAAATAAACTGGAGGCTTTTGAAATGTGGGTGTACCGCCGCATGTTGAGAATATCCTGGATTGATCATCGCACTAACGTATCGATATTAGAACAACTTAAAGTAAAGGATAGATTGCTTAAACAAATACAACAGAGATATTTGCAGTATTTTGGACACATTGCTAGAAGAACAGGCACGATGGAAAAACTGATAGTCGAGGGTAGAGTTGAAGGAAAGAGACCCAGGGAAGATCTCCAAGCCGTTGGGTAAATCAAACAAAAATATTGATTAACTAAGGGTTACATGAAGCAGAACAACTAGCCCAGGACAGAGAAGGATGGAGGGAAATCGTAAAAAAAACTGTGAAGGCCTGATGGTGTCACCACATCCAAAAAGGGATTAGGACTGAGGAGGAGAAGGAACTGATACTTTAAAAGCCTTTCTGAAGATAAGGTACTTTTTTTAAAATGTGTTTTTTGCCGAATTGTCGAAAAAAAAAACTTTATTTTATCTATTTGTACACGATAGCATTGAAGTGCGTCCTCCACCAATAAATTTAACTAATGAGTAAAACAATTTAAATGTTTTCATTCCAAAACAGCTTTAATAGCTTTGACCATATTTGAGGCATTAGTTACTGCAAAATTTACTTTTCGTTTTAGTGATTAATAATAATAATAATAATAATCTTTATTAATAGCACATGGCTAGAAAAATATACATGTAGATACATCAATTTATACCCTTAAAATTAAATCACAATGCTTTGCTTAACATATATCTTACATAAATTTTTAAATTGAGCTAAGTTTCCAGAAGCCTTAATGTTTTCCGGTAATTCATTGTATTGCTTTAATCCCCTATAAAAAAGATTGTTTTGACCAAAATTAGTGTTGACCCTATTCAGATAAAAGTTATTTCTAGAACGTGTGTTGTATTCATGTACATCTCGAACAAAGGTACAATTATTACACAAATGCACAGGTATCAGACCATTTAACATTTTATAAACAAAAATCATACTATTACATACAATTGTCTGTCTTACACTTAAAACATTTGCCATTGTTAGCATGTCAGTTCTACTAGTGTATACACTACATCCTAATATTATCCTTAAGGCTTTATTTTGTTTTTTCTGCAGTACGTTCATTTGAGAAGCATTCATTAAAAACAGCAATGTAGAGCAAAAATAGAGATGGGGAGCAATAATCGATTTATATATGGTCAACCTAGACCAGCAACTTAAATTTTTTGACATTCTTCCCAATGCATAGATTTTTTTTGCTATTTTGTTTGTAACAAACTTAAAATGTTCAACAAAACTTAAATTTTCATCTATAATACATCCCAAATACTTATACTGAACCACTCTCTCCAAAGCAATATTATTAATTTTTACATCTTTTATTATGTTATTTAATTTAAAATTTTTATTCTTTATAAGCATCATTTTTGTTTTAGTTACATTAAGACTTAAGGAATTATTATCGAGCCATTTTAATATATTACATATCTCTTCATTTATTATATCGATTATTTCATCTACCTTATCCCCTATTGCATATATCACAGTATCATCGGCAAACAACTGTACCTTACACTTTTTAACAACATCAACAATATCATTTATATACAGTATGAAAAGAGTAGGACCTAACACAGTTCCCTGTGGCACACCATACAGACTTCTGAGCCGATGAAATGGCACCATATTTTGTCACTTGTGTTCTATCAGTCAAATATTCTTGAAACCACTTTATAATTTTTTCACCAAAGCCATACCTTTCCATCTTTCTCAATAGCAGTTGTCTGTTTATGGTTTCAAATGCACGTTTAAAGTCTAAGAAAACCACACCAATCATTTTCCCGCACTCCAGCGCACCCTTCCAGTCAAGCAAAACCGTCTGCATTGCACTCTCACAGGAATTTCCTCTCCTAAACCCTGCTTGGAATTTAGTTAACACATTATTGCTTTCCAAGTACTCCACTATTTGATCATTTACACATAATTCCAGCAGTTTTTTCGTATGGTGGTACCATATTTATGGGTCGAAATTCCTCACACTTAACAGTTCCAAGAACCTTCTCAATTGGTACAACCAGACTTCTCTTCCATTTACTTGGAATACGCCACTTTCTAAACTACCATTTATAATATGCAAAATTTTGTCGCCTATTACTTCAAAGGAACTCTTTAAAATTTGAACTGTAATACCATCAACATTACTTTCTTTGTTTTTCATTTCTTTCATTTGTTTTTTTAAATCTTTCATTTCTAACATTTTGAATTTTTCCATTTTGCAGTCGACATTTATTGAACTACAAATTTCTTGGTGGGTTTTGTTTGAAATAATGCTATCTGCTATGTCTTTTACACTGTCTAGAAAAAATATATTAAATCTTTCACTTATCTCTTTACCAGTAACCCCCCCACCATCAAATATTATTTCACTTTTAGCTTCATGGTTTTTTTTGCCGTTTACAAGCTCCTTTAATGTTTTCCACATTCTTTTTGGATCATTCTTACAATCATCTATTTTTTCCTGATAATAATTTTGTTTGGTAATTCTGATTAATGCTACGACTCTATTTCTTTGTTGTTTGAAATCATCCCAGTCAGTATCAGTTTTAGTAAATATGCCTTTTTGTAATATTGATCTCTTTTTTTAATTTCATTCGCAATGTCTTCATTCCACCATAATTTATTTCCCCAAACATCCTTCGTATTAATAGACTTTTCTGGAGCAAACTGATCGAGTGCAGACAATACATTAGTTATTAGAATATCAGCATTGTTACTTACATCTATAGAGAACTTGACGGCCACTGCATATCCATAAGTTTCATTTGAAATCCTGTCACATCCATTGTATATTGTACTTTCTATAGGTTTTTGTGAGTGTCGTCTCATTGTTTCTACCCAGATCAGCTACAATTATCGAATGATCTGTAATCTTTGAGTTGGGAGCACCTTGCAACTAATGTCTTTTTGATTTGTAAGTACTAGATCAATCCTAGTAGATGTCGATTTTGTAATCCTTGTGTATTCGTTTATTAGCTGATAGGTACCATTTTTAATAATAATATCATTTAATTTCATAGAGTAAAAGTTTATACTTGCCAAATCTATATTAAAGTCTCCCAATATCACAAAGATAGCATCAGTCTCAATGCTATCTAAAAAACGCATCCAACTCCTCCAAAAATTCTGGTAATATTTCTGGTTTTCTATAGTTATTTGTATTCCTGTTAACCATATATTCTTGTTTTTTTCTTCTTTAATAATTTCTTTATAACGATACCTTTTTTGTATATAAATTGATGTTCCTCCTGTATGTCTACTTGAAGAAAAACCAACAACTGAGTTGTAGCCATCAATATCTATTTCATTTGATGCAAAATCTGAGGTAACATGGGTCTCCGATAAACACATAATAATTGGCTTTTTCTGACTTGCAATCCATGATAACTGTGTTTTATGTGTGCTAAATCCTTGAATGTTTAGGTACAGAATGGTTGGACTTGATTGCTATATTTTACAATTACCATTTTACAATAGACTATTCAGTCTACCCTCACATCAATCAATGGTCGGGTCTTAAACCCGTACCATGACAAAAATTTTTTCAATTTTTTAACGTGTTTGTGAAGTCCAGTGTCGGCATTTTTATATGTTTTAAGAATTCCAACTCCTACAAAATCATAATTTTGAAATTTAAGGAAATGAGATCTCTCCTTTGTAGTGGTATTTAAAAAAATTGACCATAGCTCTGATGATGGCTTTGTAAAGCCGAAAGCGCTCAGCTAGGAATTGCCTAAAATATACACACTTCAAAAATACTTTTTTGCATTTTCTTTTCGACTTGTCATAAGTGTGTACAAAAAAATATCAGTCTTTTGATTGTTTAATTACTGTTTAATGAGGCATTTAAATATTTACAAAGGCAGAATGGTACATACTGTAGCTGACAAAGTAGCAGCTGTGTTAACAATTGGCGAATGTGAAAATAATTTCCATGCAGCAGAACATCTTTATAAGGGAGGTAACCCGATCATCCTACATCAAGAGCTTATTTGATGAAGTTCTTCGGAAGTTTAAACAAACAGGTAGTGTTCAAGATGTCAAACGATCTGGTCAGATAACAATTCAGAAATGGTAGACCTAGATGAGGAAGTGAAAAACATCCATATATTCTTCCTTCCTTAAAGTTTTATTGTGAAAGCCAATTTTTTTATGGAAAATTTTAATATATATATATATATATATTTCTATTATATTCATTAACACAAATGCGTATGACTGCTAGACTAATTAGTTTATCAATATATTACAACTTACAAAATCTTGTAAGTCAAAAAAGTATATTATCCTTAATGGCACACTTCTATACTAATAGGTTACACTCATCTGTATAAAGAGCAACTTTAAGTAACCATTTCAGACTGATACTTTGAATGCTGAAACAGTTATGTAGGGAAATGTTACTTATTATTTAAAATACACACAGTAAATTCTGTGCTTTTTTATTAAAATTAACAGTTCTTTGTCTTACAAACTAATTAATTAAAAAAAATAGCCTGAGGACATTCTAATATACTGGAAAAAAGTATATTTATTGAAAACAACTTATTTAGAAGTCATCTGAAGGAAATGGAGGCATTTATGAAGTTAAAAATAATGGGGATTTGCACATATGTAAGGAGGAATATGTTTTTTAATCCATAGTAAAAATCAAAGTAAACTACAGTAAAAAACAGTTAAAAACAGCTTTATTATATTACCTAATTATCTAACAAATTGTCCAAAACATAAACTAGCATTAGTACCTCCAAAACCAAAAGCATTTTTTAATGCTATTCTTCTATCACACTTTTTCCATTTTTGACTTATAATAGGAACAAAATTAATTTCATTGTCTTCCGTATTTTCCAAATTTACTGTAGGAGGCAAAACACCTTCTTCTATAGCTTTTATTGTAAAAAGAGCTTCTAAATTACCAGCTGCCCCTAATAAATGCCCATGAGCTCCCTTTGTTGATGAAACAGAAATATTATTACAGGATGGACCAAATAGATCCTTGATAGCTCTAGTTTCTATTGAATCTCCAATTGGAGTTGAGGTGGCATGTGCATTTATGTACGTAACTTGATTAGAATCTATCCTAGAGTCTTTTAATGCTCTCTCCATAGCTGAACGGGCTCCAGCGCCATCAGATCTAGGAGCTGTTAAGTGGGATGCATCTCCAGATAAACCATAACCTACAAAACACAAATTTAGGTTACATGGTAAATGTTAAATTGCTTGTTTAAGTAACCTAAAAGTTCAGCATAAATGTGAGCATTCCTGTCTAAAGCATGTTGCAATTCTTCTAATATTAAAACAGCACTTCCCTCCCCCATAACAAATCCCTCTCGCAATTTGTCAAAAGGCCTAGAAGCTTTTTCAGGTTGATCATTAAAGGAAGTACTTAAAGCCCTTAGCCTAGAAAATCCAGCTATTGACATAGGAGATATACAAGATTCTGTGCCTCCACAAATCATAATATTGGCATCTCCATTTCTTATAAATCTAAAAGAGTCTCCAATGGCATGTGCACCAGTTGCACATGCTGTGGATACTGAATGATTAGGTCCCCTTAAACCATATTTGATGCTTATTTGTCCAGCAGCCATATTGGGAAGAATTCGGGGTACAAAATAAGGGCTTACATGATGATACCCTTTTTTTAAAGCATCATAAGTACTACAAATATCTTCTAGATCTACCATACCCATTCCGACAGCTACTCCAGCTATGTTTTTAGTGTTTTCATCCATTTGATCTAATTTTGCATCCTCCAAAGCCTCTTTGGCAGATATAAGTGCAAATCCGGTTGCACGAGCCATTGTTCTTAATTCTGATTTACTAAAATAGTTTGATAAATTTATTTTCTCTCCCTTGTCTTTGGCATAACCCCCAATTTTACACGGTAAAGATTCATATTCAGGACCTTCTAACCTTGTTATTCCTGATTTTCCAGAAATAATATTTTTCCACGCTTCTTTGACGCCGGTACCAACAGGGGATACTACTCCAAGACCAGTTACAACTACCCTTCTCTGCATTTTACTAATCTTTTTTAATAAATTATATTAATTCAGTTCATTTTAAACAGATCAGAACTACAGATCTTACAGATAATACTAACCTAGGTTGGTATTGTGCTTCTTCTTCTCACAAAGAGCAGGTTTATGTATTGTTTCTTCTCACAACAAAAAAGGTTATATGCTATGACAGCAACCAGTGTAGAATCACAGAACATCCAAATGATTTATGCACATGCGTCAATATCTGCCATTTTTCGTACTGTTTTTTGTAAACAAACATGTTATAATATAAAGTACATGAACAGAAAATTATAAAAAATACTGAAGTATAATTATTGAAAAAAAAAATGGATAAATACAAAAATTAAGAAAAAGTGCCCTTTATCGATTATTATTAAGGCCGTATGACACTATGCATTTTCTTGTATCATTTCTTATATATCGTTTCTGATATAACAAAAAAATGGATAGTATCATACAGGCGTATAGTTTCTTATATCAGAAACGATACAAGAATTTGTGTCCGCTGCATTTTCTTGTACAAGAAATGCGCCAATTTGTGCGCAAAGCCGCTAAAACACAAAACTATGTTTTTTGGAGTTATAACCCCAAATATGTTTTCAGGGGGTTAAAATAAGGACTACTTTAGTTGAAAATATGGAAGAGCAAAATGAATATCAAAACATTAATATAAACAACATAGAAACCATTACATTGTCGTTTTTTTTGTTAATTAATATATTTAGACAAGTAATAAAAATGATTAACATCATTAATTAGAATAAAGAATCATATATTATTCCTATCTTATATATTAAAACGCTAAGCCCTTTTCTTGTCCACCACTTTACTCAAAAACCATATTAGATAATTAAAATATTTTTTCGGAATATTATTAGTATTACGTATGAGATTGTCAAGATATACTTTTGGTACAAAAATTCACTTCCGGTTTTGAGATGACCGGAAGTTAAAATTTACTTTAAGTTTTAGACCCCACAATGTATAAATGGATCGAAAGGTCTCGTCGAGACGAATCTAAATATGTACTTCCGGTTGCGATCCGACACCGGAAGTGACCCGAAACGCGCATATAACGTCAAGACAGAGCCAATCTGACACCGGATTCGTGATCAGCATGCAAAAATTGCATTCCGGTTTTGAGGTCGACTTCCGGTTTCGTTTTTATTAGAAAGTAAAAGTTTACATAACTCCCGGTGCCAAGCAAAAGTTTTCAGAAAATGGAGACATTGTAACAAAAAACATTGTTTTTGACGAAATATTTCGTGATATTTAATACACTTTTTACTTGCATTATTATTGATGAATGTTATGTATATTCTTGCTTATATTGTTTGTATTGATCTCTTAATTTTTCTCGCAAAATAACAATTTCATTTAAAATACTCGATGTCGAGTTGATTCGCTAGTGATGCCTAACCTCTTAATCATCTCTTTTCTTTTTGTGGGCGTCCATGAAATTTGAGCCACCTTGTTAATTGACTACAATAATTATGAGTTTTAACGGAACTATAAATAAGTGAAGCACCATCAATATTTTTTCTTATGATTGATTCAATTGTGATTGTGGAGATAATACCACCGAACAACATAATACTGCGTTCCCAACCATTGTTATTTTATTGTTGATCAAAACCATCAAAACCTTGGATCAAAACTCAAAACTTGAATTGCCGCTGTTTCAACATGGCAGCTGCGCTTGCGTTCGTCATAAAAGCGTATGATAAAATGATAAAAAGGGCCGTCTGTGTGGAATTTTGTGATTTGTGGAGACGAAAAACATTATTCTACATGTTTTGTTTTGAAACTATGTTCTTGTGGCATATTTTTCACATGGGAATACGTTATTGGAGTAATCCATAATAAATAGTAATCCAAAAACACGTTTTTGTTTTGTTTTTAATTCCAAACACATTCAAAGATTCCAAAAATTCCTAAAACTGAAACAAAACAAAAAATTTGGTTGAGTTTATCGAAAGTACAAGTTAAATATAGCAGCAAATGTGAAGGAAATAAAATATTTCGATTTGGCAGTGTTGGGATGTTTGTATAATGCATATGTTGTGTACTTCAAATATAAAGAGAGAAAGCTTTTAAAAAGTACATTTTTATTATACTATTTTCATTTTTAATTTATATGAAACAATAACGAGTAAATATTTGTCTCTTTCGAGATTAATTACAAACATCTATTGCAATCTGGCAACTGCTGATTTGACCACTCTATCAAAGGGCAATTGCCAAAAAACTTCTAATAATTAATTGCAATTAATTTCCAAAAAAATAAATATTTACTCATTCTTGTTTTATATAAATCAAAAATTGCAGAATTCATAACATAATATAACCAAAATTTACTTTTCTAAAGTCACAGAATAATAAACAATCAGAGTACCCACTCTCAGATGCCGCCTTTGAAGTTTTTCAGCACGCGCGCCATGTTTTAGAAGTAAACACATAACACAGACATATGATTTGTGAGGGTATGTAATTGTTTATGGTTTATATTTATGTTCAGTTATATTATATTTATGTTATTATATTTAACAATGTTAATATAATTGTATAGTATGTCTATGATTGCCGTCAATAAAACGGGTTAATTTTTCTATGCACGCCACATGGACGTCTGTGTTTATACGTCCATGGCACACCAGATAAACAACACTGGTTCCCTTTAAAACATGACGGAACGTCTGCGCGAACGAGGTGCGCGTAATTAATATTCCGTGGAGAGTGGGCATTTTGATTGTTTATTATTCTGTGCTAAATCCTAATTTTTGTTCCATGTTTGACATTTGCGGCTATAATCAGCTTGTACTTTCAGTAAGCTCAGCCAAAAATTTAATTAATCGTTGATTATTTACATGTATAAAAATTTAGTGGGTTTGTTTCTTATTCTGTCATTAATTTCAGAATATAAATTATATTGAAATATTCACCGATCGTTTATGTTGGACATACTGTGGTGTGACGCGTGACAGTGTTTTTTGACATGTTTGACAGAATGAGAAAGAAACGCCACCAAATCCAAAATTTTGTTATGGCGAAGTTTTTGAATTGATTATAGTTAAAAATGGGTGAACATTCACACAGTAGATTTGAAAAATCTCTTGGCTTGTTAACAACAAAGTTCGTGGGTCTGTTAAAAAGAGCGACAGGTGGTGTACTGGATCTTAAAGTCGTAAGTATAGTGATAAGTTAATTAGGTTGGAAAAAAATATATAGTTTTTTAGGCTGCCGATTTGCTGGCTGTTAGACAAAAAAGGAGAATTTATGATATAACTAATGTATTAGAAGGAATAGGATTAATAGAAAAGAAAAGCAAAAACAGTATTCAATGGAAGTGAGTAGAGAATATTAATTTCAGATTTATTTCCATTTTAATCACAAACAATTCTACCTGACAATAAATTTGATTGTATCCCAATTGCAGACACTATATCCTGAACCTGCTAAGATCAAATATTTTTCTCGGTCTTTTATAGAAATTTATACTTTTTTTTTCATGGTATTGATGGCAAACTTATACTTTGCAAATTTTTGTAACAAATTCAAAACAAATGATGCCAGTAATCTATTTTCTTTTTTAAAACTTTTTTACACTACATATTCAATTGGTTAGTTAATTTTGTAACAACTTTTAGGCCTTACACCAATAAGTATCTACCTGGATCAGACACTGAAGAATTTACCTCTAAGATATCTGAACTAAAAAAGAAAGTAGCAAAATTAAACGATTATGAACGTGAACTGGACCTACATAAACTGTGGATTGAACAAAGCATAAGGAATACCACTGAAGACTTAGAAACTAGGCAATATTTATATTTAACAGATGAAGATTTTTCAAATCATTTTAGCAGTAGTGACACAGTTGTGATAGTTAATACACCTGTAAATAATAGTAGTGTAACATTTGAAGTAAGTAATTTTGTAATCTATTCGCACTAAAACTAATCAATTGTATGAAAAATTGATTAGCTCAAAATGTAATAGTTTTCACTAAGAAGGGACCAAAAGACTTTTACGGACTGATTTTAATTGTTCCGAATTTTGAGTGGTCTTAAAATTAGTAATATTTATATTTTTTGTTAATTTGCACTATCTTGTATTCAAAAATAAAAAATGTGAATTTTTTTACCATAAAATATCAGAAATAATTAAAACCTATATTTAAGTAGGTGGATAGTTTTTAAACAAAAAAATTTAATATATTTTAGAATGTAGAAGATTCATTCCAGCTACATTTCAATTCAAGTACAACACCTATAACCACAAGACTTTTGGGAGATGTTCCTGCAGATGATCAGGGAAATTCTAAAAAAAGGAAAAGGGTATGTATGCCAAAAAAGTTTATGGTCTTTTTGTGTTTTTGACAATTAAGTTCTTTTATATACTATAAAATTATACATAATTGATTATGGTAATTATTTGTAAAGTACTACTGAAATGGGCTAAATAACTGTCTTTAACTCAACACATTGATGAGCAACAGTGTCTCTAGATGTCAGAATCTTTATATATGTGAGTGACACTAATAAAAATGATGGATGTTCTGATATGGCTTTTGCAGATCTGTATTAATACTGCAAACATATCATCCCTACCATTTCTAACTATCAAATGTGAAAAGTGGTACTTTTCAGGAGAGCAAGATAACTAACTTTTAGAGAATCAGCGCCTTGACAAATGAAAAAATTTTATATTTTTTATATTCAATGTTTAATCCTTGTTATATTGATAAAAAAAATTAAATTGTTTATTGTTTTTTCCTTTCCAAAAATCACATTAGATACTTTGCTTTTTGTGTTAATCAACAATTTGTTTTGGTACAATGTCTCAAAATTGCGAATGTGGCATTTTCATCAGTTTATATTGGTATAATTTTAACACATTCATTTGGTGCAATGTTTCAAAATTGCGAATGTGGCATTTTTGACAGTTCATATTGGCCTAATGTTAACACATTTATATTCTTAATTGAAAAGGAGGAAAATTAAAATAATTTTAATGTTCTTACAAAAGTTTATTACAAATCTGTTAATTAAAAATTGAAGTTGTAGGATAAAATGGGAAAATTGTGTTTAAAAAAATTGTTAAAAGTATTTTTATGAAAGTATGTATTGCTAGAAAATTAATGTAATTAGAAACGTAAAAACATTAATTATGGAACTTCACGTACTGTAGGTACCTCAAGCACTCAGTCATGACACACACAATTTTTGTAAAATAATGGTAAATTAAAAGTTTTAAATTTTGAATTAAATGTTATCATTGTCTTCAGTTGCGTCAAGTTCTGGAAGACAATCTCTGGCAGTACTAGATGTTGGTAATATTATTGATATCACCTACATATTAAGTTTTGTTCACATACACGTTTATACTATTTTGTTTGCCTCTTTTTTGTTTGGTTTCAAGAGATAAAAATTTTCCATCAATTCTAGTCTTCATAAAAAGGTATTTTCATTTTGACGATACTGGTACCATATACCATCACTATATTTAAAATTAGTATTTCCATTACTTGTTTGCTCTTCACCTTTTACTTCATTTTCTTTTTCATATTGATTTTGCTTGTTCTTTGGTTTTGCTTTATTTTCCAGTGCAAATGTCACCTTTGTTTGGTTGAAATCTAAGAAGTCGTCATGAAGTATGTATGTCACTTCAAACGGGCATGGCTTAGTACATGCAAGTCTTATGATTTATGCCCATCCTTCAAGGGTGTATACAGGGGAATTTTTTAAGTTAGATTCAATTTTTGAATGGACAGAATCACATTCCATTTCTGAGTAACCCGGTACAAAAAACACATGATCAATTGTTTTTAAATTTGGGTGACATTTTCAATATCAGGATAAGACATGATGTATTTAAATATACATGTAGCAATTTTAGCACCATCGCATTTTCTCTTGATTTCATCCTATATGAAACACTGGAAGCTCCCTTCTCTTAAATAATAAATGGTCAAATTATAAAAAGTTTTCTCACATGAACACAAGGTCCTGCAGCTCCTTAAGGCATTGACAAAACAGATTGCAGATCGAAATTAAATGCTAATATTTTCCTATTCTCCAAAGCCTACTGTTTATCTTCATCCCTTATTTTTCTCGCTGCATCTTTTCTTTCGATGTGTTTGTGATGGGAAGGAGAATTACACTGTGTGGACGACGTCCCAAAGGCAGCACTCTTTAATGTTTTTTTTTTAAATAATTCTCGTTTTGACAAAATCACTGTTTCTGGTTTAGCTATACCCAGATAACTGAATAATCAGATAATGAGAAACCGATAAAAATAAAAAGATTAAGTGCCTCACCAAAAGAACTTCTTGGAAGCAATAATTCACACAATTGTGAACACATCCGTTTTGTTCTTGTCAACAATGTTTAGTATTTGCGACAGTTTGCAGATTATAATTAAATAACTGTATCAATTACAACACTAAAAATAATGAATGTGACACATTAGTCGTTTTGTGTTGTACAAATGTCTTTAGTTATATTTATACAAAACAAAAGTATCGAATATTTCATTTTCGTCAGTTTGCAGTAGGACCAAAAATGTTCATATTCAATTGTTTAAACAAAATTTTCCCGTGTTCCTTATCAAGCTACAATTTTGATATTTTGCTACAAGATGTATCACATCTAATGCAAGAACAAGGTATCAAATCTGAAAAACCTGATTTTTCACATTCGGTAGTTGAAAATGGTAGGGATGATATAAAAAAATATATATACAAGTGCGTTCGGGGAGACTTAAATAGAGGGAAAATAGAAGAGAAAAAGTTAATGGCTATAGACATCAGTGTCACATTACAAACATTCTTGCACACAGTTTATAACAGTGATATCAATAAACATCTTCATATTAGTAAGAACTTTTTTTAATTATAGTAACAAATATATATGGATATAGATATAGAGTAGATTAGGATATTGATCAATAATGTCAAAGTTTAAAACGGTGCAGGACATAATGGAGGTTTATCTGCAGCTACTTCACACCAATACCTTATTTCTTATTGTTTCTTCTCTCATGTACACCACCTACCTTTCAAGAATAAATGAAGTTTGTGGTAATTTTTCAGGCAAAGGTATCTCATCTAAAAAATGTTGTTCTGCAACTTCTGTTTTTAGTGCTTGTTTTCTGTTTGTTTGTTTTACCAAAAGTCTACCATCAATAGCTGATTCTGTTTGTATGAGAAATCTTGCTTCTTTAAAATTAGCTTGTTTTATATTTTTCCTGTCCTCATTTTTTTTTATATATAGAATGAAACAGTTCCAAATCTAGAAGATGAAATAACACTTTCTTATACCAACAGATTGTTTTAAGGGGGGCGCTAGACTAAGATATCATTTGTTCAATTTTATCGATCCCTGATATGTGCCTGTTATAGCTATCTATCTCACACGATTTTTGCTTTTCAATATCATACCCATTTTTAACAGGAATAATACTTGGGTTGTATGCAGTAGTTATTATGTTCACACCACGCTTGTCATACCACTTGCTGACATATAAGCTAGTATTCTTCTCTTTTTCTCCAGATATATTCACCTTTTCTCAGTTTATCTTTTAGAACAATTGCAGGATTGCCTACTTTATTAGATCTTATTGTTCCAGCTGAGTGAGTTTTGAGAATTTGCAACTAAAGATAGTGAAACACTGTTGTAAAAATTGTCAATAAAGACATAGATTGGGGTACATTCCAGTAATTGTAAAACTAATTTTTCAGTTTTAAACCTCTCGCCTTTATTTTTTATTTTGTCAGTGAACTACGGTCACAGTCCTAGTAAATTTCGTTATTTAAAACATAACCATCATGGGTAGTAAGTTCATAGAACTTTATCACATACTTCGACTTTTTGTTTTTAATGTATTGCTTAAAAGTCAGTCTGCCTCTAATCTAAATAGCAATATCGACTCATCTTGTGATAATATTTCACATGGTAAATACACAGAATTAGCCAGTTATAATATTACATTTTCGCTCCAGTCGGACCATCATCAGTGAAACATTTTGAAACTAGGTATCAAAATATGTTTGAAAACCTTTGGATTACATGACAATCATAGTAAATTGTAAAATTATAATGACACAATTGTAAATTTTGTCCTAAAATCATAGTTTATTGGCCTTGGATTGGATTCATGTTTGTATAATAAAGATAATATTTATCATTTATTTTTATTTTAGCTATTATTACAAACATCAGAAGATGATTCAAATTCATCGGACCTAAAATTTATTGACGAGGAGGATCCAGATATCGTTTACTGCTCAAATATTGTTTAAGAAACATAAAAGTAGTTACTATAGTCAAAATAGAAGGACAGTAGATCAAGATCTGGACGGTAAGTATTTTACCATCCTTATTGAGGTGGGAAATATTATTATTATTATTATTATTTATTAACGGATATACCATTTTTACATTGGAACAACATATAATATATAAAATTTTACAAAGTAAACACAACATTAGAAAATAATTAGTAAAGTTTAACAAAAACTAATAATTAACTTGAATACAAACTAATATTACACCAATAGCAGTCTCTTTATCACATTTTTAAATTGTTCTAAGGACTGGAAAAATAAGTCCAGATCACTTTGGTACCTATTATATAGTCTCACCATATGAGTAAGAGGCTTGAAGTATTCATAATTAAATTGATGAAATGGCAGATGAAATAATGAAGTATGTCTAGTTCCATGAAGAGTGTTAAGACCTAATCGATTTAAAAGTTCAGGGCAATTTATCAAATTATTAACAATTTTGTAAAAGAATATTAGGCAAAAATAATCTTTTCACCGATTCATAGAAACCATTTTTAAGTGATCAGCTATCATACTATAACTGTATGGAACAGAAAGGTCATGAAAAGCACTTCGGTAATGATAGTGTTTACCAAATTTATGCTGAACACGATCAAGCTTTTCTATAGAGGTTTGATAGTAAGGTCCCCATACAACTATTGCATATTCTTGTCTGGAGCGAATGAGACTATTAAAAAGAATTGGTAAAACAAAACATGAAAATTCAAAAGTGTTTCTAGTTAATAATAATAGTCTCCCGTTTTATACCGCACGCGGCTTTGGGAGTATAGCAGGGTAGTCTGCTATATCTAGGGCCTACGGTATACAAGGAAGGTAACATGGCCAGTGCTACGCTTCAACCGCCTATTATTACCCCTGGTTTTACCCAAGGTACTCATTTTATTCAGGCTGAGTCGACCTGGGGCCTATAGACATTTTAAAAATGCCTAGTTGTTCTTGCCGGCGGTAGGATTCGAACTCACGACCACCGGCATGCGAGGCAAGCACACTACCGCTTGCGCTACGCAGGCCCTTAAGTTATAAACCTCTAGTTATAAACCCTAATTGTTTAAATGCACTGTTTACTGTGACCTCTAGATGATTACGAAATGTTAATTTACAATCGAAATAAACACCTAAATCCTTAACACAGTCCTGCCTTGACAGGTGAGTGTTATCAATGCTATAGTCGTAATTTAAAATTGTTTGCTTTCTGTGAAAAGTAATAACACTAACACTTATCAATGTTTAATTTTAATTCATTTAGTTTGCACCAATCTCTAAATCTGCTGAGATCCTCTTGTAACTGAATTTGATCATACTGACAAGTAATGACTTTATAAATTTTTTTATCATCAGCAAAGTTCAGAAATTTTGAATTCTTAATGACTTTTTCAACGTCATTAACAAAGAGGACAAAAAGTAGAGGACCATAATGTGACCCCTGTGGTACTCCAGAGAGGACGTCAACAGATTGAGACACACCATTTATCTTAATGCTCTGGGTGTTAACCACAAGAAAACTATCATACCAATCAAGCCATTTGCCAGCTATACCAATGGCTCCTAATTTACTGATTAAATAACGATGATTTACTTTATCGAATGCCTTTGAGAAGTCAGTATAGATGCTGTCCACCTGGTACTTCCTCTCAAAGGCACCCAATATATCATCTTGGTAGACCAACAAGTTTGACACTGTGCTCCTCCCCTTTGAAAGCCATGCTGTTGGGGTATTATTATATTATCCGTTAGTTTTGATAAGTGAGAAGTCACTAGTTTGTCGAGAAGTTTTGGGATTGCTGAGTGTATTCCTCGGTATTTTTCAATATCCTCTCTTTTACCTGATTTAAAAATGGGTACAACTGTTCTTCCAGCAAGGAGGGAACTCACCAGTCATAAGAGATAAATTATAAAGATATTTTAGGAGAATAGTAAGAGAGCATAGACAGTGCTCTAATAATACCAGTGGGATTCCATGAGGCCCTGAGGAGAATTTGTTTGGAAGTTTTCTTAATTCATCAAACACTGATATAGTACTTGAATTAGGTTTACAGGGTCAATGTGTCTGACACAGTCTTTAAAATCTGGAATGGGAGCACCTTTATCTTTCTCATATACACCAGAGAAGAATTCAGCAAAAAGGTTAGCAATTTCGATATTGCCCTGTGCCCTTCTGTTATCGAGATACATTTCTTGGGGGTAACTCGAAGATTTACGAAGTCTGCCAATGTATCCCCAAAATTCCCTGGGGTTATTACTAAAATTTTTTTCAAGAGATGAAAAATGTTGTTTCTGACAAACTGTAATGTTCAACTTTACATTGATCACGCAGATTACACTGTGAACACTTGACAGCCTTCGTAGGAACAAAAATATCTAAACACTGATACATATAGCTGTAAAATATTTGACAAGCCTTATTTATATTATTACAATGGTATAATGCATCCCAATTAACTATAGATAGATAAAGGTTAACATAATTAAATTTACAGTTTTTGAAATCATAAACATATCTTCATAAAAAACCGACTCTTTAAAATAACCAATAGGGATAAAAAATTCGTACGGCTTATGCCTGAATGATTCACAAAACAATGGATCGACCGGCGTACACACATTTAGATCAGGTATATGTGAAAAAATTAGATCCAGGAATGTTCCATGTCTGTTTGGTATATTATTGCACTGATGGAGATTTAAAAATGCAAAAGATCCACTTACTGTATTCGCATGAGATACATCAGGAAGTATGGTAGATAAATAAACCCCGTTTTGAACATTAGCCCATTGAGCATCTCTCAGAACTCTCACAGAACTCTGTGGATGTTGACTTATCAGTTCGTCAAGAAAGGTGCAGTGATATTCATATGCCTCAGCTAATGAACTAGGTGGTATATAGATTCCTCCTATTATAAGCTGATCATCATTCAGTTTAACTTCCACAAAAAGTTGTTCTATGTTAAACAAATTTGACTTACATATTAGTTTAGAGGGTAGGGTTTTTCTTGATTGCAATATACACTCCTCCGCCCACAATGTCCAATCCATGCTGATAGCGGTCCTGTCTATAAACATTATAGTTTAATAGATCAGTCTCACTAACCAAAAACTTTTCAGATAGCCACGATTCAATCAAAATAACAATATCATAATCATTTAGTAGCAAATAGTCCCTTAACTGAGAGAGTTTAGTTCGAAGTCCACCAACATTATGAAAGTAACATTTTAGGCTACTTCTCAGTTTTTTGACTGGTTAGTAGTTTTTTTCACTATTGTAGGCTTATTATTAATGAATTTGATTGTATTAGAATTATCACCATTCTTAACCATATCATCTAATTGTAATTTGATTTTCTAGAAATACTCTTGCTGGGCTTTTGTTTGATCCAGGGAAATTCTGACATCGGGAAATTAATCTTTTATTTTTGACAACAGTTTTAGTATCTTCAGCTGTATTTAATACTACTTTAATGGGTCTCGTTCTGTTAGCAAATTTTCCCAATCTAAATAGTTTAACATTATTTTTGTTAATATTAAAATCAGTCAAAATATTTAGTACCGCTTGTTTGACCTCTGCATTACGATCCGATTGATTATTTTTAACAGATTCATTAACATTATATATAATTATATTGGAAGCCCTATTTTGCCTCTCCAGCATTTCGGAAATAATATCCTTCATATCTGGTGCAACAGATGCGACATTTTCCTTATGTAGAATTTTATTTATACCTTAAGCTCACTCACTTCTTTTAACAGAGCTGGTACCTTGTGAAATCCAACTTCGCACTGTTCACAGAAAAACTTTAGTTTACGTTTCGTTTTCAACTGCATGCATTATGCATGCAAATACATCAAATAATAAATACACTGCTTTAAAGTTTAATAAAGTCATGCCTTGGAATATGCCTTCCTTCTTGTGGATGTTTAGTCAAAAGGAATTCATGATAAATGTAAATAAATACTACATAACCCAACCTGTTATACGATTGTCTGAATTCTTTAAAAGACCATTTTAATGAAAATAAAATGGTCGAACCCATGTTTAAGCTCTTTTGGTTTACACATCAGAGAACAAACTCTGGAAATATCAAAGGCTGCAGTTCGTAGGGAGACGACTGGATCAAAGAGAGTCATGAGCGATATTGGGAGTGGATCCCAAAACAAACACATGGAAAAATCTTCATTGGTGAACCATGTAGAAAAAGAACAGAGAACCTGCTTCATATGGGCAGGAAAAAACTGAGAACAGTAACAGGAATGTTCACCAGGCATCTACCAGTAAGATACTTCCTGAATAAAATAGCACACTCTGTGATAAGGAACTAGAAACTGTAAAATGTGACTGCGAGGCGCTGGACAGTAAAAGACAAAAACTGTAACTGTGACTTGGGCAACCAAGAGGTGACCCTGGTATATTTAGGATACATCTAGCAAAAGACCTGTACAAACTTCTACATGGTACAAAAATTCTAGACTGGGTGTAGTAAACAACAATGGGCAGCAAACACATTATCATGCGTAAACTATTGGGTCTACATTAATTCTGAAAGCACCAGATTGAAGAAAAGGCTCATTTTATCAAATTAAATTATTTAAATTTTAAAAAGTTTATATATACATAAAGTATTGTCAAATAGGTTTTCAGAACTACTGTGATTTTAGGCTTATAAACAATTAAAATAACTATAGACGCAATAACATATAGGAAATTATTTTTTTGTATTCATTATGTTGGCATTTTTACACATATTCCAAAACAAAATAATGTCCCACGATCCTTAAAACCCGAGTTATCCCCTTTTTTCAAAAATTCATCGGGGCTTTCTTTATAAACAAGAAGCAATTTAAAAAGAACAATTTGAAATATTAAAAGTTCAAGTTTAGAACAAAAAACATTAAAATTATTTAACATTGTGTTACAAAATGACTTAAACAGGTATTGGATCATTTTATTATTATTTTTTAAATATTATTTGGTATTAAAGAAATACTTGTTTAATAAAGTAATTATTTAAATAAATGCCACAATATGCTTATTGCTTTATGGAAGTAGGTACTTGACCAAAATTTTTCGAATAAAACTTAACAATTTGTTTTGTTAGGCTTTAGTAATCAATTTTTTCCTAATATTTTTTAATTTTTAGTTGATAGTCCATTTGTTACATTGAGTCCTGCATCATTTCACCAAGATTATAACTTTGGTCTTCTAGAAACTGAAGGTGCTACCGATCTATTCGACGAAATAGTTTCTTCTAGCGTGGTTGAACTTTCAGTGTAACTTTTTTTGATATAGCTTTATATTTATACTTTCTTTTATATAAGACAATGTTATGTTGAAGATAATTATATTGAATAAAAAATGATCATGTTTTGCTTGTGTTTTAATTACAATTAAGTAAGTTACAATTTTGGTGAGAGCGTTTGTTGCGATTTGGCGGGAGTTCTACTTTAAATCCTAGCTGAGCACTAACTAGATGTCGCCACTAACGTCAGTGTATTTCTAATTGCATAGCTAGTAAGAACTGGCCTGTATATAATGTTGGAATATGGCAAGTGTAAAAGGTTTCAAAAATAAATATTTATAGAGTAATATATTTATATTTTAATTTTACTTTACAAAATATTTACGTCATAAATTTAACATCGACGCTAGTTCAGAACTAAATTAATTTCTTTTTACTCCTTATATGTCACAAAAATGTAGCAGATATAATTGGTTTCCTATAGTTTTCTATTAAAATAACCTAGATATACTTATGTCCAAAATTAAATTACAATAACAAGCAATGACTAGAACATCTTAGCTTCCAAGCGTTCATCAAGCGGATTTTTAAAATTCATTTTACAACACAATTTAGTACATAATTTTAAGAAATAGAAGAATAAAAAAAGAATTGTTAATGATTAAATTTGGATATTTAGTATTTATAAATAATATCCACAGTAATGTAGGTGTATTAACAAAACAATTTTCATTTTTATACAAAATTCAAAAATGACTTTATAGTTCATGCCTTTTTGAAGTAGCATGTACTTTTTCTTCAGTTCTCTGTTTCCTAGTGCATAGAGTCTAACCCTAAGGTATTCATGGCTAACAATCTTAATGATTCCATACGATGACAACTGAAATCTATGAAACTCTATTCATATTATCAAATCTATTTAAATTCCCAACATAAACAAATTATCGAGACCTGACACGCACGTGTTCTGACGGTATTCGCTAAGAGACATATTAAATATAATTATTTATCACCTTGAGCGAGAACGATTGTCATTTTACAGGTCCAAACTGCTCAGTATGATTATATTAAAATTGTAGCGTGTTGATTTATAAGTTAATACATTTTGTGTTTTGTAACGTTATAGTTATTGTTGGGTTATTTACTAGTCGCATTATTTTTATGTAGTAAAGTTTTATAGTGTATAGTAAACTTTTAGTATCCAAAAGCAAAGTATTTATTCATCAAAAAAAATAGCTTGTCGTAATTATTTGGGTAAAGGTAAGATAAACCAATATTTTAAATTATTGATGTTGCGAAAAGTTTTATTTTCTTTTCTGGACTCGAAAAATCATACAGAATGCAATTTCATAACTTTATCGATATTTTCCATGACGTTGGTTTTATTACATTACATATTATTTTCGTCTAGACTATTTTGACCTTCTTTTATTCAATCACCTTAAATTATTGAAGATCGATACGTCAAGAAAAATGTCCAGCATTGATACAGCAGAAGAACTCCTTGAGATTGATGTAACCCTCAGACACCTAAAAAAAGAGCAGTAAGGGATATTTTGAAATGATCATAAACGTATTTAAAACGGAAACACAGGAGAACCCTACATACAAAGTCGAAAAGTGCGATTTCTATTAGAGTACCAGATAAGGTTGTTGTGAATTGTCTCGTTTCTACAACACAAGAAGCGGACCAGATGTTGGAACTGACTAAGTATGTAGACTAGGAATAATAAATAATCCTTCGTCGAAACAATTTTCCAAGTCGAACTGGTAGTAATATTGCTTGTTGTTTGTCATCATCATGCAACCTCTTCTGTCCACTGCTGGACATAGGCCTCTCCCATTTTTCGCCACTCGTCACGGTTATGTGCGTCTTGTTGTCATTTCTTGGATATTCGTTTAATGTCGTCCATCCAGCGTGTTGGTGGTCGTCCTCTGCTGCGTTTGTCTTCTCTTGGGCGCCAGTCAATTAGTTTTCTGGTCCACCTTGAGTCTTTTAGTTTCGCTATGTAATCTGCCCAATTCCATTTCAGCTTGGCTATACGTTCGACGACATCAGTGATACTTGTTCTTTTCCTTAGGTCTTGGTTCTTTATTTTGTCTTTTATTGTCACGCCGAGGTCCTTTCCATGCGCCTTTGTGCCACTTGCATTTTTAGTGCTGTTATTTTTGTAAGAGTTTCTGCTCCCTATGTATTATTAGGAAGAACGCATTGGTCAAATGTCTTCCGTTTCATAGCTATCGGGATGTTGCCCTTAAAGATGTCTCTTAGTGAACTATACGCCACCCAAGCAAGTGTTATTCGTCGTTGAATTTCACAGGTCTAATTATTCTTGTGTATACTGATTTCATGACACAGATATATGTACTTCTCTGTCAATTCTACCACTTGATTTTGGATGGTTAGGTGTTCGCTGGGAATCAAATTTGTCATAAATTTGGTCTTACTGATGTTCATTTGAAGACCAATTGTTGAAGATACGTTTTCTAATTCTTGTCGCATTTGTTGTGCTTCACGCAGATCTTCGCAGACGATTGAGCATTTCCCCGTCTATTTTTATTCCTCTAGTTTCCCACTTTAGCATTTTAAAGGCGCATTCGAGGACCGTTATCGTTATAAATAATTTAGGTGAGAAACTGTCGCCCTGTCTCACACCTGTCTTTATATGAATATATGAATTTTTCTGGTGGTATCATATAGTTTTACATGCATTGTGGTGTTTCGGTACAATGTTTGTACTAATTTTTAAAGCCGGTAGTCTATTCTACTATTTTGATGGTACACAAGGCAAATATCGAACACAGTAGTTAATCAAATCTTGCCCAAGTAGTTTCGATCACAAGATCATCCTCAGGGGTATTTCGTCAGTTGTGGCCTATCCAGCAGTAATAGAATGTTACAAATGTAAATTGGGACATAACAAATACACTAAACAAAGACAAACAAACACTTTAAAATTTAAGAAATGGAGAAACTACATTTTATATAGAAGCCGGAGACAGAATTGTCTCTGGCTTCTTTGTTTAGTGTATTTGTTATGTCCCAATTTACATTTATAACATTCTATTACTGCTGGATAGGCCACAACTGACGAAATGCCCCTGAGGATGATCTTGTGATCGAAAGTACTTGGGCAAGATTTGATTAACTACTGTGTTCGATATTTGCCTTGTGTACCATCAAAGTTCATTTATTCGAACATTCAACCTTATATTGATTTATTCGACTATTGTTCAGAGCAGTTATAATACTGTCTAATTCCACGGTATCGAAGGCTTTGTGAAAGTCTACAGGCCAGCTTGTTCTCGGGACTGGTAGAAATCCAACTTTTTTTCTAGTCTTGTAATTATTCGGGTAAACATTTTATTGATGTGGTTCAATAATCTGATTGGACTATAGTTTTCTATTGTTGTATGTAATGGCACCTATTTTACGTTGCATTTTAGTTGCAAAAGATTGTTGTTTAAAAACGTATTTAACTAACATTAACTATTTATTTTTCAGCTATGTGAACGAAGTCAGATTGATTCGTGTTAGAGTTTACTGTGCGATAATTATTTGAATGTGAAGTGTGAGTAGCGCTAGAAATTAATTTCATTGACACGTCGGTTTGACCAGAGATATGTAAGATTTGACTGATCGTGTGACAGGTACATTTTTAAAATTTGACCAAACTGCAATTATGGCGTCATTACGTCAGTTTGCCAAATATTTGACTGTCTGACACGGACTTTAAGCAGTTAATTGAAGACATTTTCACTAAGAACTACAAACAATAGAAAAATTGAAGAGGTAAAGTCTATAGTAAGTCTCCTGATCTGGAATTTTGGGGTTGGGCAAATTTTTCTGCCAATCGAATGAGGGCGTAAGAGTTCTTTTTTTTTTTCCAACAAACAAAAGTTTTAGCTGTTTTCTTCTGAATAGCTTGTGTAGCTGTAAAGATGCGGTTTTACCACCTCTCATCAAGTGGTCAGATAACATTTACAAATAAATTGACTATGATCGTTCTCTCAAAAATAAAGCTTGAGGCGACCGGCCCTTTTTGAATTTGAAATCAATTTTTGATCAGACGGACACAGGGAAAAAATGTAATAGTTGTTCTTAGCTGACTTACAAACAAAAAGTCTTTAATTAAAATTACACCCCCCATTCTTCATCATTTTTGTTTTCTAAATGAAAAAAAAAAAAATCAACAATGTGTGTATTTGATCTATTGATAGAGAGAAGTAGGAATTTTTGTGTTATATATTTCTGACAATGATATCAGAATATTTCCGAGCTGAGTGAAAGCACTATTAACAAAAATTTTATACAATTCATAAAATGGTTGTCAAGAGTAAGGGATGTAAGAAAAACTCATATTAAAATAAAATAATATATTTGTAACAGTTTTAAATGCATTACGCGGACAATTAGAATTAGGTGGCACATAAATTACAAATCTAATAAAATAATAGTTTCAAATGACAAACATTAAAAATAAAATAATTCTACAGGTGTAAATTAATTATTAAACATATTCAATTGGTAATGATAAATGGCGGTTGTGACTAGAAAAATATGATATCGATACTGGATTAAAATTAATAATAACCTAATGAATTAAGGTCTGCTCAGTTATGTATATTAGTTAATATTCTCCTATCCTAACTTGGCTGCACAAATGACGATCAAATGGTCAGAAATACGTGTTTAGAGTTCTTTACTTTGTTGCTTAATTTCTACCTTTATTTGAATTTTTCACTGAAACGATAAAACACTACGTGGAGTAGTAAACGCAGTCCCATCTATGTTCCTTAACAAAATAAAAATAAATAAAAAAAATTATTTAAATGAACCCTTTATCGGTTGGAGATCTTTGTAGTAACCACCACCGTAAAGATAATAATAGTAAAAATTTACAGACGTTTTAATAAAAGAATGTTCCTAATAGCACTTAGTGTTTTACTGGAATGGTTGGGGCCTACGAAACTAGCCACTCCTTTAATTGCGCGCGCTTTCAGCAATAAGTGATCATTGTGGTGACCACCACGCGCTTAAAATACATAAAAATTCAGCAGTTTTCAATTGTGTTATATTAGAGTGGTTGTACTACTTTTTCTAATACAAATATTGTTGAAATAATTAGTGTTTATCATTTTATGTGTATCCTAGCTTGGATTTCTAAAACAATTTTCAACATTTTTTACCATTTTTGCATTATAGAGAGTATAAGGTAAGCATAACAGAATTTGCGTGAAGTGAGGTTAGATTTTTTATTATTATTTCAAATATTATCTAATATAATGACAAATAATAATACATAATCATTGTAACAAGTGTATGGAACGTATTTTTCGCTATCGTTTTGTGTTTGTTGTTACGGCTGAGAAAATATCAGGTGTAATGTAAACTTGGTTCACGTACACTGCACAGCAAAAATAAGTCACATTTCGAAATGCACAAAAAGCACTATTACTTGATAACTTTCCTGTTGACAGACTCATCGATTACTCTTTATTTGTTGTACAAGTAAGATCGATACCACATCAAGTATTTTTATTTTACTTACAGAATATAGTATTTCCAAAAACTTTGGATATAACAAATATAACTCCCGATGAAGTTTATGAACTGAATCGATGGAATTACAGACGAACAAGCGGTTGACTCTTATTTTGATGGAGACAATGACGCCGAAGATACTGAAGTTATATTTTGTTCTGTTACATCTGTAAGCAGTGGCTGTTCAACACCTTTAGCTGGTCAAGCACACCTGGATGTGTTTCCACAAATAAAATACCTGAGAGTCTATCACGTTCACGTGATTATCATCAAGGCATTGGCTATGATAGTGACGATTCTGTTGTTGACCCCACCTACAGCAAGTAATGTAGATGCATTAAGTAAGAGTTAGGGCGGGATGTACAAAGTGAAATAAAGTGAGCGATGTGTTGTGTGACAAAAGGACTCATATAGCTATGATATACAGAACTGAATGTTGGTTAGTTAAAAAGAAAGAGGAAAAAGTAATGCATGTAGCGGAAATGAGAATGTTTAGATAAATGAGTAGGTGATAAAAAAGGATAAAATTAAAAATGAAGTATATTATTGGAAGTTAATACTGACACCAATTGATGTCTTAGACTTACGCCGGATCCACACATGGGGGCCAACGTTGGTCCAACAGCGTTCCTCCAATATGTGTACCGACAAAACTGTGTTGGGGCTAACGTTTTTATGACTTGCTCCAATGTTGGCAGTTTTCCGTGGGCTGTTGGTTTTTGCATACACATCAAAGGGATTGGCGCCAATACTGGTGTTGTCGTTGATGCCGACCACACATTGGCGCTTCAGCAGTGTTCCAATCGGCGTATAATTATGCGATTTATCAACATGTAAAAATCGATTTTCAGCCACCTGAGCCACATCCGTTGAGTTTTTTAGGATCAACACTCCGATACACGACGATGGCCTATCAGAACGGGGCTTATGCTCAAAAGGTTATTAATTACATAAATAAATAATATGCATATCTGTTTTTTTCAGTACCTTCCAGGCACCCAAAAAAATGTACTTATCTAAATATTTTACAAAAATATATGCTTTTAATTTTGAAATATAGATCATTTTGTCCTAATAGACTACCTGTCGTGTGGTCATGTAACTTTTAGAATATGTAGGCTTCCATATATCGGCTGTGGATTAAAGTCACGTTTGATGCAGAATATAGCCAAAATAGAAAGCTAAGAAATTTGGGAATTGAGTTAATATAAGAATAAATGTGATTCAGAGCCTCGACGCCTTTTTGTAGCAAAATATAATCATATGTTATCATTATCACGACAGTCGCAGCTGCTGCAATTTCCATGTCGGACATGTTGACGTTGACTCTAGAGGGAACAGACTGATATCGCCCCAATACTCAACCCAATATATGGAAGCCTCAACGAACGTGTTAACACAGTTCGACCCAACCACAGAATAATAAACAATTAGAAATGCCCACTCTGCTTGTAAAAAAGTACGCGCATCTCGTTCGCGCAGACGGAATAAGCCATGTTTTAGTCGGAACCAGTGCTGTTTAGTGACATTTATCTGGTGTGCATAGAAAAATTAACCTAGTGTAATTTATTTACAACAACTATAGACATAATATGCACTATTTTATTCGTACTTTTAGTTGAAGAATAGATTAAATTATTTCAAATGTACTAAACTTATTAATCTCTAACAATTTAAATTACAGTTCTGTCGCAGCTTGTCACAAATTTCTCAATTCGAGCCTATGTTTCCGTTTAAAATATGGCAATCGCGTGCTGACAAACTTCAAAGGCGGAACCTGAGAGTGAGCATTCTGATTGTTATTTATTCTGTGACCCAAAGATGGCGCCAACGTTGGATCCCATGTGTGGAGCCGCCTTATGGAGAAATGTAATTATGAAAATCGAGTCCGCACAGGAATAAAGGCAAAAAGAATGATGTTGATTGACCACCCCTTCAGTATTTCTTTCTTTTTGCTTTGTGACTCAGATTTGTTGTATAGTATACGTTATAACGATTATAAATAACAATAAATTCAAATCACAGCTGTGTTTTTCCGTATCTTTTACTAACAGCAATGTTGCCAAATATAAAATATTGTCATGTATTTTTTTAGAAAATACTCAACTTATACCTGTTGTATATTTTTATTGCTTATATTTATTTGTATCTGTTATTACCTTGTACAAAGGTGAAATGATTGAAAATTTATCATTGTAATACCTTTGATCTCAAAAGATGTATTTTAAAAATGTTTTGCAAGTGTCGTTTTCTTTTACTATAACTTTCATACATAGCGTTAGTTTGGTTTGAAAAACTATTAACATATTAACTAAAAATGGAACAAAGTACAAAACTGAGCCGACCTTTAAAATTACTTATAAAAATAATGTTTTTTATTTAACTACCTACTCTTAAATCTCTTTAAAATTGCGAGGAATGCAAACATTGAAATTTACAGTGAATGTTTTTTAAAGCTATTGTTTTCAAATATGAATTGAATATTACGGACTGAATATTTGAAATATGTTTGAAGGCCAGGTCCCTCCAGGTTTTTCTAAAATAAGTTTTATTTATAGTACAAAAGATAATTTGAAAATCAAACTTTTTACAGGTGACAAGTACATTTTTTTTTTCATTAGTACGTTTTTCCTTTTTTTTTAATGACAGCTCTGAAAATGGCTGCCCAAACTGGTCAAATCTGTCAGTGGTGACATTACTTCTAGAAAACAAATCATCCGAAAGCAAAAAAGAAAATTGTTTCATATTCTGTATCGAATTGGCTGTGGTCGGTACTACAATGAAACATAATAATCATTCACCGAAAAAAAAAAAAAATAACAAAATGGCGAACTTCTAAATTTGTTGACCCTTTTTGGTCTTTTAAATGTTTATAACTCTTTTAAATAACAATGAATATTTTTGGTTTCATTTGCCTACCATAGAAAGACATCTAAAGAGTAAAATGCCGGTTGGTTCATCTTGATAAATTTAATAGCTTCGAAATACGAGTAACGCCCAGTTGAAGAAACGTGGTTTCGAGAAAAGCCCATTAAAGTAAACAGCTGCCGTGGCACTTCACTGAATTTTTAACATTTTTCTGTATGCCCACACTTCGAACGCTTTCAATCTTTTACACATAGCATCTGCCAAGCTCCATGCTTCAATACCATATAAAAGAATACTGACCTCTTGAGTGTTGTCTCATTGTTCATTTAAAAGATAACCTAGGTATTTATAAGTTATAAATATCTCGATAATATTGTTATTTACTGTGATCTTACAACGTATGCTGCACCAATTTAATATAACTGCCAGAAAATTTAACATGTTAATTTCCCCAACAAAGACAAAATGCATGGTTACAACAGCAAATTTACTAAGATGTAAATTGGACCTGGAAGGTCAGATAATAGAATAAGTGATGGAGTTTAAATATCTAGGCATCACATTATCTAGCTACGGAAAGCTCGAAACCGAGCTGAGCAAACAGAGCCGCAGGCTACCTAAATGAAACAATATGGAGAACTGTCATCAGACCAATAATGACATACGCGCAGTAAACAAGACCTGACACAGAGAGGACAAAAAGGATGTTGGAAACAGCAGAGATGAAAACGCTTAGAAAAATTGATGGTAAGACACTATGGGACAGAGCTAGAAGTACAGATATACGACATAGATGCAAGGTGGAGAACATTAAAAACTGGGTAAGAAATAGAAGAGTAGAGTGGAACGATCATATAAGCCGAATGACAACAAATAGAGTAGTAAAGACGGCAAGAGCATGGTTCCCCAATAGTAACGACGATCAGTAGGAAGACCACGAAAACGATGGAATGACAACTCACTGGAGGCAAATTGAAAAACAGACAGTCATGTCTATATAAAAAGAAGAAGAAGACTGTGATCTTACTGTGATACCATTGGACAGGTGATCCTTTCTCACTATCATACATTTGTCTTTTTAACATTAAACTTTAGAACAAATTTGACGCTTTTTATTGCAATCTTTTAGACTGGTGACCGACAAAACAGTGCCC